>CM031242.1:633357226-633984723 GCA_018340775.1 Taxus wallichiana var. yunnanensis | reverse complement strand
AAAGGTCAAATGATTGGCTCTGGGTTATGCAGTGTCCGATAGAGATCTTGGTAGATCACAAGTGAATGAGGGTGAGGTGAAATTTTGTGGGTAGGTCTGTTTAGGGCTGTATGAGCAAATACAAAGACTAATATCGGTCGGGGAGACCAATGACGGTTAGGTGTGACCAAAGGATGGCAGCCTTGTGAGATCTAGAAATATCATAGAACAAGCTTTTGGTCTCCTTTGTGATTGCACAAAGGACTTTGGTGAGTCGGGGTGAAATATTGGGTTACTGGAGTAGGCTTTGGTGAGGTTTTAATGGGTATATGGAGGTGAAAATGTTGGAGAAGGTCAATAAGGGGAAAGATAAACAATGGATGATAAAATGATGATGAAATGAAATAAACCAGAAAGTATGATGTTATACTTACTTGGATTCCATTCCTGAATGCCTGTGTGTGAGGGATGGAGGTGTTGATGAGGGGTTTGAAGGCTGCAAGTGATCACCAACTGAAAGAAATATTCTACATGGGCTACATGTACACTCCTCTTTGCTTGGATAGATCAGATCATGGTTGGGATGGCTGTGCAGGAGAAGATGCTCAATCTCCTTCCTTGCATGTGGGTTTTCACTGAATTTTCTCTCTGAAGATGTGTTATCTCTCTGAGATGTGTTCTTTCTTGTCAACCTTCTCCCAATGTTTTCCAACCTTGAGAATAAGGTATTTTAGGGGTTAAAAAGGGTAACGATGACCGGTCCAACTTAACCGGTGACGGTTAGGGGTAACTAGTGTCATCAGGCTGATTTCCTAGGTTTACTAAACTAGGGAGATCCTCTTGATTTCCTTGGATCTCATGTCATTATCCCACGGATTAGACTGGGAGCTTCTTGTAAGCATTCGGGGATTTGGTTAGAGGGAATATAGGCATTGATTTTTAGGGTTTGGGTAAGTCTTAGTTAGTTAGGAAACTTACTAAGAATAGGTCTTAGGTTGAGTTAGCTTGGTGAGGTGTCTAAGTGAATCGTATGTGGGGATATTATTTAAATAATAAATATATTGAGGGTAATGAATTAATTTAATTAAATTAATATTAGTGGGGTGAAGGGGGTCATGGCTAGGTGAATGTGATGAAGGGTGCTTATTCATCGAGGGACCAAAGGGGAGTGTGACCAAATTTTAGTGTGTACACTAATCTCTAGATCAAAAGATATGGCCCTTTGAAGATTTAGGGTAACAATGGTGAAAACAGAGTCAAAATTCGGTCAAAGCAGGTCAAACCTTAAAATTTTCTCTTTTTTGAATTTGGGAATATTTCCCAAAATTCTCTCTATGCCACGCCACTCGCCATGTGGTGCTTTCCCATTCGCTGATGGAAATGTGGGCCCAACCTTCACTTTTTCCTTTTGATTTCACATTAGGCAAAATTCCCAAGATTTCCCCGTGCTCCACCACTCCACTACCATGTGTCAACTTCTGGTTGCTCAGTGGGGATGCGCTTTAACATTTGCTTTTGTGCCTTTTGCAATTTTGGAAAATTTCACTAAAACCTTCGGCGCCTCGATCCCAGACACCGACCGGACATGTTTCACTTCCTAGATGCTCAAGCAGACTTTCCCTCCATTTCCTCCTTCGTGGGCCCATGCGCTAGTTTTCCCCTTTATGCCTTTGCCAACTCCTTGGAAAATTTTCCAACTCATCTCCACCGCATCGACCTCTGCCACCACGTGGCATTATTTCATTGGCCGCGGGCTGGTCAAGGGAAAATTTCCCCAAAAAACTCCACCGAGCCATAACTTTCAAAATATTTGGAGTTAGGAGGAAAATTTTACCTTTCTAGGAAAGGTGAGAAAAAATCCTATCTAATGGAGCCATTTCCGAAACCCTCTTGAGTGCTTGAAATGTGTGAAAATTGAAGTTGAAGCACAAGGAAGGAAAGAATGAAGGTAAGTTAGCCAAAATAAGCAAGGGGCTCATTTTGGATAACAATTTGGTGACTCTCAAGGGTAATCTAACTACTAGATGAATGATCAGTAGCCTTTGAAGCATCCATTAGGCATGGAGTCATGCTTGATGAACTGATTCTAATCTAACTATGAAAATCTAACCTCTGAGCTATTTGGAAACCCACTAAAACTGAAATTGATCTTCACCAAAATGCCACAAAATGGACTATGCAGAGCAACACAACAAAACCAAAAATATGTACAAAATGGAAATCAAACATACCCCACATGGGATATGCAGAGTGTGCACAAGCACTTCTTCTTCTCGAAAGCAAACCTACCTACTCTACTCTAACTGAAGTAAAGGTAAGATAAACAAACCCTATAACTGGTTGTGCAAAATAGATTCCTTTCTTCAAAATGGGCAGCCATTCAATTGATTTGGAGCTGATCATGGCTATTAGGATGAGTGGAAAATCAACAAGAAGCTGGTCTTCTACCAAAATCAACAAGGTGTCAATTGAAAGAAAATTGAATACATCTTTTAGTTGCTCTGCATTTTGATTGAAGAGGTATGACAAATGATCCTTGGCACTTTAATGCTCATACTCATGCTTAGAAGTAAGCATGACTAGTTGTGACTTCTCCTTTAGCTCCAATGAAGAGAAATACCTTATTGGGAAAGGTCTGATCCATTTGATATTCCCATAGCTCTGATTTTCAACTCCAAGAATGGAGCCTTCTTGTAAACCTTCCTAAATGAATGGCATGGAAGAAGTGGTAAAAATCTCTTGCTCCTTCCCTTCCTTTTCCCATAAAGTATGTGGAAGATATAAATCTTCCAATCTTGGTTCCAATGAGCTATCACAAAACACAGGCTGTTGTTTTTCAATGTTCTCCTTTGTGGCAATAGGTTCTTGATGTTGGAGAATGAATGGTGAAGAAGAAAATTTTGTAATTTCAGCTGGCTCCTCATCCAAACATTCTTCTAAGTCTGATAGACAATCAAACTCTTCAATGTCCTGCTGCAGCAAAGTCTCTTCCTCTTGCATGGTGACTTTAAAATCTGCATTTTCTTCACCATGTGCAACTTCATTTTCAAACATGCAACTTGCCAATTTGAACTCATCCAAGAAATCAGATTTTTGGAGAGATGAAGTGGGGGAGAAACATGAAATCTCTTGTGCCTCTTTCTCACAATTTGGACCTGTTTTGTTCACCTCCATAATGGTTTCATTGATCAAATCAGCCCCTTCAAATGAAAGCAAAAATGTATCAATAATGTTCCCTTCTTTTGTTGTTGCAAAAATTGACTTGATCTCATCCATTTGCTCCTCAAAAATGGGATTTTGAGCTGGTTTTTCTTCCTCCACAATGACTAATTTTTAGTGCAAATTGAATCAGCATTTTGTTTGGGCAAAGTGCCAACATGGACACCCAACTCATCACCAATAGATTGCTATTTTTATTGCTTCACTGCTGCTATAAAATCAGCCTTGTTTACCACTTGTTCCCCAACTCCAACTTCCTCTTTTGGCTTCACCATCAAGGGGATTTTTGTAATCCCGAATTTGAGAGCCCAACTCTTCATATTTTCTATCATTTCTTCCTGTTGGGCTCCTCTTCTTGTTGTTCTCCTTGATTGGGTTTCTGATTTTCATCTTCCCAACATGGATCTGGGAATGCAAGAGGATGGATGGGTTGTGACTCAACTAATTTTGCAATTTTTTGTGATGGTGGAGGAGGTAGAAAATATTGTTTCTTTGGAGGGAATGGCTGTTTGCAAGGGGAAAAAGTAGAGAAATTGAGGTGGGATGGGAGACTAGGAGATGGAGAAATGGAATCAAAATTTGGGACAGCAGATGGAGAGTTTAAAACTTGACACTGCTGAGATAAAACAGATTGGGAAAGAGGAAAAGAAAAGGCATGAGATGGTGTGCTTACCTATTGACAAGGTTGTTAAATACTCCTCTCATACACCTGTATTCCTTCAATCCACTTTGCAAGCAATGGCAGTGTTGCAACAATGAAGTCAAGTTTCTCTTGAGGGTTGTAATGCCTTAGAAAAGGTCCCACCCATGGACAAGGTGCTCTGCAACCGATTCCAAATGCTTTCATTTGTGCTTGAGCCCTAGATTACACCATGTTTACCTCAATCTTTTGGATCTTCTCTAACAAATCTGAATTTTCTTCTTGATTTCCCTCACAATCTGCATACCCTTGTGCTTGACATGCTTCATAGCCAAACTAATTTTGGCATTGCTCATATGGGTATGCATACTAGTTTTGAATATGATCAAAATGATGATCTGGAGGATTTGAGAAACATGTTGGAGGTGGACTATATTATAGCTGTTGTAAATGTGGATTCCATGATGAAAGTGAAGTGAAGATTGCACTTCATGGAATGAAAGAAGATGGAAGAGATGGAAAGAAGAATGGATGAAAAATTAATGAAAACGAATGGAAAGGAAGATCTGCAACTTTAGAGATGGGTTGTTTACCAGATGGAGTCACCAGATGGGCTTTTGAATATGCCTCCAAAGTTTGAAATATTCATAGGAACACATCAACCTATAAAGGATGAAGTGGAAGACCTATAAGGTCCCACCAGGGTGTGCCAAAGCAAATTAGTGCAAATTCACAACACGCTCAAATGAGTTATAGATCTACTTTTTTAAGGAAAATTCATCTCGTATGATCACACAACATTGAGTTTTCTCCAAGGTGTGGGACCTTGCAAGGTGAGAAAACTCTCCATATTGAAGTTGGTTCTTACTCCTCTATTTAGGTGTATGTATGCAATTTTGCAGAGGTTCTGGTTCAAAATCCTATTCTAAAACTACCAAGGAGACAGGGTTGAGAGAAAAACAAGGAAATGGAAACAAAACTAAGAAAAAAACAGAAGGTGATACACCAAAGGAGTGATGAACTCCTTGCTTTGTAAATATAGACATAAATCATGAAGATGCAGAAACAAAACATGCAAAAATTAGTAGAATGCAATGAAGGATCAGAAGACAATAATAACTGAATGAGAGGATTGAAAATTGATCACAAAACATACATTATCATGCCCAAATTTGATACAATCAGTTGGAATAGCAAAGAGGCAAAAATGTGTTACAATCTCCATGGGAGGTCTGAAACTCCTTCAAATCCACCTACTAAGGGGAAAAGAAGAGCTTGCAGAAGCAAGAACATCCAACATTACAAAATGAGCCAAAACTGGCTTTTAACCATGAAGCAAAATGGAAGAAAAGAGAAAATGGGGAAAATCTGATTTTAGATCTCCAACCAATGACAAGATTCATTAAAATGGCAAGGTCACCTCTGCAAATCCACTTCCCAATGCATTCGAGCCCGCAGGACAAGAAATTTCCCATACCTCATTAAATCTGGTAGATGAAAATCTGATTTTTTGTCTTTTCTAGTGCCAGGGACGTTTTTCCAATTTTCTCCCATGAATATAAACCAAAATCCAAAATTGAGGATTCTAACATGTACATAATTTTACAAGTTTTCCAATGATATAAAGAACGTGAAAATCCAAGCTCTGGATCAAAAGATATGGCCCTCTGAAGATTTAGGGCAAAAATGGTGAAAACAGAGTCAAAATTCGGTCGGCGGGTCAAACCTTAAAATTTTCCCTTTTTTGAATTTGGGAAAATTTCCCAAAATTCTCCATGCCCTGCTACTCCACTACCACATGGCACTTTCCCATTCGCTGATGGAAACATGGGCCCAAACTTCACTTTTTCCTTTTGATTTCACATTGGGCAAAATTCCCAAGATTTCCCGAGCTCCACCGCTCTGCTGCCACGTGTCGACTTCTGGTCACTCTGTGGGGATGCACTTCAACATTTTCCTTTGCACCTTTTGTAATTTTGGAAAATTTCACCAAAACCTTCCGTGCCTCTGTTCCCCACCACCGATCGAACACATGTCGCTTCTGGGATGCTCGGCGGGCCTTTCCCTTCATTTCCTCCTTCACGGCCCGCATCCGGTTTTCCCCTTTGCACCTCCACCAACTCCTTGGAAAATTTTCCAACTTATATCCACTACCCCCGACCTCCGCCACCATGTGGCATCATTTCATTGGCCGCGGGCCTGTCAAGGGAAAATTTCCCCAAAAAACTCTATTGAGCCATAACTTTCAAAATATTTGGAGTTAGGAGGAAAATTTTACCTTTCTGGAAAGGTGAGAAAAAATCCTATCTGATGGAGCCATTTCTAGAAACCCTTGAGTGCTTAAAATGTGTGAAAATTGAATTTAAAGCACAAGGAAGGAAATAATGAAGGAAAGTTAGCCAAAATAAGTAGGGGGCTCATTTTGGATAATAGAACCCCGACACTGATGTAAGTGAATGTTGGGAACTATAGATAGATACCACCCTACTCTCTTACTTTCTTCTAGGCTTCATATGAGATTCTCTTATTGTATAATTCTTTATCAAAGAAATACAAGAGAGATGAAAATAAGGCATCATTATCCATATGAAAATGTTTGTAACCATCGGCCATAGTGAGATGGGGATAGTATTCATATATCTAAGTTGAGATCCTAATTTCATTTGGATTTAGTCCTAGATACTCCCACATTCTTGTTGATGCATACACAAGATAAGAGGTCATGAAGAAGTTTCCTAAACTTAATACATCATCTAGCTGAAATAAAATGGCATTGCTTATGTGTTCACCCCATCGAATGAGGTCTTTATTCTTCTTGATTGTGGCAATATAGAGATACATCCACTCTTGAAATTCTCTAGTAGAAGAAAGACCTATAACCTTGCTCAATAATGTGATGATATCATTAACTTCCAATATGAAATCAAACCAAGGAATTGTCTTGGGAATCTAGACAATGTGGTTTTAGTCTTGGCCAAATAGCTCTTGTTGACAACCCTCGTACAAGTGTCATACTCTACCACCCAATGCTCCAAAGAAGACTCCAGGGAGATAATATCATATCCTTCAATGTTAGGGAGCTTTAAGAGATCCTCAAAGAAATCACTATCCATCATGATCACTACTGTGCCATCATCATCCTTTATGGTACGTGAAGGTTTATTGAAATGATATGCCACAAACAAGATACAAACTCGGGACACTTCATGGATCGAGGAAATTTAGTTGCAAGGGGATTCCACTATCATAAATAACCTACATCCATGGTTTTTTATTTGGGGATTTTACTCTTTCCCAAAATTTAGACATGTCCATATGTCCAAAATCTGTATCCCCAATATTCTCTACATCAGATGAGATAATCAAAGGGGGTGAAACCCCTTGGTAGTTGTATTTCATATTTTATTTCTCTCTTGATGAAGAACTAGAAATATACTCTATTGAAGACTTCAAAAATCAAAATTCAGAACAGAGGTATGTGCTTGTAAAACACCTTACAAAATCAAACTGGACTTCTGAAATCCCAAAGCCTAAAGTTCCAAAATTAGAACCTACACCTTGACAAAAAAATCCAAAATTCCAAAGTTCTATTATTTTGAAATCTGAAAACCTAAAGTTTTGAAATGGTTAATTTATGAAGATATGGACTTCTTAAATTTGAAAGGCGGACACTCAAACGTGAGCACTCCAAAAATCAAGCCACCGACTTTCGAACCACGAAACTCAAAATATATGAAATATAAAATGAGGGTTCTCAACAACAACTTGAGAACTTTTGGGCCTTTGATGAAACCTTCAACTTCCAAAAGTAGTGTTCCAAACTTGAAAATGAGTGGAAAATAGAAAATAAACCCCAAAAATTTGAATTCTGTGAAAATGCTTGATTTCAAAGTGCCCAAAATCCTTTTTCCTATTTGGAAATCACCTTACATTTAGACTTGAATGACAATAGCAATAAGAAAGAAGGAATAGCCATTGTTGGATTTTATGAACACAACTTAGGAAGAAAAAAGAGATTCAAAGAATAAATGAACAAAAATATAGAATAAGACCCCAATGGTAAAAATAAAATGAGCTTCTAAAAACCTTACCCAAATTAGCAAGAAAATGAAAAAAAAGTGCTTCATAATCACCTTAGGGGGTATGGAGAGGTGTTACAGTGAATTTCAAAGGTGTCATACTTGATAACTGATAACTGGTAAAATGATAGTTAAAAACCCCACATATTTATAGGGAGGTTAAAATTAATCACTATGATCTAACACGTGTGGGGATGGTTGGGCATTAAATACTTACGTAAATAAGGTTTCGAGTTCATTGTGTAAACTACATGCATCACGAAATTCAAACTCCAAATTCTCAAACATTGAAGTTACAAATGCCTAAAGTCATTCGACTTCAGATTTCAAAGCTCTTTGTGTAAGAAACATTAAGTGTGCCCCTCAAAATCCAAATTCTGAAATTTGAATTTCTGAAATTTGGACTTCGGAATTCGGGAAGAAATTTATGTGCAAAATTTATCCACAACTCTAAATTATGATTCTGATTTTTGGTTGGATCGGACTTTAGACTTCAAAACTCAACCTTCATTTTGCATGCAAAATGCAAATAGTCAATCTCCTAAATCCAAAATCTAGTAAAAATGGTGCTAAGGAAAATTTTAAAAACAAAATTTTAGAAAATTTAAAGAATGGGAAGGCAAAGAATTTGCAAGAATTTTTTTAGGCCCTCCTGAAATTGTAACTTGCAAAATTAAAATTTTTGGTGTTCTCTCAAGGATGATTTCTGCTAAGCATTAGTCCAAAGAGCCTTCAACAATCCATTGTGAAAAGAGTCCTAAGCCTCGAAAATACTCGAACAAAACACAAACAAGTGGAGCAAAACAAACAAAACAAACAAAACAAACCAAACGATGTGAAAAGAACTTGGAGGAAAAGACCTAAACTAAGTTGTACAACATAAAACCTTCTCAAAAACAATTTTTTAGATGTATCCCATTTAGAAGGATACGTAGTGATTCTCTATTAATTGAGTACAGAAAAAATTAATTCGCCTCTTTGCAACTTGTAATAATGTATGGCCCGCTCTAGAGGTCATCAAAAATTACATGCATTACTATCATGGCTCAGTCAGCATCCCACTGGAGAACTAAATCACCTTCCTGAAATGTTTTGTGAGATGTTTTCCTATCAAAGGTATTTTTCATCTTAGCCTAATGTTTCTCCTAAGTTTTCATGGCCTTATTCCTAACTTCCTCCAATTCCATTAATTCAGAAAACTGGATGTCATAGGATCACTCTCCATAACCTCCAAATGATGTGTTAGTTGTAAAGAAGGTAATTCAAGAGATGAAAGAAATTTTTCCTCCTTACCATACACAAACATAAAAGGGGAATTTCCAATGGCCTTCTTAGGCATTATCCTATTTGCCCACATAACAGTCTTGAGGTGTGTATTCTAGGTAGGCTTATTAATTTCCCTTTTTCTATTGCTAATATGAATGAGGTTATTATTACTAGAGTCACCAAACCATTTCCTTACGGGTAATAGTTGGACAAAGTCTTGAGGTACACTCCATTCCTCACCACCCACTTGATGAATTTTAGACCAAGAAAATCCATGGCATTATCTGAAATTACTTTGTGAATGGAAATCCAAACCTTGTCATGATACCTTCTAAGAAATTGAGAATTGAATTCTCATTTCCATCCTTCAATGACACTCGTCTCCATCCACCGAGTAAAATAATCTGTCACAATAAGAACCCACTTATTTTCTTCACTAGATGGAGGATTAATCATTTGAATAAAATCTAAACCCCATAGAACAAAGGGTTGATAAACTGAATCGGATGGAGAAGAAGGTCAGCTAACTTCTTCTTCCCTATGAAAAAGGCACACTCTTTACATATTTTAACCCATGATGGGCATCCTTGAATAATTTTGGCTAATAATAACCAGCTCTCATGATCTTTGAAATTTTGGTTCTTGCTGAAACATTTCCACCTCACAAACCGTTATAGAATTCTTGAGTATTTTTTCCACTTGTTCTGCTCTATAAAATGAAGGAGAAAGTTGTTCATATCCTTGCGATAAAAACACAATCTATAAGAATATAAGGAATATATTGAATTCGAAACTTTACCTCGAGTTCTATCTAATTCAAGGAAACTTTCCTAATAGAAGGAAATTTCTCATCTTTAACACCAATTGGTAGGATTATCTTCTTGGGGGTGGTTATAAAGCATTGTGTCTCCCTCATCTTTATATTCCAAATTCCTAGTGATTTCTTGACATAAACCCTTACCTCTAAATAGATTAGTCACTTTAATATCCACGTCATATTCCATGACTGTAATAATCTATCTAGTTCCTTTCTCATTCATGTATTTATTTAATAGGATTTACTTCACCCTTGGATGTGATACCATCAATTGTATCTTGTTTTTGGAGAACATATCCTTGAACTTATTCAATGTCTAGATGAGAGCAAAAAAAAAAATTCTCAACAAATGAGTATTTGAGTTCATATTACTTGAGGGAATGGCTGAAAAAAGTAATTAATTACTTTTCAAATCAGCATTTTGTTGCGTGAGAATTCTGTAAATAATTTACTATCTTGCGAAGGCATAGAGAATAAAATCCTTATCATACTTAGGATTTAGAAATGTAGGATCCTAGGAGATAATTGTTTTGATAGTGTCAAATCTTTATTTTCCTTACTTAGTCCATCTAAAGTGTACATTATTTTTCATCATGGTCGTTAATGGTTTTTCCAAGGTTGCAAAATGAAGTATAAGCCTTCTCACAAAATTGATAGTTCCTAGAAAAATCTAAAGGCCCTTCTTATGACTTAGAAGAGACAAAGCTAGAATTGAATGAATCCTTTTTGGGTCGTGGAGAGTCCTTCTACCAAACAACATGCCCTAATAATCTACCTTCATGTATCTTTGTAAAATGCATTTCTTGGGATTTAGTGAGACCCCAAATTCCCTACATTGCTTGAATAATTTTTTAAATGGAAAATGTGATCTTCTACATGCTTAGAACACACCATTATATCATCAAGATAAACCAAGATCATATCATTTATTATCTCTTTGAAATCCATATCCATAGCTCATTAGAACTTAGCTCTGGCATTAGACAATCCAAAAGGCATCTTATTGTAGGCATACATACCCCACTTGGTCATGAAGTCCATTTTAAATTGATAAGAATCCCTAACTTGAAATATGATTATATTTTGAATAACCGTCAAGTAGTGAAAATATCTCCACTCCCGCCACTCTTTGAAGAATATGCTCCTTAGATGGAAGAGGCTAATGATACATGAGGGAGGCTCTTTTCAAATCTTTGAAGTCTACAATTAGCCTGATTTCCTTGTAGACACCAAAATTGGGTCATACTTCCATTAAAACCTTGTTAATTAAGTCAAACATAGCCTACCCATTCATATCCCCTAGTGCACATTCTAATTTAATTAATCATCTTAATTTAATTAATTAATATCCCCACTTAACCACCTTACCCAAACAAATCACCTAACCAACTCACTCAAATAACCCATTCAATCTTCATTAATGACCTAAGACCAAGTCTAAACCTATCCTAACTAACTAAGACTTAGTATAAACCTAGACTTAACTCCTATTAACAAACCTAAAAGGACTTATACTTATCTTTTTGTCATATATCACACAAGACTCGAAAGAAGGTTGAAGATCATGCCAAGAATAGCAACAATCTGCTATTTTTGGCCAACCTAGATATTCTCACCTTGACGATGCCGGTTATATCTCAACCGACACCAGCCACCTAACAAGCATCGCTAGTTATGTTAAATAAGTTTCCAAAATCCTTGCCTAGGTTGGTCATTCGATTCAAGATCTCATATGAAAAGAGACTTGGAGCACTCAAATTTTTAAATCACTCAAGAAAAAGAAAACACACGGGAGATCTACCAATAACCATTTGGCTTTCATCTTCTTCTTCACAATCACATATTCACACAGAGAAGAATAAAGGTTCAAACTTCCACGACACGGATACAACAAATCTTCTCTCATGATCTCTTCCATCACCATCCTCATCACCTATGTTCTCCAAATCTACTTTTCAATATGTACTTAACATGTCTTCATTTATCTCTAGTTTTCTTTCAGTAAGATTAATTATTCATCTCAGTAAATTATCTTTCTCCAAAATCATACACTTACTTCCTCCCACCAACCTATCACCCTACAATACCCCAGACCTTTCACCTATTTTTATCCTCTTCTAATAATCCCTGAGTCTTTAATACCATTTTATAACCTCACCCTCACCATTTCCAACCTCTCGTAAAATCACAAGTAAGTCCGAAAACCAATTATAAGAACTTTCTACTACGTTCCCCTACCGACGTCAGTCATTCCGCGCTAACCGACATCGGTAATACAAATGAAATCAGTTACTAGTTTTGGCAATATAGCATAGACCAGTGAGCTAAATACCCACTTCCACATAGCCCAGAACTATTATTAATCTTTACTAGACCTTACCTAGAGTCTTTACCAAACCTATAACTCAACACCAACCAATCACTTGACCCATTTTGACCTTAATCACCTTTTACCTGACCCTTCTTCTTGTTTTGTACAAGATACCTAAATCATTTCAATTTCAATAGGATATTTACTTTATGTACGATTTAACTAACATTAATACTATTATATAAAAGTTGATTGACATCATATTCAGAAGTATCATGATTCTCGATCTAGCTTCTACTAGGCAATCCACTCATTGTTTTTATTAACTCTATCTGGTGGTATTGTTTTTCATTTATAGGTAGTTCCTCCAATCCAAAGGGAGCTCTCTTACAGTCAACTTGGATCGGGAAATCGAATGCGTGCATGACCTTCAACTAACATTACAAACATGTATTCTTCCTTGGCCTACTACCCTTATCAGTTTCATTAATTTGCTAAAAATTGTCAAAACATTTTGCACACCTGGTGGGACCCATTTAGGGTTCTTGCATGTATTCATTCTTAGGGAACCATTGTATGTTTATTTATTTTCAAAAGGAAGTTAACATTATATTATCTTCCTAGAAATATTCTCTTTCTTATACTTGTCTTAGTGACATTGGTATTTCAGACTAAAATGAATCATTATTTTGTTTTCTTCCATTTGTAATTAGTGAAAGTCATATCCTTTCCTATTCACTCTTTGTTTACATCAAATATCACATTTTGATTTGGGTTTTAAAATAATTGTATTTCATACTTCTATGTTTGAATTTTTAGTTCACATTAAAACTAAGGGAAACCTATATGCTAGAAGTCATGCCTAACTGATGGTTGACATAATTGAATCGTAGAGAAAATTATCTTCTTTCTTTGAAAAACTACACAAAAATAAAATCACACATCTTCTTAAACAACACCTTACCTGGAAGAAGTTTTCAATGATCACATGATCAGAGGATTGACAATGGACGCCCAGCTAGTTTCTCTATCAAGTCATTATTTCAGATAAAGGAATACCCCCACCAAAACATTACCTGAAACCACCCTTAGATCTTACCTTTCATAGGAAACATTTCTTCCCAACCAAAAAAATATGTTTTATTAACAATTCAGTGTAAAATAGCATAAGCTAAAACGTAAAATTCACCCATAGAATTTTGTGTTATTTTTTAGCTTTTGCTTGAGTTGTGTTTTGAGTTGTGAGGTCATGTTCTTCATCTTATTTTCTTCCTTTCACACCCCATAATTATAGTTGTTGTATTCTGAATTTTTCTAGGTATGTTAGGGTCCATCACTATCATACTCAGGTTTATGGGTTGATAGGTTATCTAATCAAATTCACAAAAATCAAATTCTTCCATCTTTTCAAAATTCATAGTAACTAGTGTCAGTCTAGCAACCAACATTGGTTTACTCATCAGACCGCCATCAGTCCACTTGACCATCGTCGATTATCTAATTTTTGGCCATTTCACCAAAAACAACATTCACCATAAATTCTACTCTTTCTGAGGTTCCTCAAAAGCATCATCATACCTCTGGATCTTTGAAATCACTATCAAATCTTGATTTTGTCTCATTTTCATCAGTGGTTACAACATTTATCAAATTATTGATTTCCCACAGCAACCGGTATCGGTTAACATAATTGGCATCGGTCACCCTATTACCGTCATATGTTAACACAACCGCTTATCAGTTCCTCTATTTTAATTTTTAATTAAAACAACGACCTATTTCACCTCCCAGAACCTATTTTTTTCCATTTCTTCTATTTTTCTATGTCATTTACAGAGAATATTACCAACCTAAGCCAACTCACATGTTTTTGACTCATAATCAAACCAATGCCCTTGTATTCCACATAAGCCTTCAACCACTCCCACCTATCCCATCACTTTGCCTTCCATCTTGTCACCTATGGACCCCAATAATCTCATTATCATCGATCTTGGTGATGAGGAGTTTGTAAGACTCCTTAATCATAACCTCGTTATATTACAACATTATTTGGCCCATTCATCAACTCGGGATTCATCAGACAATGGGTATACAACATGCATGTGTCCATCCCTCCCGACCTCACCCCTAATTCCACATTTCCTAGTACTAAGATGACCTTACCTTCTTCTACCTTATCACCCATAGTATCACAAATTAACCCCACACCATCAATACTTGTGGCACCTATAACATTAGTCACACTTTTTACATCACGATTGCACCCATGGTGTCAACCATTCCTTCACCACCACCTTGAGCATATCGATGTCCTGTACCCACCACCTTGTATATGCCTATTGCATCACAACCACCCATGGTATCAAAGAACCCATACCCCATTCCAAAACATCGTACTCTCCATCCTACGCCTTTACCTCCAATCACTATAAGGATCACTACATCTACCCGACGTGCTTACACATATGACCAACAACCCCCAATCTCGTCTATCACCTATTAGAGATATTTTCCACTGTATCTATTCCCTCCATGTAGTTCTCATACTTACTACCACCACATATTGGGATGTCGTCCACATCATACATTCATCTTCAACCTCCATATCTTGTAGGGGTTACTCAATCATCATAGCCTACCAACGACCTTATTAAAATGATGATGGAAAAGATGTAAACATTAGAAGCATCAATTTCTAGCTCTCACAACTCCTTAACCTATGATGAAATATGTAATGAGCCCATTCATCCATCTATTCCCATTCTTCCATACCCTACACATTGGGAAATTCCTAAATTCAACTGGTTTAACGGAAAATAGGACACACAACAACACTTGTGGTATTTCAAACATGGGTGCTATCTAATCACTCATGATGATGCTCTCCTCTTGCGGACATTCCCCATGTCCTTAATGGGACCCACGTTAGATTGGTATAGTGGTTTACCTTGAAATTCAATTTACTCATTTAACCAAGTGGCTCAAGCCTTCCTGGACTATTTTTCAATCAATATCATCAAGAAGGTTACCATGACCAACTTGTACTCAACACGACAATATGATGACGAGTCTACCGCAGATTTTGTCACTCGTTGATGGAGCCTCATCAACCAGCTTACATTCCAGCTACCTCAAACTAAGCTTATAGAGTTGTTCACTTGAGCTTGTGCCAAGAACATCTCACCAAATCTCCAAGTCCAAACCTTCCATACCTTTGATGAAGTGTTCACCATGGATATAAATCTTGAAATCCGCACCATAGAATAAAAGAAAATTAAATTACATAGCAAAAATGCTTCATTAAAATCCAACGATGTTTCTTCCTCTTCAAAACCAAAAAAAAACTATTCCAAAATAAAAGGATCGAGACAATGTGGTAGTTTTAAAAGCTAGCCCATCTCACTGTCTAATTAATTGAAACATTCTTCCAACCTTTCTATCATTCAAACTTTCCAATTCAAGTGAGAGAAATGAAAGTACACTCCAATTGGGGAGCCTTATTCTTTAGTATTAGAAAAGCTTCTTAAAGCTAAAGCAATTGCTCTACCACCCATCAAACCACATACTGGTTTTGACCCTGCTCATCCTATGCCTGCATGGTACAAGGAACATGACTATTGCAACTATCATCGTGCAAAATTCCATAGCGATGGTAATTGTATCACCTTCAAAAACATCCTCTAGGAAATGTTAGACAAAGGAGATCTTGTCTTGGAAAACACAAATACACCTGAAAATCAAAATTTGCATATATTCAAGAAGTATTTCCCTAATCATACCCTATCATCTAACCAAACCGGTGAACCTTCAACTAATGACAGTAATTTTTGTGTGGCTCATGCTATGTTTGAAACTATACCAGCCCTTCTGTAATTTCCTCCTCTTCCCTCCATTGAGGAGATTCTATCACAAGCTCCTTTACCCACAAAGGATTCTATTTCATCTACTCCTTCACCCATAGAGGATTCCCCTTTATCTCCCCTTCACCCACAAAGGAGACCCCAATATCTGTCAATGCCACTTCATCACCCCCCTCACAACCTAATGAACAACATGTGGACATAAATATCCTACCCATAGGAGAGTCATGTTCACCTCCCTTTCCACCAAAAGAGGAACCTACCTCATCCCACCTATCATCTCCTTACCAATCAAGGATCCCTTAGAAGACCCACTTCTTTTTGGGGACAATTCCCCATTAGCATTTGAGGATCCCATTGATCTACTCTCATCTCGCTTACCTATGCATTATGAATCCAACAAGTTCCTATCTCACGGACATACTTTATAGGGGTTACAACTAAGTCAAAGTCATCTGCTCTTCAATGAACTTTCATTTCCATGCATGGAAGACCACTTGGATTATGTTGATAATTCCAATTTTTGGGGAATTCTTCGGCTACCCTTTTCAACCCAAATGCAAATGTCATATTTTGATACCTCTACAATTTATCCAAAGGTACTTCAGAAAATCAAATCAAGCATGACCATGACTATTGAAATGGAATTTTCTTCATCACCCTCACCTACATCCAAACCTTTACCAACAACCAAACTTATTCCTATGCCTAATAACCTACCTATACCTACATATTCCCCACATCCAGGACTCATCACCACCTTGGGTGTCATGCCAAAATCAAACCTAGTACATCCACCACCAAATTAGATTTAGCCACATCTTTCCAAGCCCGCGCAAAAACCATTCCTCCACCTAAAAAGAATCCCTAACCTTCTAGGACACATACACCAGTTTCACCCACTACGCCATTGTCACCTTTGTCCCTTCCTGTCTATCTTAGAGCCTCACTCATCGACCTTAGCCAAACAACTACCTATTAAAGGAAACAAAAGCACAATAGCTAGCCTCTTCATCAAAATATTTTATCGGCCAAACTTACGTGAAAATTGCACACCTTCACCTTTTCCCGCATCTTTCTTACCGCCTATACCCCCACCACTTACAAAGAACCACATCGTTACCTATGAGATTTCCTTCTCTTCAACCCATACCTTCCACTTTTCCTCTGTTAGCAAATTTCACCACACCTCATTTATCACCTTGGCTAACTCGTCCTCTTCCACTATCTTCCTTCCCTTCCACATCATGTACTCCTTCCTCAACTTTACCTAGGAAGGTGTAACCAAATTTGAAAAACCCAATACCCCCAAAGAGGTAGTTAAGCCTACAACACCTTCTATTGCTAATTCATCTACTACACCTTTACCCAAGAAGGTACAACCCAAGCCTAAAATAGTACCACCTACCAAACCAGTGGTCAAACCTATCCCACCTCCAATTCCACCTCTTATAACACCTCACACATCACAATCACCCACACTTCAATCAAGACCCACACTCACTTCACACTATGATCCATTGGCAGGGTCTTATGCCAACATTCTAGCTAACCTTTTAGAGACCTCCGTCATCACATTGCCTCCCCTTAGACCTTATGACCCACTCAAACCTAAACCAAAAGGGTTTTATGATACTAAAATTTTCACCTACCATCGTGTACCAGGACATGATGTAGAAAATTGTAAGGCTGTAAAAATTGTTCTTCTCCAACTTTATCCTCCTAAACAAAACTTTAATGATGATGATCTTCTAGACAAGGACCCAGTTCCACCTCCACCTATCACCACACATCCTCACCCACTACCTATTCAATGAACGTATCACCACCTCCATAACCCTTTTATCCACCTCCAAAATTCAAGATCAATATGGTCTATATAAGAGAGCTAGACAAAACCCCACCAAAATTCCAATGTGCCCTACTCATTTTGTAAGTTTCTTACCCCGAACTAGGTTTTTTCCATCATGTCATTATAATTTTATTGACACACCTTCTCCATATACCTCTATTCCTTATATTAACATGATCCAAGTTTCCACTCACACCCAGAAAGATAAAGGAAAGGAGAAAAAAACCAGCCCATCTACCACTCTTGTACCCAATATCCCATCTGCCTAAACCTTGCCTAAAATTTTCCCAATATTACACAACATTACCTATCATCACCTTATCCTACTTTACCCTATGAGGGAATCAGCATTCCATCTTCTTCTATTTTTACACCTCTCGTCCAAACCAAACCTTTGTCATCTACCTTACTTACTCGCCCACCACCTTTCCTAAACCTTTCCTAACCCGGCCCAATCAACCTTACCCAATTTATCCCACTCGGTCTCAACCAATTTAACTTACCTAATCTACCCACCACCTACCTCATCATATGTAACCTTGCCAAATCTTACATGATGACACCTATAATTACTTTATTATTCCTTACCCTATGGGGACTCGACACTCCATTTACTTCTATTATACCTCTCTTTATAGCTAGACCTTCTCCATTTACCTTGCCCCATCTACCTTGCCCAACTTTACCCCACCTTTCCCCATATACCTTACCCAAATTTACTCACTTGTTCCCAATCTTACCCAACCTAACCTATCAACATCTCATTATTCTCTATACCCATGGGGAACTTGTCACTTCCCCTTATTTTATTGAATGTTTCACCAAAACCTTACTCTTTACATCCTACCTTTCCTTCTACCAAAACCCTTTCAGGTCGAAGACCTCATCCTCAAGAAAATCAATATGTAACAAAAGAGGAGAAAAATAAACGGAGAAAAATTTCTCCTAATTGGCTTGACCGTATATTGTTACTCATACTTATGGATAAGATTCTTATCATTTGTCTTCGCTCAAAGGTAAACATGAACCTAAACCCCTCAATGCTTTGCATCTTCAACCATTTTATTATTGATAAATTCATATATCACCTTCTCACAAATAAACGTTTGTCCCATGAGCATCATTCACCTTCTTTTACCTATTTTAAGGATCAATGACTAAACAAGAATCATGTGATTACCCATCACCTTTTAACCCTTAACTACAATATGAGTAACATGAATCTACTCATTACATGATTCTCATGGATAATTTTCATCTTTTCCAAGATGGAATCCTAGGTCGTTCATCACTTAAACCCTCTCTTTCATAGTTAGCCTCTGTGTGCTATGGTTTTGTCTACAACACAAGAGCCTATCAGTCTTTATAGTCTTGTCCATTACATAAAATTCCAAAGAAAAAAATTCCAAAGTAAAATGGGATTCAAATCCTTGAGTCAAACTTCCAAAGAAAAAGATGAATCCCTCAAAATGACATATACGCTTTCTCTCTCACTTGTTATAAATAGATTGATCCCTCAAAGGACAACTATACCAAGCTATCCATATTGTACATAGTCTATCATAGTAAGAAGACTATTCTTGTAAAAATAAAATAAAAATATTCTAAGCTTCCCGTATCAATCAGCTTCATAAAGACCTCAAGGATAAAATCTACTCATCCCACATAGACTTCCCACATTGATCATTCTATCAAAACAAAAACAAAACAAAAACAAAACAAAACAAAATGCAAAAATAAAACAATAACTTTTTCTTCATGGACTTGTCTATTTTGATCTTGGGAATCTTACCAAATAGGCATGTTGTCTCACACTAGGTTACACTAAACCCAAAGGTTTTTCACCTCATCACCTTTTTACCGTAATTTTTGGCCGCTCAAGGGACATGCTATAAATGCAACATTTCGTGATCTTGTGACTTTCTTCACCCTTCTAATAGTCAATCAGAAATGCCTTTAGGGTCTTAAGTTCATAAGCCCATCTTTGGTATGATAGACTTGTTATGGTTCTTTCCAATTAGGTGGCTCTTTTAGTCACCTCTTACCCTTCACCTTCTTCATTACTTGTTGATTCTCCTATACAAGACTAGACCATCAACACCTACATGTTAATAATTCCTCTTTTACCAACATCACCATGCCTAAAATGACCTATGCTCAACCATGCCTAAATGACCTAAAATCAACCATGCCTAGCTTACCTAGACTCAATCATGACTAAAACCTACCAAACCATCCCTCTACTTCATCATATTCTTCCCTATCTTATAGGATAACTACATCGGCTTGAGGACCCTTTTTACCTGGGGCTATGTAGGAAGGACTCTAAGGGCATGGGGCCCTTGGAGGTTAGCTTGGCCAATCTTTACCCTAACCTATTTCCCCCATTTTCCTATTCACATTCTACCTTAGTTTCCATTTTATACAACACTTGTAAATTAATACAAACATGCATACCTACCATTTCACCTATATTTTTCCTAATTTGACCTACAATCATTATTACTAAATACATTTTGGCCATACCAACACTTATTAAACCCTACCCGAAAGCCTAAATTACCCATTTATTTCCTTAATTACATTTAGGGACTTGTTATTTACCTATACCTCGGCATTACCCGTGCCATGACCTATATACCTTGACCTAAACCACTTTTTGTGACCTTTGAACATATTTACTTGGTATACCTTGTGATGTTGTTCCCTATTTTATTTTATCCTAAAGACATTACCTTTCAAATTATCATGTCATTTATCTTGACCAAACCTTTGGTGTACCAGGTCATACCTAAACATTCTTGCACCTAACCTACATTGTCTTTTCAGACCATATCCTATACCCTGGATACCTAAATCACTTCAACATTGTTTGGATAAACCTATCGACCTTAGACGATGTTGACTTTGTAATATCTTCAACCTAGAACCGTGTCACAAGATATAAGTGTGTATGCATTTGATTTCCATACTAATTACCCATTTTTCCCATCACTCATAGCCCAAAGTGCCCATACCTTACCCATAACCCACCTACCTTAACTTTCATTACCTACATATTTATCAAACCACTCACTGACTCCATCTCACACCTCATTAGCTCCTAGTTTGAGGAGGGTCACCTCCACCCATACTTGGAGCAACACCACTCTCACTTGTATTTTGGGAAAACACTTCCTATTTTTGTCAACGTCACTTATCAATAAAATCCATGCGACAAAAAGGGGAAAATGTAGACACAAAAAGTGGGTCATAATTCGATTAAAACCATGTTAATTAAATCAACTATATCCCGCCATTCATATCCCCTAGTGTAAATGATAATTAAAATAATCATCTTAATTAAATTAATTAATATACCCACTTAACCACCTCACTCATCCAACTCACCTAGCCACCTCACTTAAAGGACCCACTCAAACTTCATTAATGACCTAAGATAAACTTCACCAAACCATTTCTTTATAGGTAATAGTTAGACAAAATATTGAGGTACACTCCATTCCTTATTGTCCACTTGTTGAGTTTTAGACCAAGAAAATCCATGGCATTATCTAAAATGACTGTGAATGGAACACCAAACCTTGTCATGATACCTTCTAAAAAATTGAGAGCTGAATTCTCATTTCCTTCCTTCAACACCACGGTCTTCATCCACTTTGAGTAAAATAATCTGTCATGGTAAGGGCCCACTTATTTCCTTCAACTTTGGATGGAGGATTAATCATTCTAATAAAATCTAACCCCCACTGAATAAAGGGTTGATCAACCTAAATCGGATGGAGAGGAAGGGAAGCTAGCTTCTACTTCCCTATGAAAAAGGCACACTCTTTACATATTTTAACCCACTGATGGGCATCCTTGAACAAATCTAGCCAATAATAACCAACTCTCATGATCTTTGAAGTAGTGGTTCTTACTAAAAATGTCCACCTAAAAACTATTTTAGAATTCTTCTAGTATTTTTTCCACTTATTATTCGGATATATAAACTAAAGGAGAAATTCATTTAGACCCATGCGGAAAAAACACCATCTATAAGAACATAAGGAATATATTGAATTCAAAAAATTTACCTCTGAGTTCTATGTAATTCAAAGGGATAATCTCTTAATAGAAGGAAATTTTTCATCTTCAACAACTAGTTGGTAGGATTCTCTTCTTGTGCATGGTTATAAAGCACCATGTCTCCCTCATTTTTAGATTCTAAATCCATAGCAAGTTGTTGACACAAACCCTTACCTTTGAATAACTTAGTCACTTTAATATCCATGTCATATTCCATGACCTTAGTAATACATCGAGTGCCTTTCTCATTCATATCTTTATTCAATAGGAATTACTTCACCCCTGGATGTGATACCATCAATTATATCTTGTTGTTGGAAAATATTCTTAAACTTCTTCAATGTCCGAATGACAACAAAAAAATTGTTCTTAACAAATGAGTATTCGAGTTCATATTCCTTAAGGGACTGGCTAAAAAAGAAATTAGTTACTCCATTAAATCATCATTTTGTTGTGTGAGAATTATGGAAATACTTTACTATCATGCGAAGGCGTAGAGAATAAAATCCTTATCATACTTAGGATTCACCAATCTACGATTCTTGGAGATAGTTGTTTTTATCGCCTAAAATATTTCTTTTCCTTCCTAGTCCATCTAAAGTGTGCATTATATTTCATCATGTTCGTTAATGGTTTGGCCAAAGCTACAAAATGAGGTATAAGCCTTCTCACAAAATTGATAGTTCCTAGGACAATATGAAGGCCCTTCTTGTGACTTGGAAGAGACAAAGTTAGAATTGAAAAAATCCTTTTTGGTTCAATAGAGAGTCCTTCCGCTGAAAAAAATTTCCCTAACAATCTTCTTTCATGTACTACAAAAATGCATTTCTTGGGATTTAGTGAAACCCCAAATTCCCTACATCATTTGAAGTATTTTTCGAATGGGAAATGTGATCTTCTACATGATTAGAATACACCATTATATCATCAAGATAAAAAAGGATCATGTCATTTATTATCCCTTTGAAAGCCATATCCATAGCTCATTAGAAAGTAGATATGGCATTAGAATATCTAAAAGGCATCTTATTGTAGGCATACATACCCTAATTGGTCATGAAGTCCATTTCAAATTGATAAGATTCCTTAACCAGAATATGATTATATCCTAAATAACCATCAAGTAGTGAAAATATCTCCACTCTCGCCACTCTTTGAAGAATATGTTCCATAGACGGAAGAGGGTAATGATCCTTGAGGGAGGCTTGATTCAAATCTCTAAAGTCTACACATAGTCTGATTTCCCCTGTAGACACCAAAAGTGGGTCATACTTCCATTAAAACCGTGTTAATTAAATGAACTATATCCTACACATTCATATTCCATAGTGCACATGCTAATTGAATAAATCATCTTAACTAAATTAATTAATATCCTCACTTAACCACATCACTCAAATGACCCACTAAAACTTTATTAATGACCTACGACAAAGTCTAAACTAATCCTAACTAGCTAGGAATTAGTCTAAACCTAGAATTAACTCCTCTTAACAAACCTAAAAGGAATCCTACTTATATTTCTATCATCTATCACTCAAGACTCGGAAGAAGGATGGAGGCATGCTAAAAATAGCAACAATTTGGCTAATTTTGTTGAACCTAGATATGCCCGCCTTGACTAATGTTAGTTATATTATAATTGACATTGGTCACCTAACCATCGATGGTTAGGTTAAATACATTTCCAAAAGCCTTGGCCTAGGTTGTTCATTTGATTTAGGATCTCATATGAATAGAGATTTGGAGCACTAGAATTTTGATTCACTCGGAAAAGAAAACACACAGGAGCACTACCAACAACCATTTATCTTTCATCATATTTTTCACGGTCATAGATTCACACAGAGAAGTAAAAAGGTTCAAACTGTCATGACATGAATAAAATGGCTCTTCTCTCTGGATCTATGCCATCACTATCCTCATCACCTATGTTCTCCAAATATACTTTTCAGTAAGTACCTAACACCTCTTCATTTATCTCTAGTTTTCTTTCAGTAATATTTATTATTCATCTCAGTAATTTATCTTTCTCCATATCCATACACTTCCTTCCTCCCACCAACCTATCACCCTACCATACCTAGCCCTTTCACCTATTTTTACCCTCTTCTAATCATCCCTGAGTCTTCAAGACCATTTTATGACCTCACCCTCACCATTTCCAACCTCTGTGCAATCACAGGGAGTCTAAAAACCAATTCTAAGAACTTTTACTAAGTTCCCCTACCGACACTAGTTATCCAATCGACATCATTCATTCTTCCTAGCTAAAATTGCTCATACAATGACATGGGTCACTGTGTCTCGTAATATAGCTCGTAACAAAAAGCTAAATACCCACTTCCCAATAGCCCATAACCATTCTTAATCTTTACCGGACCTGCAACTCAACACCAGCCAATCACCTAACCCATTTTGACCTCAATCACCTTTTACCTAACCTTTCTTATTATTTTTTATGAGATACCTAAATCATTTCAATTTCAATAGGATCTTTACTTCATGTATGATTTAACTAGAATTAATACTATTATATAAAAAGTGGATTGACAACTTGTTCAGGAAGCATCACGCTTCCCAGATCTAGCTCCCACTAGGCAGTCCACTCATTATTTTGTTTAACTCTATCTAGTGGTATTGTTTTGCATTTACAAGTAGTTCCTCCTATCCAAAAGGGAGCTCTTGTAGTAAACTTGGATCAAGAAATTAGAATGAGTGCATGAACTTCAACCGACATTACAAACATGTATTCCTCCTTAACTTAATACCCTTATCTATTTCATAAATTTGCTAAGAATCAGTGAAACATCCCCATTCTTATTTTTAACAGAACTAGATTAGCCACCCGGAGTAATACTTGATTGGGAATATAATATTGGCTTCAATGAGCTTTAAAATCTCTTTCTTCATTAGCAGACTCAATCTTAGGGTTGTGAGTCTCTACTTTTATCGGATCAACTTATCATTTTGATCAAGCTCAATAGTGTGTTTTACCAATCCTGTATTAAAACCACGAAGATCTCGATAGCTTCATGAAAAAATATTATTATATTCTTGGCAAAGATCAATAAAATATATCTTTTCTTCTAGAGAGCATACTTTTCCAATTTTTAATGAAATTTTCCTCCACAACCTGAACCTGCTCAAAATCATCTTCCTTAACTACCATATTGTCATTTTTCCTTTTAACACAATCATCTAATTTAAAAATTGATTCAAGAGTGACCAAACCCTTTGACAATTTGTTGGTTTTTAATTGTATAATTTGATCATTGTACGCCTCCTAAATTTTGTCTTGATTTTTTAATGCAAACTTGACTTCCTCCTGTAGAAAAATAATGATTTGTTTATCACTATAAAAAACTTTCCAACTTCCTATATTATTCAAGTACCATAGGTAGAAAAACTATTTTAACATATTTTTGTTCATCCTTCATTATATTAGTCGGTACATCGTGTTATGAACCCAATATTGCAATCCTATCGCATCTTGATTTTTATTCCCGATAATTGTATGGATTCCAAAAGCTTCAAAACCTTATATCAAATCCCATACCCTATTTTTATATGACCTCAAGAGATATTTCTTTGACACACTTTGGGCTCTTATCTAATGCACGATAAATCACTATCTCTAAAAACAGCTAGGGCTTTGATTCCTTTTTTCTGAGCCAATTGTATTCCTTACACTAGTACTTCGTAATCAGATTTTTTTAGTAAGATTGAGATAAAGTTGAAATGACAAGAAATATTTATCACCTTATGGATAAATCAATATTACACCAATGCCTACTCCATTCTTACTTCTTGAACCATTGAAAAATATTTTCCATTGTCCCTCGAGGTCATCTTGAGCTTTAAAAAGTTGGGAATAACTGTCCCCTCTTCATGAATATAATAAGTTCCCAAACCAGTTTCCTCTAACACAAAAAAACAACATCTTCTACAACCAATTCTTCAACATACCATTCAAATTAATGTCTCATGCTTACATCATCAAATATGATACCAAGAACTTCTTCTAAAAGAGTAGTTGACTCATGATCTCAGTAACTTCTTCTTCTTGGTCAAATATAGTATGTTTTCCATTAACAGGGCTAGCAGTATAAGTCTCAACATGATTCGACAAATTGGATCTACCTTTATAGTTACCTTGGTCCCGTACCTAATCCTAAGGAGCATGTGTAACCAATCAATAGAGAGGTACCCACCCATTTTGGTGATGAAGTCCCTAAACAGACATATGGTGAAGAAGGGTGGAAGGTAAATGATTGACATATCCTAAGTAAATGGCAATCTAGGACATGAGTGAATAGTAATATTGAAATCTTTAATAACTCTAATAGTTTAAACTACCATACCATCCAACTGAACAAATCCTTTGGATACTATTGTATACTAATTACCCAATACATATGTAATCTGTTTAGGCATCACAGAGCTACTAGCACCATAATCAATCATGCACTTGTGTACTAAGTGTTTACCAATGATCAAATAAATATAAAATGGAGGTAGTCATTAATGCAAATCTACAAGACCCCCAAAATGACCTTCGAGATCTGCAGTCCCGAATGGGTCATTTAGTGTGATTGCACAACATTGAGTTTTCTCTAAGGTGTGGGACCTTGCAAGGTGAGAAAAATCTCTAGATTGAAGTTGGTTCTTACTCCTCTGTTTAGGTGTATGCATGAATTTGTAGAGGTTCAATACTAATTCCTACTCTAAATTCCAAGGAGACAAAGTTGAAGATGCAAGAAAGGGGAAACAAAACTAAGCTAAAACGGTGATACACCAAAGGAGTGATGAACTTTTGTTTTGCAAATAAACACAGATCATAAGAATGTAACACAGAACATGCACAGATTGCCAGAATATAATGAAAGATCAGAAGACAATGATAAACACATGAGAGGATTGGAAAATCAATCATAGAACATACATTATCATTCCCAAGTTTAATACAATGCATTACAATGGCAAGGAGGCAAAAATATGTGTTGCAGCCTGTATGAGAGGTCTGAAACTCTACAAATCTACTGCTTTAAGGAAGAAAAGAGAGCTTGCAAGAGAAAAATGTCCAACATTACAATAGATTACATCCTTTGCATTTATAGCTGAAGAAAAGAGGGAGAAAATAGAGGAGGAAGCAAATATGATCTTTTTCTTCAACCACCCACCATTAACCCTTTCAAATCAGCCTACAACCCATCAAATTGAGCTCCTCTATTTCTGTTTTGTGTGTTGGAGAAAAAATGATGAATTTGGTAAAACACAGCTCTCAAAGCAATCTGATCTCACATTTATGGTGTGAGAAGACATTTTAATGGTTTTCCCCCATCAAAATGAGCTTATTCTCCATATTTTGCAAGTGGAAGGAGGTAATCATGGCGGATCGAGCAAAAAACAACTTATTCAAAGCAATCTGATACACATTGAAGGTGTGAAAGATATTTTTAACATTTTCTCCATCAAAACCTACAAAAATGATGTTTTTATTCCTCTAATGCATAGAGGGGCTTGAGACCTTTCCAAAAAGTCTGATTTTGTTCAAATCTGATCTCTGGATCGAAAGATATGCCCATCTGAAGATTTAGGGCAAAAAGGCATAAATTCGGCACAAATTTTGAGGCACGAAATTAGGGCACACTTGGTAGAAAAATCAGATTTTGAAAATGGGTCCACGGGCCAAAATTTGACCTTTTTCACTTTTGGAAAATTTTCCAAAAAATCCCCACGCCTTTGCCGCTCCGAGACACATGGTAGCTCCTGGTTCGCCAATGGAATCATGGGCTCAAACTTCACCTTTTTCCTTTTGATTTCTCATTGGGAAAATTTCCCAAAATTTCCCCACATCCCACTCTCTCGAGTGACATGTTGCATCACCTAATTTCTTTGGGGAGGTGCACCCCTATTTTCTCCTTCGAGGGCCTGCGGGTTAAAATTTGACTTTGGGCATTTTAGCCAAAAGGGAAAAATTCCCCAAATCTCTCCACACCTTGTCGCTCTACCTTGACATGGACACGTGTTGGCTTCAAAATGATATGCAGGCCCTTGGGCTAAAATTTTCCTTTGTGCCCTTTGACCAAAGTGCCACAAAATCCAACATCCCCTCGGCATCGCCCACTCCGCCCTGCCGCATGGCACTTTCTCATTGGCCGCAGGCCTGTCTAGAGAAAAGTTCCCCAAAAAACTCTGCCGAGCCATAACTCAAAAATTGCGAGTTAGGAGGAAAATTTTACCTTTCTAGAAAGGTAAGAAAATTATCTATCTGATGGAATCATACCCAAAAAATTTTGAGTCCTTGAAGCATGCAAAAAAATTATTTCAAGTACCAGCAAAGGAAAAGGAGGAGGAGTTAGCCAAAACAAACATGGGCTTATTTTGGATAGCAATTTTGGTGACTCAGAGGGGTAATCTACCTGCTGGATGAAGTGACCAGCTACCTAAAGCAATCCATTGGGAAATGGAGTCTTGAACTTAACTGCTTGTTACTCTCAATTCATTAGAAAATCTCTAACATGAAGATTGTGAGAGTAGAAAAAATCACTTTGACCTGGAGCATGATCTCAGTAAGATGCATGCTTGGGCAACGAAACTGTGCCAAATAACTTGGGAAATGTAAATCTAAGCTACAACAAAACAATTTTCATAAGAACTTGGAGGAATAAAAAAATCTAAGCTAATATGCACAAGGTGAGAAGTTTCCCTTAGTAGCAATGCTTTAGATGGATTCTATTAACTGGAATCTATAGTTCCTCACCATCCAATGTAGACAATTGGAAGGCATTGCTATTTTTGCATTTTGTGACCATGTAGGGGCCACTCCAAATGGCATCAAATTTTGAATGCCTTCTTGGCTTTTCTCGGTCTGCATCCCATTTCAACACTAAATCTCCAACTTGGAAAGTTCTAGCCTTAGCTTTCTTATCAAAGCTTCTCTTGATCAATGCTTGGTCCTTTTCCATTGTTTGGGCTGCATGCTCTCTGGTTTCTTAGAGTTCCATCAATTCTGCATATCTAACCTCCATGGGCTCACACTCCAACAATTCCAATTGCTTCATGAGTTCTAATGTTGGCAACTCAAGTGATATAGGCAAGACTGCCTCTTTCCCATAAACAAGTCTGAATGGAGAGTTACCTGTGGATCTCTTGGGAGTTATCCTATCAGCCCATAGAGCTGATTTGAGCTTAGTGTGCCAAGTCCTCTGATTTTCATCAAGAGTCCTCTTGATGATCCTTAATAGATTCTTGTTTGTGGACTCATCTTGGCCATTACCTTGAGGGTAATAATTTGATGAAGTGCTCAAATAGATCCCATTTCTAACAGCCCATTCAGTGACCTTTGATCCTATGAATGCCAATGCATTATCTGATATTATAGTGGTAGATATACCAAATCTGGTTGTTATCCCCTCATAGAAGTCTAGAATGTTGGTTTCATTTACCTCTTTAAGTGCCACCGCCTCAGTCCATTTGGTGAAGTAGTTTGTTGCTGTTAGGATCCATTTGTGCCCTTGGCTTGAGTTTGGATTAATGACTTCAACGAAGTCCAAACCCCATTGCATGAATGGTTGGTCAACTGAGATTGGGTGCAATGGAAGTGCTGCTAACCTCTCTTTTCTTGTGAAGAGCACAATTATTACACCTATTGATCCATGCATAACAATCACTAAACACTTTGGGCCAATAATAACCAGCCTTCATGATCTTGAGAACTATCACTCTTGGAGAAAATGACCCCAGGCTGAAGCATTATGGAACTATTCTAACATTTTCTCAATCTAATTTGTCCCAATGCATCTCAACAATACTCCATTGATATCATTTTTGAACAAGACACCATCAACAAGTGCATACGGCATAGCTTGCAATATGAAGTGTCTTCTTTTGGATTTTTTCATTTCTAGAGGGCATAGGCCTTTTTGTAGGAAGTGTATTATGTCTTGGGTCCAGCAAGGAGTGAGCACACCACCATTTTCTTCTTGAACATCTCTTTGTTCCTGGCTGTCCTGTAACATCAAAAAAACATTCTTCTCGTTGCTTGCTTCAATTGGTTGACTTAAGGCCAATTGCTCACACAATCCCTTTCCTTATACCAGCATGGTGAATTTGATCTCAATGTCATACTCCATGACACGAGTAATCCACCCTACATGATTTTCATTTAGATCTTTGTTAGGAGGAAGTCCTTAACTCCCACATGAGAAACCAGCAGTTGAACTTTGTTGTTTGAAACTAGATGCTTAAATTTCTTCAAGCTCCTAATCATTGCAAGAACATGCTTCTCGGGAAGGAATACCTTACTTCATAATCCTCCAAGCTTTGGCTAAAGAAGGCAACCGGCTGCTATGCATTTTCTTTGTTCTCATTGTACTAAAATTGTATAAATTGTATCACCACCGCCAAATGCATAAAGGATGAAGTATTTGGATAAATTTGGGTTAATGAGAGTTAGAGCCCGTGAGATAACTTCTTTGATTGCCTCAAAACTTTCCTTACCTTCAGTTGTCCATTTGAAAGCCATACTTTTCTTCAACATCATAGTTATTGGCTTGACAAGGGTTGCAAAGTTTGGAACAAACCTTCAAACAAAATTGATTCTTCCCAAGAAACTTTGAAGAGCCTTCTTATGACTTGGCAATGGTAGTGCTCTTATTGCTTCAACCCTCTCTAGATCAATTGCTAACCCTTCTTTGGAAACAATGTGGCCTAGGAGCTTGCCTTCATGAGCTAGGAATATGCATTTTTTGGGATTCAAGGATACCCCAAATATTCTACATCTTTGGAACACTTGTCTCAAATGAAAGAGATGGTCTGCTACACTTTTAGAAAATACAGTAATATCATCTAGGTATATCAGCACTATTTTGTTGATCAATCCCTTGAATTCCATATCCATTTCCCTTTGGAAAGTAGCTCTAGTGTTAGACAGCCCAAATGGCATTTTTCTATATGCATAGGTTCCCCATTTGGTGGTGAAGGCTATTTTGAACTGATTATATTCCTTTACCATGATCTGATTGTACCTTGAATAACCATCTAGCAATGAAAACCTCTCAGAGCCTGCAACAACTTGCAAAATCTACTCCATAGAAGGAAGTGGGTAGTGATCCTTGAGGGATAATCTGTTTAAATCTCTAAAGTCTACACACAACCTGATTTCCCCACTTTTCTTTCTAATCGGAACCAAGTTTGAAACCTAGCTTGAATGCTTGATGGGGAATATGATACTTGTCTCTATTAAATTATTCAATCCCTTCTTCATGAGAGGCTCGATGTGTGGATTGAGCAGTCTACTGTTTTAGCACAGGTGGGCTTAGCACTTGAATATAGTTGAATTGTGTGTTGAGTGAGCTTGGGATTGAAACCTCTCAAGTCTTCATAGCTCCAAGAAAATACATCCGGTAACTCTTAGAAAAGATGCATGAATTCATACCTTTCTTGCTCAGTTTCCACTTTACCAATTTGAAGTGACTTTCCTTCCCCAACTGATATGGGCTCTGAATCCTCTCCCTTGACTTGGATATTTTCTTTCTCCTTCATAAATTGATCATTAGGATTGAAGATGGACTCTAAAATCACAATTCCTTTTAGCGAGTTTGTCGGTTCTCACCGTACCACTTGATCACCATACTATTGTCCCAACTTTTCCTAATTTTTGGCTGAGAACTCAGCTTCCTCTTGTAAGAAATTGATGATCTATTGGTCACTATCAAACACTTGCCAACTTGCATTGTTGTCTGGCACTGATGGCCTCACAATCACATGGATGTTTGGCTGTGTTTTATCTCTTTTAATACTCTCTACAACATCAAAAGTTGCTCCAACTACTGCAAGCCTATCAACATCTTGGTTCTCTTTCTTAGGGATGGAGTTGATGCCAAAGCCCTCAAAATCCTCAATGAGATCCCACACCTTGTTCCTATATCTTTTTAGCAAGTCATTCTTGGCAGCATGTTGTCCTTTAACTTGATTAAAAATCAACTCACTATCACCAAAGACTTGTAATTTTTTTATGCCTCTATTGCTTGACCAATGTAATCCATGTATCAAAGCTTCATATTCAGTAGTGTGTTGTTAGAACATGCAAATTGAAACCTAAAAGTTGAATAACACTCAAGTCCTTGAGGTGAAACAAGCATATCTCCTCCTCCTGCACCTTGTCTACTTCTTGATCCATCAAAGAACAACTACCATACCTCATTTTCATCTCTATGGTCTGGCTTGGTGATGCTAGGAATAGGCTGATTTTCTTCATGCATGTAATAGAATCCTAGTTCAGATTCCTCCATTTCCTTGTAGGGATCAAAAGCATGTACCTTTCTTGCCCATTTTTCGAGAGTCAAATCTAGAATGCTTCCAACTTTGGTGTCAGCTTCATGTGTGTTTGGATAATCCTCTTGATCAAATGTTGAATAGTTGGCATTGATTGGGCTTGGAGTATGAGGCTCTATGTGAAAGTTTGCAATAGGTTCAGACCTGATTATGGCCTTGGCTCCATACCTTTTCCTAAATAGCATCTGTGACCAGTTAGTAGATAGGTAGCCTCCAATTATATCTGTGAAATCCCTTGACAAACATATGGCAAAGAGTGGTGGCAAATCTATCACCGACACATCTTACAAAACAGTGACATTGGGGCATGCATGTAAGGTAAGGCTCAAATCTTTAATTACCCCAACTATTGTTATTGTTGTCCCATCTAATTACACCACCCCCTTGGATATGAATTCATATTGAAGGCCCATATGATCAACTATTTTCTTGGGCATCACAGAACTACTTGCCCCAAAATCAATCATACAATTATGTACTAGTTTATCCCCAATGATCAATGAAACATAGAATGGAGGGGGCTTCAAATTTTTACCTTGTTGTCCCCCATGATTCCCCTCAGGCTGAGTGGCATTTATGAGTACCTTCTCTTACACATGAGCTAGCTGATTTGGGGTTGACCAATTCTTCATGGCAGCTTGTAGCAGATCCCTTTGTCCTGGGATGGATAGTGACTCCCACATAGATATGTTCACATTGATCTTCTTAATTTGTTTAATGGTGTTGAATGTGGATGAACCATCTCTTTTTTTCCCTTTAGTCTGCTTTATTTTCTTGTACATGGGCTACAATAGCTAGCATTTGAGCTGGTCTAGAAGGTGGCTTGGGTTGTCCTTACACATTTGGAACTGTATTTTTCTTGCCAACACCTTGTGGAGTGATGGAAGGTTGTGAATCACTTGGACCTAATGACTACCCTTCACCAATATTCCTCTTCTTTGACCGTGTGTTAGCTGCTACACTCTGAGAAGGTGTTTGATTCACACCACAAAAATCTTCATCCTACCAATTCACAAGTGTAGTCTCATTTGGAGTTGTATCTTGTTGAGATGTCCCTTGTTGTTTGTTTGTTTCTCGACTCGCTTCACTCTCTACACCAGTTGTTGTCACCATCAAGGCTTGGTTCAAACCACCATTGAAGCACATAGATTGGTTGTGAGGTTCATTGCATGGGAAACACCAGTCATACTCTTGAGCTATATTATTTTGCACTGGCACTAAGGATTTAGAGGTAGATGCAACATTGGGGTTATAGGGCTGAAATGGTCTATTGGTAGGAGGCCTTACTTGATTTTGATTTGCAGCTGAGTTGGGTGGCCTATTAGGCTGATATGATTATCTATTAGGCTAAGTTTGTGGTTAATAAGAAGGGCTAAAACTTTGAGCTTGCTACCTCTTGAGTGTAACCAACTCATTGCCTAAATTTTGCAATTGTTTCATAACTTCTTGGAGCTCATTTGAGGCACTAGAGGATGAAGTAGAAGTTTCATTTGAGCTCTAGTTTCTAGGAGTGGGAATAGGAGCTAAAGTAGGTGCTTGACTAGTACTTGGGCTTCCCAAATATGGATATAAGGGCATAGGAGGCCTAGGTGCAAGTTTACCATCTTGGATCAAACAATTCTCATCCCTAATGGTGATGTTGTAAGCTACAGGTATAGTTGCACCTCCCATGGATTGGATCAACATAGAAATGTCAGAATTTAAAGCCTTGAGAAAGTATAAGAAAGCACCTCAAGCTGTTGCCCTCACTGCCAATGGAAATCTATCCCATGTTCTTTGAAATCTGAAATTGAATTCTTTTAGCTGCTCATTAGGACCTCTCTTAATAGTTGTCAGTTGCTCTAATAGAGACAAGTTGTCCCCTTTCTCTCCAAATTGGTTATGGAGGGTTGTGCACAATTGGTTCCAATTTTAGATAGAGCCTACCTCAAGGTTCCTAAACCATTGCAAGGCTTTCCCTTTGAATGAAGATGCCAGCAAATTGACAGAAATTTTCATCTCAACAATCTCATGGATTACACAAACATTAGCAATGTCTTGGACATGATCACCAGTAGTGGTCTGATTTTCTCCGAGAAAGTATGGGATGTTCTTGAATGCTACAATTGGAACCGGGTTTTGTGGATTGAGAGCAAGTGGGCTCTTTGCCAAAAAGTTGACATAAGGATTGGGTTGTGCCATTCGATTGGCTTTGAGAACCCTTGTTGATAGGATGAAAGGTCTACCAGGTGGAGAAGTTGATAGAGTTATGTTTGGTGGAGATGAAGACCTTTGAATCCTTCTTCCCCTTTCTCTTATTTCTAGGGATAATTTTAGATACTCGACAATCCCTCTTCTCTAGTCCTTGACCTTTTTGGATTATTCTCATGAATCTTCAACCTTGGACTCTTTGAAACTAGTTGATTCTATCCTTTTAGACTCGCCAGATGTGCAAATCAAGGCTCTTTCAAGTAAGAAAGTTATAACAATTGCACATCAACTTTGTTGTAATGAATATTGAGACCTCTAAGGTCCCACCGAGCATGCCAAAACTATTTGTGCAAATCTATAGTACCCCAAAATTACCTTCAGATCTGCAGTCCAGAATTGGGTCATTTAGTGTGATTGCACAACATTGAGTTTTCTCCAAGGTGTGGGACCTTGCAAGGTGAGAAAACTCTCCAAATTGAAGTTGGTTCTTACTCCTCTCGTTAGGTGTATACATGAATTTGCAGAGGTTCAATACTGATTCCTACTCTAAATTATAAGAAGACAGAGTTGAAGATGTAAGAAAGGGGAAACAAAACTAAGCTAAAATGGTGATACACCAAAGGAGTGATGAACTTCTATTTTGCAAATAAACACAGATCATAAGAATGTAGCACAGAACATGCACAAATTGCTAGAATATAATGAAAGATCATAAGACAATGATAAACACATGAGAGGATTGGAAAATCAATCACAAAACATACATTATCATTCCCAAGTTTAATACAATGCATTACAATGGTAAGGACGCAAAAATATGTGTTACTGACCTATATGAGAGGTCTAAAACTCTAAAAATCTACCTGCTAAGGAAGAAAAGAGAGCTTGCAGACGAAAAATGTCCAACATTACAATGGATTACATCCTTTGCATTTATAGATGAAGAAAAGAGGAGAAAATAGAGGAGGAAGAAAATATGATCTTTTTCTTCAACCACCCACCATTAACCCTTTCAAATCGACACTGTAACCCATCAAATTGAGCTCCTCTATTTCTGTTTTGCATGTTGGAGAAAAAATGATGAATTTGGTAAAACACAGCTCCCAAAGCAATCTAATCTCACATTTATGGTATGAGAATACATTTTTAGGTTTTCCCCCATCAAAACGAGCTGATTCTCCATCTTTGGCAAGTGGAAGGAGGTAACCATGGCGGATCGAGTAGAAAACAACTTATTCGAAGCAATCTGATACACATTGAAGGTGTGAAAGACATTTTTAACATTTTATCCATCGAAACCTACAAAAAATTATGTTTTTTATCCTCTAATGCATAAAGGGGCTGGATACCTTTCCAAAAAGTCTAATTTTGTTCAAATTTGATCTCTGGATTGAAAGATATGCCCATCTGAAGATTTAGGAAAAAAACAGGGCATAAATTCATGCATAAATTTTGAGGCACGAAATTAGGGCACACTTGGTGGCAAAATCAGATTTTGAAAATAGGTCCACAAGCTGAAATTTGACCATTTGCACTTTTGGAAAATTTTCCAAAAATCCTCACCTCCACTGCTCCGAGACACGTGGTAACTCCTAGTTCGATGGAATTGCAAGGGCTAAAACTTCACCTTTTTCCTTATTATTTCTCATTGGGAAAATTTCCCAAAATTTCCCCACGCCCCACTCTCCCAATGACAAGTGGCATCACCTAATTGCTTTGGGCAGGTGTGCCCCTATTTTCTCCTTCGCGGGCCTGCGGGCTAAAATTTGACTTTGGGCATTTTAGCCAAAAGGGAAAAATTCCTAAATCTCTCAAATACTTACCACTCTACCTTTACATGGACATGTGTCGGCTTCAAAATGATCCACAAGCCCTTGGGCCAAAATTTTCCTTTATGCCCTTTGACCAAAGCACCAAAAACTCCAACATCCCCGGTGTCCACCACTCCGCCTGCCACGTGGAACTTTCTCATTAGCCACGGGCCTGTCTAGGGAAAAGTTCCCCAAAAACTCCACCGAGCCATAACTCAAATATTATAAGGAGTTAGGAGGAAAATTTTACCTTTCTGGAAAGGTAAGAAAATTATCTATCTAATGGAATCATAGCCAAGAAATTTTGAGTCCCTAAAGCATGCAAAAATTTATTTTAAGTACCAGCAAAGGAAAAGGAGGAGGAGTTAGCCAAAAATAAGCATGGGCTTATTTTGGATAACAATAGCTTATTTTCCTTAGGAACACTTCTTCCATCTGGTTTACACAAGCTTTTATCGATTCTTACTCCATGACTCATTGTTCCACTAGATGTACCAAATCTTTTTAGAGCCTCTTGTAATAGATTTCTTTGAGAAGGAATTGAAAGTGCTTCCCACATAGTGACATTCAAGTTGGTCTTCTTCATTTTTTCTACAATATTGACGACAATTCCTCCTACTATTTCAAATCTCCTTTGAGTGTTGGTATCCTCCTTTGGAAAATGAGTATTTGGTACTATGAAACTTGAAGAATTTTCCTTCCTCATAACTGCTTTTTATCGTGTTTTCAAAAAAAAATCCCTACATATTTTTAGCAACTTCTTGAGAACGAGGTTGAGAAGTAAACACATGATCAACCTTTGGAGGCTAAATTTATATTACCCTATTTTTTAAATGAGTATTAGTAGCTACTGATGTAGAGTCTCATTAAGTCCAAAAAATCCTCTTTTCAATTCAATAGAGTAGTCTCTGCTATGACGTATGGTTGATCTACAACTTCTTGAAAATTTACGTCCTCTATTATTTTTGTTGATGTAGATTTGTTCTAGACCATAAGGGCTTGGCCAATCACTCCATTAGGGCACACATTTTGATTATGTGGCTGAGTACATGGATAACACCATTCATAATCTTTAACCAAATTGTTTTTATATGGACAAGGTCTCTATAAACGCTAACAAAGAAGAGGAGCCTTAACATTTATGGGTTTAACATTGTGACTTGATTTTGTGCAATATTTTAAAAAGGCTACCTATTAGACTAATACTTCTAGTTATGGGGTTAGTAAGAGTGATCATATTGGGACTATTACATTTTAAGGGATACCAATTCATTTCCAAAGGTTTGGAGAAATGTTTTAACCTCGTGAAGATCATTTGATGGGGTAGGTGTAGATGGAGTTGGCTGATTAGGCACAAGAGGAAGTGGGGAAATAGTTGGTTGATTAGTGGGAAATTTAGGATATAGAGGCATGGGTGGTCTTAGAGCTATCTTCCCAGCTTGGATCAAGAAATTCTCATCCCTTATAGTGATATCATAAGCATTAGGTAATGTTGTTCCTCCCATTGATTGGATCATAACCAAAACATCAATGTTTAAATCTCTTAGATAGTATAAGAATGTGTTATTCGGAGAGAATTTTATCAATGACAGAATTTTATTCTAATTCATCTAAAATAAGAAGTTGAAATCACCCAAATGTTCTTGAGGATCTCTCTTTATAGTTGTTAATTTCTCCATGAGTGACATGTGATCACTCTTATCCTTGAATTATTTGTAAAAAATTCCCCTAACTCATCCCAAGTGCATATGGAACTAGCTATCTCGTTGGGTTTTTAAATGGTACTTTAACAAACCACAATCGGGGATAACAAGTCCCTCTTCTTTAATGGGAGATATTCCCTTATTGAAAGCAAACGACAAAGGTTATATACAAATGTACAACTTTCAAAGTGTGGATTCCTGATACTTTGAAACGTTTTATGCCCAAATATCATCAATACGAAAGAATATAAGAACTAAGGAGATGAGAGAGGAAGAACATAACAATACTTTTAGGAAATATAGATAGTAGAGTATAAAATTATACATATTGATCAAAGGAGATGCAGAATGGAATCATTTGTGTTTATAACATATATAATTTCATAGACACAAAGTTCTTGAAATCATATTAACAAGAACACAAAGTTTCTTATCATGCAAAGATGGATGATTCACAAATTTGAACAAGGAAAGAAGGAATAATAGAGGAAGAAAGGGAAAAACTTCTGTATTGATTACTTTCAAATCTATTACATCTATAGAGTACCAAGATCCAACCCGAACAATGGTGTAGAGAACCTACTAAATAGCTTCCAAAAAATGGTTACATTCGGTTACAAAAAATGATGAAACATTGATTCAAGAAACTGATGTCTGAACTTCTCTAATGCCTCGGTCATTTCCATGCCTAGCGGAAAAACTAGATGCATCATTTCACATCCGTTAACCTACTTTTACAAATTTGAATTTGAATCATACATGTGGAAGAGATTTTTTGAAGCGGACCTAAGGGCACCTTTTACATTTTATGATTTTGTAGAGATTTTGCATTTTATTTACATTTTGGTCCGCCCATCCACTTCTGATATAGGCCTAACACATGGATTTACTTGAGCGGGGATGGAGTCATGGCTCACTTTTACAATTTTAACTCTTTTCAAAGAAAAGCTCGAAAATTCAAAGTGTTCCACTCGACCCACCTCCCCACTTTGACTTTTCAACATGGGCTCAAGACCCCAATGGATTCATGGATCATTTTATAAATTTTAACTCTCTTTTTGGAAATAAAACTAAAATTCCTAAATTTCTCAAATGGCCTATGTTTGTGCTTTGAATTTTCAATGGTGGAGCATCAACACGTGGCTTCACTTGGGCATTAGTGGGGTTACGCTTCACTTTTATACTTTTACGCTTTTCAAAACAAAAGCTAAAATTCCAAAGTTCCTCCGATGACCCACCTTCCCGCTTTGACCTAAAACATGGCCACGTGTCCCTTTGAGGGCATGTTCTATATTTTTGTTTTGACTAAGTCCCTCTATTTGGCAAAGGCTTTATGTCGACTCGAAACACGTGGATGCTTCCCACTCATTTGGAGACTCTATTTGGACCTCGACTTGGAGCACATTTGGGACCTAATTTTGGATTTTCCCCCTGATAGAGTGTCGAAGGGACACATAGGGATTTCTGTTGGTTCTCCTTTCCTTAGCCAATTCAACAGATGGTTCTTCCCCTTTTGACTTCTGTGGGACCCTAGACAAATGGAGAGCTGGCACTTTTTTGGGGAACCACCTTTGGCTTTGACCTTTGAAGGTGCATCGATGAGACACGTGGCGTCATCCACTAGCCTTAGACTTTTCAGCGATCAATTTAACTTTTTGAGGCTCTGACCATGTGAAGGGCTGGCACTCATTTGAGGTCTTTCCTTGGGTCTCACTTCCGGTTACGCCAATGAGGCACGTGGTGCCTTCCACGGGTTCGTTGCTTTGCCCCGAGTTGACTCGCATGTGAAGTCTAAAAGTTTTGAGCTTTTTCTTCAATCTTCTTTTACGTGCTCTAATCTCCTTTAACATCATTGGCCTCCTTCGCCAACCCTGCCCCTTCATTGTTTGATTTGGAATGTGGGCTCACATGACTAAACCGCCCCTTCTAATTTTCTTCTATGCGGGGTTGTGTTTGATCAATTTTTCGGGGGAAATTGGGATAACAGGCACCAACTCAAAATTTTCAAAACTTGACTTGAAAAATGAGGGGAATTTTGAGGGTGACAACGCTTGGCTTTTTCGGGGATGACTTTGTTGGGATATAGGAGCGAGGCAAGATCAAGAACCATAGAAAACTCGGGAAAGAAGACCATTACCTTGTCCATTGGGAAAAATAGAGTCAAAGGAAAAACCAATACATTAGACAACACACATGCAATGGGAAGAGAAACAAACCAAAAAGAAAGACCAAAAATAACAAATTATACATAATATACGTAAGAATTTGCCTAGTCACCTAGGACTTGAACAAATTCAAATACTTCCCACTATAAGGAATTAGGAGAGGAGATCCATCCATATAATATAAATAGAAATAGTTTTCTCCAGCAAAGTTCTTGATTTTGAAAGGACCAAGCCAAATAGAATCAAACTTACCATGGATTCCTCAAGGTTCATGTCTTTTTTCCCACAATAGGACAATGTCTCCCACTTGAAAATCTCTAAGTCTAGCTTTATTTTCAAACAAATCTTTCACCTTCAGTTGATAAGCTGAGATCTATCAAAAACTTGCAACTTGTCTTCATCCAGCTTTTGGAGACACATGATCCTCTTGTCCAAGGAACAACTAAAGCTTGAATTTTCAATAGCCTTCATTAATTGCAAGGCTGGTAATTCCACTATTACTAGTAGCTGAGCTTCAACACCATACACCACTTGAAATGGAGACATCCCAATTGCTCTTTTGGGTGTAATTTTATCTTCCCAGAGATCATCATAGAGCTTCTTGTGCCAATTCCTTTGAGAGTCATTGACAAGCTTCCGAACAATGGTTACCAAATTCTTATTTGTTGATTATACTTGTCCATTCCCTTGAGGATAATAATTTGAAGAATGAGCAAGGGAAATTCCATAGCCATAGAAAAATCCATCATCTCAAAAGAAGAAAAATTGGAATCATTATCAGTCACAATATTGTTTGGTACCCCAAACCTTATCAAGATGTTCTTTTGGTGAAATTACACACCACATCGAAGTAGTGCTTTTGACTGGAATAGCCTCTACCCACTTTGTGAAGTAATCTATAGCAATTAACATGAGTATTCCCAACACTAAAAGGTGGATTAAGATTTCTAATGAAATATAATTCCCATTGTTGAAAAGGCTCATCAATCACTATTGGTTTTAGTGGCAAAATAGCCAACTTAGGTCTCCCAACAAAGTCTGACAAGCTTCACACTTACCTACCCATTTTGATGCATCTCTAAACAATGTAGGCCAATAGTACCCAACACGAAGGATTTTATGGGTAGTGACAGTAGAAGAGAAATTCCCTCCACAATCCTGATCATGAAAAGCTGAGAACAACTTCTTTTGTTGCTCCTTATCCACACATTTAAGGAATCTTCCATCTATGCCTCACTTGAACAAAGCATTTTCCCATAATACATATTGTGCAGACCTTAACTTAATAGATCTCTTTTCCTTGGCACTCAAGTGGGATGGACACTCTCCATAAGTAAGAAAATTTGCAATATCAACATAGAATTCATATGTTGAATTGAGGAAGAGGACAATAGGGACATCAACTGCTTCTTTAGACAATGTTTCATTAGCTCCTTCATCAATAAACTCACATAAGCCTTTACCCTAGACTAGATTAGTTGGCTTGATATCAAGGTCATATTCTTTAACTTGTTCTATCTAATTACCTCTCTTAGTTCCAAACTCTTGTTGTGTAAGAATAGACTTGATGGTTGTATTAGGTACAAGCACAACAGAGTGAGAATTAAGAATATAAAAATGAAACTACTTGATAGATTTGACCACTACAAAATCATGTTTCTCCATCATAGTATATTTCAATTCATGAGATTTCAGAACATAGCTCATGAATTCAATTGGAAGTTCATGATCCTCAGAATTTCTCTGAGTTAGCACAACAGCCAAGGTACTCTCTGTAGCATATAATAGATGATAAAATCCTTGCTGAAATTAGGACATGCTAAGATGGGAGTTTTAGCAATGGATTTCTTGATACCTTCAAATGCTTCTTTACCTTCAGAATTCCAACCAAATTTTTTCTTTCCTTTCATCATGTGATAAATTATCATAGTCATTTTTGTAAAATTAGTAATTAATCTACTCGGGAAGTTTATCTTACCAAAGAAAGAGTGAACACCCTTTTTGCTTATGGAAAGAGGAATCTTCTGGATTGCTTGAAATTTTTTTGGATCTATCTTTATTCATTCTTTGGAGACAATATGCCCCAGCAACTTACCTTCAGTAACATAAAATATAGACTTCTTAGGATTGAGAGAAACTCCATGTTCTCTGCATTTCTGGAGGACTACTTTAAGATGCTGAAAGTGATCTGCCCTTGTTTTGGAGAAAATAGTAAAATCATCAAGGTACACAACAATACACTTTTCCTTTAGAATGCAAAAATCCAAGTCCATTTCCCTCTGAAAGGTGGAAAAAACATTTATAAGACCAAAAGGAATCCTCTTGTAGGAAAAGGTGCCCCAAGGAGTTGTAATAAAGGTTTGTGTTAATCTGGGGTACCGACTTCCACTTGATTGTATCTAGAGAATCCATCAAGCATAGACAACATCTCAGAGCCTATGATAGCTTGAAAAACTTGATCCATCATGGGGAGATGATATTTGTCTTTCAGAGAGTCTTATTCAAATTCTTGAAATCTACACAAATGCAGATCTCACCATTCTTTTTCTAACAGGCACAATGTTGGCAATCCATGTTTAATGATGTATAGGGAAAATGATATTTTCCTTTAGTAACTTCTGGATCTCTTGAAAAATAATGTCAACAACCTTAGGATTGTATTACCTTTGTTTCTGCTTGAATGGTTTGATCCCAGGTTTCAGAGGGATAAAGTGTTGCATCTCCTTTGGTTGAAAAGCCTTGAGATCATCATATGAATAACCAAGAACATTAGCATACTTTTTTAATAGGTCTACTACTTTCTTCTTCTCTTCTTGAGTGCAACATTCTCCAATGTTCACCATCTTGGGTTCATCAAGACTCCCAATATTAATCTTTTTAAATTCAGGTAGATTATCGAGCACCTTGAGGATCTTTAGACTTAATGTACCTATCATGCTTATTAAACAAATCTTCCGAATCACCAACCCTTTAGGTATCTTATTACCTTTCAATTTGATACAATCATCCCGATCCATCTCTTCCTTGATATCTCCTTCATTAGAGGATACACACTCTCTAGGAAAAGTCTCACTTCCTTCAAAATATAATTGGTTAAAGTTGTCCTTAAGCTCCAAGAATGATAGAAAGTGTTGATCATCATTGAAAACCTACGATTTGTTTGCATTATCTGGTACACTAGGCCTATGAATCATTTCAATGGTAAATTTCTCCTAAGATAAATTTGGGTGAGGAATCAACGAGATCCTGAGACAACTAGAGAATCAGCTCTAGTATTCTTCTCTCTTGGCATAACTTCAATGGAGAAAGCATCAAGAAACTCAATGGAATCCCAAAAATATTTCTATAATGCTTCAATCTCCTATTCTTCACTTGAAAAAGATCTCTGACTTGTTTCACAATCAGCTCTGCATCACCATGAGCACAAAGATTCTTCACTCCCATTTCTTTTTCCATGTTCAATCCAAGTATGAGTGCCTCATATTTAGCTGTATTGTTTGTATTTTCAAAACAAATCTTGAATGAAAAAGGATGAATCTTCCCTTCTAGAGAGGTTAGCACCACACCAGCCCCAGAACCAACTAAAGAGCAACTTCCATCAAACTCCAAAGTCCAAATGCCATTAGGATCATGAATCACTCCCTTAGGAAGTTTTGCCTCATCCTATGACATGATCATATAGTTACCATGACATATATCTTCATAGAGTATATGTGCTTTTGGATCATCAGTCTTTTACACAATGTATTCAGTCTGTTTCTTAGGTAGCAGCTTCTTCATTTTTCCATTGACCAGGGATCAAAGCGTGTAACCAATCCATCTAAATTTCACCTCCTACCTCCTTACAAAAATTCCTACTCAATAACATACCATATGAGGGAGGAATATCAACTACCAAAATAGTGGCTTTAACCCTTTTCTCTGGAAAAGCAACGAAGGCTACTTGTGCATCTTTAATCCTCCCAACCAAAGGCACTTCTCTACTCTCCATGGAATAGTAGGAACCAAAGGTACATGTTAGAGTCAGGCCCAAATCATGAGCTACTTTTGTAGGCATTACATTGTCTAATGCTCCTAAGTCTATAACACAATTACTGAGTTTATGGCTAGCTATGAGAAGAGTCACATAGAATGGTTCAATTTTCTCATTAGGGGAAGTGACTGCAGCCACAAGGCTTGGTTGAGGTGAGGAAGAGGGAGTGGGTAAAAGACCTTTAGAAGTATTGGATGAGGATTTGGATTTTTAATTGACAAAGTTTACCATTTTAGCAAAAGCTTTTGGATGAGTCTGGTAAAAATTTCCTCTGAAATTTGGATTTTGGTCTTTTGAGGTGATCAATGATATCAAAAGACGAGAGGTGGATGGGGAATCATTTCTAGGAACTTGAGGGACTTTTAATTTATTAATTTTAGGATTTGATGGATAAAATGTTTTAAAAACAAAATTAGAAGGAGGATTAGCATTACTCACCTTTTGTGTGGAGGCAGTGGGAATAGGAGCTCCTCTTCTTACAACCACTGGAATAGTTATAGGAAAATCCTTGGATTTCCTAGCACATTGCACCACTTTTTCTTTTTTTTTTCATTTTATCTTGAGTCATGATAGCATATGACTCATTATTCATATCTTCCACTCTTTCATCATATTCATCTTCAGCATCCACACCTTCAATGGTGAGTAAATAAACTTGAGATCCACCAAGCTCCTCCGAGTTCTTTATCGGCATCTTCTTCTGTTCTTCATGCAGTTCATTAAACTCCTCATCATTAGGTTCTTGAACTTCACAAGTTGTATTGAATGGGACCTCGATGGGTGGGCCTTTAATAGACAATCTGGTCCGAGAAGGAGGTAATCGGCTCATTAGCTAAAAATTCTTCCTTGGGATGTATTGGTAAGGAGAATGTTGAGCCAATTGTTTCTTGATAGCAAAGAATGAGGTCATTTACAAAATTTTGTATTAACTGATCGGAATTGGCTCTAGGGGAAGAGGAAGAAGAAGATGCTTTAGATTTGGAAGGTTCTCTTTTTAATTTATCAGACATGATCAGGTCATCCTCAACATTGATAGCTAAATATTGATCAACCTCCAGAGTTGTAAGGTTATCTCTCCTTAGTGCATAACTCACTTCGGGTAATTGGGCATTAAAGAAGGAGAATTTTTGGATTTGATCCACTGGACGAGTGTTCAATGGAATTTTATGAATTATCTTGTTGAATTTAGCCACAAAATCCCTCATGGGCTCGAATGGTTCCTTCTTGATATGAGAGATTTGAGCTAACAGAGCATGCACATCTTTAGCAGGTTTGAAATGCTACTCAAACCGAGTTATCACGATGTTTCAATTAGTGATCGACCTGGTAGGAAGATGATAAAACCCATCAACAACATTGTCTGTAATGTCTCCACAAAAATCCCGATAGAGACATCTTCATGTTTAACCCCAAGAATCCCACATTCAAAAATGAAGGCTGCGCAATGTGTTCAATGTGTTCATTTGGATGAACCTTCCCATCACCCCGAAATTGGGAAAACTTTTCCTATTACCCTTATGTAACTAATGTAATGGTTGAGGAAGAGTAAGAGGCCCAACCCATTGTCCCTAAGGAAAATGTGCTGCCATCTATGGAAAAATTGACTAAAGGGGAACTGAAACACTAGCAAGTATCAAAGCATGAAGATTAGGACTGAGTTGTTCTTGAGGAATGTTATTCTTGGAATTTTTGTCTTTAACAGGAGGTGTGCTTGTAGAATGAGTTCCTCTATTCCTTCTTGCTGGAAGAAGAGAGAAGTTTTGTTGTCCAGAAGTTGAAAATGGGAATCCTCTACCCCGAGAGATTTCTTCCCACATGTATACCGTAGAGTCGCCAAACCAAAAATGATCTTGAAGTTGTTCTTTTAGAAAGGGATCCATTTGAAATGAAATCCCCAGTAGAGTCGCCAAAAACTGTTGGGTTTTAAATGGTACTTTAACAAACCACAATCAGGGACAACAAGTCCCTCCTCTTTAATGGGAGAGGTTTCCTTATTGAAAGTAAGTAGCAAAAAAAATTATATACAAATGTACAACTTTCAAAGTGTGGATTCTTGATACTTTGAAACGTTTTATGCCCAAAGATCATCAATACGAAAGAATAGAAGAACTAAGGAGATGAGAGAGGAAGAACATAACAATACTTTCAGGAAATATAGATAGCAGAGTATAACCTTATACATATTGATCAAAGGAGATGCAGAATGGAATCATTTGTGTTTATAATAGATATAATTTCACAGACACAAAGTTCCCAAAATCATATTAACAAGAACACAAAGTTTCTTATCATGCAAAGATGGATGATTCACAAATTTGAACAAGGAAAGGAGGAATAGCAGAGGAAGAAAGGGAAAAAATTCTGTATTGATTACTTTTGAATCTATTACATCTACAGAGTACCAAGATCCAACCATGAACAATGGCGTAGAGAACCCGCTAAATAGCTTCCAAAAATGGTTACATTCGGTTACAAAAATGATGAAACTGATTCAAGAAACCGACATCTGAACTTCTCTAATGCCTTGGTCATTTCCATGCCTAGTGGAAAAACTAGATGCATCATATCACAACCGTTAACCCACTTTTACAACTTTGAATTTGAGCCATCGACATGGAATATATTTTCTGAAGTGGGCTTGGGGGTGCCTTTTGCATTTTATGATTTTATAGAGATTTTGCATTTTTTTTACATTTTGGTCCACCCATCAACTTCTGATATAGGCCTGACATGTGGCTTTACTTGAGTGGGGACAGATTTATAGCTCACTTTTATAATTTTAACTCTTTTTAACAAAATCTGAAAAACTCAAAGTGCTCCACCAACCCGCATCCCCACTTTGACGTTTGAATGTAGGATCAAGACCCCAAAGCAGATTCGTGGATCATTTTATAGCTTTTAACTCTCTTTCTTAGAAATAAAATAAAAATTCCTAAATTTCTCCGATGGCCCGCCTTTGCACTTCGACTTTTCAACAATGGAGCATCAACATGTGGCTTCACCTGGGCATCAGTAGGGTTGCACTTCACTTTTATAATTTTATGCTTTTCAAAACAAAAGCTAAAATTCCAAAGTTCCTCTGACAACCCGCCTTCCTGCTTTGACCTAAAACATGGCCACATGTCCCTTTCCAAGCCTATTTTGTATTTTTTGTTTTGACTAAGTCCATCTATTTGGAAAAGGCTTTATGTCTGACCCAAGACACATGGAGGCTTCCCACTCATTTGGAGACTCTATTTAGACTTGACCTTTAGAGGTGCACTAATTGGACACATGGAGAGTTGGCACACATTTGGGACCTACTTTTGGATTCACCCCCTGAAAGAGTGTTGAAGGGACACGTGGGGCTTTCCACTGGTTCTCCTTTCCTTAGCCGATTCAACGGCTAGTTTTCCCCTTTTGACTTCTGTGAGACCACTAGACACGTGGTGATCTTGCACTTGTTTGGGAACCACCTTTGGCTTTGACCCTTAAAGGTGCACCGATGAGACATGTGGCGCCATCCACTGGCCTTAGAATTTTTAACCACCAAATTAAATTTTTAAGGCTCTGACCACGTGGAGGGTTGGTGCTCATTTAGGGTCTTTCCCTTGGGTATCACTTTTGAAGTTGCATCGATGAGGCACATGGCACCTTCCGTAGGTCCATTTCTTTTCCCCAAGTCAACTCACATGCGATATCTGAAAACAATCTTCTCCTACACACTCTGATCTCCTTTGACGCTTCGTTTGCATCCTTCACTGACCCTGCCCCTTCATTGTTGGATTTGGAATGTGGGCTTGCATGAATGAACCACCCCTTCCAATTTTCTTCTTTGCAAGGTTGTGTTTGATCAATTTTGTTGGGGGAAAATTGGGATAACAAGCACCAACTCAAAAATTTTGAAACTTGACTTGAAAAATGAGGGGAATTTTGAGGGTGCGACACTATCAACCCACGAAACCATTTAAGTGCTAGATATAAAAGTTTCACCCCAAATTCTAAGGTGTCATAATCACCTATCTCTTCATCTTCCACACTCTCTATTCCATCTTACCCTCCATCTCTCACTCTTCCTCGATCAAATCATTATATCCATCTTGTACTATATCTCCCACATCTCCCTTGATGGACTATGTTTTCTCCTCTTCCAACCCTTCCAACTAGATAAATTATGGGGTCATGATCCCCATTTGGAAATCCTAACCTCCAGCAATCTCGTTTCATTTCTACTTTTGTTTCATGCACACTAGAGGCCATCCTTTCCACTCCACCCTCTATTGTCACCACATATTTATCCCCTTACTGCGTCTATGACCAGCCTCTCTTGTTATATCAACTAATTCATGTACCACTGTAACAATGCCTATATTTCCTTCCGGCTCATCTTCTTCTATTCCCATGTGGCTGCATAGGTAAACATAGAAATAGAAGAAGAAGGTTCCTCTTATTGACTTTTTTTGATTGGAGTGCTCTAGATCTAACTCCTCAAAGATAATATAAATGACTAAGAGTTTTCTCTAACTTATCAGTTGATCAAACAAGGGAAATATTTATCAAGATAACTACTCGAGCTACAGATAAAACTAAAGATACAATTCAACAACAATGTTATCAAATTTTCAAGTTTGTTCTCGGAAATCTACCTTAAAGGTGCCAAGTAAGATGTTTAGCTGGCCTAGGATAATTTATTATAGAAATATAATAAAGAAAATGCAACCAAGGATGAAATTAGAGGAAAATTTGAACAACTAACTTCTCTCTCAACTAAGATTACGCATCTGGTCCAAACTACTACTGTCCTCACTATTTCTCAAAGTTTCGATGACACATATTTTCATATAGTGGAAATGATTGGTCAAAAAGGATGAATGGTAGGAGGATGGATGGAGAACTTAATTCAGGAGAATATCCATTGAAAAAGTTATTTTGGATTTGTATAATGAATTGTATGCAAAGAAGGATGCCATAATGAATTTGAATGGACTCCTCACTGAGGAGAGTGATAACTTAGACCTTGCTCTTAAAACATGGAAATAAATTCAAAGTGTTAGTTTAGACTTGCTATTGAAGGAAGGTGTGATTGATGATATTTTGAAATATTTTGAATTCAATGATTCTATGGACTTTTGAGCTCAAATACTGCAAGATCTCATGTCAAAATTGGAAGAAAGAAGGGTCAAGGTAGTGGATGGTTTGAATGATATTTTGGAAGAATTTGAGAAGATAAAATGCAAATTCTTGAATAAAACTATTGATATCCTTCCACTTGAGCAAATTACTGACAATTTTAAAATTTTGGTAAACCAAGATGATGATGTAACCAAATATTTTAATCTTGATTCTATTTACAGGTTGGTATCCTATCAAAATTTATTGAGCCAGCTGAAGAAGGTTATTGATAGGACTCAAATATTTCCATTGAAAGTTTCCATAGAAACTAATTCGGTGGACATCCTAAGCCATTACGCATGTGGACCATAGGAAGAGGAGTTCCGGTGATTATTATATGATTTATTGAGTATAGGAACGGGTTAGCTTTATGGGAGAAGAAATAAGAAGAAAATGAAAAGGATTATGATAGTCTTAGCTATGCATGAAAACCATTGTCAAGTAGCTTCTAAGCTCCAGAACTAGTGAAATTTATAGGGTTGAATTTGTCAAATATGTATAACTATTTTTCTATTTTTATGGGTGGGTTTTCCTAAGCATCAATGCATTCTATTTTTAGTAAAAGTACTTATAAGATGGAGCTACAATTTCTTAACTCTTTTAGTCTATAAATATGAGAATGCATTATGTTTGAAGATACTTTTAGATCTTATTGTGAGGGGCTCTATAATTTTGAAGATTCCAAGAACAAGCTTTAAGCCTTTGATATATTCAAAACAATATTTTTCTGTTAAATACTTGGTGTATTGTAAAAATTCAACAATTCGTTTAATACTTGTGAATGTTTTAATTCCTTGTATGTGGTGAATTATGTCACCTTTATATCAATTATCTGTGAGTTATGGTATAGAATATTTTAGTTTCAGTTGTGGAAAATATTGAATCCCTTATGTTATTAAATTTTTGTGCTTAATTAATTTAGTGATTGAAAAATATTATTAGGAGATGTGCATGTTATCCATTGTTCTAAGATATTTTTCTGTGCATATGAAGTAGATATTCTTGTTTTATTTATTCTTGGTGCATCACCAATTTTATATATTTCAGTTATCTCTCTATCTCTATACCCCATGAACAATTATATTAGTTTTATTTCAATTGTTATAGCCTTGCATTTCGATCCTAAATTGAATGCACCAAGTTTAAAGGAACCTAGCCTTCTCTGGAGGTTCATCCCAAGGTGACAACGTCTCACACCTTGGAGATTTTCCCATGTTTCACAAGATCATTTAAATATTTATCGGGTATATGATCCATGTGACAATAGTAATTATTACGGGGCTCTTGCTAAGGAGGAATGTTTCCATGTGAAAGATGTGATGAACATATTTTTGGTGCTCATATTTAAGGTGTTTTATGGATAGTGTCAAAAAACCACATGATTTCAAATCATTACAATGAAAAAGTGAATGGTTGGATGTTGAATAAGATCTTTGATGTGACTATTGTTAGGATGGTTGATGTGCTAATAATAGAAAGGAAATAAGTGAAAGGAATTCAGAGGTTCCTTTTGAGGTGTACCTTCAAGGGAGGCTAAGCGATAAGCTCCTGACCCATACTTGTGAGTGATGATATATGGACTCATCTATTTAGGAGAAAATTTTCCATGTTTAATATTTATCTATTAAGGATATATGGGTTGGGTTGAGAGGATAGGATTAGTGAAGATTATTTAGGTGGAAGTGTGCAAGGTGAGACTTTAAAATTCTCAAGAGAGATAAGACCCCTAGCGTGATGATGTGGATAAAGATAACATACACCAAAGTGAAAGATTTATTCTAGATTAGGATGATGAAAAGATTAGATGTTGATTGATTGAGTATATGATAAATAAAATGGGATGTGGAACCTTTGAAAAAGGAGTTGATGAAAAGATGTATGAGATATGAGGGGACAATTGATGAGGAGGGTAGATGATGAATATTTGGTTTTTCCTTTTCTTCATGTATGGTGATTTCTGGTTCACATAGGTGGGTGAACCATACTGATTTGAGATGAGGGACCTTTAATGGAAGGTGATGAGAAGACGTATGAGAAAGATTTTTGAGATCTAATTAAGGATGACCCCCTTGTCCCACAGATGTCGGTGAGGACATTGTCAATGACTTGGGTGTAGATGTTGATGAGATTGAGAGACCTTCAATGGAAGGTGTTGAAGAGATGTCTAGAAGAGGTTTGCTAATACCAGATTGAGGATGACCCCTTGTCCTACAAATGTTATTGTAGACACTTGATGATGGTGGAGGTGTAGATGATATCAATGATGGATTAAGATGGTATTCTTTTGGGATAATATCTTTGACAAGGAATATTTTCTGGATTATGGCTATAAGAACTTTACATCTTTCCATGTTATGACTCGGGATTCTATAGTAGGAACATATTTTATCTTGGTCATACCATGCAAGTTTCTAGATATGTGGATTGGGTGTTTTGATAGGTGGTAACGTGATGAGATAATCCTATATAATCTTCTCAAGGATGTTAATGTAGGTCCCCTTTGGGGGTTTAGATTAATGGATATTGACGTTTATTTATGAAAATACTTGGTAGGATGCTTATTATTTTTGGATTTGGGTAGATGTGTAGATGTCATATTGTGTTGGATCATCATAGGGACATTGTGAGGTTTATAAGAAAGAGGATGCGCTCTAAGAATGGGATAGGATGTGGGATTGATAAAATTGGATAATAGATGAGGCCTAAAAATAGGTGAGGATGAATGAATTATGGATGAGATAGGGTTTGACTATGTGATATGGATTTGAGACAAAGGATGGGGTCCCAAAATGGATGATAAGGGTGGAACTATAGATGTGATAGATTTGGATTGTGATAAAGGATGGGGTCCCAAAATGGATGGTAAGGTTGAGACCCTAGATGATGTGCATTTTTATTTTGTAATGTTTTCTTTAGATAGAGGAGAGGGTCTCATGACATATGATGAGGGTGAGGTCATGGATGTGATTGGATCTACTAAAGGGTGGGATCCCGATGATAGAGGAAGAACCATGGATGTGATGGGATTTGATTGTATAGTGTTTGATTTAAGATAAGATTCTAGATTAGATGGAAATTGAGGAGTGGGGGATAGGATTGGGTCTAATTTAGATGAGGGAGATGTTATCTCTAGACATGATTGAGGTGAGTTACACTCATGTGAGCTACCCAAGTCTTCAATTGGTTTAAAAGATGGTTGAATTTTAGGATTCTTGATTATAAACAATTATCCATGACATCCCTCGAGGTGACTTCTAAGGGTTTTAAGGAGCTAGTAAGTGATTGAATAGTACACAAATCTGACATTGATGCGTGAGGACTACTAAAAATAATATTAAGGGATTATAAGTCTCCCAGGGCACTACTAGTGATGAAGCGATCTCCTCATGGGGAAGATCTTGCAATATAGCATTGATGATGTGACTCAAAGGATGTGCAATATCTTTATGGATTGAATATTTCAAATGTGTTTTATCAAAAGAAAAGAAATGGAAACATGTGTGGTAGTCTCATCTGGTTCATAATAAGACCTTGGTAAATTAGATGGGACACGCGTAGATTGAGGAATGAGATGGTCTTCTTCAAGGGCTTAGATTTATATCTTTCTAGTCATGGTGAAGGCTTCATCAAAAGTATGGAATGTGTGGATCTGGAGGGTAGATGAGATGTGATGGGAACATGATCAAGAAAACAACTTGATCAGTTTTGATTGAGGTAGTGAGAAGGTTAATTGATTGATAATGCTTCACCATCTAAAGAATGAAGTCAAAAATTGATTCACCTTCATATTTTTGGTGGTAGAGAGGTGAACAATCGTTTTTTTACAAGTAATGTTAATAGATTAGTTATAGAGAAAAAAACATGCCCAACCATGTGAAAGAGAATAAATATTTCCAAGGGAGGTAGTTATACCAATCTAAGGAAGGTCCTGCTTTAGTGACATAACAAAGGTTCTAAGCATGAGATCTTGATCATAGATGATGAGGTAAAACAAGTGTATAAATGCTAGTATGTGTTATTGAGTATCTTCCTAGCTATGGAACATGGTTAATTCAAGAAATTACCAATGCAGAGGTAGGGATTATATGGTACTAAGAAATGGATGGATTCATTACGGACTGATCATAATTGATGGCATGTCTGGATCCCATAATGGTGGATAATAAATTGGATAATATATTCAACATATCTTACATGGGATCATTTGTTTAGGCATGAGGGAATTAACATGTGATTGTAGATGAGAATGTAATTTATGTTATTGATGATAATGGAAAGTAGGATGGTTCTGTTATAGATGGGTTTGATGTGGAGGTTGATAAGGGGTAGCCTGATAAGGTATTGATTATAAAGTAGGTCATGATAAAGTTATGTGTGGAGACCTATAGATATGTTGGATATTTTTTTGTTGGAGGAGGGGGTGATTAAGCTTGAGTAGCGATGTGTATGTGTTTGGGATGTATGAGGTATCGAGAGAGGTATTGAATTTGAGATAGTTTGATTGGATAAAAGATTAGGGATGTTAAGATCTTGACTAGATTGAGATGAAGGGATGTGGCAAGGAGCGATTGGTGGGATACTCTTTCCATGGGATGAGGGCTGATAGTTTGAAAGTAATATAGATGTGAAGGATTCTCATAGGGTCATTGAATGGAATTGTTGTAGGGTTATAGGATTTGTTGAAAGGTATAGGTTCCATAAGGGATAAAATATGGTCTAGATAGCTCTAAGAATATGTTAGGGCTAAGTGAAGTTGAGTGGGATATGATGTGTTGATGAGATTGAGAAGGATTAGATCCTATGTAGGGGATGTTTTTAAATTGATTGCGATGAAAGGATGTAGAGATAATGGATGAATCAATCAAAGATGGTTGTAATAATGAAACATGGGTGAAGGAACCAAAGATGGTTCCTTGTTTACTTCCACATACACACCCACTTTAATATGTATTTCCCCCTTTAATTTTTATATTTTTAATCCTTTGGAGATCGAGATAAATTAGGGGTTTAGGAATCAAGGAACTTAGGAACCGGTTCCATTGTTCTTTAGTTCATCTCAATCCTTTAACTTCTGCACCCAACATAGAATTTTATTTTTATTGTGGGTCATTGTGGCTTACAGGAATCGAATTGCACGGGGAACTAAATTCCTTGGACCCTTGTTCCATTTCCACCCTTCATTGCCACACCAAATTCCCCACCATCATATTGTGGCTTATTCAATTCCGTAGGGAAATCACATCCCCAAAGAACTTATTCCTCCCTAGCCTTGGTTCTTCGCTTCCCTCTTCGATCCACATAAAAAAAAAAAAAAATCCATGTGACTCCTTTCCTTTCTCGTAAAATTCAAAAATTTGAGGAACAAGTGGCCCAAAAAAGCTTGTTCCCGAGTTCCTCCTCCGACCCAAAAACTTGTAATGAATTAGCTCCTTTGATCTGTGGACTGAAGGAGTGAAGGACGAAGACCTAGAAGGAATTCACATGCATCGATTAGTTGTACTTCACCAAAGTGTAGGAGTTGCGAGATTAAAGCAAGAAAGCTTAGTAAAGCAATTTGCATGTATATGAGAGCTCAAGATTCAAAATGGGGTAGAATGAAAGCCTTACCTTGGCTTGGCTTGGCTTATCATAGATCAAAGGAGGTGAGTACAAATAGGGGAGTGAATGTGTAACTCCCATGTAAGAGAATATTCCTCCATAATGGAGAAGAGGAGTTACTTTCCCAAATGGGAATGTAACTCCTATGACACACTTACACATATGACAGATTCTGTAAGAGAATCTGTCATAACTAAGATGACACCTAGATCCATGTCCACCTAAGTGAGATGACTCACCCGGTGAGGTGGAATAACACTAAATAAGTGAATAAAAATACCACCTACACCAACACCCCCTTCATCGTAACTTAGGATGAGTGTAGTGCCCACATTTTACACACACATTTACAACAAAGAAAATACAAGGATAAATTTTTTTACTTACATTTCTCACTACACACAACACAAAGAAGGGCTCTAAGTACAGAAACTTGACTCATATACGACAATCACATAAGTCACCGACTCGCATAGACACATGAAAACAACATAGGCATGTCGATGCCACACTTTTCCCAATGAATAGTTACTAGTAATGACCCAACCACAAAGAAAATGACTTCAGGAATGGCGATCCCACAACACATCATTTCTTTAATTGTATTTGAGTTATGATTAACACTCCAAGAACATTATTGTGCAAGGATAAATTTATCATTTGTTCCACCCACAAATTCTTAAGTTAATACCGTGGTTAAATTATCGTTCAACCCTTTTAAGTTGGTTTCTTATTCTTTACAAAAGTTTCCATAACTTGCATACTTATTTGGCTTAGTTCAAATGCATACAAAATACTTAATTATCTTTTTCTTATGTTAAAAATCTTCTTCTCGAACATACCTTCAATGTCTACTTTTTTTTCTCTTCTTACACTCATGTGATTGTGACTTGGTGTCCATATAGCAATATTAGGATTTAACGAGATTTAATTACAAGATAGCTTTTTACCACAAAAACATTCTTCGATCACGGAAAAGTTATTTTCCTACCATAGTTATTCTAAGTCAATGACTTAATGACTTCCTTTTTATATTTATATATATCTTTTTTTTCTCATAGTTTGATCACAACAATGCAATACATATTCTTAGAAACACATAAAGATATTTAATTGAGTTATAAGGTCTCCAAGAGTGGCAGTATCCCTAACCTCAATTCTCATCTTTACTCTTATATGCTTTATTTTCTACGTCACATTATGGCCTTATTTTTAGCATTGTCTTGTAAAAGGAGATACGAAGTGTTTATCTAACCTCTTGAAGACATATATGATTAAAAGACTTGATGCTTCACACGGACCCTAAGTTAACATCCAAATCAACTGAGTTTTAGATTAATTCCAACTTCACCCAAGGGTCTACCCCTCAACTATAAATGAGGTTTAAGCGAGAGGAAAAATTTATGCTAAACCACCTTCAGAAAGGACCAAGGTGTTACGTCGAGAGAAACCAGGGTAACACATTAAGCGAAGCGGAGCTAAGGAGTTCATTAACAAAAGTTTAAGGCCTAGATAGATAAGTTACCTCCTCCATCAATATCATCTGGATCCAACAGGGTTTTCATTCGATGAAGAATTTTAATTTTAAATCTATCTTCGGCAGACAAGGTAGTCCACTAGGATACGAAGGAGGAGTTAGCTCTACATACTCTAAGTGAAGTTTGACTGTTTCACTCCTATCCGATAGGTTTAAGACAATGTCACTAAACATACTAACTAAGATGATAAGCCCATTCTTGGGTTCTTATTTACTCAAACTAGGAAATTTCCATCAAGATCAGGGTTTAAGTTCACTCTACATTTTTTAATGTCTTCTACGGTAAGGAGTATCACACATGAAAACAAGTTGTGCTTCGATATTGAACAAGGGTAGAGTATTTAAATTAAATCTCTTTATTACCTTTACAAAGTATGAATGCACAAGATGACTCATTAATCATTTCATGAATACTAAATATGCACTACAAGATATTACTTCAAATTTATTTACCTTATATAAATATCAAACCCTTCTTACCAGGTGTAATATAAATCAAAATTGAACTATGATTAAATGCACATTTCCTAGATGTCCTTGAAACTAGCATTTCATACATATCAACAAATTATCAATTATAACCTTCTCTAACATGAGACTACATTATACATTTATTCATTTAACAATGAACTATATAAATTACAATGATAATTAAAATGAATTACACATCACCTTTTCATCGTCATTCTTTCATCCTACAAAACCATGTGAGCATGATATCAATGATAATTCATTTGCATGACATCCACCCTAATCTAACATAATTATCATTTTTCATTTTCCCATTTACATATAATAATAATTACAATTTGCAAGTGAGAGAAAAAATTTAGAGACATGTATTCAATGCATTTCATTTCACTTCATTTTGTAACCCAGGAGAGAGAAAGAGAAGGGAAGAGAGAGAAAACACCATTTTGTCAAAAGTTCTATTTCACACAACAATTATTACACTATAGAGTTTTAAACAATTATTTACATGTGTCAAAAGTATCCACGGTGGTTTGGAAACCTGACGAGGGTCCCATAGCTTCCTATTTTTACATTTTCTTACTAGCTACAAAAACGTTCAAAATGGGCTCGGAGGCTAAGAAAATGCTTCCAAAAGTTATCTTTCGATGAGAAAGCACACCATGTTTAACTTTCTACATGTCCCTAGATATACCAAGAGTTCATAACAACTGATGGAATTGGAAAAAGTGAACGGTTTGCGTTTGGCGGCTAGTTTTCCGGGGCCACTAGTCGTAGTTGGCCCAGTGCAAAATGAACAAAAGTTAGCTCGAAGGCTCGGAAAACCACATCCAAAACTAACATTCGATGGATGAGCATGCAATGAGACACTTCCTACAAGTTCCCTATATAAGGATAATTCATCAGAGTTGATGGGACTGAGAACTAGAAAACCATTTTCAAATGGCGACAAGTTTTCTAGAGTGACAAGTCGAAATTGGTCCAGTTTGACCTCATCAAACTATGACCAGAGGCCTACAAAATGGCTTTTCCAAACTATCCAAAAAAGTGTTTTTCCCTAAATTGAAAGTTCCATGCAATTTTCTAGCAAGAATACTAGAGGTTTGCGAAGACGGAAAATAATTTCTCTATCCAGGTTTCAAATGGCGGTTCAAAATGAAAGCCAACTTTCTAGATTTAACAACTTTCTACTACTATAATCCAGTGTAACAGGCTCCTATAAGAGCATCAAAAATATCTCATATGTTCATTTAGGGTCAATCCAAAGGTCAAGGTGACTCCTCGCATACCAAGGTACATGAATGAAGCTTCACATCTCATTTTTAGAGTTACGAAGGGTACTTAATGAGTCTCAAAAAATGAAAAAATTAACTATTTAAACATGGAGAAGGTCAACATTATTATTGGGAAGTCAATCTCATCTTGTTGATATACCAATATTGGAGCGATCTAGGTGGGTAGGAAGTTTTCTAAATCACCACAGAATGAGGGTGGAGGTTCATGTTTTAATGCTAACTAGTTATTTTGATATCATGAGTTACGACAAGATATTTCATTATTTCTACTACAAGTTGATAAAAACATTTAACTATATTAAAATCCTAATATTTTAAAATTATATTACATTGTGAAAGAGAACTAAAGCACAAGAATTATGAGAGGTAAGGGAAGATGAACCATGCCTAGGAAATGAACTGGAGGCGAAAGTCGAGGAGTTGACATCGCATCGATTGATTTCATTTACTTATGCCATTGGAAGGAAAACCCAAAAATAACATCCTCAATAATGTCAAAATCAGTGGCCAGTTCTATTGGAACATCCTCATGTGGCAAGAAAGGAACAACAAGTGCCTCCATCCGAGTAACAAGTCCATGGTAAAGAGGCTTATCGGTGTGTTTGGGATAGAAAACAAATGCCATGTGTACTATGAATCCATTATGTGCATATCCTAAAAATCATGGCACTCCATGAGACCGCATTTCTTTGAGGTATTCTAACAAACAGTTCATGTGCCTTCTCAACAAATCCATTTTGTGCATATCCTACTATCATTGCAGTTTAGGAAACAGCAAGGTCATGTGGGCATGCCTTCTCTGCTCAAACTTCATTGGAATATAGTATACAAATAACATCTTGTGCATACCCCAAATTATTGTAATTTAGGAGACAACAAAGTCGTGTGGACATACCTTCTCTCTCCATTATGCTTTGATGGATAACATACCCTGCTTCAAAGCTTCCATTTTGGCACAGGCTGGAAGTACGCTAGCAATATAAACTGATTAAGTTTTAGACCTATTATTACATGGATGAAATGGTGTGATCTTGTCTCTGAGGAAACCACATCTTTGGTACATTTCGTAATCTATCCCATGAGAGTTGTCACGTTCTTTCCTTTGGTCAAACACTGAATCAACGCCCCCAAAGTATTTGCAACTACAACATCTGATCAGATCCCTCTTCTTTAATGCTTTGATAGTTGCCACTTGCGAGTGCAGGTGGGCTCATTTTTCTAACACGACACTGGGAGGAGGATGCTAGTACAGTCACAGTCACAACAACCATGGGAAGACATTTGGAGAGGAAATTCTTTAAAAAAACAAAAAAATTCTCAAAGCACATTGGTTGATGTAAAAGTCAGAGCCAAAAATTGTGGGGGCACAAAAACTAGTCTGAACCTCCCCCCTCCCTCCATGGAGGTGGCTTTTGTTCTACCCACAAGTAAAAAAAAAGGAAAAAGAAAAAGAAAATAGATGCAAGGGCCCAAGTGCCTCCTTGCCCTAAACCGCCCCCAATTTTCACACTTTTTAATTTTAATTCCTTTATTTTATAAATTTTCAACATTAAAACCGTAAATATATTTTTATTGGATTAAGTGATTTGGAGAAACACTTTTATTTTAATCCATTCTTCTCATTAATCTAGGTGGTTATATTGGCGTGATGTTTCTTTAGGTAAGCTTCACCTTTAAATGAAAATAAAATGAGTTTTGCCATAGTGTTTGATAACAACTTGCAAATAAATGCTCATTTTATCGGCAAAGGCAAATAACGAACATCTTCTCTTGTGGCATAGATACCCTCCTCTTGCATTTTCAATCACCAATAACCTTCTAAACAATAAAATCACTTATCAATAAAATTAACTAGTGTGGACTACACTATCGGAAAGGAAGTTATCAATCGATAATTAAAATATCCTCTGTAATAAGATAAATGCATATTTAATCACTTTTATAATTAGCTACCTCGGTAGACTTAATACTAAACAAAAATCACATTGGTAGGATCAACCTATAAGCTTTTGAAAACAATAATAAATATCTTGATTTCAAACACAAATTATTATTATGTAGATCCATGTCTTTGTGACAAGTGATGTGACAAACATTAGAGTTATCATTGCAAACCACCTATCTAACCCACAGAAAAGATTTTTTTCACATGGTAATTGAAAAAAGGTGAAGCTACATTTGATGTAGTACTAAATACTTTATTATTTTATTTTAAAAAAAAAAGTGTGGAGGAATGGGGCGTTACATCTCCTCCCCTTATAAAGCATCATCCTCGATGCGACATATAATGAAGAAAGAGAAATGGTAAGCAACAAGGAACAAATATGGTGAAGGCACGCTCTAAGGTTAAGATTTCAGACACAAAATCATGGTCACGGGGTGGCCCTAGGAACATTTGGTAGAAATTTTAACTTTCAAGGTTTTGTGAAGATTGGTAGTTCCCTCTTATTTGTTATTTCATTAATCTCCTTCTATTAACATTATTCTTAATTTAAGTCCTTTAAAATTTCATTTTTGTAGAATTTTAGTTTATTCATTCCTGTGGGTTCCCATCATGAACTATAGTCACAACACCCTACCAGGGTCATACACAACACTAAAATTTCACAAGCATACTTTTACATACTTTCACGATAGTATCACATCACAAGGGTTTTCACCCCCCATGGAATGACAACAAGTAGACCACATAGCAAATAATTTCCACAATTATGTCTAGACATAGATCTAGTACACACATATGTGACTGACAAACCCGAATGATCAACACGATACATATACAACGGGTGTCACATGACCAAAAAATCCATGACTATAACAACATAGTTCCAGATCAATATCCAATAGTCCATACCAACCAAGGGAAGAGTCAAGCCTCAAACATAACAAAGTCTAACTAGTCACAAAGTACTCACTCATTATACCAACTCCACACCTAACAAGACATCATGAAACAATCCCATATCTCACACAGCTCAAAATAAAATTCCATATACCATCCCAAAGCATCAAAAAACTCCATATATATATCCCAAATCCATATACCTCAAACAACTCCATATACCTCCCATCGAGAAGGAAATATAGTGCCAAAAACAAGTTGGGTCACTCAACCATGGAGCCCCATCAAGAGTGTCATGTTAGTCAACCATAGAGTGCTATAAAGAATAACAGGTCACTCAAACATAAAATGTTATAAATAATAACATGTCACTAAACCATAGAGGTCCATCTCCTTTCTCCTTTTAATGAGGCTAGGTCACCCTATGGCCCCTAGGCACATAGAGCCTTGTCACCCCCAACCCAAGTGACATAATAACTCGTGTTTCAAAAACCTGCTAGTTATATGTAACTCCTTGGGGTGTACCCCCATAAAACGAAGTGGTTCCATAGGTTCAACCACTCCATGGTTAATCCCATGACCCTATTCCAACACATTACGACATTAGAACCAACATAACAATCCATTCAAATGCCAAGTGGAAAATCAAAAGCCTTGGGCTAGGCTACAAAACTTTTAAATATGAAAAGAAATTTTTTAAAACTAAGAAAAAAAATGGCTAATTAGCCATGGTTAGTGCAAAATCCAAATGTTAATGCAACAATCAAATAAATGCCCAAAATATAAGAACATGTCAATCAAGAAAATGGCTGGTTCTAGCTAAAAGAGATAATGATCAATTTACTGAATAAAATACATATTGAGAAAATAGCACATTACAATCACTATGTGGCCTCATACCGCCACCAAAGGGGTACTCATCAAGTTGCTGGCACTCGGACATCGAGCCTCAGCTCGTAAAATATACATGTAACCAGAAATGAGTATATCAAATAATGTAACTATCATCATCTCTGCCTGAATCATTCCTCCATACTCCCACAAGGATCAACATAGTCAAAATCACATAGGATTATTCAATGAACAATCCAATAGGAAAGAGCAGGGAACTCTAGTTGCATAAGTTGAGCCTAAGGTGGTGCGCACCCACAATATATTGAGCAAGCTCGAAGTATACTAAATAGATAGAAGTGGGTTTTCAGTCTATATAAGACTCCACTTCCTCACTCGTACTCGGATCAAGATTATGAAAACCTGTCCACGCCTCCTCTCTCCACACATACACTCTTGATAGTTTATCCCTTAGGGTTGTCTAGTGTAAGGTTCACAACATACACATAACTACATCACTAACACAATGGTGATTCACACACATTAACCATAACATCTTATGCATGGTATTTATATACAGGGTATAACACAATCATTACTTTCACAAGTTACGATACATCACATTACCACATCTTGCAACCGGAGTGCAATCACTATACCATAGGGATCATATGCTCACCATATGCCCCTAAATCATGACGTAAATCATTACATATTACACAAATCATAAGTATGATGAACACAATGTCTAACATTACAACATATAGTCAATTGCAATACAACACGACGATGCACACAACTAATCACAATATGGTGATGACATCACGATGAAATGTGATTCACTTTACATCAATTTTGTCATGCAATACATCAATACACCTTCACATCACATAAATCCAACATGTTTTAACCCTCTGCAATCCACAATAACATTCCATTCACAAACAACAAGGTGGTACATCACACACGGATTCCTCATTGAATCAACAACATAGAGAGTGAATACTCTCATCACAAGCACATCAATATGATAAAAAATATGCACTAAGTGACATGCACAACATGTGCATTCACAATTTCACAATTACGACATAGTTCACATCACGCATATATCACATTACTCTTCCAATATCCACCACCATCATGTAGAATCATCACAACTCCAATCCATCCTAGAGGTTCGAGAGCATGAACCTCCGCTCTGATACCATATGTAGTGCCCACATTTTACACACCCAAAAACAACAGTAAAATACCAGGATAATTTTTTTTGACTTACATTTCTCACTACACACAACACAACAAGGGCTCCAAGTACAGAAACTCGACTCACATACGACAATCACATAAGTCATCGACTCACATAGACACATGAAAACAACATAGGCATGTTGATGCCACACTTTTCCCAATGAATGAATACTAGCAATGCCCCAACCACAAAAAGACTCAAGGAATGGCGAACCCACAACACATCATTTCTTTAATTGTATTTTAGTTACGATTAACATCCCAAGAACATTATTGTGTAAGGATAAATTTCTCGTTTGTCCACCCATAGATTCTTAAGTTCATCCCATGGTTAAATTATCGTTCACCCTTTTAAGTTGGTTTTTATTCTTTACAAAAAAATTTCCATAACTTACATAATTATTTGGCATAATTCAATGCATAAAAAGTACTTAATTATCTTACTCTTATGTTAAAAATATTCTTCTCGAACATACATTCAATGTCTACCTTTTTTCTCTTACCACTCAAGTGTATGTGACTTGGTGTCCATATAGTGATATTAGGATTTAACGAGATTTAATTGCAAGATAGATTTTTACCACAAAACATTCTTCGATCACGGAAAAGTTATTTTCCTACCATAGTTATTCTAAGTCAATGACTTAATGACTTCTTTTTTATATTTATATATATCTTTTATTTTCTAGTAGTTTGATCACAACAATGCAATACATATTCTTAAAACACATAAAGATATTTAATTGAGTTATAAGGTCTCCAAGAGTGGCAGTATCCCTAACCTCAATTCTCATCTTTACTCTTATATGCTTTAATTTTCTACGTCACATTATGGCCTTATTTTTAGCATTGTCTTGTAAAAGGAGATACAAAGTGTTTGTCTAACCTCTTGAAGACATATATGATTTAAAAGACTTGATGCTTCACACGGACCCTAAGCTAACATCCAAATCAACTAAGTTTTATATTAATTCCAACTTCACCTAAGGGTCTACCCCTCAACTATAAATGAGGTTTAAGCGAGAGGAAAAATTTATGCTAAACCACCTTTAGAAAGGACCAAGGTGTTATGTCGAGAGAAACCAGGGTAACACATTAAGCGGAGCGGAGCTAAGGAGTTCATTAACAAAAGTTTAAGGCCTAGACAACTAAGTTACCTCCTCCATCTATGTCATCTGGATCCAACAGGGATTTCATTCGATGAAGAATTTTAATTTTAAATCTATCTTCGGCAGACAAGGTAGTCCACTAGGATACGAAGGAGGAGTTAGCTCTACATACTCTAAGTGAAGTTTGATTGTGTCGCTCCTATCAAACAGGTTTAAGACAATGTCACTAAACATACTGACTAAGATGATAAGCCCATTCTCGGGTTCTTGTTTACTCAAACTAGGAGATTTCCATCGAGTGTAGGGTTTAAGTTCACTCTACGGTTTTCAATGTCTTCTACGGTAAGGAGTATCACACATGAAAACAAGTTGTGCTTCGATATTGAACAAGGGTAGAGTGTTTTGATTAAATCTCTTTATTACATTTACAAAGTATGAATGCACAAGATGACTCATTAATCATTTAATGAACACTAAATATGCACTACAAGATATTACTTCAAATTTATTTACCTTATATAAATATCAAACCCTTTTTACCAGGTGTACTATAAATCAAAATTGAACTATGATTAAATGCACATTTCCTAGATGTCCTTGAAACTAGCATTTCATACATATCAACAAATTATCAATTATAACCTTCTTGTAACATGAGACTACATTATACATTTATTCATTTAACAACGAACTATCTAAATTACAATGATAATTAATGAATTACACATTGCCTTTTCATCGTCATTCTTTCATCTTGTAAAACCACGTGAGCATGATATCAACAATAATTCGTTGGCATGGCATCCACCCTAATCTAACATAATTATCATTTTTCAGTTTCCCATTTACATATAATAATAATTACAATTTGCAAGTGAGAGAAAAATTTTAGAGACATGTATTCAATGCATTTCATTTCACTTCATTTTGTAACCCAGGAGAGAGAAGAGAAGGGAAGAGAGAGAAAACACCATTTTGTCAAAAGTTCTATTTCACACAATAGTTACACTATAGAGTTTTAAACAATTATTTACATGTGTCAAAAGTATCCACGGTGGTTTGGCAACCCGACGAGGGTCCCACAGCTTCCTATTTTTACATTTTCTTACTGGCTACAAAATGTTCAAAATGGGCTCGAGGCTAAGAAAACACTTCCAAAAGTTATCTTCCGATGAGAACGCACACCACGTTTAACTTTCTACGTGTCCCCAGATATACCAAGAGTTCATAGCAACTAACAAAATTGGGAAAAAGTGAATGGTTTTGTTTGGTGGCTAGTTTTCCGGGCCACTTTGTCATAGTTGGCCCAATGCAAAATGAACAAAAGTTAGCTCAAGGCTCAGAAAACCACATCCAAAACTGACGTTCGATGGATGAGCACACAACGAGACACTTCCTACAAGTTCCCCTATATAAGGAGAATTCATCAGAGTCGATGGGACTAAGAACTAGAAAACCATTTTCAAATGGCGACAAGTTTTCTGGAGCGACAAGTCGAAATCGGTCCAGTTTGACCTCATCAAACTACGACCGGAGGCCTACAAAATGGCTTTGCCAAACTATCCAGAAAAGTTTTTTCCCTAAACTGAAAGTTCCATGCAATTGTCTACAAGAATACTAGAGGTTTGCGAAGATGGGAAAAATTTCTCTATCCAAGTTTCAAATGGTGGTTCAAAATGAAAGCCAACTTTCTAGATTTAACAACTTTCTACTACTTGTAAAATAGTGTAACAAGGCTCCTATAAGAGCATCAAAAAGATCTCATATGTTCATTCGGGTCAATCCAAAGGTCAAGGTGACTCCTCGCATACCAAGGTACACAAATGAAGCTTCACATCTCATTTTTCGAGTTACGAAGGGTACTTAATGAGTCTCCAAAAATGCAAAAATTAACTATTTAAATAGGGAGAAGGTCAACATTATTACTAGGAAGTCAATCTCATCTTGTCGATATACCAATATTGGAGCGATCTAGGTGGGTAGGAAGTTTTCTAAATCACCACAGAATGAGGGTGGAAGTTCATGTTTTAATGCAAACCAAGTTATTTTGACATCGTGAGTTACGACACGATATTTCATTATTTCTACTACGAGTTGATAAAAACATTTAACTATATTAAAATCCTAATATTTTAAAATTCTATTACGTTGCAAAAGAGAACTAAAGCATGAGAATTATGAGAGGTAAGGGAAGATGAACCATGCCTAGAAATGAACTGGCGAGGCAGAAGTCGAGGAGTTGACATCGCACCGATTGATTTCACTTACTTGCAGCCACGAAGGAAAACCCAAAAATAACATCCACAATAATGTCAAAATTAGTGGCCGAGTTCTATTGAACATCCTCGTGGCAAGAAAGGAACAAAAGTGCCTCCAGCCGATTAACAAGTCCATGGTAAAGAGGCTTATCAGTGTGTTTGGGATAGCAAACAAATGCCATGTGTACTATGAATCCATTATGTGCATATCCTACAAATCATGGCACTCCATGAGACTACATTTCTTTGAGGTATTCTAACAAATAGTTCATGCACCTTCTCAATAAATCCATTTTATTCATATCCTACTATCATTGTATTTTAGGAAAATGCAAGGTCATGTTCTTCTCTGCAATCAAACTTCATTAGAATATAGTATACAAATAACATCTTGTTGCATACCTAATCATTATAGTTTAGGAGACAAAAAGTCGTGTCGACATACCTCCTCTCTCCATTATGCTTTGATGGATAACATACCCTACTTCAAAGCTTCTATTTTGGCATAGGCTGGAAGTATTCACTGGCAATGTAAACCAATCAGGTTTTAGACCTATTGTTGCATGGATGAAACAGTGTAACTGTCTCTTGAGGAAACCCGCGTCTTTTTTACACTGCCATAATCTATTCCATGAGAGTTGTCATGTTATTTCCTTTGGTAAACAAATAAAATAGCACTCCCAAAGTATTTGCAAAAACATCCGATCAGATCCCTCTTCTTTTATGCTTTGATAGCTATCCACGCAGGTCAGGGGGCTTATTTTTTTTTACAAAAGCTTTGTTGGCATAGGTCACAAAAACAATGGAAAGACATCGGAGAGGCATTTCTTTTAAAAAAAACAAAAAAACACCCAAAGCACATTGATTGATGTAAAAGTTATGGCCAAAACTAGTGGGGGCACAAAAAAGTGGTCCAAGCTCCCTCCTCCCTCCATGGCGGTGCTGTTGTTCCCAAGCAAACAAAAAAGAAAAAAGAAAAAAATACATATGCAAGGAGCCCAAGCCCCTTTCCCCTAAACCACCCCCAATTTTTCACGCCTTTTAATTTTAATTCCTTTATTTTTTAAAAAAACTTAACAAGAATAAAGAACCCTAAAATGACTCATCTCCCCCCTTTTTTAATTATGCTTCTATTTCTTATTTTTATTTTATTTTAAATCCATTCTTCTCATTAATCTAGATATATATATATATATATATATACCGATATTTATGATCATATATAGAGGAGACTTGTCGACTTCAAGTGGTAGCAATATTATTTCACCTTTAAACAATAAATAAAACGAGTGCAAAGAAAAGTCAAGATTCGACGAAGGAGGAACTAGAGATAGGAGTTTCAGTTTCAAAAATGAACACAAGACAAGGACCAACCACAACGTCACAACAGGATACCCTCCTCTTGCACGAATCAAGGATCGATCCACGAAGCAACTAATCTAAACAATAAAATCACTTATCGATAGTTAACAACAAAGTTTATAACAAATCGACAATCAAATATTGAAGCACTATCATCGATCGATAATTAAAATAATAATATTATTACTATTATTATTATGACTTAATACTACTTATTAATCACATTGACAAGGAGCAACCTACAAGCTTGACCAAAACAATAATAGCAAGAATCGACAATTCAAAAGAATAATTATTATTATGTAGATGTTCCCTCTAGCCGATCATGCCCTAACAACAACATCAAGTCATCATTCAAACCACCTATCGAATTCAAGAAAGAGATTTTTCCTTAACAAGGTAATCAAAAAGTGAAGCCAACAAGGATCAGCAGGAGCACAATAATGTTAAAAGCTTAGCAACACGGTCGTTGAAGAAGAAAAAGAAGAACGAGGAATGGGGCATTACATCCTCCTCCCCTTAAGAAAGCATCATCCTCGATGTGACATACAATGAAGAAGGAGAAATGGTAAGCAACAAGGAATGAATATGGTGAAGGCACGCTCTAAGGTTAAGATTTCAGACACAAAAAGCACGGTCACGGGGTGGCCCTAGGAACAATTGGTAGAAATTTTAACTTTCAAGGTTCTGTGAAGATTGGTAGTTCCCTCTTATTCATTATTTCATTAATCTCTTTCTATTAACATTATTCTTAATTCAAGTCCTTTAAAATTTCATTTTTGTATAATTTTAGTTTATTCATTTCATGGGTTCCCATCATGAACTACATAATGTCACAACACCCTACCACACATACAAAACACTAAAATTTCACAAGCATACTTTTACATACTTTCACATCAGTATCAAAACACAAGACCTTTAATTCCTCCATGGAATGACAACAAGTATACCACATAGCAAATAATTTCCAATAGGTATGTCTTATACATCGATCTAGTACACACATGTGACTAACAAATAGAATGATCACGCTGATACATATACAACAGGTATCACATGACCAAAAAATCCATGACTGTACCAACATAGTGTAAAGACAATATCCAATAGTTCATACCAACCAAGGGAAGCATCAAGCCTCAAACATAACAAGGTGTTAAAAAGACTCACAAGGGTACACATAACTCACTATACCAACTCCACACATCTCAAAATACCAAGAAATAACTCCATATATCTCCCAAGGAGAAATAATCATAGTGCCAAAATCTCCATATACCTCCCAGGAGAAATAAACCAAGTCCAGTCGGGTCACTCAACCATAGAGCCCCATCAAGAATAATAGGTCACTCAACCATAGAGTGCCATAAGAATAACAAGTCACTCAAACATAGAGGCCCGTCTCCTTTCTCCTTTTAATGAGGCCAGGTCACCCTATAGCCCTGGGCACATAGAGCCCCGTCACCCCCAACCCAAGTGACATAATAACTCGTGGTTCAACAACCCGCTATTTATCTATAACTCCTTGGGGCCTACCCCCATACAACGAAGCAGGTCCATAGGTTCAACCACTCCATGGTTAATCAAATGACCCTATTTAAACAAATTACGACATTAGAACTAGCATAATAATCCATTCAAATGCCAAGTGGCAAAATCAAAAGCCTTGGGCTAGGCTACAAAACTTTTAAATATGAAAAAAAAGTTGTAAAACTAAGAAAAACAAATGGCTAATTAGTCATGGTTAGTGTAAAATCCAAATGTTAATGCAACAATCAAATAAATGCCCAAAATATAAGAACATGTCAATCAAGAAAATGGTTGGTTCTAGCTAAAAGAGATAATGATCAATTTATGAATAAAATACGTATTGAGAAAATAGCACATTACAATCACTATGTGGCCTCATACCGCCACCAAAGGGGTACTCATCGAGTTCTTGGCACTCGGACATCGAGCCTCAACTCATAAAAATATACATGTAACTAGAAATGAGTAAATCAAATAATGTATCTGTCATCATCTCTACCTGAATCATTCCTCCATACTCCCACAAGGATCAACATAGTCAAAATCACATAGGATTATTCAATGAACAATCCAATAGGAAAGAGCAGGGAACTCTAGTTACATAAGTTGAGCCTAAGGTGGTGCGCACCCATAATATACTGAGCAAGCTCAAAGTATACTAAACAGATAGAAGTGGGTTTTCAGTCTATATAAGACTCCACTTCCTCACTCATACTCGGCTCAAGATTATGAAAACCTGGTCCACGCCTCCTCTCTCCACACATACACTCTTGACAGTTTATCCCCTTAGGGTCATCTAGTGTAAGGTTCACAACATACACATAACTACATCACTAACACAATGGTGATTCATGCACATTAACCATAACATCTTATGCATGGTATTTATATACAGGGTATAACACAACTAATACTTTCACGAGTTACAATACATCACATTACCACATCCTGCAACCGGAGTGCAATCACTATACCATAGGGATCATACGCTCACCATATGCCCCTAAATCATGACGTAAATCATTACATATTACACAAATCATAAGTATGACGAACACAATGTCTAACATTACAACATATAGTCAATTGCAATACAACATGACAATGCACACAACTAATCACAATACGGTGATGACATCACGATGAAATGTGATTCACTTTACAACAATTTTTTCATGTAATACATCAATACACCTTCACATCACATAAATCCAACATGTTTTAACCCTCTACAATCCACAATAACATTCCATTCACACAAAACATGGTGGCACATCACACACGAATTCCTCATTAAATCCACGAAATAGATAGTGAATACTCTCATCATCAGCACATCAACATGACAATGAATACACACTAAGTGACATGCACAACATGTGTGTTCACAATTTCACAATTACGACATAGTTCACATCATGCATATATCACATTTCTCTTCCAATATCCGACACCATCATGCAATACCATCATAATTCCAATCTTCCCTAGAGGTTCGAGAGCATGAACCTCCACTCTGATACCATATGAGTGCCCACATTTTACACACACATTTACAATAGTAAAATACCAAGATAAAATTTTATTTTATTTTTACTTACATTGCTCACTACACACAACACAACAAGGGCTCCAAGTACAGAAACTCGACTCGCATACAACAATCACATAAGTCACCGACTCACATAGACACATGAAAACAACATAGGCATGTCGATGCCACACTTTTCCCAATGAATAGTTACTAGTAATGACCCAACCACAAGAACATGACTTCAGTAATGGTGAACCCACAACACATCATTTCTTTAATTGCATTTTAGTTGTGATTTAAAACTCCAAGAACATTATTTTGCAAGGATAAATTTATCATTTGTTCACCCAAAGATTCTTAAGTTAATACCGTGGTTAAATTATCGTTCACCCATTTTTAGTTGGTATCTTATTCTTTACAAAAGTTTCCATAACTTGCATACTTATTTGGCTTAGTTCAAATGCATACAAAATACTTAATTATCTTGTTCTTATGTTAAAAATCTTCTTCTCGAACATACCTTCAATGTCTACTTTTTTTTTACAACTCATGTGATTTTGACTTGGTGTCCATATAGCATATACTAGGATTTAACGGAGATTTAATTGCGAGATATCTTTTACCACAAAACATTATTCGATCACGGAAAATTTATTTTCCTACCATAGTTATTCTAAGTCAATGACTTAATGACTTCCTTTTATATTTATATATATATCTTTTTTTTCTCGTAGTTTTATCACAACAATGCAATACATATTCTTAGAAACACATAAAGATATTTAATTGAGTTATAAGGTCTCCAAGAGTGGCAGTATCCCTAAGCTCAAGTCTCATCTTTTTTACTTATATGCTTTAATTTTCTACATCACATTATGGCCTTATTTTTAGCATTGTCTTGTAAAAGGAGATACGAAGTGTTTGTCTAACCTCTTGAAGACATATATGATTTAAAATACTTGATGCTTCACACTAATCTAAGCTAACATCCAAATCAACTGAGTTTTAGATTAATTCCAACTTCACCCAAGGGTCTACCCCTCAACTATAAATGGGGTTTAAGCGAGAGGACAAATTTATGCTAAACCACTTTCGAAAGGACCAAGGTGTTACGTTGAGAGAAACTAGGTTAACACATTTAGCGGAGTGGAGCTAAGGAGATCATTAACAAAATTTTAAGGCCTAGACAAACTAAGTTACCTCCTCCATCAAAGTCATCTGGATCCAATAGGGTTTTCATTCGTTGAAGAATTTTAATTTTAAATCTATCTTCGGCGAACAAGGTAGTCAACTAGGATACGAAGGATTTAGCTCTACATACTCTAAGTGAAGTTTGATTGTGCCTCCTATCCGACGTGTTTAAGAAAATGTCACTAAACATACTAACTAAGACGATAAGCCCATTCTCGGTTCTTGTTTACTCAAACTAGGATATTTTCATCAAGAGCAGGTTTAAGTTCACCTACGGTTTTCAATGTCTTCTACGGTAAGGAGTATCACACATGAAAACAAGTTGTGCTTCGATATTGAACAAGGGTAGAGTGTTTTGATTAAATATCTTTATTACATTTACAAAGTATAAATACACAAGATGACTCATTAATCATTTAATGAACACTAAATATGCACTACAAGATATTACTTCAAATTTATTTACCTTATAAATATCCCTTCTTACCAGTGTAATATAAATCAAAATTGAACTATGATTAAATGCACATTTCATAGATGTCCTTGAAACTAGTATTTCATACATATCAACAAATTATCAATTATAACCTTCTGTAACATGAGACTACATTATACATTTATTCATTTAACAACGAACTATCTAAATTACAATGATAATTAATGAATTACACATCGCCTTTTTGTCGTCATTCTTTCATCCTGCAAAACCACGTGAGCATGATATCAGCGATAATTTGTTGGCATGGCATCCACCCTAATCTAACATAATTATCATTTTTCAGTTTCCCATTTACATATAATAATAATTACAATTTGCAAGTGAGAGAAAAATTTAGAGACATGTATTCAATGCATTTCATTTCACTTCATTTTGTAACCCAGGAGAGAGAAGGAGTAGGGACGAGAGAGAAAACACCATTTTGTCAAAAGTTCTATTTCACACAATAGTTACACTATAGAGTTTTAAACAATTATTTACATGTGTCAAAAGTATCCACGGTGGTTTGGTAATGCGACGAGTGTCCCGTAGCTTCCTATTTTTACATTTTCTTACTAGCTACAAAACATTCAAAACAAGCTCGGAGGCTAAGAAAACACTTCCAAAAGTTATCTTCCGATGAGAATGCACACCATGTTTAACTTTCTACGTGTCCCTAGATATACCAAGAGTTCATAGCAACTGATGGAATTGGGAAAAAGTGAACGGTTTACGTTTGGCGGCTAGTTTTGGGGCCACTGGTCGTAGTTGGCCCAGTGCAAAATGAACAAAAGTTAGCTCGAAGGCTCGGAAAACCACATCCAAAACTGACATTCGATGGATGAGCACGCAATGAGACACTTCCTACAAGTTCCCCTATATAAGGAGAATTCATCAAAGTTGATGGGACTGAGAATTAGAAAACCATTTTCAAACGGTGACAAGTTTTCTGAGCGACAAGTCAAAATCGGTCCAGTTTGACCTCATCAAACTACGACCGGAGGCCTACAAAATGACTTTGCCAAACTATCCAAAAAGTTGTTTTTCCTTAAACTGAAAGTTCCATGTAATTGTCTAGCAAGAATACTAGAGGTTTTTGAAGACGGGAATAATTTCTCTATCCAAGTTTCAAATGGCGGTTCAAAACGAAAGCCAACTTTCTAGATTTAACAACTTTCTACTACTATAAAACAGTGTAACAAGGCTCCTATAAGAGCGTCAAAAAGATCTCATATGTTCGTTCGGGGTCAATCCAAAGGTCAAGGTGACTCCTCGCATACCAAGGTACATGAATGAAGCTTCACATCTTGTTTTCAGAGTTACGAAGGGTACTTAATGAGTCTCCAAAAAATGCAAAAATTAACTATTTAAAACATGGAGAAGGTCACCATTATTACTGGGAAGTCAATCTCGTCTTTTCGATATACCAATATTGGAGTGATCTAGACGGGTAGGAAGTTTTCTACATCACCACGAGAATGAGAGTGGAAGTTCACGTTCTAATGCAAACGAGTTATTTTGACTTCGTGAGTTACGACACAACATTTCATTATTTATGCTACGAGTTGATAAAAACATTTCAACGTATTAAAATCCTAATAATTTAAAATTCTATTGTGTTGCAAAAGAGAACTAAAGCATGAGAATTATGAGAGGTAAGGGAAGATGAACCATGCCTTGAAATGAACTGGTGAGGTAGAAGTCGAGGAGTTGACATCGCACCAATTGATTTCACTTACTTAGCACGGAAGGAAAACCCAAAAATAGCATCCACAATAATGTCAAAATCAGTGGCCAGTTCTATTGGAAAATCCTCTGGTGGCAAGAAAGGAATAGAAAGTGCCTCCAGTTGAGTAACAAGTCCATGGTAAAGAGGCTTATCAGTGTGTTTGGGATAGCAAAAAAATTCATGTGTAATATGAATCCATTATGTGCATATCCTCGCAAATCATGGCACTCCATCGACCGCATTTCTTTGAGGTATTCTAACAAACAGTTCATGCACCTTCTCAACAAATCCATTTTGTGCATATCCTACTATCATTGCAGTTTAGGAAATAGTAAGGTCATGTGGGCATGCCTTCTCTACTCAAACTTCATTGGAATATAGTATACAAATAACATCTTTTGCATACCCTGCAATCATTGCAGTTTAGGATATAGCAAATTCATGTGGACATACCTCCTCTCTCCATTATAATTTGATGGATAACATACCTTGCTTCAAAGATTCCATTTTGGCATAGGCTAGAAGTACGTTGGCAATGTAAACTGATTAGGTTGTAGACCTGTTGTTGCATGGATGAAACAGTGTGACTGTCTCTCGGAGGAAACCCGCGTCTTTTGTACACTTTGCCATAATCTATTCCATGAGATTTTTCACATTCTTTCCTTTGGTTAAACACTGAAACAGTGCCCCCAAAGTATTTATAACTACTACATCTTACCATATCCCTCTTCTTTTTTTTTCGACACAAAGGTGAAGGATGTTGGCATAGGTGGTATGACCATGGGAAGACATCACGGAGAGGCATTTCTTTTAATAAAAATACAAATAACACCCAAAGCACATTGATTGATGTAAAAGTTGTAGCCAAAACTGTTGGGGCACAAAAGCGTGCAAGCTCCCCCTCCCTCCATGGCGGTGCACATTGTTCTACCTGCAGGGAAAATTAAAAGGAAAAAGGAAGAGAAAAAAACATATGCAAGGAGCCCAACCGCCTCCTTTCCATAAACCGCCCCCAATTTTCACGCCTTTTTAATTTTAATTCCTTTATTTTAAAAAAAAAAAACTCAACAAGGATAAAGAACCCTAAAATGCCTCATCTCCCCCCCCCTTTTTTTAATCATGCTTCTATTTCTTATTTTAATTTTATTTTAAATCCATTCTTCTCATTAATCTAGATATATATATATATGAGAGGAGACTTGGTCGGCTTCAGGTGGTAGCAATATTATTTCACCTTTAAACGACAAATAAAATAAGTATGCAAGCAAGCCGGGTTGACCAAGGAGGAACTAGAGATAGCGAGTTTTGAAAACAAACACAAGACAAGGACCAACCACAACGTCGCAACAGGATACCCTCCTCTTTGCGTGAATCGAGGATTGATCCGCGAAGTGACCAATCTAAACAATAAAATCACTTATCGATAGTTAACAACAAAGTTTATAACAAATCAATGATTAGATAATGAAGTTATCATTGATTGATAATTAAAATAATATTATTATTATTATTTATATTACTATTATTATTACGACTTAATACTACTTATTAATCACATTTACAAGGACCAACCTCTGAAGCTTGACCAAAACAATAATAGTAAGAATCGACAATTCAAAATAATAATTATTATTATGTAGATGTTCCCTCTAGCAGTCATGCTCTAACAAAAACATCAAGTCATCATTCAAACCACCTATCGAATTCGAGAAAGATATTTTTCCTTAACAGGGTAATCGAAAAGGTGAAGCCAACAAGGATTAGTAGGAGCACAACAATGTTAAAAGCTTAGCAACACAGTCATCAAAGAATAAAAAGAAGAATGAAGAATGGGGCATTGCAATGAGGTGGAAAGTCAGAAATGAGAAATGGGTCCTGGCACAAAGCCTGATGAGGTACCCATGTACAAGAAACTCTCAAAAAGTGGAGTAAAAGGAGAAAACCCAGTGGGAAAAAACTCCCCCCAAAAGAGAGACAAGTCCACTCTCTAATCTAAGAAAGATGCCAAAGATGGGTCCTGACATAGATGATCCCGTAAAGGTACCCATTTACAAGAGACAATCTCTCGAAAGAAGAAGAGAGTAGAAGAGGGAGATGAGAGGAATGCAGAAGATGCCATGGATGGATCTCGAACTCTGCAGCTTTAGGAGGTCTCCCGAGAAGAATGTTGATGACGAGATCCTCTTCCTCTGAATTGAAGAAGAGCCACCCACACCAAACTATGTGCCTACCCTTAGGAAGGATAGAAATGATGTGCTAGAATTCTACCCACTCCATGAAGGAAACTAAGGGCAGCAACACAAAGAACTCTGAGTCTAGTCCACGGAAGTGTGACATAGGTCTAACAAGTGAGTGCAAAGGAACTGAAGGCAATGTCACGACTGCATAACTGTCAGAGTGTGAAGACCGAACACCTGCAAAAAGGATATCCAAGTGATGTGAAGGTAACAAAACCCCCACAATAGAAAAGGGATCCACAAGCAAGGGTGGATCAATGAAGGTCTCTAGAAAAGTGGAAGTGGTAAGAGTCCCAGAAGGGGCACTCCCAACAATGGAGACAATGAACTCCTCTGAAATACTTGTAGATGGATGATGAACCTATAGTACATTACAAGTGTAATCTGTGAAAAGACGACCAAGGTCGGCGGATACTGTTCCAATGAAGGGCCTCAACAAATAGAAGAGTGATGTCGATAGGTATGAGTCATCCAATGAAGGTAGAGGAGTGAAAGGGGCCTCTAACACTAAAGGTTGAAAAGAGGGGGTGTAATGACTTTATGAGGTATAGTAGGAGACTTCTCAATATCTGATGAGATGGGAGGGGTGACAACACTCTCTCGAATAATGATAGAAGGAGGAGAGTCCTCTCTATTACTCTCAACATCGATTTGGGTGCATAATCATCATCATTAGAAGTAGAACCAAGTGAGTCTGTGTCAATGGAACTGCCATCACATGAAGAAGAAGAGGAGACCATTGAATCAGTAGTAGTAACAATGGCGGTAGTATGTGAAGGGTCTCCATAGAGGGACTGAAGAATGCTCTAGACACAGTGGGGAGGATCTGAGTCTACCACGTGAAACTAGATAGATCTAGAGACATGCATCATCAAGTGACCAAAAACATGGTCACAAAAGTTGAGAAAGTCCTCCAGATGACGATGATCAGTGGGTGCAGGAACTGGCCCAAGTAAGAAGGGTGAAAGACCCTTGTGAGTGAAGTAACGTTCCATGGAAGCACGCCAAATTGAATAGTTCCCTCTCCCAGTAAGAAGTGGTGGAGGCTGTAAAGTGATCCTATGATGCTCAAGTCTAGAAAGAACACCCTCCATGATCTGAATCAAATGTGCAAGGTGCACAAAAGCAAGACGTCAAACTCAACCGATAATATGTCTACAAATAGTAAAAGGTGCAAGAGTACTAGTGAACCCCAGAATGTGGCACTTTATAAATTAGTGCATTTACAAAACTAAAAATTTCATCACATAATGTGTAAAAAATCATGCAACTTTGACTAAAGAAGCGCTCAAAACCGAGCAACGAGTCAAAAGTTATAGCAAGAAAACAATTCCCATAGAATTGATGGAAAATGCCAATAAGCTTTACAAACTAATTAAAAAAGTGCCCAAAATGGGTGCAAAGGGTTTCATGTGGGTACTCGTTAGAAATGGCATCAAATTTTAGGTAGGGTTTGTTTTTTTTTTGCGAGGGGGATTAGCCTCCTACCAACCCCGGACCTTGCCCTCCGTCTTTGACACACGTAGGAAGGGCATACTAAACAAGCAAAATGAAGCCTTAAATTATTACAATGCTATAAAATGAATGTTTTAACCTTAAAACATTAAAAATAGATTGTTTTAACCTTCAAACAATTCTAAAAGGGAAGGCCAAGATTTGGTCAATGTTGGCTCGTTGTGAAATAGCTCAACCTGCAGAGCCACGAGCCCAGTGTCGATTGAATGCACCAATTGGAGGTGTGTAGTGAACCATTGAGTAGAGTGGATACACAATAGTGCCAGAAAGCATGGGTCCCTCCGTGCCAAGAAATGAGGCGTCAATAAGAAGACTAAGCCGTTGAATATGACGTGTCAGCCACCCCTCCGTGACCGTTAACTCGAATCAGGTGGTAATGCCGAGAAGGAGCCAGACAACCAACATGAGCCTCAAGTTGAGCATGGTGGCAGAAAAAAGCACATTCATGAGATCCAAACTTTGAAAACCAAGGTAGTGAGATAATGCAACGAGCTTGTAGGTTCCAAACGTGAGCCGAGCTGTGGGTTGGAAGGTTGCAAAAAAAATGCCAGGAGCTACACCATGCGAGATATGCCAACAAAAACCCAATGTTCAACGTAGTCCAAGCTGAGTGGAGATCAACCCACCCTTGCAGAAGAAGAACCGAGCTAGAAATCCCATGCAATACCGAGAAAACAAGACCACAAATTGGAGCCGCACAAGTCAAATCAATGCTGGTTGGTTTTTAATGCAAGGCCAAAGCCAACGTGGTGTTATAATACATATTGAATGCATGAGACATAGACTGAATGCATGAGCCCGATATGCAGGGCAGGTCGAGGTGTCAACAAGGCTGACAGTGAGCTATTTTGGACAGCTTGGTTCTAGCTCGATGAGCTGGGGCTGAGTTAGTCCTTACAACAACTTTGCAATAAAACCATACTTGCACCCTTTTAACCTGCACTTTAAAATCTGCAAATATCCTTGATTCTGAACACAACCTCAATCGGCAATGAGTGCAAAAACAAACCACTAAAAATAACCATAGGAATCTTGAAATATGCAAGTAGAGCACATGCAAAAGAGAGCTTGCACAAGCAGCTACATGGTGGAGTAACAATGGCGAGCAGCGTGATTCTAGTCCCCAAGCTCTGATACCATGAAGGAGTGAAGGATGAAGACCTGGAAGGAATTCACATGCATCGAATAGTTACACTTCACCAAAGTGTAGGAGTTACGAGATTAAAGCAAGCAAGATTTGTAAAGCAATGTGCATGCATATGAGAGCTCAAGATTCAAAAATGGAGTAGAATGGAAGCCTTAGCTTGGCTTGGCTTAGCTTATCATAGATCAAAGGAGGTGAGTACAAATAGGGGAGTGAATGTGTAACTCCCATGTAAGAGAATATTCCTCCATAATGGAGAAGAGGAGTTACTTTCCCAAATGGGAATGTAACTCCTATGACACACTTACACATATGACATATTCTATAAGAGAATATGTCATAACTAAGATGACACCTAGATCCATGTCCACCTAAGTGAGATGACTCACCGGTGAGGTGGAATAACACTAAATAAGTGAAGAAAAATACCACCTACACCAACGCAGACCTCAAGTTAATGCGGGAACTTTTACTCCTAGAGTAAAATTTCCATCCACACCCTCGAACCCGTAATATGCTAGAAAGCCTAATTTTTTAACTTTTTCCAAAATTTACAAAATTTTCTAACTGCTTGATTTCTACTAAACTAAGGAATTAGGAAAAAATGGAGAAATGTATTGAAATAATTACAACTTCCCCAAATCATTAAAATACATAAATTTCCATATTCTTCACCAAGATCCCCTAAAAATGCCAAAGTCCAATTTTTTCAAGTTAACCATTTTGCTAGGAGGCAAAAATGGATAGCAATTTGGTGACTCGCGTGATAATATTCCCGCTAGATTGAAATGACTAGCAAATTTCTACAAGCATCCATTGGGCATAGACTCAACCTAACAACCATGAAACTAATATGAAACTTGAATAACATACCACCGAATCCTCTTCAAGCACTTCCTGAACCTGAAGTGGACCTGAAGCTTGAATCGACCATCTCATTGTCAGAATTTTTGGAATTGAGTTTTTTATGAGCATAGAAAAAAAATTTGAATCTAAAATTTTACATGCTTCCCTCTACAAATGATCTATTGAGACAAAAGATAAACATCTGAAGCTATACCAAATCTGATTTTTTCCAAGTATGAAGAACTGAAATAATTCCTTAGCAAAGGATGAAGCACTACAAATTTATGGACCACATTCTAATTTGGAAATGAAGTACATACACTTGTAATTTTCCCAAACACATTTATTTTACCCAATGGACCGTGCATTAATAATAGAACACACAAAAACTATGTACAAACAAGAAGATCATAAATTTTCAAGTGGAAACATGTAGAGTGTGCACAAGCACTTCTTCTGCTGAAAGAAAGCCTACACTACCCTAATCTAACAAGAGGAAAAGGAAACTCAAACAAATCCTATAATGGTAGGAAAATTAATTACCCTTCCTCAAAAATTGAGGCCATGTTACTAATTTTGCATTGGACGTGGTCTTTAATAAGAGTGAAAAACTATTTTAAAATTGGTTTTCCATCCTATTCTTCAAGGTATCAACAACAAATAAATATAATACCTCCTTTAGTTTCTTTGCATTTTTTTAGAGGTGTTGAATTTGATCCTTGGTACATTATAGCTCTTCCTCATGCTCTAAAGTGAGAATGACTAGTTGTAACTCCTTTATATCTAGACTAAACAAATACCATCATTGGGCAAGGTGTGATCCTCTAAATCTGAAATATTCTTTTTCTTTATCCCCATGAAAAAAATCACAAGGAGCACTTTCTTCATTTTCCTCATCATTGAGCATGTCCGTAGGTTGACTCAAACTTTTTCTTCTTCCAAAAATAGCTTTATCTCTTCCACAATGGCTTATTTGGCAATGGTGTCATCATCTTCCTCTTTTCCCACATCCATGGAGTTTGAAATGATAAACTCACCTCTTTCTTCCTTATGCATACTAGTTTTGGATGTAGGTTATTCATGTACAATCTTCTCTATGTAAATTTCATCAACAAAATCAAGTTCAAGAAAAGGTGAAGGAGGATATAGATCTAAAGTTTTACCGCGAAAAGAAATCAAGAAGCTCTCAATGATCTCTTCTTCATCCAAGACCTCTCGAATCTAATTTTTCTCCAATTTTGGTTCGACAAGCTAAGATAAATCAACAAGCTCTGAAAGTATGGTTCCATCATGCACACTACATTTAGAGCACGGTATTTTTGGTTATCTTCTTGTTGTGATTTATTTTCTTGAAAGTAATCCTTCACCTTGTGTTATTCATTCCCACACCTCTTTTGAAGGCTTGAACAAGCTGTAAGATTTTTTTGAATTAAAATTTTGAATCTCAATTCTTTAAATTTTTTATGAGTTCCTCTCTATTGGGTTCTTGAATTTACTTCCCTCCTTAATTGATTTTCTAATTTGTTTCTTTCCAAAATGGGTTTGGGAATTCAAGAGGAGGGGTGGGCTGGGATTCAAACTGATTTTGTAATATTTTCAATGAAGGTGAGGTGTGATTACTTCCTGTGGAGGAGAGGGAATGAAAGGAGAAGATTTAATAAAGCTAGGAATTTTAACCTTAGTCTGGGTGGTTGATGAGCAATAGGAATTGGACACTAATATGGTAAACGTTTAGAACACCCCTATTTACAAGGTTCTTCAACCTTATATCCATCAACCTATAATGCTTGCAAATATGAAATAAAGTCAACCATTTAGGTAAAGGATTCACTCATTACCTCAAGCCCTTTTGTGGACTAATCCAACTAGGTACAAGACCACCCCATTAACAGGGATGCCTAAGACTAGGTTTTTATCTTGCGGTATTTTTAGTTTCCCTTGACATCCTACATGATCTAATCCATTCTTTGAACTCTTCCTTCAAAATATTCTTTAGGTATAGGATGACCTCCAAAATCTACATACTCCTCCACTTGAATAGCTCAATGGTTTGATGAATGACCATACAGATTTGCATTTGGCTCATGGGAATATGCATATTGATTTTGATTTTTCCCTAAAAATGATATGGAGGTGTGTTATAGTTGTTATCCATTTTTGCACCCTTGTAAAAATTGAACAACTTGGATTTCCATAAGACACAAATGAGGGACATGGGAGAATTTAAGGATGACGTGGATAAAAATAAAAGCCACAACTTAAGGTGAAAACCCACGAGAGAACTTGGAGAATCCCCAAACTAAAAGAACAAGGTCGCAAATGTTTTAACAAGCTGCAATAAACAAGCAAAAATCCATGGGTAAAGGAAAATCTGAATAGTTGTGGAGCTAAGAAGAGGAATCATGGATGATGTAAAAATCCATGTTGCACTAGATGAAGCCATGGGTTGAAGCAAAAGAAGTTAAAAGACACATAAAGATAAAGGTGAAAGTTGTGTATCAAAGGAAAACAATATCTTTTCATGAGGAACTAAAATTGAATACATCTTTCAATATGATGATCTGATCTCTATAGTTCTTACATCATTGGATAAATCTTAGTCTCCTTTACGCAATAAAATAATATTTCTGAAATAAATGGTGGTAGGTGGAAAAAGTAAGGGAATGCATCTTCAAAACAAAAATATATACTCTAGGTAGCACAACCACCAAAATTTAATGTAGTATGGGTGTCATTCCTTCTTTAACACAACAAACAACATGGGGAAGTGGTCTTTTAGAGGTTTTTAGATCTTTTTAGAAAATTTAATAAAAGCTGGTTAGTGGGTGCAAGGAGGAATTCAAATATCTCAGTATCTTTTCTTCTTATTATTATTGTCTCACTTTTCTATATATTGTAGAGTGATGCCCAATTTTAATGTTGGATACTTTGGGAATAGAAGGGAATCATTGTAATGTTGCACGAGCTTTCTAAGAGTTATATGCCTTTGGTTATGGTTCTAAAAAATTTTTACATATTCTTCCTTTGTTGTAATGATATGTGCATGATATTTAAGCAATAAAATCATCTGTTTTGTGGCTCACTTGGGCCTTAAATGGTTTTTTATTGTGTTTCCTTTCCTTTAATTTACATGTAGGTATGGTGTGTATGCTATTTTAGGATCTACATCTATTGTGCATTGTGGAAGTAATTTAGACTCTGTTATGAGTTTTGGTCATTATTTAGGCCCTCATCATCATCATTTTCTCCCATTATCTCTCTCTCAAAGTATCTTTCCCCTTATTTTGGTGTTATCACCTTCTCTAGTTTAGTATTTCTATTTTATGCATCTCCTTCTCACCCTAGTCCCTTGGAAAGTTAGAGTAGAGTTAGATAGTTGCATTTCAATTCCTAGGAGTATCCTAGCATTAGAAGTAACTTGAGGAAGCTAGCATTCTTTGAATGTCTGTCTCAGTTTGAGTCCCACAACTTGGATAAAGTCCCATGTTTCCTCAAAGCCCTAAATTATTGTGATTTAGGACGGGTACAAATTTGAGCTCTAATAGTTTTTCTAGCGACTATATTCAGAAAATCAACTAGTTTCAGCAATATTAGTGGTTCAAGTTCAAGAAAAGGATTGAAACATGGAATAAAATAAGAGAATAAGGGATATTTCACTATTTACAGTTGTCTCTAGGGATAGGGAGAAGAGGAATACAATTTCAAATATCACCATCTCCACCAAGCAAAACTCTTTCAACACCTCCACCTGGAAGTCCTTTCTTATAGTCAACAAGAGTTCTCAAACCTATTTTAATGGCTCAACAACCACCAAATCCTTTTGTCAACTTCAAGGGTAATATTCCACTTTCCCTAAATTCTCAAAATCCCATCCCAGTAATAGCTTTAAAAATATCCCATTTTTACAAGAGATATGCATCTTGCTCTAGCTAATCACATCCAAGATAGTGCAAATGTTTGTGTCATACATGAAATTGTTGAGATGAATGTAGCTGATTAAATTTTGGCTTCATCATTCAAAGGAAAAGATTTGTAGTGGTTTAGAAGTTTGACAATAGGTTCAATACAAAATTGGAATGCATTATGCACAACCATGTGTAATCAGTTTGGTGAAAGGGAAGATAATCTATCTCTTTTGGAGCAGTTGACTACAATCAAGAGAGCACCAAATGAGTAGATGGAGGATTTCAACTTCAGATTCTAGAGAACATGGGACATAATTCCAATCCCTGTAAGACCGGCTACTCAAGGTGCATTTCTCTATTTCTTAAAGGCTTTAAATTCTGATATATCTATCATGATACAATCTATGGGAGGGATAACTCTACCGAAGCCTATGCAATTGTAATTAGAGCTAAAAATAGTTTAATACAAGATGGGAAATTAGCCCCTAGGCCACCCATGCCTTTATATCCTAAATTATCTCAAGCCACCCAACCTTCTATTACTCCTATCCCTCAACAAAATATATAGCCTCATCTTCCACATATCGGGATCTCATGTAACAAAAGGAAGATGAAGATATGAAATCTCTAATTAGAAATTTGACCAACAAAGTTATATCCCTAGAAAAACAACAAGCTCAATCCTATAAAAATTATCAAAATCAAGGAAATATTCAAATTATGGATATCACCCATATATAAATCAGCTACCTAATCCATTAGCAACAATTCCTCCCTCACAAGCACTTCCTTCTCCTAGCTCAAGCCAAGCATTGTTTCTGGTATAAAACAATATGGTTCAAGAAACTGAGTGGTATTTTCCATGCAATATATAGCATAATCAATTAAGTTGTGAAAGGGCTATGCATCTTTAAGATTACATGGTATAAGGTTATTCCAGTCATTAAGTACCACTTCTAGAGGAACCCATTTCAAATGTGTAAGTTGTTCAAGAATCCAATACTAATGCCAATCTCACATTCTTTGGAGCTAAGGCTTTTGTGTGATTAATCAAGTAGTGGGTAGCTCTAATAGACCTCAAATCAGCATATATGATAATATGCGGCATAAGAAAAGGATGCTAGAATCACAATAATTATCTTCCAATGTTTAAGGGAATGTCATGAGCAAGGAGAAAAAGAGCTTGTATTGGATAAAAATAAGCTGCATGAGGAACATAGTAAAGTTATATTGGACAAATAAATTATTGCTCGATGAAATCCACCGGTTCAAGCATCGCAACATCGAGAAAAGGATAATAACATGCCACAAATGCATAAATATGTGGGTCTTCTGTTTAATATTGTTGAGAAAATTAAGAAGACCAATGTCAATGCATCAATGTGGGATGTGTTGGCTATTCCATCACAAAGAGATCTATTATATGAATCCCTCAAACATCTTCCTCAGGTAGATCCATTAGTACAAAAAAATTCATGTTGCAGTTTAATGGCTATCAAGAAAAGGAAGAACAAGTAAGTAAAGTTGTCAAAACCCCACCATTTTACATGTCATTAATTGTGGGAAAACACTTGGTTCATAACTATATGATTGATTTAGGGGCTAGTACCTCTATAATTCCCAAGAAAATTGTTGATATCCTAGGTCTCAAATATAGTCCTATGTCTAAGGGAGTTTTGCAACTTGATGGGTCAACTATGGGTGTATTGGGAGTAATAAAAGATCTTGAGTTAACACTTCATGCCTTCCCAAGCCTCACCATAACCCATGACATATCAATAATTGATTTTCCTCCCATGTTTTCCATTTGCTTGTCTAGAGATTTTACTCCGCTAAGGTAGGTGGTTATTTGTCTTCATATTGGACTCACATGCTTTTGAGAACCAGATATGGTACAAGATTTACAATACAAGTTGAGCCCATATTTTCCTACCATATTGAGTCATATGATCCTACCCCATTAAATCAAATTGTCTAATCCAAGAAGAATAAGAACAAGGTTCAACTTCAAATGAACAACCTATTTCACCTTCTATGTCTGATTTATTTGCTAGATGAATGGGCTAAGAGAAATAATAAATTTGATCCTTATGATGAAGAATTTGAGACCTTTGAGACTAGTCTTGGAACCTATTGCATTTTCCAAGAAGAGTCTCGATACCTTCGGCATTCAAATAAGAAAATGAATGTGTTTCGGGATATGGCGTATTTTATTTGAGGGTTTTAGAAGTAGAAACGAGCCGGGCGGTGTGTTTTCTCATTTCTCCATTGAATGAGAATTTCTTATTTTCTTATAGATTACAATTTGTGTGTTCTAACAATGTAGCTGAGTATGAAGCATTGGTGCATGGTATTTTAATTGTTGAAAAGAGGAAAATCAAAAAAAAGTGTAGGTCTTTGAAGATACTAAACTATTCATTCACCAAGTCAAAGGGAGATGTGCAAAAAGAAAAAGTTGTTAAAGGATTACAAACACATAGTTTGGGATCTGATAGAAGGTTTTGACACTCTTAACCTACAAGTTATGCCTAGGAAGTTGAACAAGGATGCTGATCAAATGGCGGCTCTAGGTTCTCAATTTTCACCAATGGAAGACCTTGTTAAGGGAAATGTGCAACATATCAAAATGGTGGTTAGGCCATCCATTCTAGATAATCAAGACCAACTAGCAGAGTTTTTGACAACGATGAAAAAATTATCCAATTTATACAAAATGAAGTTGAGTTCTCCTAAAAATGTAACCTGATTTGCATGAAGTCCATAGCGATCAAATAATACAACTAAAAACTAACAAATCACCGAAGCAATTGGTCACTCTATATCATATCTTTAGTCTAGATGATGAGTTCAAAGGAGTGGAGAAGAACATGGTGGAAAAATAAGAATATTTCCAACTGGTCATGATTGCACTGCAGTAAAGAAATTCTACTTAGGAATGTATGTAATGAAGATGAAAAGATAGCTTTTGTTTTCTTATGCTAAATGTTCATAATATATTTTCATGGGATTATGAATATTTAAAATAATTTAATCCAGATATAGTCTAGCACTCTATTGATCTTGATCCCAACATCAAGCCAATTAGACAAAAGTAGAGGCCGGTTAACCCCAAAATTGAGCCCCTCATGAGAAAGGAGTTATCCAAACTCATTGAGGCCAAGATAATTTTTCTTATCAAGTACTCTACCCGGTGGAAAATCTGGTTCTAGTTAGAAATACAAATGGGGAAATTAGACTTTGTGTTGATTTCAGGGACTTGAATAAGGCCTCTCTAAAGGATCATTATCCTTTACCTTCTATGGAACAAATTTTGTAGAAAGTAACAGGATTTGGAATATTTTCCATACTTGATGGATACTCAGGTTTCAATCAAATCAAAGTGAAAGAAGAGGATCAGTATAAGACCGCAGTCACCACTAAATGGGGAACATTTGCATATCAAAAATTCCCTTTGGCTTGTCAAACACAGGTGCCACCTTCTAAAGAGATGGACATTTCTTTCAAGGGGTATATTAATGAATTCATCTTGGTTTACCTAGATGACATCACTTTATCTTTTCAAAATAGAGTGCGGATCATATGAAACACCTAGAGAAAGTATTTGAGAGATGTAGGGAATTTGGTGTGTCTCTCAATCCTAAGAAGTGAAACTTTGCAGTCCCTAGAGGTAAGCTTTAGGGACATGTCATTTTAAAATAAGGCATTTCCATTAATCAAAATAATTTCAGCCATCTTGGCTCTTTCCTTTCCAGCTCAAAAGAAGGCTTTGCAGTCATTCCTTGGGAAAATAAACTTTGTTAGGCATTTCATCCCTAACTTCATGGGTTTGGTAAGGCATATTAATCTTATGCTCAAGAAGGATTTAGTTTTCAAGTGGTCAGTATAAGGTAAGGACAAATTTGATAAAATCAAGTGGGAGATTGCTCAATATCCTACATTTATCAACCTTGACTATACCAAAGATTTCATTCTATATGCTTATGGGGCTGAATCTAACATAAGTGTGGTTTTAACTCAGCAAAATTATCAAGGAATGGAGCATCTAGTGGCCTTCTTCAGTCAAACACTAAAGAATTATGAGCTCAAATACAACCACATTGAAAAATAAGTTTTTTCCATCATGAGAGCCTTAAAGAAATTCAAAAGTATGATTGTTGCTAATTGCATCAAGGTTTTAGTATCACATTCTAGCGTTAGAGACTTCATCATGGGAGAAGAAATCAGTGAGAAATGAGTTGGATGGGTGAATAAGATCATGGAATATGATGTGACTATCAAGGCCATAAAATTGGTAAGAGGAAGGGAGCTTTTGAGCAACTGGATTTAGATTCTCAAGAACACCAAGAAACTTTCTTCATGAATGAAGAGCCTTAAAATGATGTTGAATGAAAAAAGGATGAAATAAATGAATTCAATCATCATTTTTGGTTTTCTGATACAACTAAGTTATTGTCTACTGGTGCATACCCTCTCATCTTAAACAAAATAAAGAGAATACATCTAAGGATGTGGTCTATTCCCAATGCATTGATTAGTGGTATCTTGTTTAAAAGACATTTTGATGGAGTACTAATTAGATGCATCAAAGGTGAGAAATGTGTCAAGGTTCTAACTAAGTCCCATGACGGTTTCTCAGACCCCATTTCTCTGCTAGAGCCATAACCATGAAAATAATAAAATTAGGGTACTTTTTGCCTACATTGTTTATGGATGTTCATAGATGGGTGAGAAAATGTAAGGAATGTGCACTCTAGACTGGAAATAAAATATTGGAAGCCCTTCCACTTCATCTAATTTAGGAATATCATCCATGTACACAATGGGGTATTTACTTTATTTGTATAACTAACCCTCCACCTAGTACAGTTATAAATGGGTTTTAATTGCAGCAAATTATTTCACCAGTGGACATGAAGCCACGTCATTATAGGAAGCCACTAAATTAGTTATCCTGGACTTTCTTGAAGAAATTTTTGCAAGGTTTGTTGTCCCTCAGACTATCATTTCTGATAATGAAAATGCTTTCTTAGGATCAAATATTTCTTATTGGGATCTTGGTCACTTGATTTATCTTAATACTTCTTTCAATTACTACTCCCAAGGTAATGGATTGGTGGAATCCACTAACAAAAATCTGATTAGAATCATGAAGAGGATAATGGACATCAATAAGAGGCGTGGCACACAAAGGTGTGAAGTGTTCTTTAGGTAGATAGGATAACAATAAAGAAATATATTGGCACTTCTCCCTACAAAATGGTATATAGAAAAGAAGTCGGGATTCTTTTGTCACTTGAATTTCCTTCACTTCAATTAGCTCAGCAGTTGGAGTTTGAAGGTACCGATCAAAGGGAGATCATGAGGGAGGAATTGTAGAGATTGAAGAGAATATAAACTCCACCATGATCAGATTGGAACAACATCATAAGTCAACCAAACAGGTGATTTGATATGAAGGATATGAATCGAAATTAAGGGTTGGAGATCTAGTCTTAAAATGGGACTCGAGTTCATGATAAACTAGGAAGACACTCAAAATTTGATGCAATCTGGAGTAGACAAACAATATCAAGACTTTCAAGGTGGATAAATCATTCGAGTTATCTGATCTCAATGGGAATATTCTTAAAATCCCAATTTATGGGATTGAACTCAAACCTTCTCATTAAGATATTTCATTGCATCATGTACATAGTAGATTAGTTTTTAAATCTTCCAAGTGTTTTCAACACATTGTTTTTGGTAGTGTAGGTTTATTTCCCTAAGTGCTTTGCATAGTCTTGTTGCTTGAAGATATTTTTGTGCACATTTTACATCCTAGTTCCAAGATTCTTTGAAGGAAGAGGTTCAATATATCAAGGACAAATTGCGGTCGTCTCGAAAAATTAAATACAAAGAAACTATATCAATTTTTTAAATCCAAGTTTAGAGTTCATATTAGTTTTGGATATCAGTTAACACCATGCCCAATGGATGCTTCAAGGCCACTGATCAATTCATCTAGTAGGCGGATGTTCCTAAAAGTAACCAAAAATGTTGTCAATATTTGTACCCTTGTAAAAATTAAACAACTTGAATTTCCATGGGACATGAACAAGGACCATGGGAGAATTTAAGCATGCCGCAAATAAAAAAAAGTTGCGGCTTAAGGTGAAAATCCATGGAGAACTTTGAGCAGCCCCAAGATTAAAAAAATCTCACGGATGTTTGCAAGTTCTGCAATACACAAACTATAAAGTCAGAGTAAAGGCAAATCTGAATAGCCATGGGTCCAAGAAGAGGAATCCACGAGATGATGGAAAAACATGTGCCACATTGGATGAATCCATGGTCGAAGTAAAAAAATTTAAAATCCACGTAAAGCTATAGAGAAGAAAGCCACATATAAAAGGAAAACAACAGACTTTTTACAAAGAACTAAAATTGAATATAACTTTCAATCTAATAATCTAATATTTGCGAGTTCTTACATCATTGGATAAATATTAGCCTCCTCTACACAATAAAATTAGATTTCCTGAATCAAATAGTGGTAGGTGGGAAAATTAAGGAAAACATATCCAACACAAAAATATATACTTCTAGGTGGCACAACCACTAGAATTTAATGCAGTATGGGCATCGTTCCTTCTTCAACAAGGAGAATGACATAGGGAAGTGGTATTTTAGAAAGGCTTATATATTTTCATAGAATTTAATGAAAGGGATTGGTGGGTGGAAGGAGGAATTTGAATTTCCCTATCTTTTCTCTTCTTCTTCTTCTTCTTCTCCCACTTTTCTATATATTATTGTAAAGTGGTGCCTAGTTTTAATGTTGGATACTTTGAGAATACGAGTAAATAATTTTAATGTTACATGAGTGTTATAAGAGTTGCATGCCTTTGATTATGGTTCTGAATTTTTTTGCATATTCTTTCTTCATTGTAATGATCTATGCATGATCTTTAAGCAATAAAATCATCTATTTTGTGGCTCGCTTCACTTATTTGGTGTTTTATTTTGTTTCTTTTCCTATCATTTACTCACGGGTATGGTGTGTAAAATATTTTAGGATCTACATCTATTGTGCATCATGGAAGTGGGAATTTAGACATTGTTTTGAGCTATGGTCATTATTTTGGCCCTCCTCATCATTTTTTTCCTGTTCTCTCTCTCTCTTAGTATATTTCCCCTTATTTTGGTCTTATCACCTTCTCTATTTTAGGATTTCTATTTTATGCATCTCCTTCTAATCGTGGTCCTTTAGAAATTTAGATTGGAGTTAGATAGTTGCATTTCAATTCCTAGGAATAACCTAGCATTAAAAGTAAGTAGAGGAATTCATCCTTCTCTACTGGTATGTCTTAGTTTGATTCGAACAACTTTAATACAGTCCCATGTTTCCTCAAATCCCTAAATTATTGTCATTTAGGATGGGTGTAAATTTTAGCTCCAACAATAGCAACTTGAAGAAATATTTTGTAAGGATGGAGGTGGATTCAAATGATACTCCTATTGCGAATGAGAGTTTCGGTGAGGAAATAAAGTCATGATTGAGAAACTTCATAAGAAGAGAAAACGAAATGACCAAAATAAAGGAAATGGTCTGCGCTAATTAAGACAATGGGTTGTTTATACCATTGGTGGAGTTGCCATATATTCTTGAAAATCCCTCTAAAGTATGAAATATTACCAAGAGTGCATCAAAATTTGTGAAATGAAATGTACACTTTGATGTTGTAATGGAACAACTATAAAACATAAATTCAATCTTATCACACTTTGGTGTTCCAAAACTATTATGACATAAAAGTAACACTCTACGATTTGCATATTATGGATCCCTAAATTTTTAGCATGGGACTATCTCCAAGTTGTGGGACTTACAAACCGATACAATACTCCATAGAAGGTTAGTTCCTCTACCTAATACTAATGCTAAAATAATCCTAAGGAAGGAAATGTAACTATCTAATCCTATTTTACAATTCCAAGGGACCAGGGAAGAGAAATATCCATAAAAATTGAAATCCTAAGCTATCATAGGTGATAACACCAAGAAAAGGGTGTGGAAATGTCCTATTAAGGGAGAAGGGAGAAGGGAAATGGATTAAGGAGAGTCCAAACAACTGTGACACAAACCCAAGGCTTCATTTACCATTTGTTCTCTATAAAACAAAACAATATGAACTCGCACATGAGAAATACATACACGAATACAACAATAAGAATGGAGAGGTAAGGAAATACAATAAAAACATGATAGGGTTGAAGGAAACACCACAAAACATATATTTTATTACTCTCATAATATTCACATTCCATTACATATGAATAATAGAGGCACAAGAACACTTATCGAGGCCCATGTGAAGGATTATAACTAATTGGTCTTAAGAAACAATTTTGACAGAGTTTATCCACATCCCATAATACCCCCTCTCAAATGAGAGGTTTTTATAATATATAGAAGAAATGAGAAAGAGAGAAGAGATGAGAATCCTAAAATTCCCCTTTACCCACCAACAACATACATTAATTTGCCAAAAATAACATGGATGACACGCAAAACTCATTCCCCAAGGTCACTTTCCTTATGGAATAAGAAAGGGCACATTACTTCATTAAATTGATCTTATATCTACTTGGAGTTGTGCTTTGAATAATGGATTTTTTCCTTTTTCATCCACCTACCTCTACTAAAGTCTTTTTTTTTGGATTTCACGATGTAGAGCATGAAGAGATGTTTCCAGTGATATAAATATTATTAAATTTGGAGCATCTGGTGAAAATATATGGCCATGCGGGTCCAAGAGGTGTCATGAGGAATACGGTTTCCTGTTTACTTCCACATACATACTCCGATTTAATATCTATTCCCCCATTTACCTTTTATATTTTTAATCATTTGGAGATCAAATAAATCATGGGTTCACGAAACTAAGGGAACTTAGGAACTAGTTCCATTGTTCTTTTGTTTGTCCAACCCCTTTACCTTCCGCACCCAACATGGCCTTTTCTTTTTTATACAAGTTGTTGTGGCTTAAGGGGAGTTGACTTGCATGGGAAATTGACTTCCCGAACCCTTGTTCCATTTCCACCCTCTGTCTCCCAACTAAATGTCCCTCCTTCATATTACTGACTTATTTTTTTCTACGAGGAACTCACATCCCTATAGAATTTTTCCACCTTGGCCTCGGTTCTCTGCCTCTCTCTCTAATCCACACAACAAATGACACTCCCTCCAACTTATTTTCTTTTTGGTAAATTCAAAAATGCGGGTAACAAGTGGCCCATAAGAAATTGTTCTTGAGTTCCTCCTCTAACCCAAAAACCAACAATAAACTAGATCCTTTAACCTAAGGACCTAAAGCCAATGTAGGGAAATTTTGTTCCCAAAGAACAAGTTCCATCCACAACCCTCGGACCCACAATACATTAGAAAGCCCAATTTCTCAACTTTTTCCAAATTTTCCAAATTTTTCTAAATGTTTGGAATTATACTAAACTGATGACTTAGGAAAAAATAGAGAAATGTCCTAAAATAATTGCAAGTGCCCCAAATAATGAAAATACCTGAATTTCCAAATTCTTCATCAAGATCCCCGAAAATGCCCAAGTCCATTTTTTTCAAGTTGTCCATTTTTCCAAGGGGAAAATGGATAACAAAAACATGATGATATGGTCATTCTAAGGCTGGTTTTAGGTGATATTAAAGGTTTGATTCCTTGATATACCCAAATGTATGTGAGGCCTAAATCTATTTTGGTTTCGATACGAGTTGCGGTATTGGGACTTACCCCATCATTTCTTGATCCCATAGCAATACGGTTTGTCGGGTTCTTAGCTAATATACCACTCACTAATTATTTATACCTGTCTAGAACACCAAGTTGTTTTATCCCCTTGGTGATGAAATCCAAGTGATTCCACCTGGGTAGAAGATTTTTGATGCAAGTTATGTTTAATGTGATTTGGTTATGTGAGGGAAGTTAAGTGAATGCAATTTGTTAACTTCCTAATTAGACTATGTTATCAGAAAAATATGAAGGTTTTTTTAAATCCAAAAGTAAATTTTAATTTGATGAGGATAAAAAACAAATGTGATACTTAGAAAGAAAATGAAACTAAGAAGGCGTACATGTGATCACTTCTTTTTTAGTTTTTAATTTTAGTTTTTTTAAGCGCTATTGCTAAAATGTAGAAAGAAAATTCTCCAAATAAAGGAACCTACAATGGTTAGATGAAGATAGAAGACAAAAATAAAACACACTCTATAGATAAATTGGCCAAGTAATAAAAAAATATCTATAGAGATTGTCGGTGATTTGAAGGAATCATGGGAGATTCACCAAAATCATTGGAGATTTGACTGAATCATTAGTGATTACAGAGCAGAAGACCTAAAAATGAATATAAGTTAATTTTAATGAAAATTAAAGGGGACAAGGTCCCATTGGGCACACGATAATGTGTCAAAGAGTTTTTTCTTTTTAATTCTAAATTAATAAAATGGAATAACAAAACTAACTTACTCAAGACAAAAGGATTTACTGATGAAAAGAAAAAGGGATTGACACAGTCCACAACTATATGATGGTTCGATGATGTGGTAATATTTTATCTAAAGGGATTCCAGGGATTACAAAATGGCTCAAAGGAGAAAGGATGGGGATGGATATATGCTCACAAGGGTGAGCTGAGTGATGTGTTAGGTTTATGATAACTAAAAAAGTGATGGCTCAAATGAGCTAGATAGGGTTAGATAGGCACCTACAAAGGAAACGTTGTGACAAATGATGGGATCTAGATGGATGAAGATCAATCTTAGGGGTCAAAGGACCTATAAGATAGAAATCATTAGCGATTTGGATGGATCATTGGACATTAGGAAAAATCATTGGAGATTAAGGTAAATCATCAATGATTGGATTAAATCGTCAAGCGATTTTATATAAATGTACACGCCGATATAAAATTGAGATAGTGGTCAAAAGGGGTGCCAATAAGGTTAATTTAAGCTTGTAAATAATGTGTAAATGAGATAATAATGCAATGGAAAGCACTTCCATTTTGTAATTTGATGAATGAAGATGAGAGGATGATATTACCATATACGAGGAGATTGTAGAAGTAGGAAGATTGTATGTTGATTCCCGAATGTTGAATGAACTTTGAAGGATGATGAAGAGGTTATTGATGTCATGTGGAAGGCTTGAGTTTTGATGTAGTGATTTTAGGATCCATGATGAGACTCTGTGCGCAACTAAGTACAATGTCTATTCCACGGAAGTAAAAACCATGGACCAACCTCCTGTAGAAGGGGGTATAAAACACATTTAAAGAGAATTGTCGACCATCTAGGAAAATACTTAGCGATTACGGATCTTAGTAAATGTAAACACCTAAAATCCACTTACGCAGTTTAATACTTAAATTACACTAATAATTTTCACTCCCTATCACCTTGAATAGATAATGATACTTTGTTATCTAATTATGCTTCTAATTCACTCAGGATGCCAATTAACGACATTTTTATTAGTGATAATCCTCTTAATTATCTAAATATATGTTAATTAAGCCTCTAATCTTTTATTTAACCAATAAACCTTCTTATTGGCTAAATATTGCTTTTAGAACTTCCAAAATCTATCCAAATCCCTACCAAATACTCTTAGAAAGCTTTGTAAGCCTACTTAGAATCCTTAATAAATTCTAAAATATTAATTAGCTCCTAATCTAATCAAAAAGTGTATTTTTTTTACCCTTTTGTCCCACATGCACTAGGATTCTAAAATGTTTCAAATGGAAACTTATAAATACAAGCCTAAGTCACCCCTTTCAACTCTACACCTTGACTACTTGAAAATGCATGAGATCTCATTTGTATTATCTAAAGCTATAAGACATTTTATCTTGATCCCTCCTCCATTGTAGTGGCTTCTTCATATTGCAACCATCACTCTAAGCTTGGTCAGTAGGATAATATCTAAACATGGTCTTGTAGCCATTTTAGAGATATCTCTTCACCTTGTTTGAAGCAAATAACACAAATCTGATTGCTTAGGATCTAACTAGGTTCATTTAAAGTTAAAAATCTAAAGAGTAAAAAAATTTCTTCCATCTTGGGGCCACATCTTAGTAGTCCTCCTTCATCCATCTATGGTTCACCTCTTGGTAGACCATCTTCTTCAAATCTTGGATCATATTCTCTTCATCCATTGTATCATCCTCCTATCAATGATTGTGGTAAGCTCACCATCATTTATCACATTGATCCTAAAAATCCACTTTCTTCTCCCACTTTTCGGGATCAGACAAGTCATACATTAGCTTATAAGAAACCAAAATAGTTTCTTCATCTATCTCAGATCAAAAATTCTAAGAGCTCCAAAACTCCCAACAAGTCGAACAAACAAAGGTTTAGAATTAAATGTAATTCAAGAAAGCACAACAATGTAACCACCAAGTATGGAGAAAATGCATAAACCATTGGATAAGGAACTCAAGGTCCCACATATGAAATCCATGTTTCAAGATAAATCAAAATCTTTTTTTAAGTATGAGCTCACCATGATCATCGAGATTGAAGATAATATGACTCTTGATGAGCAAACACACTTAGTTTCCTTTATCAAGGAAATCACAAACATTGTTGTTGGATCTTATCACACAGATTGACATTGATTGATCCTAATTTTCCAAAATCTAAAAAAATAAAAAATAAAAAATAAAAAAAAAGAGAGAAAACATTAAAAATCAAAGGTACAAAGAGTCAGGTATTACATACACATGGATGTTCTTTCTCCCCTTTCTTGTCATTTCTATACAAGGAATCTACCATTTTCATCCCTATGACGATATTTTGGTTAGTCTATTCACACACATTTTTATGACATTTATCTCTATAGTATATGTTTGACCTTGGTCTTTTATCACCATGGTAAATTAAAGAATGACTAACCTCTTAGAGATCCTATCACAATATACATCTAATAAACTTATTGCGAAAGAAATTTTGGGCATATATGTTGACACTAGCCAATGTTTTCATCATAGTCACTTCCACATCCTTCCATCAAACCATAAGTGATTCTTAACCCCTTGTCAAAACAATCAAGAGAGCTGAAATAATTTTTTAGAAAGAAAAGAAAATCAAAAGCAAAAAGAAAATTGATATATAACTCTCTCTTGGGGTATTTCTAATAATCTCTATTAGGGAGATGGACTCTGATTGCGATAGATAAATGTTGTGATTAGAATCAAATACATCTATGTCGGGCTATGGAAATTTGGTTAGCAATAGAGAAATGTACGTACCCCTTCCACCTTCATTCAAAAATCACATATCAAATGAAATTATTCCTACACATTGGCTAGTGTTTCTTCACTTTTTGTCTATCGCATCTTCCCTTAAGAAGTAATAAAATTCTACATGCACACACTGGATCTCCATGAGAAAACATGATTACCAAGTATCTTTTCTTGGACCTTGTTCAAAATATTACTTTAGTCCTTATCTTCTCTCATGATTTGTGCCTTGGGCTAATCACCTTTTCATTTCAATGCTTCTAGCTACATTTTCTATACCCTTCCATAGAATTCACACTTTTCTTATAGTAAGTTCGAACATCCATGTGTATAAGATTTCCTTTTACTATGTTTAAGGAAAAAAATTTCCTTCTTTCAATAAATAATATTCTACTCCTATCTATCAATGCGAATCTTGGTCGCTTACGCTAGGGGAATCCTAATAATTTTGGATAAAATTTACACAGGAAAACACAATATTAATTATAGAATAATAAATTTCCCAATCAATTCATTCTACATGTTTATAATGTATATGCCACACATATAAATAGGTATTTACATCCCTATTTTTTAGGTAACTACCTTCCCAATAATATCTCCATAATGTTATTTAGTTGTGATTGTTACTTGCATAACAATACAAAACTCAAATCACACGAGTTGTTAAAACAAATCCAACAATATATTATTGTTTATATAACAATAATATAACTAACTACTAACATGTGAACATTACTATTCCTAACACTCCCCCCTTAATGTTTACATCATAGAAAAAGAACATTCACACTTCCTCTGCTTTGCCTCCCATGCTTGCTTATGATCTTGGCACACACTCGAACTGAACGTAGAATAAGGAACACATCAACTTCTTATTAACCATGCACTATCGGGAACACATCTAACCAACAAGGATGGGAACATGCTAAAGGAGCATCTTCTTATCAACCAGTCACTATAGGGAACACATATGACCTAGCTGTTTGGGAACACAAGCACAAACACATATGAACAACCTTCAATGGTTTTCCAAAGGCTAACCAAAAACCTAGGTATGAATAGGAACACATTTAACTGTTCAACCTCTTCAAGACTCATGATAATGCATTTCATTTTGCTATATGTTCTTCATTATGTTATTACATTGGGAATAATGTAGGAATACTCACATACACACATGAATAGGAACATACCACATCTATTCTTATTTTTCACACCATGCTAAAATGTTGAAAAACTTAAAATAAACACACTTCACACTAAAATAATCACACACGTGCCACCAAATCATTTTGTGTGGCCCCATCATTGGCGATTGATGAGAGGTCATTGATTGACCTCCATCTTTTGATGCCTCCATCCTCCATTAAAAATTATCTAATAGAGAAAATCTTCATCACTTTGATTTTACGCTGAGCCGTATTTCCTTCCTTTTCATTAGTAACCATATCATTATCTTGCAGTTTCCCATAAAGTAATTCTTGTGCTCTTTTCTTGAAATTTGAGGACAAGTGACTAGATTGTCTATAGTAGTAATAGGTGATTCACTTATCTAGATCTTTAGAAGATGATCCAGGTCTGAAAGAAGATTTATATCTTATTTTATCTTGTTTCTTACCATACATTTCTTTTTCCTCTGGTTCAACAATCATGATTCTCTTTTATTCATCTATCAAAGAAGAAATAAGTTCTTATAAACTTGGATTTATTTTACTCAATGTAAATACCATGTTAGAATAACATGGAGGTATGCTATTGAGTAATAACCCTTTAGCATCATCGTCAGTAACATCTACATTTATTCTAGTGAGTTGATTGTAAATAGAATGAAACTTACTAATGTGCTCCACCATGTTGTCGCCTTCTTCCATCTTAAGGCCAAATAATCTTTGCTTCAAAGATATTGTTGCACTTCCATCTTGTGATCCAAACAATTTGTTCAATGTCTCCCAAATTGTGTGAGAGGAATTTTTTAAGTCTATATGATGCAAATAAGCATCTGATAGACCCAATCCGATAATCGTTGTAGCCTTTCGATCTCTTCTTGCCCATTTTGCTACTTCATCTGCATTTGTTAGTTTCTTCTCTTTTCCATCAACAATATCCCACAAGTCTTTGTTGATTAGGAAAAATTGGGTTCATACTTGCCAAGTATGAAAATATTTACCTTCAAATTTTTCAATGTGACTCAACTTATCCATTATGACTCTTCAAAAATGACAAAAAAAGGATGTCAAGTAAAATTGAAAATACAGATTTTTACAAACAAATAGACACTAATGAAAATAAACTTAATTTGTAATGAAAATTACAAATCCATTAATTCTAATATACATTAATGATAAAAAGTAATTAATGATTACTTTTTATACAATTACAACAAATACAAACTATTGACTCTATACTTTTTATAGAATGACTCATTGTTCTAAAAATTAACATAAAATGCTAAAAATAAACATAACAAGAGACAAATTTCACCATTTAATGCCTTGGAATGCTAGTGTGGATATCTTTTTGGGCACACACAGGTAGCTCTTCAAAAGAAATTCAGGCTAGAGCTGGTTTATGAATAGATGCCAATGTTGAAAGATGAAGACATGCACTATGAGTTATTGACTATGTAAAATAATGGAGCTTTGTGTATACGAAGGAATAAAATTGAATCTTTAAATGTCCATGTGGGTAAAAAAATATTGGATTTTTCCAGATACGATGGGATTTTGGATCAAATATGAATGTTCCAACTAGGTGGATCGAGATGAACATTCCAAATCTATAAAATTCATTACCAACACATAACGAAGAAGCCCGGAGTAAATTGTGGATGATACTTGACAACCGCACATAAAAACATATGTTTTGTTTATTGACTAGTATGTTGTATAATATACGCACAAAAAAATTTCTAAAACTCATATAATCAAACTTGAAGATCATCAAATAAATATGCGTTTGAGGAAAAAATTATATGCCATTATTGACCAGGGAAATGACAAGAAAGATAACATAACTCCTCTACATGAAATGATCGAGTTCTAACATCGCTCACGATACCAAATAATAATTTTGGATCAGATTTACACAGGAAAACACAATATTAATTATGGAATAATAATTTCCCATTCAATTCATTCTAGATGTTTATACAATATATGCCACTCATATAAATAGGTATTTACATCCCTATTTTTTAGGAAACTACTTTCCCAACAATATCTCCATAATCCTATTTAGTTGTGATTGTTACTCACGTAACAATACACAACTCAAATCATACGAGTTGTTAAAAAAACTCCAACAATATATTATTGTTTATATAACAATAATATAACTAACTACTAACATGTGAACATTACTATTCCTAACGTATCCTTGCTCCTTGTTGGCACTTCATTGGTTTTTTTCATCATCAGGTTGAACATATCTATTTTGGCCTTGATCCAACCTATCCTCTTGTATATACGCATGGCATTCTACCCTTGTACATCCCATCTAATGTTGGGGCATCCACGTTTCTTCATTTTCATGTACACAGTTTTGGAAAACTTTTGTAATAGCGTAAACATTTAAATATGTTTAGAAAATCACAAAAACATTCATATAACTTTCACAAAATCCCTAAAAATTTGAAAACATGACATTAATAAAAAAAGATAATTAGCATACACACATTTGAAGCCCATAACACATGCATTGTACTCAAATATCAAAATTATCCTACAAAACATCTTCTTGGATTCTCACCTGGTCTTGTGCGCGACTCATAGATCATTTGGATCTACCTTCCATTAACAAAATTTGATATGCTTACTATGTCTGTCTTCCCTTACACAAATGTGCTACTTGGGGAAATATCATAATGCATGATTGTTTTTCCATGGGACCCCTGAGTCCTTTGTATATACCCCTCGCATGCATCCTTTCTTGGGGCACCATCATTAACCCTTGTCGTTAATTCACACAGGTCTAAATCGAAGCGCGATAACAAAAAAAAATTATACGATTGTCCCAAAGATTATTTGTTTGAGTGTGTGTTTTTTTACTTGTTTTCCTATTCGGTTAACTTGTTTACTTTCTTGTATTTCATTGCATTATGTATGTTACATAGAGTTAAGAATTTTTAGAAATGAACAAATGTTTATATTGTGGATTTTCATGTCATTTTACACTTTTGTTGTATGTGTATATTTTAATAAAGGACCAATGATTTAGATCATTAGCAATATGATGAAATAAAGTTTTTACATTCGCTAGATGCAAGCTAAAACCATTCTCTTCATCTTCATTTTCTTCCCCTATCATTCTCTTCTATCCTACACTATTCTTCCAACTCACTTAGGGTAATAGGGATCACCAACTACAAATAATTTCCAAGAGATCTGTTTAAAAAAAGCATTTTTTGTGCTTCGCAACAATAGCCCCATGAAATTTTCAACAAAAATATTTCTTACTAGTATTATGTAGGGATCGATGCCTCCGTCTCTACTCTATATTGATATTGATATATAAATATATGCTGGATTTTGTTTCAATGGAAATTATCCCATGCTTTGGTGCTTTCTCTTCTTATTTTCAATTGTTGATTGACCTCTTTCATCATTGCATCAACACTCAAGGGCATCCTTCATTCTACTAATTTTTCTTCTATCCATTCAAAATTTACTTGAATGTACTTTTCTACTACTATATTTGAATTGGCATCTCTTATGACACCCCAGGAGGAAAATGTAGACACCTAAAATCTTCTTACGTAGCTTAATACTTAAATTGCACTAATAATCTTCACTCCCTCTCACCTTGAATAGATAATGAAACTTTGTTATCTAACTATGCTTCTAATTCACTCAGGATTCCAATTAATGACATTTTGATTAGTGATAATCCTCTTAATTAGCTAATTATATGTTAATTAAGCCTCTAATCTTGTATTTAACCAATAAACCTTCTTATTGGCTAAATACCACTTCCGAACTTCTAAAATATATCCAAACCCCTTCTAGATACTCTTAGAAAGCTTCCTAAGCCTACTTAGGATCCTTAATTAATCCTAAAAGATTAATTAGCTCCTAATCTAATCAAAAAGTGCATTTTTGCTTTACCCTTTTGTCCCACATGCACTAGGATTCTAAACTTTCTCAAATGGAAACCTATAAATACAATCCTAAGGCATCCCTTTCAACTTTACACCTTGACTCCTTGGAAATGCATGAAATCTCATTTTTATTAGCTAAAGCTATAGTAAATTTGATCTTGATCCATCCTCTAGTGTAGTGGCTTCTTCATCTTGCATTCATCACTCCAAGCTTGGTTATTAGGAGAATATCTAAACATGGTCTTGTAGCCATTTTAGAGAGATCTCTTCACATTGTTTGGAGAAAACAACACAAATCTGATTGCTTAGGATCTAACTAGGTTCATTTAAAGTTAGCAATCTAAAGAGTAAAACATAACTTAGGATGTTAGTTTGGTTTATTCAAAGTTTCATTCATATTTAATAAGTTAGTTTTATAAGCTCTTATCACGATGTTCTTGATAGATTTAGTTATATGGTGGAACTACTAAGTGTTAGTTTCATTTATACTTGCATAACTAATCTTTTTATGCATACATAAAAACCAACTCCAATGAGTAGTTTTCTTTGTAATTTCATGTGAGAGGGAGATATATGGGTGAGGGTTATGAAATGGTTGCGAAGGTGTTTGGTTTATTTTGTCTTTATTTGATTTTAGAATGTGGGTGGTTTAGGTGATTTAGGAGGGGTAGAATATGATTTTAGAGGTGTAGGATGATATTTACAATTATTAAATATGATGGGGAGAAATAATACTTAGGATAGAGGATTATAGATGACAATATTGATGTGATAGTGTTGAGAGGTTAGCGAACGTAGATACAGGGATTAAAGGTGCTAATTTTAGGTGTACTACACATTTAAATAGGAAGAAAATATTGAAAAATAGAAATATAATATTACCTTGTTATCTCCGTTTTGAGTTCACAACAAAACGATCAGATAACCCCTACGAAATTTTTAAAGTTGATTTTGCAAAATTGCCTCTTTAAGAGAAAATCGGGTTTTCGGGTTTTACCGACAGGTCGACATGAGTTTTAAATGTTTTATGTCTTGTGTTTTCCGAAACCCGAAACCCGCTTCATGTAGAGTTAATTCGGGTTTTCGGACCTCCGGCGCATCGGAACATGCCTTATTCAAAACATGTTTTGTGTCACCTGTTCCCGATACCCGAAGTCTGATTTAGTCCTTCGTATCGGGTTTTCGGAGCTGTGAAGCATCTAAACATCTCATGCTCTATGTCTTGTGTTTCCCGAAACCCGAAACCCGAATTGCTCTAAGCTCCTTTGTGTCGGGTTTTCGGACCTCTCGAACATGCTGACATGGCATTAATGCCGAGTTGTCGGTGAGTTGGCACGTGCCGAGCTGAAGTGTATTAATTACAAATTTTCTTATAAATACGTAGATTTCCACGTCATTTTTACCGGACGTATTTTTAACTCGTGGATTTTCGTACATGCTCTTCCAACCTCGAAACCCGAAAGCTCACCTGTGCCCGATTGAATCGCCTGTTTTTGATCTTTCCTTTCTCTGGTTGAAGGTATTTCTCTCTCCATTCTTTGTTCCTAGTTTTTATGGATTGATTGCGCGTGGATTCTTCTCATTTTCTTACTGGGTTTTGAGGGATTTTTATTCTTCTTCTTTCTGGAGTTGTTTTCTAAAAGGGGTTTAGGTTTTAGGGTCTATCTCTTCGAAATTACCACTTGGTGTTATTTCCTCAGAATTTTCTTATGTGCTTGGTACATGAATGGTTAAAAAGGAGATTGCATGTTTGAAATTCAACAAAAAACCCTGTTTTTCTCTTCTCGGGTTTTGAAGGCTGTTGTGCAGTGTCGAAGACCCAAGTATATTGAAGGTTTGGAGTGTCGGGCTTTCTTCAGTTTCCGACATCATCAGCAGTGCCGGACTTTCCAGAGTTTCCGACACTCTCAGCGCATCGGGTTTCCTGGATTTCCCGACATCCTCGCCAGTGTCGAGACTCTTCCGTTCTTCCGACATATCCAGTAGATCGGGTTTTCACAGTGCTCGACATCCCCTGATCTCCGGAACTTTCTTCCTTCGACATCCTTCATGTCGGACCCTGGTCCATCTCAAGAAAAGACTGAGAAGTCAGGAAGAATGAAATACAAGTTTAGAAAGGTGGAGTCTCCATCATATATTGATTGCAACTATGACATCCGAGATACAGAGCTCGGGAATATAGATATTGAAGATTTCTGGAGTAGAGTAAGGAGTTCCTCCCAAACTCCATGGATGAAAGCTATAGCCGATAGTGGCTTGCCTCTCAGATGGGTTTTCCCATGTCCGCTCAGTGTCCAAATTCATTTTGGCCTGTGCCTCCAGTTATGACTCGGCTTCTCGTTCTGTGAGAAGTCAGGCAGGTGAAGTAGTGATCAAATTGGATGGAGGTTACTTTGATGACCTCCTCAAACTGCCCAATTTTGAAGAGTATGGAGAGTTGGACATCAAGTCAGCTCAGAAAGCCTGGGACAACGATCAGGAAGACTGCATCAAGCATGTAAATAAGAAGTTCCTGATCAAGGCCAAGCCGGCTGTCTCCAGATTTCCAAGACTTATCCCCAGGAGTGATTTCATCCAAGAAATCAATGACATCATCACTCTGCTGAGTCGGGTTTTTGGTTTTCCCGAATCGAATGTATTCCAAGGATGGATGTATCAATTCATGATCACCATCAAGAAGAATCAGCAAGGGATTGACTGGGGCACTCTCATTAGCAATGAGATTGATTCCCAAATGACAACAGTCTTGTCAACGGGAAATTTTATATGTCTTCATATGTCATATACGCAGCAGCCGGGATGAGGAACTATCCCGGGCTGGATACCAAGGGAAGCAGAATGGTGAACCAGGTGTATCAATACTTCCCTCAATTGACAAAGAAGGGATCCAAAGACCAATTCAGAAGGGTGAATGATGCCTTCTTCTATGAAAACATCTGCAGGCTAAACCCTGAATTGAGGAAGACAAGAGTCTCAGATGAGGCTTGGGCTGAAGTTTCCAAATGGGGATGTGTCTTCTTACAGTTCAAGAAGTTCACATATCTTCGGGTGGTCATGTACTCGGGAGATCCTTTTCACCTGCCTCGATATCTAGGGGATAAACTGATATTGATGGAATTGGTTAGGCATCTGTTGGATTTCCATAAATTCCAACAAAGTAAACATAAGGCTCTTTGTATCCTTCCCAATTTCTATTGGGAGATACACTTGCTCAACAGTGGTGAAGGCTAAAAATGTTGTCCATGAGCTTCAGGACAAGTTGAAGAAGCATATGAAGCCTCGAGATGGTTTTGACATCCGAGGAGTGCTCAGGGCATATGGAACCCTGCATCTGCACAGGCCAAACATAGAGGATATTTGGGTTGATCTGCGTAATGAGGTTGCTTTGTTCGCAGAAAGGATAATAGCAGATTGACAATTGCTGAAATTCAAACACTGGAGCTTGCTGATTTACCAGAAGGTACGAGTGACAATGAAAGTGTTTTGGATCTTTCCTATGATGGGATAAATGAAGATCAATATGTTTTCCCACCTATTGATTGGTCAATCAGTGAAAAAGCCTCCATTTCAGATAGGTCGGCTCTAATCCTTGCTCACACCAAAGCATGGCTCTCCTCTTGGGGAATGAATTTTAAAGATGATAAGTTTTCAAAGTTGGCTGCTTCAGAGGCGGGGCCCTCCAAAAAGGAAAAGGACAAAAAATCTTCTAGGGGGCCTATAAAAGTCAGGTTTGTCAAGAAGAGGAAAGAAAGACAAATCTCTTCAATTATTTCTCCAGCTGAAACGGTGGATGTGCCAGAATCACCAACACCACCAGAAATAGGAGAAATTAATTTGGAAGAAGGAGGAAGCCAGCGTCTGGTTTCATCATTTGTTGATTACCAAACTGAAGAGACCTTGTCTCTTGCATCCCAGGCTTTGGAGTCTGAATCTGTGCCTCCCCCTCACAACCACTCCTACCTCCTCATTCTCCATCCACTTCTTCAGTCATGGCCAGTATTTTCTCTGGACTCTCACCCCTCTCTGCTGGAACCCAAGTGATCACCAACACGCCCCCTCCTGTGCCTCTTTTTATTGGATCTACTACCACATTGGTAACTATTCCTCCTCCACTGGTAGAATCTTCTCCCCTTGAGAGTGGGATACCAGTTTCTACAACATTGGCAACTTCCTCTGATACGCCGCAATGGCTACTCGAGCAAACTCCGAGGAAGAGGAAGGTAATTGTACCCCTACCAGCCTTTGATTTCAGCTCACTCAAGGCTCCTACTGCAAAGTCAGCCAAGAAGCCCAAAACAGTTTCAAGGGTTTTGGTGGATGCTTCAGGAGATAAGTTCGCAGAGATTGCCACTCCCTCGACTGAAAAAACTAGAGAGGATATAACAGCCTCTGATTATCAGATAACCAGGGTGGCTCTAGGGAAAGTGACAAGCAGAAGGGGCGCAACAAGATGCACGGGATGCCACAAATGTGCTGTGCCAAAAGTTGAAAGAAACAAAAGATAGCAGAGATGAGCTTAAAAGGAAAGTGGAGCAGTTGACAGAGGTTTTGCTTAAACTCTCAAAACCCCTTGAATCCATACCACCTTCTTCTGTTCCTGTCGGATTCGATTTCTCATCGGTGCCTACAATTGAGAAGATTGCTAAAAAAGGAAGGGTGGTCGATGAATGGATCCAAAGGTTGCTCCAATAGGGGAAGGAAGTGATATAAGACATTTTGAAAGTTCATCAGTCTTTAGGGGACATTCAGAAGGATGGAGAGAAGATGGATGATGAATTCTCTCAAGAAATTGGACATCTTGATTTGACTTTTGAAGCTCTCCAGGTATTAAAGCAAATACCAGCACATCTCTTGGTAGAAGAAGGTATTCTCCCACATACGGATAAGCATTTCCAGCTGACCAAGGCCATCAGGTTCAGAGTAAAGATTCTCAATGAAGCCTGCGGTAAGTTGAGAGAATCAAGGGATAAATTGATTGATGGGAAAAGTGATCTGGAAGAAGAATTGCTGAAAATTTGTCCAAAGGTGTCAGTGGGGAACTCAGGTATACTATCAGCAGATGATCTCTTCAAACAAGTCCAAGAGTCTGTTCAGCATGAACCAATGCATGGATTTGGTCTTGAGATCATTGATCGGTTTGTAAGGATTGAACATTCTTTAGAGGCCTTAAGAAAGCTTAGCAAAGGATTGAAAAAGCTTCCCGGAAATGCCAGCGATACTCATGAAACTTGCGAAATTTGGAATGATCATTCCACTGCGCCTGATGAGAATGAGATGCAAGGCATAATTCGAAAGTTCCAAGAATTTCAGAACAAATAGTCTCAGCTGGAGGAAGAAAAAGATGAAGGAGCAAAGGATGACGATTCAGACTAAGTCCCAATGTTTCATGTCATTTCAATCTTGAAATTGACATGTCTTTTTCATTTCTGTTTCGTCACATAGGAAGCAAATTTTGACTTGGTCTCCTGCGTGAGAGTCAAGCAAAATAGAACTCTATTTTAAAGAACACTATTTTCTAGGATTTATCCTATTTTCTCTCATTTCCTTTTATTATAAATAAGGGATGCTTATGCATTCCAAAGGGTCGAGATTTTTGTAATATTCAGAGCTATTGGAAAGAAGAAAAACTTTGTGTTTTCGTTCAATCATTTTGAAGAATAGGAGTTGATATTATTTTACAAACTTTGTGTTGTGGGATATATCTTACTTAAGACAGTGTTCTTATGTTCATGATCTTAAGCTATTCTTTGCATAGCATCTTAGTGTTTCTAATCATCTCAGACATTATATTTATGATCTAAAGCTCGTATGATTATTTCGTGCTCTGCGTTTACTCGAAAGAAAATACGTTTCTCTCATTTCCTTTCCATTGTGCTTCTTTCATTGTAATAGTTTCTAACCCCGTTCATTTACGAAAGCAATACCTTTGAATCGTGTGAATGCGGATTTCGGGATTCTATCCCAACCCCCAATGGTTAGATTAGTGTGAATACTGTATATATTGTTTTCGTTGTGTTTTAGATTAGTAGCAAGCAGGCAGCCTCACCTGTCTTTGAGGAGGGATTTAATCCCATATACTGTGGTTGAACCTCATATTTTGGTTTGACAAAATATCCAACCAACATACCTTCAACCTATAATCCATAGTGGGACTCTAGATAATTTTTTTCTTAGTTAGAGAGAAAATATTTTGTTGTGACATGGTTCACATTCAAATTTGGCTGCCCTATCAAGCGCTAGATTTCTTTTGGCATTGTTACAAATGAAAATTGTTGCAACAAGAATGTGATGGTGAACATAGACTATAAATTTCCATAATTGTCTAAATGAAAACTCAACAAACAAACATCAGTTTCATATTGAGGCACATAAACAAGAACTCTAAAATTGTATTTTTCCACCTAATCACCGAATGTCTCCTTGAGTTTCATCTGGTAGACAATTTATGGGCACATGAGTTTTTGAATTATATTTTTAGGTTATGGATATGTAGAAGTGAATGTCATATTTTTTTAGAATGGGAAACCTACAAGCATTTATTTAGAGGTTTCCTTATTTTTTGTTGGTATGGTAGGAAAAAATGCTAAAGGAATTTTACAAAAATGAAAAATAGATGGTTGTACATATATATCTATAGGTTGACGTCGACACATGGTTGTTCTTGTGTGAACAACTCCTACAAGTGTATATATATATATATATATATATATATATATATATATATATATATAATGGGAACGATCTATATATCATGTTTCTGACAACCAATCAATTTTGGTCACCACCAATTGGTTATGGTTCCACCACCCATATGTGTGTACAACTCGACATGTTGTGTGTTCAGTAGAAGTTCTATAAATGACTAGCTATGTGATTAGATAAGCTGGATGAGTCTACAAATGGTCGATTGTGTGTATCTGTCAACTAATTGTGCATGTAGAAAGTCGAGTTGTTCATATAGACGTCTAATTATATAATCATACACCACCTAATAATGTAGATGACACCATACAAATATACAACTATGCATGGAATTAATAGACAAAATGACCTGTTTATCCTTCCATTCCTTGGTTCAATAATTTTTTCACCAATATCACTATATAGGTTTCACACTCATTCATCATGAATTCAAAAATCATTTTCATATATTCACCCAAAATAATCCAAGGAGGATTTTTGTAAGGGATATTAAAATTTTCCATGTCTCATACTAAATAAATTTTCAATTCTCCAAGACTCTTATTCATTACTTATTCTTTTCTATATATTTTTGGATGATATGTGGAACTAAATCGTATTCTAACATTTAAATTATTCCTTAATGTATGTCAAAAATGACACAAAACACTTAGTGTCCCTTCTAAAAATAATACTATAAAAACTACGTGTAGTCTCACAATCTCCTTAAAGACAATATTTGTGAGGATTCTCATCACTAGTCCTCTTACGAATAATTAACATTGTGATTTTCTAAAATCTTGATCTAGTCAATAGTTGTTATAAAATCCTCATCATGTCTTGGGAAAACCCACAACAAAATCCATATTTATATCTTCTCAAGGCTTCGCTTTAGAATGGGAAAAAGTTAATAAAACCCTATGTTATGATATCTCCCCGATCCAACTAACTAAATTTTACATTCCTACACTAGCTTTCACACATCTACAAACATTCACATATAAAAATAACTCTTTTCTAGCCACACTAACATATGATCCAAACCAAAGTTTCATGTTTATCCTCCAATGTGCTTATCTGTCACCGAATTCTCCAACATTAAACACGGTGGGATGCATAACTATCTACCATTGAAATATATGATTTCCTACACAAAATAATCCAACCAATGAGTCAAGTTGACACTCATAGGTGCTAAACACGCTTCCCATTATCCTTATAAGTATTTTAATTTTATATATAACTCATTTATGGATCCAAAACCCACTACTTCCTCTCTCATTTCCATCAAAATGATATTACGCCTACTCAATGCATACAAAAATTATTATGTTTTCCACTTAGATACATCAACATTAACGTGTATCCTTACAAGTACTCTACCCACTTTATATGTATCTCATTCACTTTCCCTTTACTATTTATAAGTTACAATTCTTGATGATTAGTACATAGTAAAAATTCTACAACATTTGAATATGTCCTCCAATTATGAAGTACTTGCACAATTTATTAGAAATCCTAATAACTTATTTTTTTCATAATTTAAATTTTCACTAAAATAATAGAGTTTCCTTACTTGTTGACTCAATATTGCACTAATGACTATATCATTAGCGTCATAATTAACCTATAATACCTTTGCATAATTATAAAATTCCAATATTCATTCACCTTATGCTTCATTTATGGATTTTTTTTATCTAATATTGGGTGCCAAACACAACTCTTTTATTTCCTTAAATGGCCTAAATGATAGGCACACATAGGTTTTCAAAGTTCATGATGAATTTGTAGTAAAAACTAGCCATCTAATGAAAACTATTTACTTAAAAATAGTTCCATATGTGATGGCCAATGCAATTTAATCTGGACATCTCATGATCCATCTAGAACATCTCAAGATCCATCTTCAATCTAACATGGGAAATTAGAAATCCAAGATATACAATATCTTCCTACATAAAATTGTATTTCTTCACACCAGTCATCAATTTCTCCTTATTCGACCTCTAGAACACATGCTTTATATAAAAATATTTTACTCTCACATCCTCTTGAAATAAAAGTAAAATCGAGGTACATGATAATAAATATTCCCAAAAATGGTTTCAGAATTCATTCATCAACTTTAAAAAGTAATTGGTGTTTTTATCAATCCAAATGACATTATTAGCCACTCATTAAATCTTTCTTCTATCTTAAACATAGTATTTCATTAATCTCCCTCTCTTATGTGAATATAATGATACATATTTTTAAAATCAATCTTACTAAAATATATTATGCCACTCAAACAATACTTGATGTAATACATTCACGCAAAAGAAAACATATACTTAACAATGATCTTGTTTATGGATGTCTAGTTGATATAGATGTACCACTCATCACCCGTATTTGATGTTAGAAGCATTGATACTATGCATAACCTTAAACTCTCTCTGATAAATCCTCTATCCAAAAATTCTTGTACATTTTTCAATATATCTATATTCTCTTATGTTGCCATCTTTTAAGCCACCTTAATTTAAAAACATTACCCTAGAATCATAGTTACTTATGTTCATCAATGGAAGTCTCCCTTTGGATTTTTCCCCAAAAAAATCCTAAAAAATCTTCCAACATTTTCCTCACTTATCATTACATCTCTTCATACTTCTTTATAGTTGTACATGTACTCTCTCTTGCTTGTTTTTCACTATCACTAGAAAACATGCACTATTATGCTTCACTTCATTTAGGAATTTTTTATTTAATAGGAATAGAACCTTAGGTCCCTAATCTTTTCCTTCACCATTATCCTTCATTATATTTAGAGTGTAATTTTCCATACTTCACCACCATGTAGGTGTTTGAATTTCCATCATGTTGTACCTTATGATGAAAATTCTGTAGACTTACTGAAGTAACACATGACATGCATCCATGAAATTTTTTTCACATAGGACTTCATCTTCATATGTTACTATCTAGAACTTAAATAGACCTTACTCTATAAAAAAATGGTTTCCCTTATGTATCTATGAAATATTTTAGGGATTATGATTCTTGATCATATTCAACCCCAACTTATTTACCATCTCATGCACAACCAAATTATTAATACTTTTGCTATCTATTATTAACTTGAAAACATTACCTCTCGACCTACATGATTGTTTGAAACACTTATTCCTCTTCTCATGAGCAATGTACTATTTTATTAATTCCAAAAATATGCACTTGAACATAAAATATTGTCCCATCTATGGGTTTTTTACATACCCCATCAGATCACTTGATCATAATTTTAAATATGCACACACAAAAACTTTTCCTCTTATCATCACTCTAGGTGTATCGGTAATATAAACTTGTGTGCCCTAATCTATAAACCTATAATAAGTGTCTTTGAATTTGAAAAGTATTATCAATATAAAGGGTCGTCATCCCTTGAATGTATTTCCTCCTCCTCTAGATATTCCTTCACCGCATGAAATATAACTATCTTATCCTTCATTATGTAAAAAAATTCCACTTTGCCACCACCTTGTCTACAACATTGCATAACATTTTATTTTTCATGGGAAAAATCTAATTCTTACGTACCAATTTATAGAACACCTTCAAATCATATTAATAGGCTTTATCTACTAAAATAACTTAGATTATTCCAAACTATTTTTACATCGTAATCTAGAACCTGTTCATATACCTCAATATATTCTCTATATCATCCTCCACATGTCTTTCTTAAATGGTGAGTCGGTAAAAATATGAAGTGTACTCCTTCACGGTGATATATCTCTAGCATACAATATGTAAGTTGTACGAAATGAGATGGTAATCTACTAGAAGTAATATCACCTTCACTTTTACAACTAACCTATCCTATTTCTTGATATTCAATTTACCTCTTTTCACTTCATTATTTATATGTTATCTCACTAGAGAGATTCTAGATGTTTCAATTTCATGTAAGAAAATTTAAATTTCCTAGGATATTCCATGTGTTTATTATCAAAATACTTCTTAACCTACATTATCCAATCAATGAGCTATATTGGATCTAGAATAACTCAGTGCATCTAACATAGGATTACTCCTATCCTACTAGTTGGTTCTAGAATATCTTAGGGAATCTAATCTAGGCTTTCTCCTATCCTTTATTCCTTCACCTTGCACATCCTCTTCTTCTTCCTAATTTACATTCACAACCTACACTCTTTATTTGTTAGGTCATACCTCATGGTGATTTGTGACCTTGCACAAAAATATATCAACATTGTGAAACTTACATGTCCCCCAAACAAGATTGCATAGTCCAAATCAAGTTTTCCAAATCATATACTCTAACACCATGATCTTTGGAACCTTGTGAGTAATTCTCTTGTGTATCCTCTAATAAATGAAACTTACACACTCTTTCACACCTTCTACAAAAATATCCTTAGTGGAAGATACATATAATGAATTTGTGATCACCATTTAAAAGTATAAAATCTATTATTTTTAGTCAATCCCCACACCTTCTAATAAATAGTTACCCATTGGAAGATTCCTAATATTATATTTTGCCTACACTTTCTAATGTGTAAAATTTCCAATATCCATGCCTAAATTATAAAGGAAAACACACCTTTAGTCGATACCAAATGATGGATATGTGGTTAGGGTTCCCAATGAATATCCACATCAAACCATGCAAACCTAAAAATATTTGTGGAAAACATATGTAGAAGATATATAGTTGTTCACAAATTGTAAATAAATAATGGAAATAGGAAATAAACAATGGAATTAGGATTTATTAATTTAATCATTTTAATATAGAACACACACACACACACACACACACACACACACACACACACACACACACACACACATAAAGAGACTCATAATCAATTATTCATTTATGTCATGTTAGATCATGTTACATGAAACCTTCATACACCACCATTACTCTACTATAAGATTTAAGCTCGCATCCATTCTTTAAAAATTATTTATTTTATCTCTCGAGTTTTTAAAATATATACCTAAGGTAATTGGGTTTCATTTATATTGGCATACAATATAGATAATTAGACTTTTAAACCTAAGGGATGATATGAAGTTAAGGTCTAAAAGACCCATTATAAGATTTAAACCACAACTAATCAGATTCTTGCGATCCTCATGTTGTTGAATTATCTCCAACATTATTCTCATCTATAGACACATCATTCCTTACTTCATGGATTTCAAACAAAATCATACTATTGCATAGATTCAAATATGAATATAAGGCCTCAATGGGATTTCAATGTCTAAATAGAATTTAATGTTTTATGCACTAGAATTGACTTTAAAAATGGACTTGTTCACAATACCTTCATAAAAATTGAAACAAAACTACTTTTACTATTTTTGGTTGATAAAAGATAGCTTGTGAACCCGGATGATATTGCATCAATTAGATTCTATACTATTAATTTTATTGGTGCATCATCATATAGAATTATCTTACCTTTCCCATTTCATTCATACTAGATGCACAAGAATATTACTATAATCAATGTTCTTTTGTTGAATCCATAACTCTTTTTAGAATAATGTTTATGAAGGGTTAGTGGTTTGGGTTATAACACCCCTACAGACACCTATATCGCACTACTCCAAAGATTCATCAAACCCACATAGTTCTCCACCTAATTAAAATGAAATTATTAGGATGCATCAATATGAGTATAACTCTAATTTATCTATTAATGTTTGATAATTATTTCTTTGACTTGGATTGAGATGCTCATGACTTGTTTTGGTGTTATATTATCTTTGTTTAGAGCTTCAATATTACATAGAGGAAATTCAAATGTATTTTCTTGAATTAGGTAGTGTTAGGGAATAATTTACTAGAGATTTGATAGATTTTTCTAGAGGAACTCTTAACAATTTCATGTGAGTAAATAAACAAATTTTAACTTATATTTATATGATTTTATATGTGATATTTCACACTAATGTTGATATAGGAGGTGTACGAAAGATAAATATTATAAATATTATTGTTAAGATTAACTTGGACATAAAATCCTAGAGGAACATAATAACCATATATAAGATGTCCCTATTGGATGGTTATGTCTACCGAGGATAGATATTAATTTAAAATCTTGATATTTTGCACATATGATATGTTAGGGATTTTTTTACTAATATTAGTGATCATCTAGATGTATAAGAAATGGTATGAGAGATTGTACATCTATAAATTTTCTATGATAATGTGCTTTAGCTCTTTTTATTTACATAAATCATGTGTATGGGACGTATGACAAATATAGTATAATAAAGTACTAAAGTTCTAAATGTTGGTGCTTGCATGTTTCCCCTTGATGCAACTTAGAATTTCCTAGATAACACCCTAGATGCATTGGCACATCACTCAACCTAGACTGAGCACTCACTCGAAGCATACAAAGGTACCAGGTCCCTCTTTAGGGTTATTGTAGCAAGATGTTAGCATGATGAAGGAAGAAACATATAGATTCCTAACTAATCCATCATTCTACAATGCATGCCATATTCAGATTTATGAAAGAAAAATCTTAAACAATAATCATGATTGAATCAAGAACATGCACCACTCAATTACACATAGGAATGACACTTAGGTTCAGCCAATATCTTTCATCTATTAATAAACACATAAGTTCCTTACAATGATGGAAATATATACCAATACGAACATGGATCTAATACAATAATTTAATCATATGCTCATATCTCTATACCTTCGTACATTCATCTCTCCCTGTGTATATCTATATATATATATATATATAGGGTGGGGAATTGCCCTTCACCACTTATCTATTCCAGAAATAGGCCACATGCTATTAATATTTGTGCACCGTTTACAGGCATAGTCACACATGCAAGTGTGTTATCTATAGATTTCTTATAGTTAACTAAAGTGAAAATCCTATTCTTAGCTCATCTCCATGCAAAATGCTTGATCTAATCCTCTAAAGATAGACAATGTGTGGCATGCACGTCTCTGCATCATTGGTGTGTTCTGCATGCCATCTTCCAAAAATAGGCCTTCATACTCAAAATCAGCTAAGTCCTGAATGTTGAACTTGCCCTCCGCGTGTGGGTTCTTCCTATCCCTTCGTGCCCTTGATCCTAGCTTTCTCTCCCATGCAAAATTCTTGTGTGATCTCTAACAAGTATTCTCGATCAACATTACCCCACACTAATCTCATTGTTATCCCGACAATGGGTATCTCCAAAATTGAAGTAAAGAATAGAAGAATGGAAAGAATAAGAATGAAATAATGTAGATAAATAAAGAAGTTTTATGAGGCTATGAGGCAGCCTCCTCTGTATCAGTTTGAAGTATCAACTTTGGATACTCCTCCTTTATTTTGGCCTCTAAGGCCTACCATTTAGTGAGTGCTTGTTCTACTTTTTTCTGGAATGTCCATAGCAATGGACTCCAATTCATCCCTCGTAATCTCCCCTTTTTCATTTTGCAGAACCAACACAATGCTAGACATTGAGGTCATTCTTCCTTCTAAAAGATCCATCTTCTGTGCAATTAGCTTCCCAAGCTCTTCCAACTGAGTCTTGTGTGGCTCTTGTGCTACTGCCAGGGCCTCACGCTTCTACTTAACCATTGACAATCTTTCTGCATGGCCCAATGTCTCATCCTTCATTGATTTTTGGACCTCATTGTTTTCTTCTAGGGTCTTTATGTTGATAAGAGACTCTGGATCCGTACATATATTCAAATCATGGTCTTCTTTCTTTAATAATTCTTATAGCACTTGTAGCAACCATTCACAGGATGCAATCTTTCACATTACTGAGGCTTTCTCTTGTTCTACCTCTTGCTCTGACTTCCTTAGCACTGTCATGTGCAGGAGGTTCATCTTCAAGCACCAGGTCCACCAAATTTCCTACATAATGTATCACTGAGGGAAACGTCTATGGTACCTTGGTCTCCAAGTGTGGCCTAGCTCTTATGACATTGTCCCCAATCTCCTCTGTCAAAGTGATAAATACTTTGTTCTTCTTCTACACCAAGTCCCTCTCTTATGTTATGTGTGTTATCTCTGCATCCTTTATCTTTAGCTCCTTGCATAGCACTCTGATTATTGCAGCTTTATCCATGTTTCTTCTAGCAACTTCAGTAGAAACCTTCACTAATGTGTTGCTAACCTACTCATCTAACATGATAGTAGGCTTTACTATCATATGTCTAGCTTGGGGTGCCTTCTTCAACCATCTTGAAATACATGACTCTTTACATACATCAAATTCAGGCTCATCCATGTGGGTATGTATTTACCATGATAGTTACTTTTGAGTGTGAACAAAGTATTTATATCCTCATCCATTAGCTCTCATCTAAATAAATCCTTCTGTGCTATCCTGCTCTAGAAGCGAGTGCAGAAAATTATACCTGTGTCCTCTGCATACCCCATGGCTGGTGGAATGTGATCTCCACTCATCCTCTTCGATCTAAGACCCTTGGGAATTGTAGCTTCAAGGTTAGGAGTCTGTCCTATTACATCTTGAGTAGTCACATGCGTGGATCCAAAGGTTTCCTTTTCTTTTTCTTATTCATCCATCATCTCTTCATCTTTTGATCTTCCTAGTTCTATGGCTCATCTTATTACTTGAGTGGGGTCAGATATGCACTCTCACTTTCCCCCGATTCCTCTGCTTCTTCATCCAACTTTAACTTTCTTCTCTTCTTTGGTTCAGCGGTCTCCTTGTGAGGAGAGAGATGAGGTGATTTCCTTACTATTTGTGGGGTTCCACTTTGAGTCCTTGTGCATCTAAACACTTTCTTAAACCTATGCTCCCCCTGCTCAACCTCTATATCTTCCTCTTCATCTTATCCTTGAGGTGGAGTGGCCGTGCACTGTGACTCTTCTCTGTCATAAGGTTGCTTTCTTCTGCGCTCCAAGCCTCCACTATCTTCACGCTCCTCTTCTTCATCCTCTACTTCAACAACTTCTATGGGCCTTTACACTGGTATGTTTTCCATTGTGTGCTTACCCTTCAGTGGCCCTGGTAGCGTGAATTCATTCTCCACATACTTATTGTTCTCCATCTTGGGCTTCAGCTGAAGATACACTAATGCTTCCCCTACATCTGCTACAACCAAACTTATTGGCTTAGTATTCAACACCTCTGAAATGATCCTCTTGGTATAGGCACTTCTTCTAGGATACACATACTTCTTCCTCAATATTTGGTAGTCACAGTCTACCTTATCTACATTGAATACCAATCGACGCATGTCTGTGAATCTATGAACAAATTCTTGGAAATACCTTACAAGGTGAATGCATAAGGCAATTTACACCAAGGAACCTAGACTCCATCTCTTATTGGGAAGCACGTGATTCAAAAATGCTGATATATAGAAAACTAGACTTGTTTGCCTACTACGATGGTAGGTCCTTTAGGATGTGTTACTCTTCTCCAAATGCCATCTTTGAGCACTGCCGTAACATTTCTCCACCCTTTTCTTTACATCATCTTTCATAGCCCCTTTACATAGGTACTTGCTAAACCTTTCAGCTGGTGACTTATCCTCCATGGGGTATTCCTATACCTTTTCCTTCGGCCCATCTAGAACTCTAATTTCCATGAATACTAGTGATAGTAAAATGGCCCCAAAACTAATCTTCCCTCCTATGCGTGCTTCCTCAACTATTTTTTTTACAATGTAGCCTGCAATATTGTAGATTGATCCTTCGACATCTTATGTGCAACATGTAACCATATATTATTTACCTCGATCACTACTCCTAATCATTCAACTTTGTAACAAGGTGTGCTGCTACTTGCACAACCGGATAGTTCTTTAATTTTTTTGTATCCATACCGCACGGACCTGCTCGCAGTACTCCAACTCCTATCTCGGTCTTTAAGACCATGTCTTTATTTGTTAGATCATTCTTTATATCCTCTCTTGTGGCCTTCAAACTCATGGCCCAGTGAAATTAGTGCAAATGATATTTTAACTCGCATCCTACAAAGTAGAAAAGTCCTTGTGCACTCTGCTCATGAGCCACTAATACAAGAGCTCATACTTCCCGAAATATGGAAGCCCATATAATTGGTAGACCCCAATTCTCTTTAGAAGCTTCTCACCTATATCATCATAAATCGACATGTCATCTCGTCATATGTTTGTTTGTCTAGCAATGAGTAAGGAATCAATCTATTTCTTGTTCTCTAAGGTCATGTGATTGTATTCACTCACTTTTCTCTTTCTAATGGGTGAATCCAATTCTTGGATGATGATGACACCTTCTGGATATTACATTTTTGATAAATCACTTTTGTGTGCCATCTCTTCCTCCTTGACCACCACCTTGTTCTTTCCTTTTGCTGCTACAACTACCTTCTTGGGTGTCATTTCGACCTTGCAATCATCTCATGTTTAACTTTGTAACTTGCGAATCAAACCCTAGCTTGATTCAATCATGCCCTAGGTGGAAACTTCATGCCCTAACTCCTCTTTGTCTCCTTGCTTCACTCAAACCCTTCACCACTGGGGATGCAAGCTTCTTTTCACACAGATTTGTTTGTCATGCTTGGTTTCACACCCTTCACACCTTAACCCAATCACTTGGCTCTTCACACTTAGCTCTTTTCTCAAATTATCTTAGTCGCAATGGTAAAAATGAATTTGCATCCCATCCTTATATAATTTTTCAAATTTTGATGCATTTATTACTCCTTCACCTACCAAATATCCTCTCATTCATTGACCAAATTCATTCGTTCCACATGGTACATCTTCATGCCCCAACTATAACCTTCTAGCGTGCCTTCCTACCCTCTAGTCATAGACTTCTCTTCAACACGCACCCTTGCACTTGAGTACCTCATCACTGTACCTTCTCCTAGTAGTTATCATGGCCTCTACTTACCTCGCATTATATTGTCCTTTCATTCATCTCCATTTTTGGTCACCTTTGAGAAGCAATCTTCTTTTTACTTAAAGCACACCCATAACAGCTTATTCCTTTCACCTTTCAATTCCCATAGTCTTTTACTTGGATAACTATAACCACCCCACACTAAAAGTATGTGCAGTCCTCTACGCATAAACATTCTTCACATAGTAATTAGCTTCATGCACACAAGCGCACTTATTACACAAGAACAATAACTAAATTGACAAAGCATAGCGAAAAATGAAGGAAATATAGAATGGAAACCTAATCTAAATGGAAATACTACCTTATTACAAACACCAAGAAGTCTTATTTATAGTAGGGCTTCAACCTAATCCCATTAAAGTAACTGGGTAACCATGTTCCATCAAGTGCTTCTAACTGACAAACACCTAATTCAAGTATGTAAGTGATGACATATGACCCCAACCAATGTACCTTAAGTTTTCCTAGATGGTACAAGAACTTAGAGTCATAAAGAAGTACCATTTGTCCAATCTCAAACTTCTTATCCCTTATGTTTTTGTTATGCCATGCCTTCTGCCTGACCTTTTCATGCTTCTAACTCCATCGTGATATGGCTCATCACTCATCTAATTGAATCATCTTCTCGATACACTCTTCCAAAGATTTCTCGTCAACTAGACCTCCAGGCATGCAAAATGCGCAAATAAGGTAACATAAATTCCATAACAAGAATAAATTTTATGCCAAACACCAACTGAAATGGTGTGACTTTGTTCAACCTCTTATAATTTTTTCTATATGCCCAAAGAATAGCTGACACTTTGTCATCCCAATCCTTTCTTCCAACATCACAAATTTTTGTCAAAGTCTGGCTCAAAATCTTGTTGAAAGCCTCAACAGTTCCATTTTTCTGAGGATGGTAGGGTGTAGTTTTATGGTGTGCAACCATAAACTCATCTAATAGGGTCCTGATTGTCTCATTCAAAAAATTTGTACCCCTATCACTTGTCAAGCTTAAAGTACATCCATATCTTGTAAGAACATTCTCCCATAGAAACCTAGCTATTCTAGATATTGTATAATCCTTTGTAGGTCTTTATACGCTTCGCCCACCGTGTGAGATAATCTATGCAAGTAATAATACAACATGATCTAGTCACTCTTGCACGCAGTTGGCGAAATAGGTCCTACAAAGTTAATGGCCCATTTCTCAAATGGTTCGACACTAGTAATTGGTCTAAAAGGCATCTCATCTCTTTGCCCTAGTTTTCCTAGGCATTGACAATGATCACACGCCTTACAATATTCTTTACAGTCTTTATACAATGTCTCCCACCATAATCCAACAAGTAGGATCTTCCGGTAGTTGTATCACCCGCATAATGGCCTCTGCCAATACCACCATGGGCTTCTCCCATAATATCCACACACACATGCTCTAATACACAATGGTGTAATAATTCATCTCTTCCTAACTTGTAGAGGTCACCACTAATTAACATAAATGGTTGTGTGTATAACAAGATGTTTCTTTTCTAATGCCTTCATTCCTTCGTGCCACACCAAAGACATAGAAAGGCATAAATGTATTCTAATTTTGATGGCATGCATTGTAACTTGTATAACTATGCATCTGGCATGGTTTCTTCAATTGTCTATGCCTTCTCTCCTGAGTGAATTCTAGCCAAGTGGTCTGGTCCAGAGTTACATTTCCCTGGCTTCACCACAACTGTGAAGTCAAACTCTTGAAATAGGAGTACCCATCTGCATATGTGCCCCTATAAGATGGGCTTTTTTACCAAGTACTTCAATACTATGTGATCCCTATAAAACACAAATGGGGTTGCTAACAAGTATTGTCAAAACTTGTGCAATGTATAGATCATTGACAAAGCTTTGCGCTCTGTAGTTATATAATTCTATTCAACAGGAGTCAACTTCCTACTAGCAAAAAAATTGGATGATAAATAATACCTTCACCAGGTTGAGCTAACACAAGGTGCTATGGCCATGTCGGAGGCATCCACATGTACATGAAATGGTTTATCCCATGAGAGAAAATAGAGAATGGGTACGGTAGTAATTTTCTCCTTTAATATTTCAAACACACGTTGTTGCGGTTCTCCCTAATAAAATGTACCTTTCCCCTTTAGTAAATATTCCAAGGTTATAACAACTTTGGCATACCCTTTGATGAATTTTCTATAATATCCTGTATGACCTAAAAATCCGCACACCTCACTTTGACTGGTAGGTACTTCCAGGCCTAGAATGACTGCAACCTTAGTTGGATCAACCAGTAAACCTTCCTTGTAGATTATATGTCCTAACAGTATTCCAAATGGTGTAGCAAATATGCACTTCTTGATGTTCAAAGAGATACTCAATTGTCTACACCATTCAAACATTAAGCGCAGATTGTCACAATGATCTTTCACAAGCCCATATACTATCCAATCATCTAGGTAAACTGTAAGAAGTTGTGAATAAATTATTTGAATGCCTGAACAACTATCCATGAGAATATAGCAGGTGCACTTTTCAATCTAAAAGGCATCACATTATAGGCAAAACTACCCCATTCGGTATAAAAGTTATCTTTTCTTGATCCTCTGAGAAATTCTAACTTTGATGATACCACGAAAACCCGTATGTGAAAGATTATATTTTGCACCCTACCACTCCTTCCAATATTTCCTTAGTGAATGGTGTAGGGAATGGATATATGATGCATGTAGCATTCAAATCCTGTATTCCACACATATTCTAATTCATCCATCCCTCCCGATCATGATCACCATTGGGCTAACCCATTCGACTCATCAAGGGGCTTCATAATTCTATATTTCAACATTTTATCAATTTTTCTTTTTTACCTTTTCACGCAAATTAGGGTTCATTCTATAAGTTCTCTTCCTAACTGGTCATGCACCATCATTAATATTTATCTTCATTTCCCCAAGTGATTCATACATGCCTTTAAGTTCATGAAACCCTCGAGGGAATAAGTCACGATAATCCCCGAGTAACTTAATGATCTTTTCCACCTCCGAGTCGACTAGTAGTCTCTAATGATAACCTCCTTAGGCTCGGTATCCAAACCTATACTCACCTTCTTTTTCTTCATGGGTTCGTGATAGGTGCGCATATCCTTTTCTCGTACTATCCAAGACCTCATGCACCCCTTGTGAATGTAAAATATCCGGGTTCTCAACTTCCTCATCATCCATGATATAAACCATATTTCCTTTCTGTTTCTCAATGTAAACATGTTCAAGTAGTATGGAGTTCATTTCTTATTCCCTTTCAAAATGTGCTCCAAACTCGCCTCACCAAACAATTCCCGAATATGCTCTTCTACTTTTGTGTTATCGCCCATAGTTAAGTTTTTGACAAATTTTAATGCCTCTTCTATTGGAGGTTGGTAAGAAAAGTAGTCAAAGGTCTGGATCATTCCTGCAATAAAAATTTTCCAATTCCCAATCTCTCGATGTAGTTCTACGTATACATACCAGGCACGTGCGCATCCTTTTAGAGTAGAGTATAATCTATGCACCCAAAGTAAAGGTGGTAATGCTTCTTGTCTTTTTATCCGAGTCTCTCACTCTACTTTGAATGTGATGCTAAACATGTTAATCACCATGATAAGTGTAGATCTATGTAGTGCATTATTCCTTACAAACCTAAAAGATAAGGCAACTCCAATCTCTTCTCATTCTATAAGATTATCTCTGTGGACTACCCACCAGTGCGTTGATGTCCTGTTCAAGGTATATACTAACATATCTCTTCTCTTAATTTGATCTGTCCACTGTGTTTCCATGGATTTCAAAAATACAGGAAGATATTATGCCCCTATATACCAAGGTATTGTGTTACCTATCTGCCGAATTGAATGAAGTCCATTCTTCGCGCAACTATGTTTTTTTACCTTGTGCCCTACTAGTTCATATGTACCATGAGCCCAATTATCACAAGAAATAATCATATTATCACTAATAGAATAAGAATCCTTCCACTATATGATTCCTTCTTTTGATGGCTCATTTACCTCTGGGTCCCGAATAGTGCGTACATAATTTTTGTTTAAGTCCTCCACACTTAGAGGCTCAAAATATGGTGTAGACTTCCCATCTGTTAGAGGTATCACAACTCTTTCCTCCTTATTCTCAAAGCTGATATACCCCTTATTGAATCTCAAGTCAGCATTATTCACATAACACCAAGGGTGTTCAAGCAAGGATGGAAAATTATCTTCTTTGTCAAGTGCTTATACCTCAAAATCCCCAAAGTGAACTTGGCCGATTATATGGTTATAGATGCATCCTTCAAAACTCCTATGGGAGTGACCTTTAGATGATGGCTGAATGGAGGCCTCCCCATTTTTACCCATGCATCTAATGTAAACACATTTACTTCCACACATGTATCAATCAATATGTTTCTTAGCAGCCATCCATCCACAGTAGAATTTTGATTAATTTCCTTATCATAGTCAATGCTATCATCGGGGAAGATTTGCATACGAGATATGTCATCCTTTCTCAATACTTGTGCACATATTGTTCCCTTTTAACCAACTTCCTAATAGTGGAATGATGTTCTCCTGGCGCAACATTTTTCACACTTCTCTTAGATCACCAATATCAGTTTGGACTATCTCTAATGCTTTCTTTTGCTCCTTTAATTATTATATCTCACTGAAAATTCCATAGCACTTACATAGTATCCTAGTAAACTTCCTTCTGATGAGCAAGATCTAGGTACCTTGCATGCAAAACCTCATCTTTGGTGATCGTAGACTTCTTGTGCAATGCCTATCTTCCGCACGCCACTTCAGCTCGTGTAGTAATCTTCACTATCAATGCCTCAGGTCCTTCTATTATCTTGGGCATCTAATGATCTTCTATCACACGCTGGATTCTAACCATCCTGATGCTTTTTTTTTCTTGTTTATGTTACTTACTCAAATTCTCATATAAGTCTGTGCACTCTTCATAGCTATGGTTATTTCCACAAAAAGAACATGCAATATTATGAGCACATTCACTCCTATAGTGGTCAAGAGATCCGCACGTATAACATGTTCCATGAGGGAACTCACCTCTTCCTCCACCACATCCTCTTCCTCCATATCCTCCATGATATCCGTGTCCCCTTCCACGACCTCATTCAAAACGCCCTCATTCCTATCATAGCGTGTTTGATTATGATCCCAATCCTTGTGCTCATTCTTTCCTTGGAATTATCTCTGTTACACTTGTCTATTGTACCCCAATGTCTATAACATCCTAGATCTGACCAATCAACCAAAAATCTTTAGTATCATGGGTCATGGATTGAAAAATTTTGCAAAAGAAGGATACATTATTCCTTATCATGCATTGTAATAAAGGAAAGTGACTAGCATCATGATTCAAATGACAAATCTCACAATCCAATAGTAATGAGTGTACAGATCTGCGAGGACAACTATCCTTGGTGTGACCTTCCACTTCACAATTTGTACACCAAATTCTGAGTGTGTTTCATGGGCTGAATTTGCTGATAGCTTCTCTAAATAATTTTCCATAGCCACAATCTGTGCCTCTAAGAATGGACTAATGCTAGTTTCAATGCTCCCAACTACCTCAGCATGTAAAGCTGCTTCTAGTGCTTTGCATGGATTAGTGTATGTCTTATGTGACAGCGCCCTTCTAAATGGTGTAATCAATCCTCCAACAAACCATTGTGCATGTTGGCTTGCATGAATATCATAATATAGCTTAGATAGAAGTGTATGAAAATAGGCATCATACTCACATACACTCTTAGTAGTGCCTTGCTTGATATCCTTGAGCACACTAATACTCTTCTACTCAAACTCAGGGATATGGAACTCTTTTAAGAAAGCATCCTTCAATGCTGCATAATCCACGTAAGTTTGATTTATTAGGCTAGAATATATCAGATTAATGTATAATATATGATCTCATATTACTCTCATTTTTATTAAGTTTTATTACGTTGTGTGACTTTTAGTTGATCTGATATGAGTTAGGATGTAATTGTCTATCTTTTGATTGATTGTGATTCTAATGTTAAAAGATCTAGAATTCCTAACGAAGTGTGTGTTTGAAATTTAGTTTTGTAATAAAGCAGGTCTAATTAGTCAAGGAAATGAAGCAAGTAGCATTCAGTATGTTTTTGGTAGCATCTGTTCCTACACAACTTAGTTCTGGAACTTCCAAGATAGTTCTAGAACTCCATCACACATTCATCATCTAGTTCGGAACTTTCGGACTTAGTTCTGGAACTCTAGTATTTAGTTCTATAATTTTCAAACTTAGCTCCGGAACTCCTGGGGATAGCTCCGAACTCTCACGGTGTTGAACCTTAATGATTTCCTATGGTTTTGGAACTTCTCTGAAGTTTTGGAACCGATGGGATTTATCTATTCTAACCACATTCGTAGAGAATTTCCATCTATGACCCTTTCATTTAGGAAAGGATGACAAGATTTCGAACGTAGATCAAGGGAGATTTATCCTACATTTATCTCGATCAACCGTAATCGACTCAGCATCTATTTTGGGCATGATTCAATTTCATCGAATCATTGAGACGGGTATGATTATAAAATGTATATAAAAGTAGACTGCATTAGATAGATAATATATAGAATATGATATAAGATAGAAATAGAATAGAGAAGACAAATATAGACCAAGTACTCGATTCGGTATGTTTTGTAATACCGAATGTTTTATCAATAAAATAGCCATTCCTATTTGAGATAATTCTGAGTTGTTAAATCCTTATTCAAGGAGAAGCAAGGTCCCACTCCCCAAGGACCGGGATATTCATTTATTTGGTATTTATATTTCTTCATAAAATAGCTTAGATCTGTTGATTACGTATTGTTTAAATTCTTTCGAGTTAAACTTTGTTGTATACTTGTTCTGTAAGTGTTTAGATAGATTCTTATATTTCTTGCAATTTTTCTCAAGAATTTTAAATTGAGTGTGTTTATTTCCAACATGACAAGTGTGTTTACTTTCGAAGCAAGTGTGTTTCAATTACGCACAGTGTGTTTCCTTTTGGCAAATATTTCATTGTGTTTACTTTTAGAAAGTTTTCACGAGTTTGATTTAAATAAGGTTTTACTAAGAAGTCCTTAAGACATTGAAGAGATCCCCCAGAAAATACAAAAATAACAACAATCAACTACTAGATCGATAAAATTACTCTTGTTGCATATAGCTTTAGACACACCTTGGTTTGATATGACATCAACAAGAAGTTGATTAAATGAAGGGAATAACGACACCCATCATTTTTGGCATCATTGTCGGGGACACTAGTTGGAACTTTCTAATTAAGTGTTAGCAAGAGCAACAAATCATACATCTAGTAGTTGAAGGATCTTCCCACTATATCACAAAATATATGAGTAGACCAAGAGACTCACAAGGTAGATTCCTCCCAAAAACATCTTCATAAGAATTCATAACATCCTCTAGTCAAAGTAAGGAAATTGATCAAGAATTGGAAGCACCATCATCCCCTATCGAGAAAAGAAATAGAATTTCCATTTTTAGAATTCTTAGATCAATCACCCAAAGAAGTGGAACTTTTAGGAGAAGGCTTATTACTCAAGATCCATTTAGGACGAGTTTCAATTCTCAATTAAGTAGTCAACCTCCTACTCCTGATTTCTCACCTTCCCCAAGGCATACCACTTACCACATTGATTGGGAGGAAAATTTAGAAAATATTTTTAAAATGGCATGAGAAATCGAGAGAGTACCTAATAGGACCTTTACTTATATAATCCAATTGGGAGATGATGATACATTAATGAAAAATATCTCACCTACACATTTACCCACATTTATAGGGATGTCATCTGAAGATCCTAACCAATTTCTGTTTGAGTTCAAGGTACTATGTCAGACTTATGATTATAAGACAGATAATCAAAAAATCAAGTTGTTTCCATCCACTTTGAAGGATGTAGCAATGAGGTGGTTCATGGGATTACAATCCAACTCTATTAGCACTTGGGCACAAATGGAGACTGCCTTCCTAGACAAATACTAGGATTATTGTATAGGGAGAAATAGGAAGGAATAATTCTTCAAAATCAAGAAAGAGGAAGATGAAAACATAGAAGACTATTTAGACAGATTCCTCTTTGTTAACAAAAGATGTGGATTTGTGCTTTCAGAGGAGTTAAGTAAAACCATTTTTCTTAAAGGTTTGGATGACGAATCTAGGGAAGCCCTTAACTTAATAGGAGGTGGAGACATTGATCAGATAAGAATGAATGGAATTAAGGAGATTTGTAGAAGCTATTCCAAAACAAGAGGTGGACCTAGAAAAAGAAAATCAGTGAAAAGTCTGAATCCAAATATGAACAAACTAATGGATGAGTTAGAAAATTTTAAAATAGACATTTTAGTGACCTAAAACATGCTTACACTTAGCATTTCATCCAATTCAACAATTCCCATTCTTTGTTCAATTGATGCGACACTTAGTTAATTCCCCATTCTCTTAGACCACTTCTATTGGCTTCGTAGGCTATCTATCAGTCACAATTGGTTATCCAGACCCCTCCCAACTCTCAATGAGTCTCTAATCACTTGCTAATCAAAGTTTAACTAGCCTAAACCCTAGTTAACTAGCCTAAACCAAGCTTAACTAAGCCTAAAGCATGTTTATCCTAATCTAATCTAAAAGTGCTTTTTGAGCTTTAGTCCCACATGCACCCAAATTCCAAATTCTTCCAAACCAAAAACTATAAATACAAGGCTAAGCCTACCCATTCAAACTTACAACTTTACATAACACAAAAGCCAAAACAAGCCTAAGAAATATTTTGAGATCTCATTTGTATTAGCTTTAAGCTAATTAGACATTTGATCTTAAGCTTACTTCCTCCATTGTTGAGCTAACACCTCCATTTGCATCCATAAACCAAGTTTTGAGTAATATGGAGAGAACCATTGGCCTTGAAGCCATTAATGGTGAGACTCCATTCTTGAAAGCTTGAAAACCATAAACAACTAATCACCCCTTTGATTGCTAAGTTGATCTTATTAGGTTCAATTTCTTAATTAAGTAATCTAAAGAGTAGAGAGTAGTATATATGCTAGGTTTTGATGTTTTTGTCAAAGTTATGATGCATGTATAGGATTAACTCTTGTTTAGCTCTTATCTCATGGTGCATGGATGAGTTAGCAAAGCTTTGAGGTTCTTTAGCCTCATTCCATAGCTTTTGCAACTTTCCATTGCATACATTTGGCACACCGGTGGGACACTTATGTCCATCCTCCATTAATGGAGGTCTTTTAGGTTTTTCAAAGTTCATTTTCAAGTTTTTGGGTCAAATCACTTGTTATTTCCTCATTTTTGTTTCTAACACTAGATAAATGACCTTCATTTACATGCATTTTGTGGGTTTGATATAGAAATAGGACACTTTGACTAACAACTAACCTGTTTGCTCTTGAAAATTTGAAAATCCATGAGTTTTGCAGGTTTTTCACAGGGTGCACGTAGGTGTTTACAAGGGCATGTACACATTGAAACCCTAGTGTCTCCCATCGGAACAGGCATGTACCTATCTAACAGTCCTTCATCATTTGCAAATTTTGTCTCTACTGAGGACACATATGCATCTCCATCATCATGGGATGCGTATCCACCCTCTCTGGCCATGTGTGCGTCGTAAATGCTTGAGACTATGTGAAAATCTGTAAATTTCATTCTATTGGGATGCACATGCATCTCTCTCATCATCTCAGGATGCATGTGTATGTCTCTCTGGCTGCGTATGCGTAAAAGGTTTGATTGTGTAAAAATTTGAAATTGTCTATTTTTTGCTTGGGCATGTATCCATTGGCTAGGGCATGTATGCATCACTCTGGGTGCGCAGTGTCTGTTTCCTCTCTGTTGACTTTGCATTTTTTTCTTTCCCATGCACCTATCTACTTGGGCATGTATACATTGGCTAGGGGTGCATATGTGTCATTCTGGGCATGCAGTGTCTCTGTGTAGTCCGGATTTATCCATTTTATTTTTAGTGCTCCTTGTTTTGACCATATCTTTTGACTCGTTAACCCATTTTCAGAGTTTGAATAGGCGTCGAAAGATAACAAGCATACTTTGCAAGGAACTTCCAAAAGTTAGATACCTTTGGTATATTAAATTCTATCACAAAACTCCCAAAGTGCTCCGGAGACCTCCAAAAATGCAAATTACTAAAAATTGTTAAAAAAGCAAAAATTGGATTTCTAGAATTTTTCAATTTTCTTGGTTTTCTAACTCTTGCAGGGTTCTAATAGTGGTTTAGAGGTTTCCTTTGCATTAAGTTTTTTTATACTAACTTAATCAAAAACATTTGCATCTTTATTTGTGAAATGTGTATGCTCTTCCCTCGCCTTTCTAGGTGATCTTGGGAATCAGAAACGTTTCACCACTTTCTTCATACTTGCAAAATGGTTTATTTAGCTTTCAAAGTTGGTTAAAAGGAACTCATTTTCACATTGTACTTAGGAATTTTCCATTTATTGCAAATTTGAGTGAGATACCTTGTTGCGTATGCTCTTTCCTTGCATCTTAGGATGATCTAGGAAATCAAAAACAACATCTTATCTCCTTTATATGACATTTTGGAAAATTACTAACCTTGGTATGTAGGACCAAAATCACTTGTCAAAGAAAGACATCAAAACCAAAAAAAAACACAAAACTTCTAATACACATGTTTCTTATACAGGTTGCCAAATGGTGTGCTACTTAAAACCACATTAAGTTAAGCAAGATAAAAAACACACCATATTCAAAACATTGTATTGCAGGTTTCGGAAAAGGGTACGTCCCTATCCACTCAACTAGAACATAACCCCTTTGGCATAACACCTTAAGCTACAACAATGGGGGTGGTTCCAGGAACCCTAAAGTAGTCCACCACTTGTGTAACCTCATGGATGAAAAAGAAGCGCTCGCTTACCCACTTGACTAGTTTTCCTTGTGAGTTAGCATTACAAAGTTGTCTATATCATGACCCTGGCAAGAGTACATGATGGATGCATTTAGTGCCCATTGTACTTGAAGGGGGAAAAGCTGAGATACTCCCAAATTAGTCAGTGTGACTTTTTGGGTAAATCATGCCCACTCTTAGATGAATTTGTAACACCTAGTTGAGAGATCTTATTAAGGAGGCCATTTTGTCTTGAGGCCCACTTTACTAGTCCTTTGTCACATCTTGGCCATCACGAAGTGATAACTTGTTTGGATTCGAACCTTGTTTTTTGAACAAGGAAAGAATCCACTTAAGTTGGATCTAAGTGCCTTTCATCATGGAAATTAGATGACGTTTCACTTAGCTTAGCTTCTTTCTCACCTTCAGATGAGGTGAAGCTCTGCCCAAGTGGCGCTTAGTTTATTTTCATCTTTTGATCTACACCTTTGCATTCTTGTTTCCCATTTGGGACAAGAGAAGGCATCTTTCGGGAGTGTTGTCATAGATAGTGTTCACCACTTTTTTGTCTATTTATGCTCATCCATGTTTGCGGCTGAGTTGTTAAACATCTAAAGTGTGTGGATGCATCCTTATATCTTTGATGGCCACTTGATCTTGATTTCAAGATCATCATCATAGTTTAGGATTGATTCATCATTTGATCTCCCTTTGACGTGTTACCTTGTTTGCATTGTCTCGACACAATTAAGATACTTATGTCATGTTTTTCATAAACATGATCTAAGTATCCACATTGTGGCATTACGTGCTTGCACATTTTAGCACATCCTTAGTATACTTTGACTTGGTTTTACTTCAAACATTGTCCAAAATCTTGAAGAGTGTCACTTACTTTTTTTGTGTCATTTTGATACCACTTTGGCACTAATATCTCACTTCTCCACGAAGCTTGATAGACGTGTCCAATTGGTGTGGTTACGTGGCTTACATTTGTAATCCTCACCCTTTAACATTTTGGCCTTGTTGGTTGTTGAACTTGTCATTGTATCCTTTGATTGGGAGTCACATCTACCCTTTGTTAATATTTACGCCTTGTTCATTTTGAGCTTGATGTAAATATTGACATTGTGTTGATCATCTTTGCATCAAACTATCACTTTGCACACATTTTACATAGGGTGTATTTCCTTGTTGATTGGCTTTGTGTTTCACACTTGCATGATTGTTCCTTGTGATTATTCATCTAAAAAATTATTTTCTAGGACAATCCTTTTTGATCTCATCGAGATTGCATCATCATGATGTCTATTTTCCTTAGACCTTCTTTGAAAAATCACGCACACATCTCCATACTTACAAAATGTCTAGTTGGTTGTCATTATGCTTCCTCGAATCGACATGTCACTTCCTTCCCTTTGAAGGAGTTCCATCACACTATCTAGGTCTAGACATTTGTGCTTAAATGAATGCCAACAATGATTGACTATCACGTGGTTTCTCACATTTACAACAATACGGAACCTAGGTTTAGGAATTCAAATCAAAAGATTCCCATTATAACTAAACCTCATTTGGTTCTTCATGTTAGAGAGCCCATTCGGGTACCTGTTCCCCACCTTCAGCTCATAGTCGGTGGTATGGTTTGGATGCTTCTGATCCAAATTATTATTCGGTTCCCCCACTCTTCTTCTTTTGATTCAGATCCAAACTACCATTCGGATTCCCACTCTTCTTCTGAAGACTTGGATCCCAACTATTGTTTGGATACCCCTAGATCAAATCTTGAATCACGGTCCTCCCTTCCTTCATAGGACCTTTATTCCAAATCACCTCAATGACATCTTCCTCCTTTGAAGACTCATGTGACTCCAAGTTCCATCGATCAAACATCTAATTTGGTTCTTGAGTCACGGTCCTCCCTTTCTTCACAGGACCTCCTTCATCAGTCATCTCAATGACCTCTTCCTCCATCAAGAGTTCCATGACTCGGATTCCCTCTAGTCAATCATTAATTTGACTCCTACATTGTAACTTAATGGATGGCTATGTGATCCTATTTTCTCTCTCACATTAGGTCATCTTCTAGAAAAATGATCTAGGTCCAAATCTAAATCATCCATTCATGAGACATGCTTGCCACCAAGCCTACATCATCTCTTGAGTCATCTTCTGCTATCATCCAACTCACATCCTTTTTGGCCCTTGAGCCCTTTCAACCATATCATATCATTTCCTCATCATCTTCTAAAGATCAATGTCTGTGACCATGTCAAACCATTACAAGAAATCCATGTGCTAAGATCTTTTCAAAGCACTATCAAAACTCTTCATGGGAGTGATAAGGTCAAACCTTCCCCTCATCTACATCATCAAACATCTTCATCTTCTTCTGTCAATCAATCTTCCCCACTTATCGGACCCATTTCTTCTAGTCAACCTCCTATGGTCAAAGAAACAACAACCTCTACTAATTGATTTCTCTCATAATGAAGAAACAATTAAACTACATGATGATATCCCTTTAGAGGATTGCAAACAAGGATTCTTTCTAGAACTCGATACGCTCACATATTGGGGAAAAGAAGTTGATTCCTTTTATCAAAATATAGAGGAAAATCCTAAGGTCATGGAACTTGATTCTTCTTCTATTCCATCTTCACCTTCTTCTGAGCATGATGAGATGTCGGGGTCTAGCATTGATCCATGGCCTATCTTCTCATTACCAAATCATTCCTTATCTATCATCATTCCTCAATCAAAATCTCTCCTTGGGTCACCTTGAGTAGCCCATCTTCTTCTATCTTGGGGCCACCCCCTAGTAGCCCTCCATTTTCTACTTGTGGGTCACCTCTTGGTAGCCCATTCCCTTCTATTCTTGGGCCACCCTTAGGGTAGCCCTTTTTCTATTCTGGGTCACCTCTTGGTATCCTAGTATTCCCTTCATCCTCCTAATAGCCCTTCATCCTCTTCTATCTATGGGATACCTCTGAGTAGTCCCTCCTCATCTATACTTGGGCCACACCCTAGTAGCCCTTCATCATCTTCTTCTATTCTTGGGCCATGTCCTCATAGCCCAACTTCTTCCATCTTAGGGCCATATTCTAGCAGCCCTTCATCATCTTCTATTAGTGGCTCACCTCCTCGTAGCCCATCCTCTTCAATTCTTGGACCATATCCTTTTCCATCATCATCATTTCTTCTATCATGGTGGTTGTGGCAAGCCCACGATCATTTCTCACATCAGTTCTAAACATCCACGTTCACTTTCTTCTCCTTCTCGGGATCAAACAAGTCACACATCAGCTTATAAGAAACCCAAACAGTTTCATTATCAAGCTCAGATCAAAACTTCCAAAGAGCTCCAAAGCTCCCAACAAATCAAATGATCTTAAGGTTAAAAATCAAGCACGATTCAAGAACACACATCAACGTAACCATCAAGTATGGCACAAAGTGCATAAACCTCTGGATAGGGAACTCAATCTCCCACATACAAAATCCATGTTTCAGGATAAATCATAGTCATTTGTTGAGTACGAGCTCACCTCGATCATCGAGATCGGAGAAAATATTACTCTTGATAAACAAACACACCTAGTCTCCCTTATCAAGGAAGTCACAAACATCATTGTTGGATCTTACCACAGAGTGACTTTGTTGGTCCCAACTTTCCAAAACTATCAAAAATCTAAAAATCAAAAAAAATTCAAAAATACAAAAACATGAGAAAACACAAAAAAATCAAAGGTACAAAGATCAAACATTGCAATCAGGTATTGCATTACACATGGATGTTTCTTTCTTCCCTTCTTATCTTCTTCTGTAAGTCTTCCTACCATTTTCATCCCTTTGGTGATATTTTGGTTAGCCTTTTCACACATTTTGTGACATTTATCTCTATGGTATCTATTTGACCTTGGTCTTTTATCACCTTGGTAAATTAAAGAATGAATGACCTCTTAGAGATCCTATCACATTCAACATCTAATAAACTTGTTGCGAAGAAATTTTGGACATATTTGTTGACACTAGCCAATGTCATCATCACAATCACTTCCACCTCCTTCCATCAAGCCATCAGTGGTTCTTAACCCCTTGTCAAACAAGAGAGCTGAAATAAGTTTTCAGAAAGAAAAAGAATCAAAATCAATCAAAAATCAAAAAGCTAAAAGCTAAAAGCAAAAAAGCAAATTGATATATAACTCTCTCTTGGGGTATTTCCAATAATCTCTATCGGGGCTATGGATGCCCTGATTGGGCAGTAGAGAAATGTTGTGATTAGAATCAAATGCATCTCCATCGGGGCTATGGACACTGGTGGTGGCAAGCGGAGCAATGTATGGGCTATCCTTCCACCTTTCATTCACAAATCACCTATCACTTTCAAAATAAATCATTCCTACACATTGGCTAGGGTGTCTTCACTTGTTGTCTATTAAATCTTCCCTTCAAGAGGTAATAAATTCCACGTGCACACACATTGGATCTCTATGAGTAGGGATTAGTATGTTACCAAGTGTCTTTTTTTGACCTTGTTCAGACTCTTACTTTAGTCCATATCTCATCTCACGATTTGTGCCTTTGGCTAATCACTTCTTCATCATGAGGCTTCTAAGCTACATTCATATCATTCACATCATTCTTCTTCTACTTCATTCAGAACATCCATGTGTATAAGATTACTTTTTTTCCATGTTTTTGGACACCTTTGTCCCCTTTCACAAAAAAATCTTCTCCTTCCTTTCTATCATGTGCTTTTAGGCCAACTTACGTTGGGGCATCCTTGCTTCTTCCCAGCACTTCATTGGTTTACATTCATCATCATGTTGAACCTATCCATAATGGCCTTGGGTCCCACTTCTACATGTGAAGAGTTTGCCTTTGAATACTCCCACCTAATCATTGGGGCATTTTTACATCTTCACCTTTCTCATATGCACGTGGCCTTATGCCCTTGTACATCCCATCTATCGCTAGGCATCCATGCTTCCTCATCTTCTATACATAGTTTTAAAAAAAATCTTTCAAAATCAAAAAAACATTCAAATATGTTAGAAAAATCAAAAACATTCAAATATGTTAGAAAAATCAAAAACATTCAAATATGTTTTAGAAAACTTCTAAAAATAAAAATCATCCTACAAAATGTCACTCTTTGGTTCTCACCTGTTCATGTGTGCGACTCGCGGATCATCTTGATCTACCTCCATCAACAAAAGCTAGGTTGCTTACTTCATTACTCTAGGGCACAACAAGTTTCCTAGTATTATTTCATAGTGCACATTGCTTTTCATAGGACCCAAGTGTCCTCCATTATTCCCCTTGCATGTATCCTTGCTTGGGGCACCATCATCATAACCCTTGTCATTAATTCACACAGGTCGAAACTGAAAGCTTGATAACAAAAACATTACATTATGTTTCTCTATTAGGTTTAGCTTGTTTACTTTCTCGTATTGCATTGCATTATGTATGTTGCATGGAGTTAGGCATCTTTTACTTTCTCGTATTGCATTGCATTTTGTATGTTGCATGGAGTTAGTGTTTTTAGCAATGGACATTTGTTCGTATATGGCTTTTCATGTCATACTACACTTTTGTTCATTCTTTTTAATAAGGACCGATGATGAAGATCACTAGCAATATGATGAAAAATAAAGTTGTTTAAAAGGCATTGGATGGATGTTAGCTCATTCCCCTTCCTCATACTCCTTTTTCTTCTATATCCCTTTTCTTCTTCTTCACACTATTCTTTCTTTTGTTCTCTTTCTATCATCTTTTTTATCATCAATCGAGTTCTTCTATCACCCCATCGACAATCGAGGGGGCATCCTCCATTCTACTCATTTTTCTTCTATCCCTTCAAAATTTTCTACTTGTTTATGCTTGTCTACTTTCTTTGAAGTGACGTGTCACTTACGCCACCTCAAAGAGGGGAAAATGTAGACACCTAAAATATGCTTACACTTAGCATTTCATCCCAATTCAACAATTGATGACACTTCGTTAATTCCCCCTTCTTTCGCTCCATTCTCGGATGCCCATTTACGACACCTTCTTTCAGTCATATTCCTCCTATAATCATCTTATTTGGCTAATATCTCTCTTATTAGCTAAACATTCCTCCTTTCGACCATTCAAAACCTTCCTAGTTCTCTCTAGACCACTTCTATTGGCTTCGTAGGCTATCTATCAGTCACAAATGGTTATCCAGACCCCTCCCAACTCTCAATGAGTCTCTAATCACTTGCTAATCAAGTTTAACTAGCCTAAACCCTAGTTAACTAGCCTAAACCAAGCTTAACTAAGCCTAAAGCATGTTTATCCTAATCTAATCTAAAAGTGCTTTTTGAGCTTTAGTCCCACATGCACCCAAATTTCCAAACTCTTCCAAACCAAAACTATAAATACAAGGCTAAGCCTACCCATTCAAACTTACAACTTTACATAACACAAAACCAAAACAAGCCTAAGAAAGCTTTGAGATCTCATTTGTATTAGCTTTAAGCTAATTAGACATTTGATCTTAAGCTTACTTCCTCCATTGTTGAGCTAACACCTCCATTTGCATCCTTAAACCAAGTTTTGAGTAATATGGAGAGAACCATTGGCCTTGAAGCCATTAATGGTGAGACTCCATTCTTGAAAGCTTGAAAACCATAAACAACTAATCACCCCTTTGATTGCTAAGTTGATCTTATTAGGTTCAATTTCTTAATTAAGTAATCTAAAGAGTAGAGAGTAGTATATATGCTAGGTTTTGATGTTTTTGTCAAATTTATGATGCATGTATAGGATTAACTCTTGTTTAGCTCTTATCAATTAAGGACATTCCAAAATTGAAAAAATTAATCAAAATTAAGATTAAATGTCTAAAAAAATTGAAAAAATCTTGGAAGGAAGAAACAGTACCCCAAGACTTTTAAAGTAGATGGGAAACTTGTTGATTTATTAGCGGAAAACTTTTACTTCCCAAATATGGAGATCCTGAAAGTCTTATTATTTCTATCTCTATATGAAATAAGGATGTACACAATGTTTTGGTAGATTTGGGAGAGGCTATCAATGTAATGACAATAGATACTCTGAAAACATTACCATTAACGAGTATACAACCTACTAATACCATATTGCAGATGAAAAACCAGTCTATAGCAAAACTAGAAGGAATTATTGAACACGTGGCGATTATTGTGGAGTCGTGGGAATATCCAGTTGACTTCCTTATACTGTAACCAAAAGGTAAAACATTGGGTTATCCCATTATTTTAAGTAGACCATGGTCAGCTACGATTGTTTCTTTAATTGATTGCAGGTCAGGTGATATGATAATCTCGAATGGTAAGAACTCTAAACAAATTTCCTTATATCCTATTACACGACCTTTTACTGACAATCATGATCAATTGTGGGTTGATTCTACTAAAAATAATAAGCAAAATTTTTCTTATTTGGCTATGATCACATTGCATTGCGGGATCATGTAAGAGAAGTAGAAGAGATGATTAATCCACCATTGCGGAGAACCAATTGTCCTTAAAGCAATCATAAATTGTTCTGAACAAAAACAACAACATTCTCTTTGATTGAAAATAATTTCACTCCAGAGGAATGAGATTTATCATGGGGAGAGGATAAATCAATAGATTTATTTTCAATTACATCAGGAAGTGGTGAAGAATTACTTGAAAGTAAAGCGATGACGAAGAATTGGGCCTGCAAAGAGATAAGTATCATAATTCTCATTACTGTCCTTTTTCCAGTATTTTGTCTCAAGGAAATTTTGGAGATGTTGCTACATACCATATGATATTACCACATGCATGTCAATTAAATAATTTAATGAAACCCTTCCCACAAATTATTTCATCACATATTGGAACCAAACATGTTGAAATTCAACCGTAAAGCTTTATACATTAATAGCTGGTTGAAGGATGATGAAGAAGCCAAATTGTTTGATGTTCTAAAAATACATACTAAATATTTTTCTTGGGATTACAAAGACATGAAGGAAATCACCCAAGTATCTACACTCATCACATCTATATTGAAAACATTAAACCAGTTAGGTAACCTCAAAGAAGTATTAACCCATCTTTAAGGGATATAATCAAATAAGAAATTGAAAAACTATTACAAGTAGGTTTCATCTACCCTATCTCAGATAGACAGTGGGTATCTCCTCTTGTAATCATTCCCAAAAAGAATAAAAAATGGAGAATATGTGTTGACTATAGGGAACTGAACAAAGCCACGATGAGAGATTATTTTCCCTTACCATTCATAGATCAAGTCCTAGATAACCTTTCGAGTAAAATGTACTTTTCTTTCTTGGATGGCTTTAGTGGGTACAATCAGATCAAATTTGCTGCTGAAGACCAGGACAAAACTATATTTACATGTCCATGGGGAACATTTACCTATAAAGTGTTACCATTTGGTTTATCCAATGCTCCTACAACTTTCCGAGAGAGTTGTACTTGCAATATTTTCATATCTAACAAATGATTGTGTTGAGGTATATATGGATGACTTCACTGTACACAGAGATACATTTGAATATTCTTTGAGAAATTTGGACAGAGTGTTAACAAGATGTGAACAACACAACATGTCTCTTAGTGATGAAAAGTGTTTGGTGATGGTGGAAGAGGGGATTGTCTTAGGACACCATATTTCAAAAAAGGAATTCAGGTGGATCAAAACAAAATTAGGATCATTTTATATTTACCTATTTCTCGAGACCCCCACGGATATCAAATCATTTCTAGGACATGCTTGGTACTATAGGTGCTTTATAAAATATTTCAGTAAAATTGCTGCCCCCATGTTTAATTTGCTAACCAAGGATTGTGAATTTATTTGGGATGAAAAGTGTCAGCATGCTTTTGAAGAAATTAAAGAAAAATTAATCAGTACCCCAATATTGAGAGGACCTAATTGGGAAAATTCATTTCATATCCAAACAGATGCCTCAAATTATTCCATTAGTGTAGTATTGGGATAGAAAGATGAGGAAGGAAAGATGTATGCCATTTATTATCTTAGCAAGAATCTTACTCCCACTGAAAATAATTACACCACCACTGAAAAGGAATTTCTTGTTGTGATTTATGCAATCAATAAATTCAAACATTACATTACATGGTACAAGATATTTGTACACACATATCATTCAGTAATTAAGTATTTAATGAACAAACTAGTGGTTGGAGGAAGAATAATTAGATGGTTATTGGTTTTGCAAGAATTTGATATTACCATTATGGACAATCTAGGTAAATCTAATGTGGTAGCTGATTTTTTGTCAAGACTAACCACCACGGGGAGCAAGATCCAATCAAGGATAACTTTACAGATGAACAATTGTTTGCAATCTCAGCAAGTACACCATGGTTTTGCTAATATGTCAAATTATCTTGCAATAGGAAGTTTCCTCCTTCTTTCACTAAGAAACAAATAAAGAAGTTAATCAAAACTAGTGCATAATTCAAATGGTTAAATGGAATGCTATTTAAATGTGGTCCTAATTTTGTCTTACACAGGTGTGTAAGAGAGGATGAAATCTTTGACATCATCAAAGCATGTCATGATGAACCAAGTGAAGGACACTATTTAGTGAAAAGAAAATCTCATAAGATACTTGGCACTAGTTATTATTGGCAATCTCTGTACAAGGATGTGAAGAGATATATCAAGAGGTGTGATCCTTATCAAAGGATGGGACAGCCAACTTTCACCTATGAAATGCCTCTTCAATGTCAAGTTGTGGTTAAACCATTTGAGAGATGGGGATTGGATTTTATTTTTCCCTTTAATCCTCCTTCATAAGGGAATGAATATATCCTTATGTGTACCGACTATGTGACAAAATGGGTAGAAATGCAGGCATTGACAAATGCCACTAAGGAAGAAGCGATTCTTGATTTCCTTTGGAACAGAATTATGATAAATTTTGGAGCAACAAGGAGCATAGTTTCATATCGGGGACCGTAATTCATGTCTAATATGATCCAAGATTTCACAAGGTATTACCAAATCAATCATAGGAAGTCATCTCCTTACCACCCACAGTCAAATGGACAAGCTGAAGTAACAAATAAATAATTAGAGAACATCCTTACCAAAACAGAATGAAGCTAGGAGAAAATATTGGGTAAAGAGACTACCCAAGTTTTCGAGCTTATAATACAACTTGGAAAACTAAAATAGGGTTTTCACCATATGAATTAGTCTATGGGAAAAATCCCTTATTGCCTATAGAGTTAGAACTTCAGACATTGAGGACAGCAGTGAAGGTGGGAATTGAGTTGAATGCAGCTCAAAAATAAAGAATTCTTCAACTCAATGAGTTGGATGAATTAAGGATGGAAGCACTTTAGTAGAAAAAGATAATTCAAGAGCAAAGGAATCAATGGCATGACACACATATTGAGAAAAGGAAATTAAAAGTAGGAGACTAGTCATTGTTGTTCGATTCTAAGTACCAACAATTCAAGAGAAAATTGAGAACCAGATGGTTGGGACCCTATCAGATTGAGAAAATATTTGACAATGGTTCTATTCATTTACTTCCCATTGATGGCAGCAACAGAACACTCTTGGTCAATGGACATAAGCTGAAACTCTATAGGAAGCCTCCCACTAAGGATGAATTCTTGAGGAAGATTGAAGAAGATAAAGAATTTGATCATATGGAAGAACTCAGTTCTTCCAAAATGATCAAATAACCAAATGATAGATCCAAATAAAGGGAAGAAGATGAAAACCAAAAAATGGCATTTTCTTCCCCCTTAAAAATCAAAAATAAAAAAATTTATAAAAAAATCTCTCAAAGGTCAATTGAAAACTAGCAAATGGCGGTTGACCTCTTTTTGTCTAGTTCAAATAAGGGAATTCTTTTGAATTCTAGTTGTCTTATCTAATCATGTTTTGTTCCACTTGTAGGAATGATGAGTCATCATAGCAAAAGGGTTACATCATCAAGGATGGTAATTATATCTTTTAACTTATTTAGGGTTGATTAAATGTTTGCATGTGTGATTTGACTTAATTTAAAAGTAGGTATGATGAGTCATCTATTTATACATTATGATTACAAGTGTGTAATCATGAAGTTGATTTGGATGGAATAAGTGGTGGCATGGTTATCATTAATAATCATTATTTCAAACTCAAGTGAAATAAGTTGCAGAGATATTTTGAGGAAGGAGCAATGAAGTAAGTTTGTGTCCGCAGCAAAGAACAGAGAATTCAGTAGCTAAGAACAGAGGTTCTGCAGCTAAGAACAGAGGTTCTACATCTAAAGTCGTTAGTTCCATAGCTAAGCAAGAGGGCCTCCAACCAATTTGCACAAAATCAAAAGAGACAATACTTGAGCTGAAATGGGGATTAAAAAGAAATCGGAACAGTATATGATTCCCGGTTGCTCATGAATGAAGAAGTGGCATCCATATTTGAGCATGCAGGATGGATAAAGTTCCTAAAGAAATTTTCAAGGCATAATGATGAATTGGTAAGAGAATTCATCATAAACCTAGAGCAATCTAGGACAAAGGTGAAAAATATCTTTATTCCTTTTTCTGTGAATACTGTAAGTAACATGTCTGGAGTGCCAATTGTGCATGTCCCATAACCTGCAAAAGGGAATTTGAAAGAACTGGTTGAATTCTTATTGCAAGAAGGAGAAACTGAACCCCAGTACATCTACAATACAAATAAAATCATAAAAGGGGTCAAAAGGGCTAGTTTTCCCAAACCCTTTGATAGGGTAGCATTTTGGATAGTAAAGTATTTAACCTATGATGGTCAATTTGGGTCTGTGGGAAAATAATTCCTAAAATGCTCATACATCTAAAGTATGGAGCCACAAAACTTGAGTACATAATAAACCTTCCAAGGTTTCTTTTTTATTCTCTCTAGACCATGGCTCAGAGGTATTCCTAGGGTGTTGGGACAATCAGGCATCACGGCCTAATTCATTTAATATGCCAACACCATTTTCTGTCAAAGAAGAATGGAGAAGAAATTTGGGACAAATTTCTTGGCAAGTTCAAGAAAAACCCTAATATTATCGGAAAATTCCAACCCCATTATCTCCTTCAACTAATCTGGAAATTGATGCCCCTATAGAAGAACAGACGGAAATGGAAATAAAAAATATACCAAAAAGAAGAAGGTTGGTGAGAAAGATTAAAACAATAGATCCTTTTGTACCTGTGAAGGAAATTCCTTCTTTTGCAGTAGCTTTAGGGGATCCAATATTTGTCTCTGAAGGTGATATCTCACCCATGCGGGAGTAAGGAAGAATAGTAAGAAGAAGCTCTGAAGGAAATCCACCATTGGGCATGTTGAAATTCCCAGAGAAGAAAAATTCATAATAGGTCTAGGGAAACCCTAGAGGGAAGGAATCAGCAAGAAAGGATGGAAAAGGAATCTCTTCAAAATTTTGGGCAGCATAGTCATGACTCCTCCCGAGTCAAGTCAAGTTGAAATGGACAAAGGAGAAGAAATATTTGAAGAGTGGGATTTTCAGAATTATTGAACCTTGATGTTGCCACATGAAGAAGAAGAGTTGGCATCCTGGAGAAGAAAAGGAAAATTTCCTTTAATAGAGGAAGAATGCCCAACTCCTCAAGTAATTTCAAAGGAAGAAGAAAGACATCAAGTTAAACATGTTATATTCTTGTCTAGAGTAGAGCTCATTATCAAAGAAAAAGATGAGGAATTGGATTTCCTCAAACTCAAATTGGAACAAAGGGAAATGCTCATTGGAGAGCTAACAACTCAGCTTGTAGCCAGGACTGAGGAATTATCAGCAACCAAGAAACAACTGATAGAAAAAGAGGAAGAATTTTAGACTTCCAGAAAATAGAGTGTTATGTCCATCTACTGCAGGCGAGTTAACCTATTTACCACTTAAACAACTATGGAATGAAACTTGTAGGGAACTTAGAGAAGCCAAAACATCAAATGAAGAATTGAAGACCAAGATGGAAGAAGAGATGAAGGCAAGAAAAGAATGGGAAGAAACGTTTTATAAGGAGGAAGGAAATAAATATAAATTTCTTGCAAAAATTCATATGGTTTGTATTATGAGTGAAAAATTGCTTGCATATAGGAGGCCCTCTCTTGCATATAGTGTGTTTTTAGAAGAACAATTCATTCACTTTGATAGCTTTGAGGATTGCATGTGGGATTCCACATGAACTAAAAGATGAATCTAAATTCATAGTAGTTTACTCTCTATCTAGTCCTGAGAAGAACAATCTTCTGTGTGAATTTTATCTTTTCAATTTTATGCTAGAGAAAAACACAGATTTATGATCAATTTGTATGTAGGGGAGAGCCAACTCAATGCATTTGTCTCTATTCTACAAAACCAAATTGTATGGAAGGAAAGGGAATCTAAATTTTTATTGAAAGCTATCTCAACAGGTCTCTGTATGAGAGCTCATTATGGTAAACCCTCTGCCTTCCTCACACATTTTAGAACTCATGCCTTTGATGAGAGATTCAAGACACACTATCTTGCCATTCTGTAAAAGAGTATTGATGCCTTCACCTCCTATGAGGAGGAAAAGTTTGAAGATATTTATGAAGGATGCTCAAAGAGGTGGGAACTCCTTACTATTTCCTTGAGAAGAAGGGAAGTAATTTCCCCTACAAATCTGATCTGGAGTTTTGAAAGGGCAAAGGAGTTATGCACAATAATTCCCCAAGTCAATGAAACCTATGGGAAAATATGGATGGGAATGTGAACAAGGCCCCCTACTTCTCACCCCCATATCTCCTTGGAAAAATAGAGAACCTCAAGACCTTATTGAATTTGAACAATGGGAGAGGAAAATAGAAGTAGGAGCAGGGTACAATACATCTAAGTTTAAACATTGGAAAATCTAGTTTTAGCCATTTGATCTCGATCAATCAAAAGGAATGCGAGAACTTATAACCCAACTTTTGAAGAATGAAGTTTGTAAAGGAACTTACAAACAAGTAAGTTTGGGGGAAATGATGAGGCCATAATATGTCTGATTAATGTATAATATATGATCTCATCTTACTCTCCTTTTTATTAAGTTTGATTACATTGTGTGACTTTTAGTTGATCTGATATGAGTTAGGATGTAATTTTTTGTCTTTCGATTGATTGTGATTCTAACGTTAAAAGCTCTAGAATTTCTCTGACGAAGTGTGTGTTTGAAATTCAAATTTGTAATAAAGAAAGTCTAATCAATCGAGGAAATGAAGCGGTGTAGCATTCGGTATGTTTTGGTAGCATCTGTTCTACACAACTTAGTTCCAGAACTTCCAAGCTAGTTCCAAAACTCCATCACACAGTCATCATCTAGTTCTAGGTTAGTTCTAAAACTCTATTATTTAGTTTTGGAACTCCTGGGATAGCTCCTAACTCTCACGGTGTTGAACCTTAATGATTTCCTATGGTTGGAACTTCTCTCGAAGTTACGGAACTTATGGGATTTATCTATTCTAACCACATCTAGAGAATTTACGTCTCTAACCCTTTCATTCAAGAAAGGATGAGAATATTTTTGAACGTAGATCCAGGGAGATTTATCCTACAGCTATCTGATCAACCACAATCTGACTCAGCATCTATTTTGGGCATGATTCGATTTCATCAAAATTGTTGAGACGACTGTGATTGTAAAATGTATATAAAAGTAGACTGCAATAGATATATAATATATAGAATATGATATGAGATAGAAATATAACGAGAGAGAGAAATAAAGATTAAGTACTCGAGATCCAGAGTATGTTTTGTAATATCGAATGTTTTATCAATAAAATAGCTATTCCTATTTGAGAGAATTATGACTTGTTAAATCCTAATTTAAGGAGGAGCGAGGCCCACTCCCCCAAGGACCAGGATATTCATTTATTTGGTATTTATATTTCTTCAGCAAATAGCTTAGATCTGTTGATTCTGTATTGTTTTAATTATTTCAGTTAAACTTTGTTGTATACTTGTTCCTGGAGGTGTTTAGATAGATTCTTATATTTCTTGCAATTGTTTTCAAGCATTCTAAATTGAGTGTGTTTATTTCCAACAACAAGTGTGTTTCCATTCTACATGGTGTGTTTCCTTTCGGCAAAGCTTTTAGTGTGTTTACTTTTAGCAAGTTTTCATAGTTTGATTTAAATAAGGTTTTACTAAGAAGTCCTTAAGACATTGAAGAGATCCCCCAGAAAATACAAAAATAACAACAATCAACTACTAGATCGATAAAATTACTCTTGTTGCATATAGCTTTAGACACACCCCTGGTTTGATATGACATCAACAAGAAGTTGATTAAATGAAGGGAATAACAACACTCATCATTGATCGGGGTCAAACTTCCTATACAAGCTATGTGCACGTCCTTGTAATGTAGTATCAAATTGACTTGCCTTTCACTCAAAATTCATGATCCCTTTAGCATGCCACAAGATTTCACACATATGCACATTCTTGGCAGCATCCTCTATACCTCTATATTTCAAGAGATGGAGAGACATCTCTATATAGATATTTTATGGTTGTTTCAGACTTTTACCACCGATCCACTAGAACTAGAACCACCTATACCTCCCGGTCCTCTAATTGTATTTGGAATAGGACTGTAGATGTACTCCACAGTGCCCGACAAAGTAGTACTATATTGAACCCCTATAGTCTATGAGGTAGTTCCACTTCCAGAGGTGAATCTAACATTCTGTGTGCTCATGTTCTGTGTAGATGATGTGCCTAAGAATGTTCCTCCAAATATCGTTGAAGCCATCTATCCTACCATTGATGTAATTTCTCCCTGACTTACTCCTACTCTCCTACATCCAAGCTAGCTTGCTAGTTACTTGTCATACTAGATATTGGAAAACCAAGCGCAAGGGCTAGGTCACCAGTGAATTAAGATGCGCACCCTATTAGACGGTTCTATCTATGGAGGATAGATATTAATTTTAAATCCTAATATTTTCCACATATGATATGTTAGGGAATTTTTACTAATATTAGTGTTCATCTAGATGTTTAATAAATGTTATGAGAGATTGTACATCTATAAATTTTCTATGATAATGTGTTTTAGCTCTTTTTATTTACATAAATCATGTGTATAGGACGTAAGATAAATATAGTATAATAAAGTACTAAAGTTCTAAATTTTGGTGCTTACATGTTTCTCCTTAATGCAGCCTAGAATTTCCTAGATAACACTTTAGACATGATGTCACATCACTTAGCCTAGATTGAGCGCTCACCCAAAGCGCGTAAAGGTACCAAGTCCCTCTTTAGGGTTTTTATAGTAGGATGTTAGCGTGATGAAGGAAGAAACATATAGATTCATAACTAATCCATCATTCTATAATGTATGCCATATTCAAATTTATGAAAGAACAAGCTTAAACAATAATCATGATTGAATCAAGAACATGCACCACTCAATTACACATAGGAATGACACTTAGGTTTGGAAAATATATTTCATCTATTAATAAACCGAAGCTCCTTACAATGATGGAAATATATACCAAAGCGTGCATGGATCGATACAATAATCCAATCATATACGCATATATCTATATCTTCATACATCCATCTCTCCATGTGTATATCTATATATAGGGTGAGGACTTTCCCTTCACCACTTGTCTATTTCAGAAATAGGCCTCATGCTATTAATAGCCATGCACCATTTATAGGCATAGCCACACATGTAAGTGTGTTATCTATAGACTACTTACAATTAACTAAAGTTCTGATCATATTCTTAGCTCGGCTCCATGCAAAACGCTTGATCCAATCCTCTAAAGATAGACAATGCGTGGTGCGCATGTCTCTACATTGTTGGTGTGTTCCGCATGCCATCTTCCAAAAATAGGCCTTCATACTCAAAATCGGCTAAGTCCTGAATGTTGAACTTTCCCTCCATGCATGGGTTCTTCCTATCCCTCTGCACCCTTGATCTTGGATTTCTCTCCCGTGCGGACTTCTTGTGTGATCTCTAACAAGTATTCTCTTATCAACACCCCTCTTTAATTAATAATTACAATTTTATAGTTAAAATAAATATGTACCTAATTATGTAAAAACCTTGCTTATTTTTCACATTCTTTATTTCTCAAGTGTTTGAGAGGTATCCAAAGTGTAGAAACCTGATTTTGGTAATTTACCATTTGTAATTTAACCTTTTTCCTAATTCCTAAATCATGACTTGCGCACACTTTAATAACTAAATTTCCTATCCCTATCCCTAATGTTCAGTTTTACATAATATGTTACTCACTAACTTGAAAAATTCTTGCATTAATGCAAATTGGTCTATAACTCCCTGTTTCCATGCCTAGAACTTTCCAACATCTCACTACTTACATGTGCGAGTCTACCAAATAGGGACCAAAACTAAACAATTTGGTCTAACATTTGTGTTGACTGGAAAAAGTATTACCTAATTATTAGTTACACAAATGAAGGAGGTACGAAGTCAGCGAGTTGTGCTTTGCAGATTTGCGCCCAAGAAGATAGAATTTGGGAATTAACCATTTTTGCATGTTATGAGATAAAAATAGACAAGGAGTGATAAGCACGCATTATATAAAGATAAAATACTTGAAGGATGTGCCAAGATACTTTTGGAGCAAGTGGAAGATCAAGTGTTATGTAGAGCTAAGCTAATAATAGGATGCAGATTTAGTATTAGTAATAGATAGTCTATTATTAGGAAAAGTTTGCATCTTTGCTTTATTCACTTTTGTAGTGGCACATGGCTATTTTGAGCATGCAACCTATTTTGAGAAGTGCATGGGTGGTGAAGGACAAGGCCCCACTCTTATATATACGTATTTATTTTCATGGATTAGACATACGTTGGAATTGTAATAGAGTTATTTTGTTGGTATGTTTACGCGCATGAATTTGTGATGATAAATATAATGTATTCAGCTACTAGATTATCATGAGTTAATATAGTGGATCTTTGTGGTTGAATATTGATTGTTGATGTTTCTATTACTAGTTATTGTATGGTAAATCTGATCTTGATCCTTGTTTGATTCATTATGAACTATGTTTATGAGTTTATTCTTATTATGGTTTACCTTTAATTACTTGCTATGGGTATGGAAAACATGAATGATCATGCTAACAACTTGAAAAATATGATATCAAAAGATGGAATTGGTACCTATTAGTGCAAATCTATAGCACCCCCTAAATGACCTTCAGATCTGTAGTCCGAGTGAGTCATTTAGTGTGATTGCACAACATTGAGTTTTCTCCAAGGTGTGGGACCTTGCAAGGTGAGAAAACTCTCTAGAGAAAGTTGGTTCTTACTCCTCTGTTTAGGTGTATGTATGTAATTTTTGCAGAGGTTTTGATTCAAAATTCCTACTCTAAACTACCAAGGAGATAGGGTTGAGAGAAAACATGGTAAAGGGAAACAAAACTAAGCTAAAATGGTGATACACCAAAGAAGTGATGAACTTCTGTCTTGTAAATAAACACAGATCATAGAGATGTAACACCAAATCATGCACAGATTGCCAAAATATAATGAAAGATTAGAAGACAATGATAAACGCATGAGAGGATTGGGAGATCATTCACAAAACATGCATTACCATTCCTAAGTTTAATACAATGCAATACAATGGAAGAAAGGTAAAAAACGTGTCACGAGGCTTCATGGAAGGTCTAAAACTCCTCAAATTCATGTGCCAGGGGAAGAGGGGAGTCTGCAAGAATAAAAACGTCCAACCTTACAAAAATGAGCCAAAATCTGGATTTTAACGATGAAGCAAGAGAACAAAGGAGAGAGAAATGTGGGAAAATTTATTTAAAGGTCCAACCACCTGATAAGATCCACTAAAATGGCAAGGGAACCTCTACAATCTCATTTCTCAATGTTTCCGACCATGCTAGAGAAGAATGGGTGCCATACTGCATTAATTTTGGTAGTTGGATATCATTTCTACATTTTTCTCATGCCTGAGACATTTCTTTGATTTTCCCCCACAAATCTTCATCAAAAATAAAAATTTAGGTGTCCATCATGTAGAGAATTTCAATACCTTTCCAATGACACCAAAATTGTAAAAATCAAGCTCTGTTTGAAAGATATGGCCCTCTGAAGATTTAGGGAAAAACTAGTAAAAAACGGGTCAAAATTGGGGTCGGCGGGGTCAAACCTTAAAATTTTCCCTTTTGGAAAAATTTCCCAAAAAAACTCTGCCACTCAAGACATGTGGTAATGCCTGGTTTGCTGATGGGATTGTGGGCTTCAAAATAGCATTCTACCCCCTTTCGCAACATTGGGAAATTTTCCTAAAATTCTTCGCCGATCTGCCACTCGAGACACGTGGCACCCTCTGGTTCCTTGGCGGGAATGCGGTTTCATTTTTCACCTTTGTGCTTTCCACCACTTTGGAAAAATTTCCAAAATCCTCCGGACACGTGGCACTCTCTGGTTCACTACGGGTGCGACCCAATTGTTTCCCTTCTCTTTTATGGGCTTGCGGGCTGATTTTTGGCTTTGAGTTTTTAGCCAAAGAGCCTAAGTGTCGCCACATTAACACATGGCACTTTCTAATTGGCTGTGGGCATGCCTAGGAAAAATTTCCCCTCCAAACTCCATCGAGCCATAACTTGCAAAATACGAGTTAGGAGGACTTCTTTACCTTTCTAGAAAGGTTGAAAAATTCTCTGTCTGATGAAATCATACCCAGAAAATTTTGAGTCCCTAAAGCATGTCAAAAATTCATTTTAAGTACTAGCAAAGGAAAAGGAGGAGGAGTTAGCCAAAAATAAGCATGGGCTTATTTTGGATAACAATTTTGGTGACTCGGAGGGGTCATCTGCCTGCTAGATGAAAAGACCAGCTACCTTGAAGCATCCATTGGGCATGGAGTCATGAGTAGTATCCTGCAAACTAATCTAAACTTTGAAAACTGATCCCTAAACTACTTGAAAACCCACTAAAGTAAACTGATCTTCATCAACTGCCAAGTTCAATGCATTGTGCAACACAAAAACCAACACCACAAAAACTATATACAAAATCTGAAATCATACATACCCCAAATGGGATATGTAGAGTGTGCACAAGCACTTCTTCTATTGAAAGCAAACCTACCTACTCTACTTTAACTAGAAGTAAAGGTGCGCTAAACAAACCCTGCAACTGGTTGTGCAAAATAGCTTCCTTTCCTCAAAATGGGCAGCCATGCAAATGATTTGGAGCTGATCATGGCTGTTAGTATGAGTGGAAAAATGAGAAAAACCCGGTCCTCCACCCAAATCATCAAGGTATCAATAGGAAACAAATCAAATACCTCTTTTAGTTGCTTTGCATTTGGATTGAAGAGGCATTGCAGTTGATCCTTGGTACTTTGTAGCTCATACTCATGCTCAGAAGTAAGCATGACCATTGGAAACTCCTCCTTTGGCTCTAATGAAGCCAAATACCTGATTGGGCAAGGTCTGATCCATTTGATATGCCCATAGCTCGATTTTCAACTCTAAAAATGGAGTCTTCTTGTGGACCTTCTTGGGTGGATGATGTGGAAGAAGTGGTAAAAATATCTTGCTCTTCCCCTTCCTTTTCCCATGAAGTACATGGAATATTTAAATCTTCCAAAATTGGTTCCAAAAGGTTGTCACAAAACACATGCTCTGTTTTTCAATGTTCTCCTTTGTGGCAGCAGGCTCTTGATGTTGAAGAATGAATGGTGGAGAAGAGAATGTTGTAATTTTAGTTGGCTCCTCCTCAAGACATTCCTCTAAGTCTGATAAACAATCAAACTCTTCATTGTCTCGCCACAACAAAGTTTTCCCCTTGCATGGTGACCTCCAAATCTACATTTTCCTCACCATGTGTAACTTCATTTTCAAACATGAAACTTGTCAATTCGAACTCATCCAAAAAATAAGAATTTTGGAGAGATGAAGTGGGAGAGAAACATGAAATTTCTTATGCCTCTTGTTCACAATTTGGACCTATTTTGTTCACCTCCATAATGGCTTCATTGATCAAATTAGCCCCTTCAAAAGAAAGTAAAAATGTATCGATAATTCTTCCTTCTTCTGTTGTTGCAAAAGCTGACTTGATCTCATCCATTTGCTCCTCAAAAATGGGATTTTGAGCTGGTTTTTCTTCCTCCATGATGACTGATTTTGTAGTGTAAATTGGATCAGCATTTTCTTTGGGAAAAGTACCAACATGGACACCCAACTCATCACCAACAAACTGCTGATTCTTTTCCTCTTGTTCTTGTTATTTTGCTGCTGCAAATTCAGCCTCAACCACCACTATTTCTTCAACTCCAACTTCTTCTTCTAGCTTCACCATTAAGGGAATATTTGTAATCCTGAATTTGAGAGCCCAATCCTTCAAGTTGTCTGTCATTTTTTTTTCTTTTGGGCTCCTCTTTTTGTTGTTCTCTTTGATCGCTCTTTGATTTTCATCTTCCCAACATGGATTTAAGAATTCAAGAGGAGGGGTGGGTTGTGACTCAACTGGTTTTTCAAATATTTGTGGTTTTGGAGGAGTCAAAACTTCATTTTTCTTTGGAGGGAATGGTTGTTTGGAATGGAAAGGAGTAGAGAAATTGAGGTGGGATGGGAGACTAGGAGATGGAGAAATGGAATCAACTTTTGGGATAGTAGATGGGAAACTTGAAGCTTGACACTTGCTGAAATGATAAAGCTTGAGAGGGTGAAAAAGAAAGACAAGGAGCTATTGAATGACTTACCCATTGACAAGGTTGATTCAGAATTTTCTCATATGCTTCTATCTCCTCAATCCATTGTGTAAGTTGGGGCAACATTTCAACCATGAAGTCAAGCTTCTCTTGAGGGCATAATGTCTTGGAAAAGGGCCTCCCCATGGATAGGGTGCTCTGAAACCAATCTGAAATGCCTTCATTTGTGTTTGAGCCCTAGATTGCACCATGCTTGCCTCCATCTTTTGGATTTTCTCCAACAAATCTACATTTTCTTCTTAATCGCCTCACATATCTGCATACTCGTGTGCTTGACATGCTTCATAGCCAAACTAATTTTGGCATTGCTCAGATGGGTATGCATATTGGTTTTGAATTTGATCAAAATGCTAATTTGAAGGAGTTGTAAAGCATGTTGGAGGTGGAATATACTACTGTTATAAATGTGAATTCCATGGTGGAAATGAAGTCATGATTGCACAACTTCATGGAGTGAAAGAAGAATGAAGAGATGGAAGAAAAATGGAATGAAAATGAAAGAAAATGAATGGAAAGAAGGTCTGCAACTTCAGAGATGGGTTTCTGATCAGATGGAGTCGCCAGATGTGTTTGCAAGTGCCTCCAAAGGCTGAAATTTTAAATAGGAACACATCAACCTGTAAAAAAATGAAGTGGAAGACCTCTAAGGTCCCACCGGGCATGCCAAAACTATTAGTGCAAATCTATAGCACCCCAGTAAATGACCTTCAAATCTGCAAGTCAGGTGGGTCATTTAGTGTGATTGCACAACATTGAGTTTTCTCTAAGGTGTGGGACCTTGTAAGGTGAGAAAAATCTCCAGATAAATCTAGTTCTTACTCCTCTATTTAGGTGTATGTATGTAATTTTTTCAGAGGTTTTGATTCAAAATTCCTACTCTAAACTACCAAGGAGATAAGGTTGAGAGAAAACATGGTAAAGGGAAACAAAACTAAGCTAAAACGGTGATACACCAAAGGAGTGATGAACTTTTGTCTTGCAAATAAACACATATCATAGAGATGTAACACCAAAGCATGCACAGATTGCCAAAATATAATGAAAGATCAGAAGACAATGATAAACGCATGAGAGGATTGGGAGATCATTCACAAAACATGCATTACCATTCCCAAGTTTAATACAATGCATTACAATGGCAGAAAGGAAAAAAACATGTCACAAGCTCCATGGAAGGTCTGAAACTCCTCAAATTCATGTGCCAAGGGGAAGAGGGGAGTCTGCAAGAACAAAAACATCCAACCTTACAAAAATGAGACAAAACTATATTTTAACAATGAAGCGAGAGAATGCAGAGAGAGAGAAATGCAGGAAAATTGATTTAAAGGTCCAACCACTTAACAAGATCCACTAAAATGGCAAGGGCACCTCTGTAATCTCATTTCCCAATTTTTTTTACCATGCTTTAGAGAAAAATGGGTGCCATACTGCATTAATTTTGGTAGTTGGATGTCATTTCTATGTTTTTCCCATGCCAGAGAGGTTTCTTTAATTTTCCCCCATAAATCTCCATCAAAAATCAAAATTAAGGTGTCCATCATGTAGAGAATTTCAACACCTTTCCAATGACACAAAAACTAAGCTTTGGCTCGAAAGATATGGCCCTCTCAAGATTTACGAGAAAAACTATTGAAAAATGGGTCAAAATATGGATCAATGGGGTCAAACCTTAAAATTTTCCCTTTTGGAAAAATTTCCCAAAAAAACTACACACTTTCACCGCTCTGAGACACGTGACATCACCTGGTTTGTTGATGGGATCACGAGGCTTCAAAATAGCATTATGCCCCCTTTCGTAACATTAGGAAATTTTCCTAAAATTCTCCATCGGTCTGCCGCTCCGAGACACGTGGCACCCTCCGATTCCTTGGTGGGAATGCGGTTTCATTTTTCACCTTTGCAATTTCCACCACTTTGGAAAAATTTCCAAAATCCTCTGCCACCCCGACTCTTCCTCGACAAGACACATGACGCTCTCTAGTTCACTACAGGGGTATGACCCAAATGTTTCCCTTCTCTTTCACAGTCTTGCGGGCTGATTTTTGGCTTTAAGTTTTTAGCCAAAGAGGCTAAGTGTCGCAATTTTCTCCCAACCCCCACCACCTTGACACGTGGCACTTTCTAATTGGCTACAGGAGCCTGCCTAGGGAAAATTTCCCCTCCAAACTCCGCTGAGCCATAACTTGCAAAATACAAGGAGTTAGGAGGACTTCTTTACCTTTCTAGAAAGGTGGAAAAATTATCTATCTGATGAAATCATACCCAAAAATTTTGAGTCCCTGAAGTGTGCCAAAAATTCATTTTAATTACCATAAAAGGAAAAGGAGGAGGATTTAGCCAAAAATAATCATGGAATTATTTTGGATAACAATACCTTTACACCCTTTGGGTGAGTGCTCACATATGATTGAGTGATATGCCAACACATCTAGGATTTGAGTAAGAAAAAATACTACATTTTGGTTTCATTTCTGGGACCTCTTTTCAAGTTGTTGCAAGGATGTTGCATGATGAAGACGTATCGAGTTGACTTTAGACAACATTGAGAGTTGGGTTGTGGACTTAGAAGACCAGTTTTCTCATAGATATAATACTAGAACTAATTTCATTACTCACGCATGAGTTTAAGAATATCTATATCATGAAATCTATGAGACATTCTTTTGTTTTTTCCTATAGAGTTGTACAAGTGGCTGGTAGCATATGCATCAAAGTGAAATTGGAGGTATAGAAAAATTATTTGGACACAAGAAGATTACAGTCCAGTATGATGTCGATGTGACTTAGACACACACTTTAGATCATTAGTGAAGTGGTTTTTACACAATTATATGTTAGAGTGTGTTTTTATACTTATTCTTGTCTAGAGGTTATAAATTTTAAGTTCTTGTGTGAACCTAGAGGATATTATTTATGTGATATCCCTTTAGAAATTAAGATCTTTTATTGACTCGGATTTGGAATAATGGCGTATGGCTAGCTAAAACCCACCACGTGTAGGGGCAGGAGCATATGTGGTGAAAGATGGTGGACCATGCAGAAGAAAGGAAGAGAGAAGAAAGGTAACTTAAGTATAATGAGGTAAGGGAGAGAGAATTAGATAATAATCACAATATTTAGGAATCTTTGGAGTTGTGGAGGATGATGTATCGTGAAGGATTTGAGGCTCACATTGAATACATAGAGCTAGAGCATTAGGATCTCCCCACTTAGGAAATCATAGTAGAGAATCCCTTCCATATTCTAATGAGAGTGTGTCTGATGGAGAAATATCAAGGACTGCGAGCATGCATCTGATCCCACCTGATGACCTAGCCCTTGTGCTTGGTGTTCTAGTTCCTGAAATAGTTATTGAGAAATAGGCTAGTGTTAGTGATATAGTAGTAATAGGAATATTTCATTTTCCATTGAATACAGAAGTTCTTTAGACAATAAATTTATGTATGGATGCATAGACATCTTCTTTGTTTTGTCGACCAATTGGTGGTATATTTTCTAGCATGTCATCATGACAAAGTGGGGACACAACGAATGTTGGTAATACGTCTGGAAGTAGAAAAACTTCACAAACTATGGGAGTTCAATTTAATAAAAAAATAGAACACATAGTAGCTCATCCTTTGTCCGGTGCCTACTATAGGAGGTAGATCAAGAGGATCAAGGGGTTCAAGATCTAGTGGATCTAGTGGGCATGGTCTCGCACTACCACATCAAGTCTATTACGAGAGGTCTCTCTTCCTTCAAGAGTACAAAGGCATTAAGGATGTAGTGGAACATGTTCATATGTGTAAGATATTATGACACACTAAGGGAATCACATCTCCCGAGTGGAAGACAATCCAATTTTCTAATAATTTGTAAGGGGGTGCACATAATTGGCATAAGAAGTATGATTTGAATCGAGTATTGTATATTACAATGTGTTATATGATGATTTCTTGGCTGAGTTTAGAAGAATGACCTATGGCTAGATAAATGCCACCATATGAAGGGGAAGGAGCATATGTGGTGAAAGAAGGCAGATCTTATTGGTGACTCTGGATTTGGAAGAATGACCTATGACTAGCTAAACCCCACCACGTGTAGGGGCAAAAGAATATGTGGTGAAAATATGGCAGAGTTTGTGGCAAAAAAGGCGAGATAGAAGAAACGTGACCTAAGTATAATGAGGTGTAGGAGAGGGAATTAGAAACAAATCACACTATTGAGGATTCTTTGGAGTTGCGGAGGATGATGTCTCCTGAAGGATTTGAGGCTCACGTGGAAGACGTGGAGCCAAATCATTAGTCTCTCCCAACTTAGGTAAGAATAGTTGAGTATCCACTCTAGCTTTTGATGAGAGAGTGTAACATTCCCATTTTAAGACTTTAGAAACAAGGGAAAAAAAAAATTGAAGCAATGTTCTCTATTCTAAATAATACATCATTTAGAACACACATTCTATGCCAATCAATCTCATAACAGATAACCATATGCAACTGTAATGACTCGGTATCTTCTATCTCTCATTTCATGACTCGGATTCAATCCGATCTCTCATGTTAATCTGAACACATAGTGTATACTACGTATACTTGGTTACTTACCCTAATCTAGGTTCCGAGTGATCTGTTTAAAGAACCTATCTAAATATTTGTTACCAATATTCATCCGACATCACGTTCTACTAAACTAGGTGATATAGGACAACGCAACCAGCAGCTTGCGATACTTTGGCCAAATATTTTCAACATACTGTCTATGTGATTATTCCTAGACGGCATACACGTCAATGGAATACGTCCTTCACCTCACTCTTCTATTATCTAGAATGGTCTTTACTGACTTCTGTCAGTCCACTTGTCCAAGATTTTATCCTAACCCAAATTAGTGACATGATATAGTATATTGGATCATTCACGTTAACTAAGGGTATTTAGACATATTCAATCGACCTAAGTTGATTGAATGTGCCTACTTACCCCTAGTTAGTGAGAGTCATCCCCTAAACTAGATCATGTTTCTAATTCAGTCTAGAAGGAAACCAAGTACAAGTCCCCAACATATGTAGGTTTGGATGGTCAAATGCAGAAGGGTGTTGCCACATGTCAACTACAATATTGTATCTTCAAGAAGACCTTAGTCTTCTCAAAGGTACAGTTCTACAGATTGGCATGTGCCAACATCCGCCAGAACTGCCTCATCGAGATGTACATACTTCAAGGAGAATGTTAACATTTAGTTAATTAGTGGATTTAAGATTCATTTTACATATCCTTGCGAAACGTAATAATCCACACTCCTTAAGTTATTTTCCAAAATCTGATTCAAGTAACCATTTAAGAACTTACTTAACTTAAGATTGCTTTTTAAGTTCATTTAATTGGCTTAACGAATAGTTAACCAAAAACAGGACAACAACATCATAAGTTCCATTAAATGCAACTTAACCATTCAAGAAGGTGTAGTAACCACATAGGATTACCTAAGTAGACTTCATTGGAATGAGGTTTAATGATTTAACAATCATTGCACCTTTCCTTTTGTTTACATTCAATTTGAAAGAGGAAGAGTCTTCCTCTTTATGGTTAAGTTTTAGGATTTAACAACCCTCTTTATCTTTTACAATTTCTTTGGTTTTACTACATGTTTATTACATCATATTACCATACAAAATTGTTTAGATAATAACATCATATTCTACAACTTATCAAGTTGTATCTTAATTAGGGAGATTGAACTTAACTCCCTTTATCCAACATAACAAAGGATAATCAATTAAGTATATAAATAATATGAATAATATCAACAAGACAGAATTCCATTTCTTTCATATTAACACCAGATAGTTTACAAATCCAATTCAAGTAAGTTTTCAACTTTCAATTCATCTTTGTAAACTTATATAATTACAATACTATGCATTTTAGGCAAACTGCCAATACAATAGTCTTCTTTCAACAAGAATACAATTTCTCTTTTAAATTTACAACCCAAGAAAGAAATAAGGATTCTTCACAAGGAATCAAACTTAAATCAGCCAATGTATCATAAAAGTTTTGCCTTCTTTTACCACTTACGGAATCCATCTGCAAAAATTGCTAGCATGGGTCAATTCAAAGAACTGAGCATGATAAGTACCAAACATTAAAACTTCATGCTTTCAACTAATTGTTCCATTAAAACAACTCTGCTTTAATGAAACAATTAATATATCAAACATAAAAGCATAAGTAATAACAATGAGAAAATAAATACATTAATAAATTTGAATTCCTTTGTAAGAAAAGAACAGAATATATTTCACAATATCTTCCTTATCATTTTAAAGTTTAAATTGAACCTATCAATTATAACAATAGTTCATCATATTATTATTTCCAATTCTATCATCTTAGAATACAACATTAATCTTCACTAAGGACAAAGTAAGTATTTACATTTCTTGTTCCACAAACCGGGACATCTAACCTCTTCCTGCATGGTTTCTTCAAATGAAATAAACAAGGAAGACCAACACTTATAAAATCTCTATTTCAAGAAGTCAATTATTTCGTTTCATAGTACCCAACAAACAAATTCTCTTTCTAATCCGAACAACTTAGTTCCTACACTAATTTCCAAAAAAGAGATCAATATTATTTCCAAGTTCCAAGAAGACATACTTCCAGTCTCTTTTATATTCCTTATCAATTAGAACATAAGTTTCATATTTCAGTTTCAAATGAAATAAACAGGAAAGTTTAGAAATAGTACACAACCCAAGATGCGTATTTCTTCAAAACAGAGAAGAAAAGACTATCTCCAATTTAAATACTATTGCCAAATTCAAAGAACGAATAGTCAGAAAAGAAGAACGAACCATTCATCTACAAATTCATTTAAAGTTAAGATCTCAAAGAGAAATTTATAACAGCAGACAAACTACTCTTCCCAAATCTCTTTGAGTAAGTAGTTTGAACTTAAAATAGAGTTCAGAACTTAAATAGTTAAATAGGATAGAAGAAAATCCATATCAAACATATCGATAAAAGAAAATCCAGATCAGAACTCAGAGTCCAAAATCCAAGTTGCCATAACAAACACAGACTTCACTTATTGGCTCAAGACAACTCAATGATTAATCACGGGTTCAGGGTAACGTTCAGTTCCCATTCAAATTTATATTCAAAATGAAGGAGACTCGAACTAGTCTTAAAATGAAACCCGAGAATCAAACAAGAATTCAGAATTAAGCAAGTATCAAAAATACAAGTGCAGTATTGAATATGAGCTCCCAATGATAGCCAATCAATCATAAGGATAAATCACGAGCACAAAAACCACAAATAGGCTTCCAAAATAGTCCCGCATTACCCACTATCCCATTCATTTATTTGTAGTAATAAGAACTGAAATGCTAGATTTAACAATACGAAACCCGAATACCATTTTAACTCAAACACGAGCCCAAAACAAGCTCCATGAAACACAAGTTCCAGTACAGGTTAAGGTGAAACACAGTTCCGCACAAGCATTGGCTCAAATGAACACGAGTCTGGTTACAACTTAATCAACAAGAGCCCACAACAACTAAATGAAAACATGGGTCTCAAATATAGTCCCGATTCCAACACAGAATGCCTATAACTTATTTAAACACAAGTTTCCATACATGCTCAAGCTCAACACACCCCCAAATACTATAAAAGTGAAACGCATGTTCAATAAAGGCCAAATCTCAAGTGAACACGAGCTTACAAAAATTTCAAACCCAAACTAAACACAAGTTTCACACATGGTCAATAGAACCCTGTTTTCTAATGGAGTTTAGATCACCAAGAGGCTACAGTATAACTCTAAACAAAAATGAAACCGAATACAACTTAACAAAACATGAGCTTCCATACGAGCTCAAGCCCAACATGGTCAAAGATGAACTAAGTGAAAACAGTCTCATTAAAAGCTAAAACTCAACATGTGTTTCATATTTAGTCCGAGTTCATCACAATAGTCTAATTACAGGTTAGATGAAACACAAATTTAAACAAGTTCAAGCCCAACACGAGACCAATTATAAGCTAAAACGAAACATAGTTTTTGCACAAGCTAAAGCTCTACGTGAGCATCGAATTCAAACTATATCTCAACATGATACACAAATTCGAACTTCAAACAAGAATAGACAAGACCCAGATTTCATCAAGTTCTAGATCATGGCATAAAACAAAGCAACGAAGGTCTGTTCCACTTAACACTTCATACTCTAGTTCCAAAAGTCAAGCAGAGTTACAGAATCAAGATTTACATGCATGATTTGCTAACAAAACTCAAATGAAGTTTCCAAACTAAACATTATTTTTGTAGTGGGTTTCATACCCCGATTTCACAAAAATATACATAAACCCAGAAGACAAATAACCAGTTAAATCATGCAAGCCAAGAATATCATATAAGCAGAGTTCATTTAAAGGAACATTTCAAAGAAAGCAAGAAATCTTAATGGTTAGAGCCTATCATGCCTGATAGCGCTTCGCCAAATCAAAGGAGCTTCCAAGACGAGTTTCCAACTTCCTTTCTCTTCCACACAAGATCAAACAACAAACAACTTTCCTCTGAATGCCTTTTATATTTTCCCATGATTGAAAATAGATCAGAAGAACCAAAAATAGCCACAAACTACAAGTCAAACTGCTGGTTCAAGAACCGTTTTTCTCATGCAGAGCAAAATCCAGAGAGAGTGAGAGAACAAACAACTTCCCCAAAATCCGCCTTCCAAGTTTCCAAGGTTGTTTGAGTGCCTTGACCGAGGCCAATTAATTCCATTAAATGAAATTTTCCCGCTTATCCTTATGTGCCACCACCTTCCAAATCCGGCGAGCTTCAAAACCAAATCAACATGCATTTCCAAGTTTAGTGGAGCTTCCACTTAACATTCCACTAAGTCCACTAGCTCTTGCCATAACTAGTTGTCCTGCAGTATTTAAAACCTTATCCCAACATTCAATGCCCATTGGAACCGTCACCCTTGTATATGTGACCATAGGCCCCCTCACAAATAGTTTTAGGTTAGATCTTTTAAAACTTAGGCTAGTTTAGGATTAGTCACCATAGGTCCCAAATCAATGCCTTAGGTAGTTTCCACATAGTTTTTAGGAAATAGGTTTAGTTTAATTTCAAAAACCATATAGCATTAGACATTAGGTTAGACTAACCTACTAATATATAGTTTTAGGAATTAACTTAGATTAGTTCTCAATTATATAGTTTTAGGAATTAAATAAAATTAATTCACAACTATACATAGCTTAGGAAATAGGTTAGATTAATTTAAATAGGTTACTAACCTTAACAACTTCTTCTCAATTTTATTTAGCACCAAGGCTTAGGATAAAATAGAATCCAATTACGTAACATAGCTGAGAAGCAGATAATCTTACCCAACTCAGGATTCCAAACCCTTCTTAAGTCATGAAATGACTGCATTTTATTTATGCTTGAATGTCCTACCAAGATCGACCTCCAAGACCAAAGCATAACTAGACAACTAAATTGAAACACATTCACACAAGGTCAAAGAACTTGTAACAACAAAGTTCAGTCCATTTTGTCCTTAAATTTATTGATGTCAATATTCCATTCGTTCAATAAGAAGATTAAAAACACTCCTTGGATCAATGGAATTGATCCAAGGATGTGTCAGATTAAGAGTTAAGTTTGCAACTCCAAAACTTGATTGCATCTTACCAGTAAAAAGTGAAAAATGGATTCAAGGAAACCATTTTTATTTCAATCAAAAGATCTTAAGAACAGGAATGATTCATTCATTTCAAGCATGATTTCCTATAATCAAAAGAACACATCTTTATAAGGAAAAATCACATGTCAACACTTGAAATGCAAAGGAGGAATATAACAACTGACAAGGGTGTTACATGCTTCCCTCCTAAAAAGAATCATCGTCCCGATGATTACCTTACTTTAACAATTAATATCAAGGATAATCAATTCATTCACTTTATCACCATATGTCAAAACATATCAGAATCTTATAATTCCAAAAATCAGTGTTCACACAGCTATTTATTCAAAGAATTAAATTTTCATCTACCCAAAACTGGCAGATTTATTGTCATAATGTATAAAATTTCAAATTTTATCAGTTTGCAGAATTTAACTCTGTTCAAACAAAAATGGAAAAGTAGTTTTCATATCCTCCAAGTTTTCCCAGGTTGCACTTTCCTCATTAAACTGGTCCCACTGGACCTTACATTGCCTCAGTTCATGATTTCTTAAATGCAACTGACGAGTTTCCAGCACTCATAATGGTTTAACCACGATTATTCCTAGGTCTTGGACCTGCAAGGAATTCCAATTTAACACATGTGATAAATATGAGACGTATTTCTTAAGCAAAGAAATATGGAAAACATCATGCATTCGTGATAAAGCAGGAGGTAATGCTAAACGATAAGCTACTGGGTTGATAACTTCCACAATTTCAAAAGGTCCCACAAAATGAGGTGATAACTTGGCAGCCTTGCCAAAAGTTATAGAACTCTTTTTCAGTTTTACTCGAAGAAAGACCTTCTCACCAAGCTCAAACTTCCTATCAACCCGCTTCAAGTCAGCATAACTCTTTTGTCTATCTCATTTGCTTCTTTCAAGCGTTCACGAATCATTTTAACTTGTTGTTCCATTTCTGTAAGGATTTCAGGTCCAATTACTTCTCTATCCTCAATGTTGTCCCAACTGACGGGAGTTCTGCATTTCCTTCCGTATAGTGCCTCGAAAGGTGCCATCTTAAGAGAGGTGTGATATGTATTATTGTAAGCAAATTCAACTAGTGGAAGATACTCTTCCCACTTATACTGCTGATCCATACAATACATGTGTAACATATCTTCTAAAACCTGATTCACTCTTTCATTTTTTCCATCCGTTTCGGATGATACGCAGAACTAAAATTTAGCTTAGTTCCTAGAGCTGCATTAAGTGTTTTCCAAAACCTTGACGTCATTCTAGGATCTCTATCAGATATGATTAACTCAGGTACTCCATGTAATCTAAAAATGTCATGAACAAACCTTTTTGCCAAAACAGGAGAATCATCTTTCAAATTTCCAGCAATAAAATGTGCTACTTTTGTCAGTTTATCAACAACTACTAAAATAACATCATGTTTGTTTCTTGTCATAGGCAAACCTTGTACAAAATCCATGCTTATTACTTTCCATTTGTACTACGGAATGCTATGTGGATATAATAAACTGGCTGGGTGCATGTGTTCAGCTTTAACACATTGACATTCTAAGCAATGCTTAACAAACTCAATAACATCCTTTTTCATTCCTTTCCAGAAATATTGTTGTTTTATATCAGTAAGCATTTTTGTAATGCCAGGATGTCTAGAAAAAGGTGAGCTATGAAATTCAACTAGTAATTTCTTTCTCAATTCATTAAGTGAAGGTATGTATACTCTATTTTCAAACCGTAATATTCCTTCATTATCAAAGTGAAAGCCTTTATACCTTACGTCTTTTGGATCTGCAGCAAGTGCTATTTTCACTTGCTTGAAAATAAGAATCAGATTCCATAACATCTTTTACTTCATCCTTAAACTAAGTTCTTAATGTTATAAGAGCATAAATGTGCTTCCTATGACTTAGAGCATCAACAACTCTATTTTCCTTACCTTTTATGTAACTTATGTCAAAATCATATTGTGACAAAAACTCTAACCATCTATGTTGTCTTGCATTCAGATTTGGTTGAGTGAAAATATACTTCAACCCTAGATGATCATTTTTCAATTCAAAAGGTTTACCAAGTAGATAATGTCTCCATACTTGAAGTGCATGAACAATGGCAGCAAGCTCTAAATCATGTGGAGCATAATTCAACTCATGTAACTTAAGTTTTCTACTTTCATAAGCTATGACATGATCATTTTGTACTAATATTCCTCCAAGACCTTCACCAAAAGCATCTGTCACAACTGTAAAATCCCCATTAGGATCAGGTACGAATAGGTGCAGAAGTTAACTGATTTTTCAAAGTTTCAAAAGTAGATTCACACTTCTCACTCCATACAAATTTCTTATCCTTTTTCTGCAACGAAGTTATTGGTGTAGCTACCTTAGAAAAATCCTTAACAAATTTTCTATAATAACCAGCAAGTCCCATGAAGCTTCTTACCTCATGTATGTTCTTAGGTGCAGCCATTTTGTTATCACTATAATCTTAGAAGGATCTACAACAATCCCATCTTTACTTATAACGTGACCCAAATAATGTACTTTTGTATCATAGAAAGAACATTTAGACAGCTTACCAAATAACTTCCTCTTTCTCAGGATTTCCAAAACGATCTTCAAGTGCTCATGGTGTTCCTCAACATTTTTAGAATATATGAGAATGTCATCCAAGAATACAAGCACAAATTTGTCCAAGTATTCTTGAAAGATATTATTCATTAGATTCATAAAAGTTGCAGGTGCATTTTTCAACCCAAAGGGTAAAACAGTAAATTCATAATGCCCATACCTTGTCCTGAAAGTAGTTTTATGAATGTCTTCATCTTTAATTCATAATTGATGATAACCCAACCTAAGATCTATCTTAGAATACACTGATGCACCATGCATCTGATCAAATAAATCATCAATTCTAGGAAGTGGGTACCTATTCTTGATTGTCGCTTTGTTCAACATTCTGTAATCAATGCACAACCTAAGTGTCCCATCTTTCTTTTTCACAAAAATTACTGGTGCTCCCCAAGGAGAAACACTTGGTCTAATCAACCCTTTTGACAAAATTTCTTGTAATTGTGCTTTAAGCTCTACTAATTCTATAGTAGTCATTCTATATGGTGCCTTAGAAATAGGTTCCATTCCAGGTTTGATCTTGTTGTCCACTCAAAATTCCCTGCTCTGATAAAAGTAAAATTTCAAAATTTTGAGTTATGAGTGTTTTTCTCTAAAGTGCCTAAGTCGTGAAAATTGAGAAAATCTGTGTTTTGGGTCATTTTGTATGTATTTCGGGCCTGTCGGACATTTTTGTCCCGCCTGTCCCAAGTACGAAAGTGCATTCTGTTCCCCGATCGGCCGAAATCCCCGAAGTTGTTCCATTTTCGGGCCCGTCGGAACTTTTTGTCCCAAGTGTCCCAAAACTTATTGTGCGAGATGTTCCATTTTCGGCCGAAACACCCGAACCGCGTACTTCGCACTTTCTTGTTCCAAATGTCCCAAATCAAAAAGTGCAAGTTGTTCCATTTTCGCCCGAACCGGCCGAGTCGCGTACTCCAGAACTTTTTGTCCCAAATGTCCCAAGTTCAAACGGGCCTTTTGTTCCATTTTCGGCCGAAACACCCGAACCGCGTCCTTCGCGCGTTTTCGTCCCAAATGTCCCAAAATGCATTTGTGCGTCTTCTCCCTGTTTCGCCCGAATCGGCCGAGCCGCGTGTTTCGCGCATTCGCGTCTCACATGTCCCAAGCGTACCAAGTGTCATTCGTGCTTATTTTTCCCGCTCTACCCGAATATCATGCTTATTCAAATTGGTGGTTATGTATTAAATGCGCATTCATGGCCTTTCTCTCTCCTAAACGGCTATATAACGAGCATTTCCCCTTTGCATTTTTCGCACTACTTCCATGCTATCTTTTGCTCGAACCCTTGCAATTTGCAAACCTGCGCGTGTTCCCCTCCCTCTGTAATTCCTTTCCGAGTCTGGTTTGCGGCTCTGTCCTCCTAGCTACTATCAATATGAAGATCAAATTTCAGGGACAGGAGCAAATTTCTCCACTTGAGTCTGCCGTTCGCAATATTGGGGACAGCGAAGCTCGTCATCTTGATTTCAGTGATTTTTGGGCAAGAATGGCAGACACAAACCCTACACCAATGGCGCAGATGATTCACGATAGTGGTTTGGCTTTTGCTGGAGGTTTCCCAATCTCAGTACAGTGTGCTGACACCGTGCTTTCATGCGGAGCTCACTTCGACCCCGCTTCGAGCGAATTGACCAATATACATGGGGAACTCATCGCCAAATTGGATGCTGCCGCCATTAGCACTGCTCTGAGGATTCCAGAGATGGATAATGCCATAGTCATTTCCCGGATCAAGCACAGGCCCTATTCGACCAAGACAGTGACAAATATAAGGCACGAGTGGCGAAGTCCTGGCTGAAGAACCCTAAGAAAGGAGCTTCTCGTCTGACCAAAACCCTCTTCCGAGCAGATTTCAATGAAGAGTTGTCAGACTTCATAATCTTGCTGGCTCGGGTTATGGGTTTGCCCTCTACCAACGAATTTCACTTCTGGATGTGCCCGCTCATCAGCATGGTGTGCGAAGGAACGCAAAATATCAATTGGGCGGAAATCATAAGCATGAATTTGACGGAGCAGCTGTCCAATGTGCAGCAAATGAAGAAGTTCTATATGACTTCGTACCTGATGTATACCCTGGCAGCGTCACGGCAATGGTTTGGCTTTTCTTACATCGACGCTCACAAAGATGATCCAGTATATGCTTACTGCCCGCAGTTCACCCTGGAGACCAGCAATCGTAATTTCAGAAGGGTCAATGATGCTTTCACCATGTACGTGGTCAGACTGCTCGAAGGTGATACTGCTAGAAGGTTTTCAGATGAAGCCATGAACCTGATATCGCAATATGGTGCTTATTTCATCCAATTCAGGAAATTTTCTTATATCAGGCTTGCTGGCTATGAGAGCACTCCTCTGCGGCTTCCCATGTTCTGCAATGATAAAATGGCCTTGATAGAAATATGCAGGCAACTAGACAAGTTGCACAGAACTTGCAGAGATAAGAAGATTTCTGGCTTGCACTTTCCCATCTCTCTGGGAAACTACACTTGCAAAACAGCTCTGGATGCTCAGAACATAGAGAGAGCCCTGGTACCTATCACCGTTCATTTCTTCAAGCCAAGAACCTGCTTTGACTTGAAGAAGTTTATTGAACAGAACATCAAGATAATCTACCATCATAGGGCAGATACAGAAGACTACTGGGCTGACTGTGCAGATGATTTTGAGGCCAGGAGAAGGCATTGTGGCAGGTTCTCCCTGCAATTGATCCAAGAACTCGGTCTATACCAAGTTCCTGAAGGTCTCCAGGATGACAATTCTGATCTATACTCGTATGAGTATGAAAATGTGATTAAGCACACTCCTTTGGAGGACCTGGATTGGAACAGGAAAGAGAGGGATGATCTGGCTGAGATCCTTGCTCCAGTCTTAGTCAGGACTAAGGTCTGGTTTGACAGGATGGTTCGAGAATTCAGGAGGCATTCAGGAGAATCCTCTTCTAAGGATGCTTCAACACCAAGAAGAGAAGCATCTATTCCAAGGTCAGAAACACCAGTGAAGACCCCTCCTGCTTCATCAATACAAGGACCTGCGGCTTCTACTCCTTCTTCATCCACTCAAGTGTACCAGAAAAAGCTCAAGGAGGTTAAGAAGGAGCCTGTGGAAAGTGACCCTCAAAGAAAGCAGGCAGAGTTGCCTATGGGACCAGAGAACATCATTGTTCTCAGTGAAAGTGAAGAAAGTGAAATACCAACTCTTGCAAGTGCTCCTGAAGATCCAGCTGATAAAGATAAAGAAATCCAGAGCACTGAGCTTTCAGGTGATGTTGACTCTTCTGCCGCAATTGCCCCAAGTGCCCCACTCACTTCTCAACTCGAATCAACAGCTGCGCAGACCTTGAGCGTCATGAGCTCTCTGTCTCTTGGTCCCCTTGCCCCTCCTGCTGATTCCTCTTCCTCTTTTGCGTGGGTGCAACCTTTGGTTGACAAAAGGAAGAGGAAATTTTCCTCCCAAAGCTCAGGACCAAATTTTGATGCCGTTGCAGCCTTGTTGGGCACCACTCCTTCTCGTGCCAAGAGAGCCAAGGTTACCTCTAGAATAGTATCTGATGCTCAAGGTCAACAATTCCTGGAGATTGCCAAGCCTACAATGGATAAATCAGAGCAGGACTTGCAGGTATCTGACTTAGAGCTCTCGAGAATCCCAATGGGAGAGTCTACCCCTGAAGGTGAAATTCACAACCTCCAGGAAACAGTCACAAGAGTCATTGGGAGGGTAGAGAAAGGGCAACAAACTATTGAATAGTTGGAAGAACAGGCCCAGGTTCTCATAGGTTTCATCAAGTCTCTTTTGTCTAAGGACAAAGTTTTAGACCCTACCCCATTGACTACTCTCCCACCTCCTGTAATTCTAAGCCAAGATGAAGTGCAGAGTATCAAAGATATGCACAAGTATTCTGTCTATGGCAGAGCTATTGAAGCCCTGGTGGATGACATGCTTGTTGCTGGATTAAACTTCATCGATGAAGCTTTCAAACTCCACGAAAAGGTGAGCAATGTACAACTGAAGCTCTCCTCCACTATCAATATCATGGATAAAGAGCTCAAACTCGGAGCAACAGCATAGTAGACCTCCGACTCATGGGACAAGCAGATGAGAACGTTACATGGCAGTAAAGTCTTTGATGATGCAAAGGATAATCTGTCACAAAGTCCTGGGTCTACAGTGTGGAGTGGAAGATCAGAGTCCTGGAGGAGGCTTTGGGAGAATCAAGAACAACAAGCGTAAGGGTGAAGCTTTCAAGACACTGGTGGTCTCTGCTTTCAAAGATATACACTGTCATCTTCAGGATGAGACTTCTGGTACTTCCCTTTCCTTGCAAGAAATCAAAGCTCAATTCAGAGCTTTTGTCAAAGATAACCTATTCAAGGAAAGTTCCATCTCCAAGGAGAAAATGAAGGAGATTTGCTCTCTTCAATCTGCCATTGAAGAAGCAAACAAAGATTATCATACTCATGTCGAGTTTGATAATGAGATGGAGAAGTGTCTTGGATTTTGGACTCAGTCTACGACCAACACGTCAGTCCCTCGTGGCAGAGACATAGCTGAGGCGTTAAAGAAGTTCAGGCAGCGGATTCTGAAGTCAGTGGGTCCCTCTCAGTGACTGGCCACCTGTCTTCTTCCCCATTCTTTTCTCTTCTTCCCTTTCTTTTCCGTTTTCTTTGTAAAAGGTTGAGGTATTGCGGTTGGCAGTCCTTAACTATTCTTGGTTAAAAGAAACGGTTACGAAGAGTAACTGACTTGTAAGCTATATAATGGCATTTCTACGCCATTCGAAGAGGAGGAAGAACTTGTCATATTTTCTGAAAGTGTAAATAGATTACAAAGAAATCAATACAGAAGGACTTTTCCATTCTTTGTCTATCTGATCTCTGTTATTCCTAAGCTTTCGTTTATTTTCTTTGTGAAGATCATTTGTCTCAAGTTCGTTAGTCTTACCGATTGCATACTCTTCAACTTTGCAAGCTCGGTGATCTTGTATAACCAAGAAGGAACTTTGTGTCCTTGATTAATGAATCTGTGTTAAGAAACTTTGTGTTCTAAGCAGATGTTATTTACAGAACTTTGTGTCTTTAAATTCCATCTTATTTATTCAATACAAATGATCTTGTTTCAATTCATCATGACTTTCGCATACATAAAGAATTACTCGATATCTATAATTCTGCGCATGTTGCCTTTCTCGCTTCTTTCCCGTACTCTCATTTCTTCAAATTTTGAATCGATGATCCTTGTGGAAAACACTTTTGTAATATCCAAGTTCAACCATAAAATCATGTTTTGTATATTTGTAAATAAGTTCGTTTCTCAATAAGGGAACCTCTCCCATTAAAGAGGAGGGACTTCTTGTCCCCCATTGCTGCCTTCGTCAGAAGTCCTATCCGACGACCAACGAGATCTCAATTATAAAATCAAATTCTCTTTTAGGGGGAAGACCCAAAGAATTCTTCCGAAACACGTCACCTCAGTAATTTTGTAACAGCAAATAACGATTCATGAGATCATTGTTTTCTTTTGCAGATTCAGAAATTTTTACTGCATACAAGGTACAACCTTTATTTTTGGCCTTTTTAAGTTGCATGGTAGATAATTTCCTAACTGAAATCTCACGTTTCTCACCCTGAATCTCTGTTGTTTTCTACAGGTCATCAAAACAACTAATATATTTCTCAAAATAGTCAACTTTTGCTTTGTGATCTGCTAGCCAGTTAACCCCTATGATTACATCATAAGATCCCAAAGGTGCTACATACAGATCAACCTCAGTGGAAAAAGTGGGTAATTCAAGGACTGCTCCAAAAAGACACATACTAACTATATGAACAACATTATTCCCATAATGTACAGTCCATGTTTTATCCATTTTTCCAGCTTTTCATTTTAGTTTTGATGCAAGTTTATTAGAAATAAAACATTCAGTAGCTCCTGTATCAAAAATAATAGTTACAAGTATACCAAATAACTTACCAGGAACTTCTATAGGTGTGACTTGCTTTTCACTTATTTTTCTATTACGGCAACGATGTATCTTATGTTTTTGATCACGATCATCCTTCTTCAAAGGAAAATTATTTGCATAGTGATCCTTGCCATAGTTATAACAGCCTCCTACAGGTCCCTTTCTAGGCTCAAAGTTATTTCCAGCCTTAAAATTATTATTTTGACCCCATAGGACTTCTATCCATTACTGTTGTTTCTTACAAAATTGCTCCGTATTTCCAGTAGGCTTATTCATCATTGCTTTCTTGTTGTTATCACTGTAAACTTATTTTTATTACCAAACTTCTTCCACGGTCCCTTCTTTGGTGCAAGAGAGGTTGAAGAGGAGTTTGGAAATTTCTTCCTTACTTCCTCTTTGTGAGCAGAAATTGCTTTCAATTTTTGTTCCTGCCTTATGGATTTTTCCACAACTCCTTCCATCATGGTTGGACTATGTACATCCACCTCTCCCCCTATTATGAGACTCAATCCCATGATGAATTTCCTTATTCTAAACTTTTCATCAGTTTGATACTGCGGGACATACTTAAGGAGTTTAGTAAACTTCTCCCAGTATTCCGTTACAGTCAGCTTCCCTTGAGCTAAGTTCTAAAATTCAGTCATTTTCTAGTCATAGTAAAGTCAGTGGCAGCCAGCGTTGCCTAAAATAGCTTTTGAACTGGTCCCAGGTAATATTAGACTCATCAATATTTAACTCACCTTTTGGTTGTCCCACCATGAAGATGCCTCATGAGAAAGCTGATATGCTCCCCATATCGCTTTTGTTTCCTCAGAGAGTATAGCAAAATACTTCTCCATTTCATTGAGCCAGTTTTCAGCTCCATCTCCCAAAGTGGTGCCATCAAATTTAGGTGGACTTATCCTTTTTATGTCATTGGTGAGTTCAGCTGCTAACCTTGCCTTTTTGTTCTCTGGTGGAACAGGCACATTAACATTGTTATCATCAACACCCAAATTGGTGTTGTCCTCAGGAGGTGGTGATTGTTATTACCAGCATCATTTTCCTCCTCGTTACCCATCACTTGTTATTCCAGTATAGCCAAACGATCCCTTGTGTCCAACAGGGCAGCAAGGATCTCATCAATTTTTTGGTTGTTGCTACTCCATCAACAGGTGGAGGGTTATTCACAACGTTTCCTCTTGTTCTAACCATTTTCTGTTAACAAGAAAATTTAAGTTTTTATCAGATTATGGACACAATAGGTCCAAGAGCTGCAACCTTCAGCTCTGATACCAAGATGTAACATTCCCATTTTAAGACTTTAGAAACAAGGGGAAAAAAATTTGAAGCAATGTTCTCTATTCTAAATAATACATCATTTAGAACACACATTCTATGCCAATCAATCTCATAACAGATAACCATATGCAACTGTAATGACTCGGTATCTTCCGATCTCTCATGTTAATCTAAACACATAGTGTATACTACGTATACTTGGTTACTTACCCTAATCCGGGTTTCGAGTGATCTATTTAAAGAACCTATCTGAATATTTGTTACCAATATTCATCTGACATCATGTTCTACTAAACTAGGTGATATAGGACAACGCAACCAACAACTTGTGATACTTTGGCCAAAGATTTTCAACATACTTGTCTATGTGATTATTCCTAGATGGCATACACGTCAACGGAATACGTCCTTCACCTCACTCTTCATTATCTAGAATGGTCTTTACTGACTTTTGTCAGTCCACTTGTCCAAGATTTTATCCTAACCCAGATTAGTGACATGATATAGTATATTGGATCATTCACGTTAACTAAGGGTATTTAGACATATTCAATTGACCTAAGTCGATTGAATGTGCCTACCTACCCCTAGTTAGTGAGAGTCATCACCTAAACCGGATCATGTATCTAATTCATTCTAGAAGGAAACCAAGTACAAGTCCTCAGCATATGTAGGTCTAGATGGTCAAATGCAGAAGGGTGTTGCCACATGTCAATCGCAATATCAGATTGTATCTTTCGAAAGACCTTAGATTTCTCAAAGGTACAGCTCTACAAATTGGTGTGTGCCAACATCTACCAAAACTGCCTCATCGCTATGTACATACTTCAAGGAGAACATTAACATTTAGTTAATTAGTGGATTTAAGATTCATTTTACATATCCTTGCGAAACGTAATAATCCACACTCCTTAAGTTCTTTTCCAAAATCTGATTCAAGTAACCATTTAAGAACTTAACTTAAGATTGCTTTTTAAGTTCATTTAATTGGCTTAACGAATGCTAACCAAAAATAGGACAGCAACGTCATAAGTTCCATTAAATGCAACTTAACCATTCAAGAAGGTGTAGTAACCACATAGGATTACCTAAGTAGACTTCATTGGAATGAGGTCTAATGATTTAATGATCATTGCACCTTTCCTTTTGTTTACATTCAATTTGAAAGAGGAAGAGTCTTCCTCTTTATGGTTAAGTTTTAGGATTTAACAACCCTCTTTATCTTTTACAATTTCTTTGGTTTTACTGCATGTTTATTACATCATATTACCATACAAAATTGTTTAGATAATAACATCATATTCTACAACTTATCAAGTTGTATCTTAATTAGGGAGATTGAACTTAACTCCCTTTATCCAACATAACAAAGGATAATCAATTAAGTATATAAATAATATGAATAATATCAACAAGACAGAATTCCATTTCTTTCATATTAACACCAGATAGTTTACAAATCCAATTCAAGTAAGTTTTCAACTTTCAATTCATCTTTGTAAACTTATATAATTACAATACTATGCATTTTAGGAAAATTGCCAATACAATAGTCTTCTTTCAACAAGAATACAATTTCTCTTTTAAATTTACAACCCAAGAAAGAAATAAGGATTCTTCACAAGGAATCAAACTTAAATCAGCCAATGTATCATAAAAGTTTTGCCTTCTTTTACCACTTACGGAATCCATCTGCAAAAATTGCTAGCACGGGTCAGTTCAAAGAACTAAGCATGATAAGTACCAAACATTAAAACTTCATGCTTTCAACTAATTGTTCCATTAAAACAACTCGCTTTAATGAAACAATTAATATATCAAACATAAAAGCATAAGTAATAACAATGAGAAAATAAATACATTAATAAATCTGAATTCCTTTGTAAGAAAAGAACAAAATATATTTCACAACATCTGCCTTATCATTTTAAAGTTTAAATTGAACCTATCAATTATAACAATAGTTCATCCTATCATTATTTCCAATTCTATCATCTTAGAATACAACATTAATCTTCACTAAGGACAAAGTAAGTATTTACATTTCCTATTCCACAAATCGGACATCTAACCTCTTCCTACATGGTTTCTTCAAATGAAATAAACAAGGAAGACCAACACTTATAAAATCTCTATTTCAAGAAGTCAATTATTTCATTTCATAGTACCCAACAAACAAATTCTCTTTCTAATCTAAACAACTTAGTTCCTACACTAATTTCCAGAAAAGAGAGATCAATATTATTTCCAAGTTCCAAGAAGACATACTTCCAATCTCTTTTATATTCCTTATCAATTAGAACATAAATTTCATATTTTAGTTTCAAATGAAATAAACAGAAATTTCGAAACAATACACAACCCAAGATGTGTATTTCTTTGAAACAGAGAAGAAAATACTATTGCCAAATTCAAAGAATGAACAGTCAGAATGATAAAAAAAAGAAGAACAAACCGTTCTTCTACAAATTCGTTTAAAGTTAAGATCTCAAAGAGAACTTTATAACAAAGAGCAACTACTCTTCCCAAATCTCTTTGAGTAAGTAGTTCGAACTTAAAATAGAGTTTAGAACTTAAACAGTTAAATAGGATAGAAGAAAACCCATACAATAGCAAATCCATATCGAACATATCGATAAAAGAAACACAGATCAGAACTCAGAGTCCAAAATCCAAGTTGCCATAACGAACACAAAATTCACTTACGGCCCAAGACAACTCAATGATTAATCACGGGTTCAGGGTAACGTTCAGTTCCCATTCAAATTTATATTCAAAATGAAGGAGACTCGAACCAGTCTTAAAACGAAACCCGAGAATCAAACAAGAATTCAGAATTAAGAAAGTATCAAAAATACAAGTGTAGTATTGAATATGAGCTCCCAATGATAGCCAGTCAATCACAAGGATAAATCATGAGCATAGAAACCACAAACAGGCTTCCAAAACAATCCCGCATTACCCACTATCCCATTCATTTATTTATAGTAACAAGAACTGAAATGCTAGATTTAACAATACGAAACCCGAATACCATTTTAACTCAAACACGAGCCCAAAACAAGTTCCATGAAACACAAGTTCCAATACAGTTAAGGAAAATGCAGGCTCCACACAAGCATTGGCTCAAATGAACACGAGTCTGGTTACAACTTAATCAACAAGAGCCCACAACAACTAAACGAAAACACGGGTCTCAAATACAGTCCCGAGTCCAACACAGACCACCTACAACTTATTCAAACATGAGCTTCCATACAGGCTCAAGCTCAACACGGCCCCAAACACTATAAAAGTGAAACACAGGTTCAATAAAGGCCAAAGCTCAAGCGAACACGAGCTTACAAACAATTTCAAACCCAAACTAAACACAAGTTTCACACATGGTCAACAAAACCCTATTTTCCAATGGAGTTTAGATCACCAAGAGGCTACAATACAACTCTAAACAAAAATGAAACCGAATACAACTTAACGAAACACGAGCTTCCATACGAGCTCAAGCCCAACATGGCCGAAGATGAACTAAGCAAAAATAGTCTCATTAAAAGCTAAAACTCAACACGAGTTTCATATTCAGTCTGAGTTCAACACAACAGTTTGAATATAGGTTAGATGAAACACGAATTTAAACAAGTTCAAGCCCAACACAGGACCGATTATAAGCTAAAATGAAACATAGTTTTTACACAAGCTAAAGCTCTACGCGAGCATCGAATTCAAACTATATCTCAACATAATACACAAATTCAAACTTCAAACAAGAATAGACAAGACCCAGATTTCATCAAGTTCTAAATCATGGCATAAAACAAAGCAATGAAGGTCTGTTCCACTTAACACTTCATACTCCAGTTCCAAAAGTCAAGTAGAGTTACAAAATCAAGATTTACATGCATGATTTGCTAACAAAACTCAAATGAAGTTTCCAAACTTAACATTATTTTTGCAGTGGGTTTCATACCCCGATTTCACAAAAATATACATAAACCCAGAAGACAAATAACCAGTTAAATCATACAAGCCAAGAATATCATATAAGCAGAGTTCATTTAAAGGAACATTTCAAAGAAAGCAAGAAATATTAATGGTTAGAGCCTATCATGCCTGATAGCACTTCTACCAAATCGAAGGAGCTTCCAAGACGAGTTTCCAACTTCCTTTCTCTTCCACGCAAGATCAAATAGCAACAAATTTCCTCCGAATGCCTTTTATATTTTCCCATGATCAAAAATAGATCAGAAGAACCAAAAATAGCCACAAACTACAAGTTAAATTGCTGGTTCGAAGAACTAGTTTTTCTCATGCAGAGCAAAATCTGGAGAGAGTGAGAGAACAAACAACTTCCCCAAAATCCACCTTCCAAGTTTCCAAGGCTATTTGAGTGCCTTGACCGAGGCCAATTAATTCCATTAAATGAAATTTTCCCACTTATCCTTATTTTCCACCGCCTTCCAAATCCGCAAGCTTCAAAACCAAATCAACATGCATTTCCAAGTTTAGTGGAGCTTCCACTTAACATTCCGCTAAGTCCACTAACTCCTGCCATAACTGGTTGTCCTGTAGTATTTAAAACCTTATCCCAACATTCAATGCCCATTGGAACCATCGCCCTTGTATATGCGACCATAGGCCCTTGTAGAATGCGACCATAGGCCCCCTCGCAAATAGTTTTAGGTTAGATCTTTTAAAACTTAGGCTAGTTTAGGATTAGTCACCATAGGTCCCAAATCAATGCCTTAGGTAGTTTCCACATAGTTTTTAGGAAATAGGTTTAGTTTAATTTCAAAAACCATATAGCATTAGACATTAGGTTAGACTAACCTACTAATATATAGTTTTAGGAATTAACTTAGATTAGTTCTCAATTATATAGTTTTAGGAATTAAATAAAATTAATTCACAACTATACATAGCTTAGGAAATAGGTTAGATTAATTTAAATAGGTTACCAACCTTAACAACTTCTTCTCAATTTTATTTAGCACCAAGGCTTAGGATAAAATAGAATCCAATTATGCAACATAGCTGAGAAGCAGATAATCTTACCCAACTCAGGATTCCAAACCCTTCTTAAGTCGTGAAACGACTGCATTTTATTTACGCCTGAATGTCCTACCAAGATCGACCTCTAAGACCAAAGCATAACCAGACAACTAAATTGAAACACGTTCACACAAGGTCAAAGAACTTGTAACAACAAAGTTCAGTCCATTTTGTCCTTAAATTTATTGATGTCAATATTTCGTTCGTTCAATAAGAAGATTAAAAACACTCCTTGGATCAATGGAATTGATCCAAGGATGTGTTAGATTAAGAGTTAAGTTTGCAACTCCAAAAATTTATTGCATCTTACTAGCAAAAAGTGAAAAATGGATTCAAGGAAACCATTTTTATTTCAATCAAAAGATCTTAAGAACAAGAATGATTCATTCATTTCAAGCATGATTTCCTATAATCAAAAGAACACATCTTTATAAGGAAAAATCACATGTCAACACTTGAAATGTGAAGGAGGAATATAACAACTGACAATGGTGTTACAGAGTGAGTCGATGAAGAAAGAATAAGGACCACGAGCATGCATCTAATCCCACCTAGCAACCTAGCCCTTGCACTTGGTTTCCCATTTCTGGAATAGTTATTGAGAAACAATCTAGTGTTGGTGATAGAGTAGCAATAGGTAGATTTCATTTTTTGTTGATTATAAAAGTTCTTTAGACAATAAATTTATGTATGGTTGTGTAGATATCTTCTTTGTTTAGTGGTCCAATTGGTAGTATATTTTCTAGTGTGTCATCGGGGAAGAGCGAGGGCACATAGAATCTTGGTAATATGTCTGGAAGTAGCAAAACTTCACAAACTATGGGAGTTCAATTTAGTATAATAGTTAGAACACATATTAGCTCATCCTCTAGTCTCGGTGCATGTTATAGGAGGTGGATCCAAAGGATCGGGGGTTCGGGATCTAGTGGATCTACTCTTTTTAGAGGTGGACGAAATACTAGAGGTAATATAGGTTCTGGATCTAGTGGTCATGGTCTGTACTCACCCACAAAAATTCTATTACGAGATGTATCTCCATGTTTTAGAGTACATAGGCATTAAGGATGCAGTGGATCACGTGAATATGTGTGAGATATTATGGCATGCTAAGGGAATCACAACTCCTAAGTGGAAGGAAAGCCGCTTTACTCTACTTTGCAAGGGGGCACACATAGTTGGTATAGGAAGTATGATTTGAATCATAGTGTTATAGATTACAACATGTTATGTGATGATTTCTTGGCTGAATTTCAGATACCTGAGTTTGAATAGAAGAGCATTAATGAACTAAAGGAAATTAAGTAGGGCATGGATGAGAGCGTAAGGGAGTATGATGCATGCTTTAAAAATTTGCAATGAAATTTGTCTTATGGTATTCACCCTAGCAAGCATGCACAGCTTGTTTATAAGCATTTTGATCAAACCTTTTAGAAGGGCACTCTCTCATAAGACATTTATGGATCTACGTGAGGATTTGGAGGTAGATCTGTGTCGCCGAGGTAGTTCGGAGTGTAGATACTAGAGTTAGTCCATTATTAGAGGCACATATTACATCTATGGAAAATTAATTGGATAAAATTTCAGCCAATTCACCTTAGGAGACGTAAAGAGGGATATGGTGTACATATTGTGAGGTTAAAGGACACACTAAGGATAGCTACCCTCATAAATTGGTGCATGCCATGTTGTTGGATTGTGATATTTGTCACTTAGATCATGATTTAAGTAGGTTCCCATTTTTGTAGCACGCAATATGGAAGAATGTGTCCTATTATTGTAATATTTGTAAGTCCCACACTCATGATATGGAGAATTATAGACTGATTGATCAGATTCATGAAGCTATTGAAACTAGCATGCACTAGACTAGTGTTGTGAATAATTCAAAGGATCAGGAAGGAAAACATCATGAAGGGCGCTGATGGAGGTGGTAGAGGTAGAGGTTACCGTGGATGATATAAAGGCCATGGTTGTGCTCTTGGAAAAGGTGATTTTCTACGGGAACCTATTTTACATGTGGATCCCCTGATCATTATAGGCGTGAATTCCCTAAGAACGTAGTCTTATCATTATATGGGAAGTAGCATATGTTTGAATAATTCCTAAGTTATATGAGCACATGAGTAAGAACCATAAGAATAATGATAAGGGCGAGGTGATGATTAAAGTGTAGTGTACCGCAAAAGATCGGTGGATGTCTAAATTTTCAATTAATCCTGAGATGCTACCTATGTTAGTGCCTACATGCATTGAGGTTGAGTGCTCTCGTGAGATCCCGAAGAAGAAACTAGTGATTATAAAGAAAGAGGTGATAAATGAAAAATATCCAGATCTCGCCCCCTAGAAAGAGGTATACCAAGAGACTATGAAGGTTATTATAAACTTGTTGGGTAAAATAAAGTTCTTGAAGGAACAACCATGGAAGCTAGAGAAGGTGAAGAAATATGAGCTTCCTCATAAATATGTAGATGAATTGAAAGAGGTTTGTAAGATGTTGTACCATGAAAATATAATTCCTTTGTTAGGGGAAGGGTTGAGAGAAAAGATACCATGCGTTGGATCTACACGAGAGATAGATATTCCATGCAAACTTACCCCTCATAGTCTTGAGTATAATTATGAAATCACTTTGAATGCGGTTGTTGATGGGTGGCTATTGAGTAACACATTGATTGATGCATGTACGAAGTAAATGTGCTCACTCTGGATGCATGGAATCAGATGGGGATACCACTGTTACAACCCTCTTCAAATGTGTTGTATATGGTGAATAAGACTAGATCCACACCCATTGGAGTATTGAAGGATGCCACTATTACTATACAAGGGGCCAAGTTTACTAGGGACTTTGAGGTCTTGGCACTTGCAGAAGCAGATAGTTTTCTAGTATTACTTGGGTGCCCTTGGTGTTACACGAATAATGTTGATTTGTGCTTTAATAAAGGTTATATTAGTTTTGAGAACAAGGAGGAGCGCGTAATTATTCCTTTGACAGATGGGAAAGTTGCACCATATGTAGAACCCTTGAGTGAAGAGGATCTAAACAGGATATATGCATGCATAGTTAGGGATCCTGAAGTGCTTGAGCCATCTAAGGAAGGTGTTATACAATGGGATGATGCTCAATCTATGAGTGATACAACTAGTACTATCTGTGAAAGATGGGTGCATGGAATGTATGAAATGATTAGATGAGAGATCAAGAATATAGTTAATTGTGTGATTATTCTACATGGTGTTCATTTCTTGAGTCATAACCAAGTACCTTGGTAGATTGGTGAATGAAACCCTTACGTATTTCTGTACAACATGGAAGCCTAGTGGAAGGATTAGGGTGACAAAAGAAATATGCTTATTTATACCCTACACTGGATAGCAACGTGTTTGTAGAATACACACAGAGATAACCTTTTGGAGTGGTGAGAGGTGAGAATCACCTTTTCTACTAGGTTTCTAAGGAACAATGTACCTTATCATATATTTAAATTCCATGGGAAGGATTCTAGCTTTGCACCACGTTCAGAAGTGTGAGAGACTCTGGATGGAGGGGAAGGATGCCTTACCACCATCACTCTAGGTACATAAGTTCTACACCACTCTAAGTGGTTGTGCATGTGCATGGTATGTTCATGTAGAGCTAATAAGAGCCACAATTAATTGGCAAGAGATGACCTTAGGTACTTTGACTATTTTTCTACTAAACCTCTAGGTGAATGAAGAATTATAGATTATGAAGCACCTTATGATGGGGGATAATGTAAAAGCTAAAGAAATCCTATTAGATATTTTTGGAGAGTTAGATTTGGAGGAACACTTTGAGGAAGAAGAGACAGATGAGGAGCATCTTGGGTGCGCCTAGATGGAAAAAGAGAAAAGTAAGATGGTTTATATGATTGATGATGAAGAAGTAGATCATATGGATGTTGATCACACTATAGGTACGTGCAAAGTCTTAGATAGTGCTGATGATAAGGTGTGTGATTATCATGAGAATATAAAAATAAATACGGTCAACATTGGGACAAATACAAAAACTAAAGAGGCCATTATTGGTGACTATTGATCTAAAAATAGATAGCTAATATTATTGAGCTATTGCTTGAATTTCGAGACTTATTTTCATGAGGCTATCATGATTTGAAGGGAGTGCATACCTCTTTGGGTGAGATAAGGATCAAGTTAAAGGAAGGTGCATGCTTGGTTAGGAAGAGACCCTACAATATGAACCCTAATCTACGCATCAAGGTCAAGAAATAAATTGTTAAGATGTTGAAATCTGGAATCATTGAGCCCATTGAGGAGTCAGAGTGGGTTAGCCCCATGGTGATAAGCATAAAGAAAGATGGTAGGATAAGGATATGTGTGGATTACAGAGAGTTTAATGTTTCTTGTGTTATAGATCCTTTTCCCACACCTTTTACTGAGGATATCTTGGAGGGCATTGCAGGTGTCGATTTACTCTTTCACTGATGGATTCTCTGGTTATCATCAGTGTGGATTGCTAAAGAAGACTAGGAAAAGATAAATTTCACCATTGAGTGGGGAAGTTTTGCATATATAGTTATGCCTTTTGGGTTGAAGAATGCACCTACAATATTTTTGTGCATTATTGTACAAGCATTTGAGGACTTTATACACAAGTTTTTATAGGTTTATTTGGATGATTAGACTGTATATGGGATAGTAAAAGATCATTGTGACAACTTGAGACTTATGTTTGAGAGGTGTTAGAAATTGAGCATCTCTCTCAACATTAAGAAGTGTATCTTTGTGACACCCTTTGGAACTTTTTTGGGACATATTATATGCAAGGAAGGTTTGTTGGTAGATCATACTAAGGTCACAATTATCTTGGGCTTAGAGGAGCCTACCAATCAAAGCAAGATGCGTGGGTTTTTAGGACACACAGATTGTTATAGGAAGTTCATTAAGGGATATGATAGTATTGTCACACCCTTGGAAGAATAATGGAAAAGTAAAGGAAAGTTCCATTGGAATGAGGCACAATAGCTAACATTTGAGACATTGAAGGAAAGACTTAATTTTGCACCCATTTTACGCTTTCCTTCTTGGGACAAACCATTTCATGTACATGTTGATGCCTTTGGCATGGCCATTGGCGCAATGTTAGCACAAACCATTAATGGGATTGTTGATCATACTATCTCTTTCACGAGAAGTAGTTGACCACAACTGAGAAGAATTATACAACTATAGAGTGCGAAGCATTTTCTATGATTTACGCATTGCACAAGTTTAGACAATACTTGTTAGTAACTCCTTTTATATTTTATATAGATCATATGGCACTTAAGTACTTGGTTAATAAGCCCATTTTGTAGGGGCACATATGCCAATGGATTCTCTTGTTTTAGAAATTTGACTTTACCATGGTGGTAAAGCCAAGAAAGGGAAATTCCAAACCGGATAATTTATCAAGAATTAACTTGGGTGAGGACGTGCAGAGCATTAAGGACACAATGTCGGATGCACAATTGTTCATATTGAACCACACGCCCTCTAACTTAGAATATCTTCTGTGTTTTTTCATACTTGGTGTGGTGCTTGAAGGGAAGAAGAGCTTTGAGAAGAAACAACTTTCCATACGTGTCGCGCCTTACATGTTAATCGGTGGAGATTTATACAAGTTAGGTCATGATGATATTTTGCACCAGTGTGTACTTGAAAATCATCTCAAAGCCATAATTGAGGAAGCTCGTGGTGGGACTGTAGGAGGAAATTATGTAGGAAATACTACAGTGTGCAAGATTTTCCCGGCTATACTTTAGTGGGAAACACTATATAAGAACTGTAAAGAGTATGCCGAGGCGAGTGATCATTTTCTATGCCTTAGGAAACTTCGGCATAGGGATGAAATGCCTTTGAGACCAATAGCGAATGAAAAACCATTTGAGAAATGGGAAATTAACTTTGTAGGTCTTATTTTCCCACTTGTGGACAAGACTAGGTCACACTTTATTATAACATGTATGATTATCCGACAAGGTGGGAAGAAGTAGGTTTGAAGGATTGCGCACGACAACTACAACACAAGAAGGTTCTTCGAGAGAACATTATTAGTAGGTATGGATGTTCGTTGAGCTTGAAAAGTGATAGGGAACACACTTTTTGAATGAGACTATTAGAATATTATTGGTTGAGTTTATGGTGGCACATCATAAGACAACACCCTATCACCCACATGCCAATGGGACTGTTAAGGCTTTCAACAAGATATTGGGACATACATTGACAAAGATCTATGATGTTGGAAGGAAATAATAGGATGATAAATTCTTTGTTGTACTTTGGGCATACAAGACAACTTATAAAATATTGAATAAAGCCACACCCTTTCAATTTGTGTTTGGTGTGGAGGATATTTACCGGTGGAATTTATATTACCCTCCTTGCATATCGAGCATGCAGTATACTAGATGATGAACAAGTACTTGAAGATTGTATATAAAAATTGATGCAGTTGGATGAGAGGTGTGTCATCGCACGTTGGAGCTAGAAGACAAAAAAGGCCAAGCAGAAGGCATGACACGATAGGCATATTAAGAATAAGTATTTTGAGGTTGGACAAATGGTTCTTCTTTATGATTCCAAGTTTGTGCGCTATTAGGATAAATATATTATTACCTTAATTAATTATGCATTGCATATTAGTTAGTTTATTTATTAAATGTTATATGGTTATATTTAATCATAACCATCTTATTGTTTTTATTCAAACACTACAGAGTTGTTATATTGTTTTAACAATATTATTGTTTGTATTAGTTCACGGGTGTACCTGTGCAACATCCTTTATTTTTGTATCCAGTGTACAATACACACACATACACATATATATATTTATATTACATCCTGCACTGTAATTGATTGATTGATTATTAATAAAATCCTATAGGCTTTCGTCCCTGTTTTACATTTGGTACCAGAGTTGGTTGAAGCTCCTAGCAAGGTTGGAGAGAGGTTGTAGAGGAAGAACAATCTTGGAGAAGAAAATTGCATCATCGAAGAGCCGTGTTGCCTCCAAAGCAGCTTCCCGCATCTCCCCAGCAGTCCCACAACCTCCTCGTGTGATATTCAAGTAAATGTAAAGCAAAAAAAAATCTTGGTACCCTCTCGCACCAAGAAAATTTGCTTCCTAACACTCCAAAATTTAAAAAAAAAAATCCCCATTAGGTGTTTCCCCACTAAAATTAGTGGATATTATTCTCTTTGCTAACTCTAGTAGACTACTGCATTTTGGAGGGACTTTGTCAAAGTTGAAGTAGACCGCGCTCTTTGAGCTCCTCAAGCCATTCATCAACTTGGTGCTACTTTGGTAGATCAAGATCCTTCACCACCGAGTGACATGTGAATCGAGTTGTGAACTTTTGATGGGTCTTGTTCAACACTTGCCACGCCCAGGGCCTCTCTTTGTTTAAACAACCGTTTAGTAGACCCTGCGTTACGGCCGTGCCCAAACATATATCAACGAACCTACAAAATTCATAATGGGTCAAGCCATCCATTAGCGTGTTTTTTCATTCAAATGTCATATCTCCTACACACAAGCTACGAATCTTTCAAAGAAAGAGAAAATACAAATGGCATTATATTTGTATGGATCGAATTGAGCTCCCTTCCATAATAAATCACTTATCACCAAATACACAACGGAAGAAAAACATCACAAACTTCCCTACACTTTGAAACGCATAACAAAGAGCAAGATCCAATCCGTGTGACCCCTACAACCTCGCACACAAAAATAAATGACAAAGACACCTCCATTATTGATGGTGCAACGAGAATCCATGACAAGCAAATTAAAAATGGTGAAGAACATTTAATATAGTCCAACAAGAAAAAGCAAGGCATCATTATCAATAAAATGGTGGAGATCAATACAAGGTCAAGTTAATAAATAATACAAATGTGTATCCAATGAAATAGATCGAGATCCACCAAATACGGAACTCTAAACATTTTTTTAGATGTCTTCTCGATGTCCACGTGGATCCTCTCTACCATCCACATCGCCATTTAAGAGGTTGGTGACTTTTCTCATTTTTTAAATAAAAGTTGCTTCGTTTTATAAGCAAAGTTGTTGATGAGCTCAGTTGGATAGTTGAATGATCTTTCAAAGGGGAGGTGATAGTTTCAAACCCCCATAAAACATTTTTTCAATACAAACTTTTGAATTTAGTGGTTGTTTTAGCCCAAACTGCCAAAGTTGGCATAAAACCCCGCCCAAGCCCCTACTTACAAATAAACCCCCACTAATTTTAGAGAGAAAACCCTAAAAAGGGTCCAAAAACATTTCTTCTACTATGCTTCATTTTTTATTCTGAGCAACATTTTCTAAAGGGGGTACACCTAAAAATTGCATTTTCAGCTATATTTTGTAATTTTTTACATCATGGGTCATTTTGGGCTCTAGAGGCCACCAAGGCCCATAAAACTAAAAACAATTTGCATGTCATTCAAGTTTTTCAAATTTTTTAATGTAATTGCATACTTCAATGCATTATACTAATTTAAAGGCTTCCATAGTCAACTCAGTAAACATTGAACTACTCAAAAATGGTAGAGAATTGTAATAAAAAATAGTGAAATTTGGTTCTAAATCACTCATGAGATCCTAGATCTCATTCGCAGTGTTTGGTATATACAGTACCTCTGGGAAGTGCTTATGGGTAAATCCATCACGACTACTACTACACTTAACACCTAATATAGCTACAACAACGTCATCTAGGCATCAACCCTTTAAATCGATGGGGAGTAATAAGGACATAGTGCACACACTATGATCCTTCCTATCTGTCTGTGAATGATTGCATGACATAAATCCAAACTGAGAAATTATCTGAGTATATAGAAAATTTACGCGCACGTATAAGGATATTTCTTTGAGCCGATGTCAATAATCACACAGACCCCTTTCACTATTGTCTTGGTACCATGTATCGAATGATTTCACGTCGTTAACACCTCTTTCACGTACCGTCACCGGTATATAGAAAGGGCAACCTTCTTCCGCGTGCAATCATATATTGGAAAGACTTGTATATAGAAAGGTTCGGTATATCGACTAATGATATATAGATTAGGTGACCTTATACCTAGAGTGATAGGAGCCTAACCCCTGTCGGTGATTTCTATAAAATGGGAATCAATGCTCCCAAAGTTTTTCTTCCAGATTCACAACTACTCGTGAGGAAACGACTATGCTTCCTCGAAGACAAAATTCAAGACACAACTTGAGGTTGAAGAGATTTGGCTTGTTGTAAATGGTACTCTGACCAAATTAACTACTGATACAACACAACAATGATAGTTTGATAGATCAGATCAAAAATCCAAACTCATCATCTTTTTTAGAGTGTTTGATGATGTGTAACCCCATATTCGAGATGCCAAAACAAACAAATAAGCATGGGATAAGTTGAGCATGGTATACGAGGCCAAAAACAAGAATGTCATACTAAATTTGTAGATTCAGTTACACACACTAAAGTTCAAAAAAATGAAAAAATTGAAGCTTTCTTGAGAAGAGTTACAGAGTTGAGGGCTTCACTTCTAGCCCAGGAGAAGAAATCATAGATGAATCTCTCATTCCCATTGTTCTAAGAGATCTCCCTTCTTCTTACCGCATTTTTTAACAACACTAAACTTTTTAGATACGATAGTTAGTTTTGACAAGTGGTAAACCGGAAACCACATGAAGCATGGTCAAAGAAGAAACCATCTATTGCACACCTCATAATATTCGGGTGCAAAGCGAGTATGCACATACCCAAGAAGAATAGAAAGAAACTAGATATGAAATCACAAAAACTCATCTTCATTGGGTATAGTGAAGAGAATCTTGGGTACAGATTGATGGATCCAAAGACCAGGAGAGTCTACACCAGCAGAGATGTTGAGTTCTTTGAGAAGAAGGAAGTAGAGTCTCCTCCTCCAGAATCACCTGATGTAGATTCTTCACCAGTTGTAAAAATTGAAGTTGATGTTCCCAGAGATGATGAAAGTGATGATGGGGATGATGGTGATGATATGATAGAACCATGACCCACGAGAACAATTCAATGTATGCCTAAGTGGTATACTAGCACGTTATAAGATGCAAGAATGGATACTACACTAGATACATCCACCGCTAGACCATGAAATCGCAGTAAAGCAAGAAAATAAGTGAAATTTTCCTTCATGAGTAGTGTTATTGAATCTGATGAGACCTCTACACCAGAATCCCTACATTCAAAATCTTGGAAAGATGCCATGGACTCTTAATATCACCAAGAATGAAAAATAACACTTGGCAACTTGTCGATCTTCCACCAGGGAAGAAACCCATTGGATGCAAATGGATATTAAAAAAAGTACAAAGCAGATGGGACCATAGACAAGTATAAAGTGAGACTAGTAGTAAAGGGGTATGCACAAAAGAAGGCATTGACTATGAGGAGACATTTTCTCCCATAGATAAGATCAAAATGATCAAGTTGATCTTTGTTGTAGCTGCATAGTTTGGTTGGAAATTCCATCAGATGGATGTAAAAAGTGCCTTCCTATATGGATATTTACAAGAGGAAGTCTATATGACTCAAAATGAGGGATATGTTGTACCTAGTCAAGAAGCAAAGGTATGTAGACTCAGGAAATCTCTGTATGGCCTCAAATGGGCACCCTAGGTATGGTACATCAAAATTGATGAGCATCTCATACAACATGGATTTGTTATAAATCCATACGATCCTAACATTTACATCAAAAATAAAGGGGGAGATTGTGATTGTTAATCTCTATGTCGACAATCTAGTCATCACCTGATACCAATGAGGATGTTCGATGCAACAAAAAAAGATATTAATCAATCATTCGACATGACAGATCTCGTGTTAATGCATTATTGTCTTGGATTAGAAGTATGGCAGAAAGAGAATCACATTTTTGTTTCTCAGATGAAATATACCAAGACAACACTCAAGAAATTCAAGATGATGGATTGCACACCTATTACTACACCTACGGAGAAAAATTGCATTTATCTCGCTCGATCCATCTCCTGAGGTAAATGCCACTCTCTGTTGGCAGTTGATTGGGAGTCTCATTTACCTCACCTACATTAGACTAGATACCAGCTTTGCAGTCATTTATCTATCCAGGTTCATGCAGGAACCCAAAGTTTTCCATTGAAATAAGTAAGGCACATCCCGATATATCTCAAAGGATCAGTGGATCTTGGTCTATAATACAGAATAATGACAACTTCTTGTCAGGATATTTAGATTCAGGTCATGCAGGAAACATTGATGACAAAAAATCCACTTCAGGGTTTGTGTTCTTTATGGGATCTGAACAATATCATGGGGAAGAAAGAAACAACACTTTGTTTCTCGCTCTTCCACAAAAGCCAATTATCATTCTAGAGGAGAAGTTTTCTGTGAAGCGATATGGCTACGTCACATACTAGAAGGACTTGGAATACCATAGGACAAACCAACCACCATGTATGTTGACAATGAAGGTGTTCTCAAACTTGTTCGTAATCTAGTTTTTCATGAAAGAAAAAAACATATTGAGGTACAAGTACATTTCATATGTGAACATGTCTTGAAGCAAAATATACAGCTTCAATTTTGTCCAACAACTAAACAACGAGCAAATATCTTCAAAAAGTCGATGTACATGAAAATTTTGAGATGTTCAGAGAGTTCCTCTCCTCATCCCTTGAGGAAATGCAAAATTAAGGGGGGGAATGTTAGGGTAAATATATTATTACCTTAATTAATTATGCATTGCATATTAGTTAGTTTATTTATTAAATGTTATATGGTTATATTTAATCATAACCATCTTATTGTTTTTATTCAAACACTACGGAGTTGTTATATTGTTTTAACAATATTATTGTTTGTATTAGTTCACAGGTGTACATTCGTGAAATATCCTTTATTGTTTTTATTCGACTGTGCAATACATATATATTGCATCTTGCTACTGTAATTGATTGATTGATTATTAATAAAATCCTACAAGCTTCCGTCCTGTTTTACATGCGCCACTCTAGGAAATTGAAGGTGCATTGGTTGGGACCATATGTGGGGACATATATACTTGATTTTGGTGCTTTTCGATTACATATGTTAGATGGCACATAGTTTCCCGGTTATTTCTATGTGAGTAGGCTGAAGCCCTAGTAAAAATAAGTCTTCTTGTAGTTTGTAATAAGGCAAGAGAGATAGTTAGATTAGATTCCCTTTCATGCATTTTCTTTATATGTGTTTTCGTTATCCAAAATTCACCCCCCTAGGGTAAATTTTGATAACATGCATCAGAAGATTCAAATCCCAAGCAAATTGATTGATTCAGAGCAAAATCAGGTTTCTAGGGTCCCTTCAGGTATTTTTCTAACTCCCCTGGCCGAAGAAACAGGGAGCAAGCTCTGAGAAAATGCAAAAAAGTTGCAGAAAGGCAAGTAGGTTGACCCAGGAAAAAGTGTGAAAATTGGCTAAGTCCTACTCAAGGGAGCAATTGGGACATTTGGGACGTCAAGGCGCGGATCGGCCGAAAAGCCTCCAGGCGGCCCAAATTGCATTTGGGACAATCGGGCCAGAAGTACGCGGAGGACGCGAAAAGCCGATCCGGCCGAAGGAGGAAGAAAAATTGGCTTAGGTGTTGCTCGGGATGCTTGGGACAAAAAGACCCGAACCGGCCGAATCGGCCGAAATGAGTCCAAAGGGCCCAAAATCAAATGGGATGCTTGGGACAAAAAGACCCGAACCGGCCGAATCGGCCGAAATGAGTCCAGGCGGCCCACAAAGCAAATGGGACAAGTGGGACAGAAGTACGCGGCGGGCGCGAAAAGCCGATCCAGCCGAGGAGAAAAATTGGCTAATCTATTTTGAAGAGGGTAGCATTCGGACGAGTGGAACAAATGGACGCGAAATGCCCGAACCGGCCGGATCGCGCGAAAACAGTACAAGGAGCCCAAAAGTAATTGGGACGCGGCCGAAATGCCCGAACCGGCCGAAAAGAGTCAAGTCAGTCCGAAGCAAAGTGGGACAAGCGGGCCAAAAATGCCCGAACCGCCCGAACCGGCCGAAATGAGCACAAAGGGCCCAAAATCAAATGGGACATCCGGGACAAATGGAGGTGAAGTACGCGTAGGAGCCGAATCAGCCGAGGACCAATCAGAAGCTGCCACGTGTCCTCACAGGAGAAAAAGTCAAAAGGTCAAAGGGGCGAGTTATCGAGCGCTGAACCGAACCAATGAAATGGCGCCACGTGTCCAAGTTTAAGGGGCCCACAAGCAATTTCAAAAGGAAGGCCCGCGAAAGACGGAGGACAGAGAATTGCTCGTCCAATCAGCACGTGCCACGTGTCGTCCAGACGGTGAAGAGCGGGAAAACATTTTAAAATCTGTCTTGGTCTGCTCCGTGCCCTAAATCTTCAGATCGCCATATCTTTTGATCCAGAGCTCAGATTTCCACGTTCTTTATATCAACGGAAAGCTCATGAAATTCTCTACATGATTCTGGGGTTAATCTCGAGTTTTGGTGCAGTTTGGAGAGAGAAAATCAAGAAACGGCTCTGACGCGTGATACAACAGAAGTGACGCTTCAACAACCAGCTTTAATGCAGCAGACAGCCCGCCGTTTTGCCAGGATCCGCCGCTTATACCATAATGAGATGATTTAAAATACAACCTGGGGGTGGTTGGAGTAGATCTGACTTTCCTCTTTCTTCCTTCTCTCATTCTTCCTATATATTGTAAGGAGTGGCAAAATAAAAGTGGTTGTTCATTCTTTCTGCTCTGCCCTCCCTTCTTTTCTTCTCTAGGGTTGAAAATGGAGTTCGAACCTCCTCCCTACTCTGTAATGGCGTTTTTTGCCTTTTACTAATGGAATGATGTTCTGTGCAAACTTCTGAAGCAACAAAACGTGTTTTGTGATGCATCTGTCCATCCTTTCTCGTTTTTGCTTGTTTTCTTCTTGCCTCTCTTCATTGCAGGTATCTGTGCATGTTCGAATGTTCATTGCAGGTTTGGAGCCGTGTTCATGGAGTTTTGGGACATTTTCTCGTGTGAAATCTATCCTTGGGCTCGTGATGCATGTGTCCATCCTTCCCATTGCTCACCTCTCTTTGTCCCATGGCAGTTTTGATAGATGTTCAACATTCTCCTTCTCTGGTGTATCACCGTTTTAGTGTAGGCTTTTGCTGTTTTTCCCTTCTCTCTCTCTCTCTGTCTCCTTGGCATGGTTAGATTAGGATTAGATTAGCTTGCCTGCACTGGAATAGCTTGTGGCGGGTGTAGTTTAGGAGTAGGAACCACCTTCTCTGGAGATTCCTCTCTGGTTTCACAAGTCCCACGCTTGGAGAGAGGTTTCCATGTTGTGCAATCACACCGGATGCCTGAACATCAACCTAGAAGCCTGATGTGCGTCCAGGGGTGCTGTGATTTTGCATCAACAGCTTCCTTTCATCATTGCTATGTTTTTTAAATTTAGTTTAGTGTTTTATTGTAATAAGAGTGCTTTCGTTCCCATATCTGATTACTATCTATCAATTCATGTCGTAGAGGACCACACATACTTTTAGTGTGGGGTGGATAAAAAATATTAAGTTATTGGCATTATATTGCAGATCGTGCATGGAGAGAAAAAGTTACAGGTGCTCGGATTGAAGGTATTTAAGGAAAATTGTTTATATTAAAGACCACACGTAGGTGGAATGACTCGTAATGTAATTTGAGGTAGGTAGCAACATTGGAAACTACTTGGTATGAGGCACATTAGATAGGTACTTTGGCGCATGGAGGCACATGTAAGGAAATCTATGGTGAGAAGTATTAGGTGCACCAAAAGGTTATGGCGAGGAATGGAAGAATAAGATGCAACGTGAGGAAGAGTGAAGGAGAAGAATTAATGCCACGTATGGTGGTGGTTGAGGAGCAATTAATGTGGGTAATTTTGAAAAACCTATAAAATTTGGTTCTTGCAACATTATTATTACCTTACATCATTTTTTCTATCAAGTTGTGAAGTACGAAAAAGTGTGTAGTGCGGTGAGTGAGCTAATGAACTACAAACTAGGTGAATTTATAACACAAAATTGATAAAGCTCGTTATACAAGTGTGTTTGAGCTTTTCGGGAGAGGAAGAAAGGTTTGTGTAGTTAGCATTTCATGAAGGAATACTTATGGTTAAGGAACACAAGGGCACATGAAATCAAAGGGACTAGTTGAGTTTGAGGCATAAAAGGGTAAGGTAGTGGAAAGTTTATAGTTTTCATAGCACATTTATCAATTGATAAGAGCAATGGTATCAAGGAGAGTTTCAGTCATTGAGAGGTAGACTAAGGAAGTGTCACATGAGTCTTTTATCGAGATTGAGTGCCCGGAAGAAGTAATTGAATGGAGGTCATAGACATATTAACTAACTAAATGCAAGATCTATGATTTTAATCGAAGAACCGATAAAACCCTAAAGGATATTAATGTATAGACCATTTTCAAAACAAACAGAGAACTAGAGATGGAAAAAGGTTATGGATAATTCAATTTATTAGATACTAGAGAGTGTTGGATTTATTCAATTGTATGAGTTTTAGGACTTTGGTAAGCTTGAAAATATCTACCCGTGGCTCATGTCCTATGTGTACAAAGAATTATTTTACTTTACTGGGAGAAGAATGAGGATTATAAAAAAATTAATTGGAAAATTTACAGGTTTACATGACTCTAGTCTAGAGATTGCATGTGCATTGTTAGATGATGATGCGGTAGAAGCAAAGGGCTACCACTTTCAAGTATCATAAGGGGGTCTGGATTTTAATGTTGAGAAAATAAAAACTTAACCACCAAAGTGTAGCAATGCATCTAGTTAGTTGTAAGTTTTGTGCCTCGAGAGAGGTGGAAGGAAGAAATAAAGCATTGGTTGTAGAGTGTACATAAAATGGTGAACAAGACATAGTACAACATTACAGGATACATTGTTGAGAGCTTGGTGGAAGAGGCGCGCATCTAAGCAAAAAAGTGAGAAGATAACTTGGGATGTCATCTTGTTGTTAATTGTGTTAAATTAAATTGGTGTGCTTGATGGGTTGAAGGAGAAGATATGGGAGCATCCCATGGAAAAATAATCCCCTGCAAAGAATTTCACCAAGTATACATGCCACAATTCAATTTTAAATACATATAAGCACACCAAGAGAAGTGGTTCATGAGGATGCGCCAAGAATTTAAGGGATAGTGGCACATATTGCGTGAATTACCTATTGTTTTGGAGGGACAATAATAGTTTGCGACGTACCATCACTTCTGTCTGGGCATATTTTTCATGAAGACTGACAATGAGATCCCATGGTGTAAGTTATATTTCACCTTTACAACACATTATTTTTAGGATTTAGTGAACATGTTATATAACACGTAGAAGTTACAATTTGATGATGATAAAGTAGATGCAGACATTCATATTTTGTGCAAGACATATGTCTACCCCAATAAAGAGGAATATGTATAAATAATATTGTCGGATAATATTGATATCACTCCAAAGGTTATGGCTATTGGTAATATTGAGCCCACACGCATGTATGTATACCTTAGGCCGAGGTTTAAAGAAGGAAAAATTATTGCATGTGAGGACTTGTCACTTCTGGGTCCTTCTAAGGGTAAACAAACCAAGGCATGAAGAGGACCCTTAAAAATACACCCCCTAGGAAGGAAAATTATTAAAAGAGGGCTTATAAAATGTCCTTAAGTGGGAAGAAGAAGAGAAAGAAGATAGTACTATACTAGATCATGGAAGGAGAATACTTTGCAGAGGGGAAGAATGCAGATGTAGGAGCTAGAACTTCATATCCTTTGATACGATCACCACATGTCACACCTATAAAGAAGGCCTGTTGGAGAGAAAATTTATCGGGGACAAACCGGGTGGATTTCTTGCCAATGCTCTAGGAGTCTAAGTCCCTCTACTTAATCTGGTGCAATCTGTTGTATATGCATGTGATCCGAAAATAATCAAGTTTTTATCTACATGATCTCGACCCTTATAGGCTTTAATTATTTGCCGATAATTTTCTCCTTTTCAGTAATCAATTTAAAAATTAATGCAACACAAAAAGATAATTGCACAATGATTGATTATGGAGTTCGGCAATTGCCTACATCTTCGGTTCTTTCGAACTGTTCCACTAGTCAAAACTTGTAAGTTACAATAGTACTTTCACAAGAAAACCTAATGGAAACTATTAAGAACTTTCTTAGAAGAATAACCAGACCTTCAAGACAAGGGTGAAAAATAGCACCCAACTTCCCCTTTCTGGCATATTCGGCAAGCTTGATGGCACCAGCTCCACTGTTCGGAATCCTCCGGTTCTTGATCGGCCTTCCAGACGCTTCGTAATGCCCTATGGCACTCCGGTTGATATTCCAGGATTCACAATAATTTGGTGTGGCGCTATGGGCCGACTAGGTAGTATTAATAACTCCTAGCCATAATAATTTTAATTTACTATTGCCTAAAAATAATAGGTCAATAATAATTAAAATAATAATGCCTAAATAAATTAGGTCTTCACACAACTATGCCCATGGCAACTAACTCTCCTCTTGGCTCACTCTCCGCCTTTAGCTCTAGGAATGAGCTTCTCCGTTGCGTTGTGTGTGTCCATTACAATAACATGGGTTCCCTATTTATACAAAATTAGGGCCCTTAAAATAATAGATTAAAAATTATCTTAAGGCTAATTTTAGCCTCATCTCGTAGCATGTGTGATGGGATTAAAATCCTTAGCATAGCAAAATGCATTGTTTAATCCCAAATTGGGCGGCGTTGCATATTTTGATGGGATAAAAATGCATTTTAGTGGCTAAGGTGAGGGGGAGTGGTTTTGAATGAGGGGATAAGATCCCACATTGGGCGCCACTTATATTTGGGTAAGGTTTTAACAAACCTTACCAACTCCATTATTCACATGGTTCTTTCCACGCATGGCTTAGCCCCCCTACACCGCTTCACCTCCTTCCATGTGGTCATAGCTTAGCATGTTAAGTTGGTGGTTATGTGTGGTCGGTTGGCTTATGTGGGTAAGTTGAATACTAATGTTTGAACATTAATATACGGAAATTTGGAGATTAATGGGATAATATGCAACATAGATGAGCTCGATCACGTGGATAGCTCGACGAGCTAAAATGTAACTCGGTCCTTGTATGACTCAGATAAATAGCTTGATGTTGTCCCTTAATAGGAAAATCGATCGTATTCGATTCATGGTGGCAAGCCACATGGTGGCTTGTGGACCCACCACGTCGGCGATAATACCATAGTCCATAAGGTGGCTGGGCTCCCCTCCATAACAAAAGTTGAGCCTCTTGTTTCTCGCGAGCAATCTTATATGACCATCAAGACCGAGATTGAAAAACAACATACGAATCCCTTTTCCTTTTTGCCACGTGTCATAGTGCCATTGGTCCAATATTGACTAATTGACCAGAGTTGACTTTCCCATTGACTAAACTTTGACTAGACATATCCAGAGCTCCCGATGTCCGTTTGTCACATTCTCATAGTCAATGGAAAGCTCTCAAAATGATATTCTATGCTAAAACCATTTAGGGATGTTTAGGGAACTTTTAAAAAGATCCCCGATCACACCTTCCCAATGAGAAAGGCTTTTTGTCTCAAAAATCTTATATTGGAACATTTTTCCATCCCGTCCTGAATCTAGAAACTTTGCTGCTACCTCGGAAGTGTTACTATAGTATACCCTTAGGTTTTCTCCTCTCTCGCAACCTTCTCACTTCGAAAACTTTGCTCCGATCCTGGGACCTATGGGTTATGGGCCCACGATGCTTCCGCTTACGCCACTCGATATTTAAAGAAGACCTCCACACCTCCATTGTATGGTGCTAAGTTTCTGCATGAAACCTCAACACTCCTATTGTGTTGTGCTAAGATTCTTGATATCTGACAACAAGGATCTTCTTTTACTCTATAACATAGCTCCTGGCTCCGAGTTGATTCCATAAAATCCAAACTGGTTTGAAGGAACTCCATGTTACATAGAGCTATTATTGATCTGATGTCGATGATGGACAATAACTTGTCCTTTTTCAGACCTCAACACCTCCAATACATGATGTTAAGCCTCTTTCAAGACCTCAAGCCTCCAATGCATGATGTTAAGTCTGTTACAAACCTCAACACCTCCAATACACGATGTTAAGCCTCTTTCAATACCTCAAGCCTCCAATGCATGATGCTAAGTCTGTTGATCAACTACCATTCGAATGTGTGGTCGCAATGCCTTGACATCGAATGACGTTTCAAGCTGATCCTTTAAGAGCTCCTCTTGTTGACACACTAATATCAGGTACCACTCTGCTACACGGTCACAATGCCTCTACATATAATGAAGTTCCGACCTGATGTTAATGCCAACGATGATTTAGCTACCATTCTGCTGTATGGTCACAATGCCTCTACACAGAATGAAGTTTTGATCTCGACTCTGCGAACTCTACTGTCTACACAAATGAAAGATCAATCTCCAACATTTATATGAGTTAATTCATGTATCCAAGTTGTAACAGGTACTCACACACTGATTAGGAGATAGGTTTGGAGCATTAATCAAATTTTCTAAGTAAGAAAATTCACTGAGTATGGTAAACATTTCTCTTAGCATTTTCTCATAGAATCTGATCTCCAAAAAAATACTCCATACTATTCATCAATTTGAATTATGTAATATATAATTGAAAAATTGTTGACTTACCCATTTTAAAGGACTTTCAATTTTAGGTATTACCTGTCCTGGTTAAATTGTCAATCGGGTAGTGGAGTGGAAACTTCCTTTGCCTTTCGCAATAGGCCTCCATTCCATCTTTGGCTTGTCATTACCTTGATTTCGAGATGGATGCGCTTTCTAGCAATTTTCCACCCGATGCCCATTCCTCCGGAAATGAGAAAAAACATCCTCTTAATATCCTTCTTCTCGGATGAGAAACTTTTTCTACAATTTCTCAACTCGCATAACGAGATTGGTCTTTCTCGATTTTCCTTTTCTTGACGAATGACATCAACTTCTTCATAAGTGTCCTCTTCCAAAGATTTGGCCACAGAATGATTATGCAATCCACAAAAAGTACATGGAAAGGAATTCCACATCTTCTGAAAATCATAACCATACTTCTTAAGCTAACAAATTGGATCAAAAGTTTTATTGTGCTTATGATTATGGTAAGAAACTGGAGGTGGAATCTCATTACCTCTTCGCTGATTTCTCTTATCACATCCTGCTTGTGATGATGAAGCAAAACTTTCCTACTCGTAAACTTCTTGCAAGACTATCGGGGGTATTCACTTTACTTTCATAATCTTGTCTTCCATCAACGTTCTTGGAGCATTCTCTAATTTCCATTCCTACACTAGGAAAACCCAAACATGTAAAATGAGGACAATCCTCGACTTGTATTGGGTTAGCAATGCCTTGGCCATTTTTACCAAGGCCTCTTCCATCAAATCCCATTTTTATCTTGTAACTTGGATCTGATGCCTCTAGTATGCTTTTCAAACAAACCAAAGACTTCATTACCTGAATCCAAAACTGAATGGGAGGAAGAATAATATTCCAGTGGTGAACAACTTACAGTGCAATCATCTGCCATGGTCTCTGCATCTGAAGTTGAAGGTATATCCTTCCTCTGATAATCACATTGCAACCTTGCCAAGAGCTCATCCTTGGTTTGTAGTTTCATTTTCAAGAAAGCATTCTCCTCTTTCAAGGAGTAATACATCGATCGCAGGAGAGAGTTCTCTTCCTGGATTTGGTGATTATAAGCTTCAACCTCATTGAGCTTCACCTATTTAGACATCTTACCCATAGTACACTTGTACCCTATTCACAAAAACTGAACCAACTACACCAACTTGAAGCAATCACTCTGTTAATCAGATTTACATCAAGTAAATATTGAGTTAAACCAGCTCGATACCAAACTTTCTCGAGAGATTAGCAAGTTCAAGGCCAACAACCACCTCTCGATACCAAAATTTCTCAAAGATTAGCAAGTTTGCAAGCCAATAACATGCTCTAATACCAAACTTGATCCGAAAATAATCAATTTTTTATCTACTTGATCTCGGACCCTTATAGGCTTTAATTATTTGCCGATAATTTGCTCCTTTTTCGTAATCAATTTAAAAATTAATGCAAGACAATAAAGACAATTACACAATGATTGATTACGGAGTTCGAATTGCCTACATCTTCGGGTTCTTTCAAACCATTCCACTAGTCAAAACTTGTAAGTTACAATAGTACTTTCACAAGAAAACCTAATGGAAACTATTAAGAACTTGCTTAGAAGAATAACCAGACCTTCAGAAGACAAGGGTGAAAAATAGCACCCAACTTCCCCTTTCTGGCATATTCGGCAAGCTCGATGGCACCAACTCCACTATTCGGAATCCTCCAGTTCTCGATCGGCCTTCCAGATGCTTTGTAACGCCTTATGGCACTCCGGTTGATATTCCAGATTCACAATAATTTGGTGTGGCGCTATGGGCCGACTAGGTAGTATTAATAACTCCTAGCCATAATAATTTTAATTTACTATTGCCTAAAAATAATAGGTCAATAATAATTAAAATAATAATGCCTAAATAAATTAGGTCTTCACACAACTATGCCCATGGCAACTAACTCTCCTCTTGGCTCACTCTCCGCCTTTCCGAGCTCTAGGAATGAGCTTCTCCGTTGCGTTGTGTGTGTCCATTACAATAACATGGGTTCCCTATTTATACAAAAATTAGGGCCCTTAAAATAATGGATTAAAAATTATCTTAAGGCTAATTTTAGCCTCATCCCGTAGCATGTGTGATGGGATTAAAATCCTTAGCATAAAGGATTGCATTGTTTAATCCCAAATTGGGCGGCGTTGCATATTTTAATGGGATAAAAATCCATTTTAGTGGCTAAGGTGAGGGGGAGTGGTTTTGAATAAGGGGATAAGATCCCACATTGGGCGCCACTTATATTTGGGTAAGGTTTTAACAAATCTTACCAACTCCATTATTCACATGGTTCTTTCCACGCATGGCTTAGCCCCCTACACCGCTTCACCTCCTTCCATGTGGTCATAGCTTAGCATGTTAAGTTGGTGGTTATGTGTGGTTGGTTGGCTTATGTGGGTAAGTTGAATACTAATGTTTGAACATTAATATATGGTGAGTTGAGATTAATGGGATAATATGCAACATAGATGAGCTTGATCACGTGGATAGCTCAACGAGCTAAAATGTAACTTGGTCCTCAGTATGACTAAGCTAAATAGCTTGATGTCATCCTCGATAGGAAAATCAATCATATTTGATTCGTGGTGGCTTGTGGACCCACCACGTCGGCGATAATAAGATAGTCCACACTGGCGGCCAGGCTCCCTCCATAACAAAAGTCAGCCTCTTGTTCCGCAAGCAATCTTTTACGACCGTCGAATACCGAGATTAAAACCAACATACGACTCCCTTTGTCTTTTTGCCATGTGTCATAGTTCCGTTTGTCCAATATTGACCAGTTGACTAGAGTTGACTTTCTCGTTGATCGTGACTTTGACCGAACATATCTAGAGCTCCCAATGTCTATTTGTTGCATTCTCATAGTCGATGGAAAGCTCCCGAAATGATCTTCTCAGCACCGACACCATTTAGGGATGTTTAGGTAACTTCAAAAATGATCCCTGATCAGCATGTGAAAGTAAAAATGTGGATTTTCCCGTGACCTCATGGGTGGGATCCAACAAGTGTTGGGAATTAGGATCATGAATAGTGCTATGATTCAATAACATACCAAATCAAGCAAATACAGATCTAAACAATTCCCCAAAATCTACAACAGTGGAAGTGTAAACTACATAAATTAAAATTAAAAAACAATACACACACATAACACAACATGTACCATGGTTCACCCAATGTGGGCTACATCCACCAAAGATAGAGATCTCATATATATAATAATCAAGAGTACAAACAAACTCTTCCCATAAGAGTACAATGCATCTCTCCAAGAGTATCTTCTCTTCCAGATCTCTAAATAGATCTCCATGAGTGCACTATAACTATGCCTCCAAACCATCACTAGATCTCACATACCAAAAACTATTGCATCTCTAAATCAGTAACTGCTATCATGTGAATATGTAACAAGACCTCTCACATGGATCTACCATATGTGCAACTATAACTATGCACCAAGAAGTAATTCTATCTCTCCATCACTGCATCAACCTGTGCAAACATGAAGACAACCTCCTCTACAATATCTAGATCTACATGGATCATCAATACAACATGATCTCATGGATCTATGAATACAAGATCTCACAACAACATGTGGATCTAACAATATAAGACTAGATCTACATGGATCAACAATACATCATGATCTCATGGATCTACAATACAATATCTCACCAACATGTGGATCTACAAGAAGAAAATATATGTGTTTTACATACTATGCAAGCCATTACAATGAGACAATAACTATACAAAGGAAATACAGTAGAAGATGTTACCCTCTTCTCACCATTGAGATGTACTTGCCATAGTTGTACCTGTTATTTCCTTCTGTCCAACTTCTCTCCATGAAAGCTTTGTCTTCATGTAACATGTTCTTTCTTTCTCTTCTTCTTCATCCTCTCAATCTAGGAGAATCAAGGATCTAACTCAATCCTTCTCTTCATTAACCTTATAACCCTAGCTTTCATGCTTATATATGCATATACAAACTTAGGTCAACTTAGCTATGCATTTACAACCTTTAGATTCACTTTATAACTAAAGTTAGATCTAATTCTTGTGAGTTAAATATAAACTTCCACACATAGGAAACTCGATGTCGATATCCTAACCGATGATAGTTAATTTTCTAACCAATGATGGTTAATCAACTCTGAAACCGATTACTTTTAATTCATCCACCTCTAATGCATTCTCATTGTGAAGTAGTCTATCTCCACAACCCAACAAAGGGCACTCCACCGACCCTGCAGAAAATATTGCAAATATCTACAAGAAAGAAATGTTTTAAGAGAGTGGGAAAAGGAGTGAGAATATGAAGTAGGGGGAAACTAATGCTGCAAGTAGGAAATCAAATGCTTACAAACACTAGTTAGAAGTTTCATCACATGCATTAAAATTAAGAGGAAACAACTCTACAAGTAGCAATAAGACCAAATAGAATTTATGATCACAAAGTATCAAGAAATACCTTAGTCAAAGAAAGCTAGAAACTCCTTCTTGTATTGATTGCTCAAACAAAAGTTGTACATAGTGGAGAAATGAAGAAATTTGAAAGGAAAAATGGCTAACTCTTTTCACTCACAAGTAAGCAAAAGCTCTCTCTCATGAACTTATAAGAATAAAACCAACTAGAAGAATCTCATAATTAGAACCCCTTGGAATGAGGAGCTCATTACAATTTATAGTGCTTTGGAAGTCTCTTCGCCTATCCCCCATTGACCCTTCATATGTCTTGAAACTTTTCACATTCTTAGGAAAACATTAAGTCCCCTTATAAATTAAGGGTGACTTATTACATTAGAAACATTAAAACATATGAAAAATGCAACCCCAACGTGAAATTAGAATATTAAAGAGAGAGGAAGTTAGGGGATGAGAGGAGATAAAGATTTTGAAATAAGGGGGAATCATGTCGATGAAGAATTAGTTCATGTTGACTCTGAAAGCTCAGTTAGATTAACGCCAATACCTTTGAACCCTTTACGATGAATGATGTTCTTATGTTGCGGATGGGTTGTTGTGGGCAAGTTATTTGGCCTACGAGAAAGGAACCACCTCCGAATGACCCGCAGACAATGCAAAATAAGTGTTTAGAAACACTATTGAATGGAACCCTTGGTGACCACAGTGTCACTCATGATGATCCCCTCTAAAGAGATTGAAGCTTTGGAACAAATCCTTCCCTGATTCCCTGTGACAATGCCACACTACTTAGTTGATTTGGACATGGTCCTGATGAGACATACTATTGAACAATATGATGGTGTTGACTGTGAATTCCACCTTGCACATGAGTGTCGAAAGACATTGTTGAGATCCATGAAAGTGACCTCACTATCATCTACTCCCACATACTCCGAAGATAGATACTGCATTGGTTTCCCCTTCACGAATCTGAATTTCATCGTTTCTTGACACTTACTATATTTGGAAAGGATAACTATTCTTGGAAAGTGTCAAGATTTTTCCCCAAACTTCAACTACAACTACCAATTTGAATGTTTAGCTCTCATAATGCTCCTTTTGTGAAATCCCCCTCTGAAATGACTTACTATTTTTAGTGAGTTCCCAAAAGTAACTTACTATTTTTAGTAAGTATGAAAAATCAACTTCTTCAAACCTCGATTGGGTGCAACAACTCAAATCCCCTTTCTCCTTGTGTTTCTCTCACCTTTTAGATCAATTTTTTATTTTTGGTAGGTGCTCATGAGACCACTTACTATTTTTAATAAGTGTCAATTTTGGACCAAGATGACATTTGATGAATTTTCAACTGCAATACCTCTTCTTTGTTCATCATCTCCTTTGTGGGTTCTTCAATTGATGACTTTCCCAAAATAATAGTCCCCTATGTAGAAGACTTACTATTTTTAGAAAGTAAGCTTCCTGGTTGGAATCACTAGGGAACTAAGTTTTCTAATATGGGTTTTTACCAATATCTCCCCTCTTAAATCTTTTACTTACCCGATCAACGGTTTAGGAGATTTTAAACTTTCAAATTTCTGATCTGGCGACACCTCTAAACACGATAGCCATTAATGGGCCTTGAATTTTTTAGGTCTGGTTTAATTCTACATTTTTATTGTGGGTTTTTTCTTCTTATTCCATCGGTGAAATTTTATTTCCATCCAACTTTCGGTTTGACGGGAAATCAAGTTTTTCTCTCCGTTGAGCCAAATGAGAGGTTTCTTCACTGGGAAAAAAATTTTCTTCTATGGATGAGAGGTATGTTATGGGGCTTTTAATGGTCTCTCAAAATTATGAACACAACAAAAAAATCATCTCGATCCATGCAACAGTTTACTAAATATGTTGGTTTCTTCGATTCATGGCAAATGAGATTAAGGTGAAGATATTTGGTCTTCTTCTAGTTCTTCGTTTATTCAACTCTTGATCTATATTTCTTTTAAAATATTTGTGTTCTTATGGATTTAGGCTTTTTTCTATGGTGGATCTAGTTTGGAGAAGTAATGGTGAACTGTGAGCAAGCATGAGCAAGTTACAAAGAAATGGCAGGATATGGAGAGTAAGAAGTTAGAAGCGGAAAGTTAGCTTTAAAATAAAATTCAAAAACTTGAATGTCAAGGGTGGGGTGAAATTTAATGTCCTTGATGTCCCTCAATCATTAAGGGACATGATGGACATCAATTTTCATGGCACCTCACAAGGACACTTGGCAAAGATCTGACGGTGGGGTGTTTTAGCCAAAAAGCATATTGGAAGCACTAGGTTGGAAAATGGTCGCATGAGGGACCAAGAGACATTCCTTAGGATGGGTGCATTTTATGTCCCTCATGTCCCCAGAAAAAGGGACATGAGGGTCATCAATTTTCATGGTCTTCCTCCTCTTGACACTTGGTAGAGATTTGATGGTCCCATTTAGCTCCACTAGCTCTTGGGGCTAAGAAAATGCACTGGAGAGGGTCACATGGGTGACCTAAAAATTCATGGGGATGGGAAAATTTTCATGTTCCTCATGTATCCTCAATGAAAAGGGACATGAGGTTCATCAATTTACATGTGGCGCCTGGTGATGACACTTGTTACAGATCCAGTGGTTGAAGGTTTGAGCTCCTGCAAAGCACTGGAGAGCTAAACTCCGATCGATCGAGAGGTTGTATGGGTGACCGAGGGCTTATTGGGGCTGGTGAATTTTTTGTCCCTCATGTCCTTTTCTTGAGGGATGAAAGGGACATGAAATTACGCTAGATCTTGGAGCTGACACGTGTCGTCTCCCAAATTTGGCTAACTCCTGAAATCGTTCCTAAAAGGTAACTTGAAACGAGGTTATCTTAAGCTCCCAATGGTATTTTTTGGTGAAATTTTATATTATCTTGACTAAAAATGGCCTTATGAATCTAATGGTGGGGGTATTAGATCTTGACTGAAAATGGCCTTATGAATCTAATGGTGGGGATTTTTATCTAGATCCTTACCTATACTTGGGAAAAACCAATTATAAACCTATTACAAAAATGTGTTGTGAAAAATATGCTTCCACCATATTGTAGGGATTATAATTCCATTTCCGATGATCTCTTTTTTAGATTATAACTCCATCTAGAGCTTCCGGAATCACCTTCCAAAGTTCAACAACTCTTTTGGCCATGTGCACTACCTAGGCCTGTGAACCCTGTTTTTGATCAAACTACCCCAACTTCTCCAAATCCTCCTTGAATATTCCAAAATCACTTCCATGATGTTTCTAGCCTTAATTCACCTCTAAATTTGATTTAGCTCCTCTCATTCCTCCCTAGGGGTGCATTAGTCTTGGGAAGGCCAGTGGTAGCCCTTCCCAACACTTTGCCAAAAATAGTAGTTTTCAAGAACTCCTAAAATCACCTAAGGGGGTTGAATTGAATTTCCTAAATCACCTAGGGGACTGATTTAACATCATCTAGGGAGGTCATGGGACTAAATGGTAGACTTGAGATGCCTCGAGAGAGAAAAACTTGGAAGTTTCAACACAGGGTATTGTTGTCATGCTTAGAATTTATCAATTTCCTTGTTGCACATTTGCATGAAAACAATAGATCTAGCTTGGGGACATGGTATGGATTGAGAACAACTAAGACATGACATGAAGAATCCTATAATCTAAACTTTACAATACAAAGACTAATGCCTTATCCATTGGGCCTTGTGGAGTCATGTATAACTTACAACAAGAGAGAGAGTGAAGAAGGAAACACACACACCAAAAATGATGAAAGGAAACACACAACACACACTTAAATGAAAGGAAACACACAAATCAAAGGGAAACACACCAATCAATCACCTATGATATAAGGTGGGGGACAACATACTTTCACATAAAGCACTTTTATTTCAAAAGTTACCCCTAAGTGGGAACACAATGAGTGATACTATTTCTACGAAGCCATTAGTTGTTCCGAAATTATCCTCCTTTCCTCAAATGCCTATGAAATCTAGGTGCTTTCTTGATTTTCCATGTACCTTATAGGAATGATCTTATATGATTTTTTTTTTTTTAGGTCTTCATCCAAGAAATTCCCTTGCCTTTATGTCTTTTGAGATCCTTTTCAGAATGTTGACTACCTTTCATGCTTATCCATAACACCGATTCATCATTCCAGAGCTGATCTTTATTCAACTTATTTAAATCTTTTGATCTCTTCTCATCACCATATTCATTCTCTACATTTGTAGAATGTTCCAAAGTGATGTGATCAAGTTGATTTTGAACATATTCCCAATGCTCTTGCTACGGGTAACTCTCTTTTATTGAGTCACTCAATATTTTCCTTATCATCTCTCACCATGAAAAAGTACTACCTTCAGAATTGACAATGTCCAAAGGAGTTCCACAAAACTTTTATTATTTTACATTCACAAACTTCCTCTTGCATTATGGAAGAAGGGGAGATGCTTTCACTTTCACACTCATCATTGAGGAAGTCATCCAACCTATCAAGTTGTTTTGTCTCCACATCAAACATTGGTGTATCAAACAAGGAGCCCTCATTGATTCATCCATATCTTGTATCTCCATGGATTGAGTCAATAGTTCAAGGATAAGATGAGGATCTTTAACTTCTTCTACATAGCTTTCAAAATATCTTGCATGGATGGCTCTTCCAAATTCATCATAAATTCATCTTTGTTTTCAAGAGATTTTATGCATTATGACTCAGAGGAATAGTAGAAAATTATGATCCATACCTTCCCATGATTCATTCGAGGTAACTTTGTTTTCTTCTTCTATGATTTGTATCCCCAAGGATCTCCTTCATATAGGCATGAACAATTCTGACTTATGAATCCTTCCGACAAGGAGAAGAGGTCCATGCTTTGTGGAAATGGCACACCTTTGAGTTCAAAATCCATATAGTCCTCGTGATAACCATCCTACTCCTTAGTTCTAGAATGAAATTGGCCTCTTCCATATGTTCATCCATGATTGAATCATGAAGAGAATTTGATTCTTTAATCATCTCTTCTTCTTCACATATCTCCATCCCATCATTAATTGAAAAATCAAATTCTAAAAAGAGATTACTCATGAACATCCCAGACTCATCATTTTGTATTCCTTTGTCATTAGTGGAGTCTCTAGAGCATCAACTCATCCATTATGTAACTAGGATCTTCCTCTATCGAATATGTCATTCCTTTGATGAGTTTTCTTTCATGTGTCGGAACAAATCTTGCATCTCATCTTCCATAAGACACATTTCTTCTTCTTCTTTTATGGTGAGGAAAGACATATTTTCATCTCTCTCGATGTAAGAAAATAGTTTCCTATCCTACCACCTTGGAACAAAACATTCTCCCTTGGATCATCTTATTTTTGTACTGTGTATTTCATCTTACACACTAGAAACAATTTCTTCATCTCCCCTTTTACCGGTATGGTTATAGAGGACCAATCCATTTTGATTTCACCACCTAAATCTCTGCAGAAGCTCTTGTTCGAAAGATCATCCCAAAGGATGTTGGAATGTCTACCAACAAGATGGTGAGAAGAACCTTCTTTTTGGGAATTTGACCAAAGAAACTTGAGCATCCTTTATCCTACCCACCAATGACACTTCTTTGGATTCCATGGAATAAAAAGATCCATTTGCACATGTCAAGGTGAGTCCTAAGGAATTTGTGACTTTTATGGGCATCACATTATCGAGGCTCTAGAATCTATAATGTAGTTATTGAGTTGGTATCCTTTGATCAAGAGGGATAGGTAGAAGGGTTCTACCTTATCATTTTTGAGGCACTAAGGGCTAGCATGTTTTGTGAAAGTGGCGTGGATGATGTTGGGAGTAGGCCTTTAGAATTTGAACTTAACACTTTAGCACTACCACCATGGACTACATTGACCAACCTATCAAATTGGGCAGGGTGTGTTTGTAAATATTCAAGCTTTGTGATCTAGAATTTGGTCTTGCTTGCATGTGTCCACGTAGTCAAATGGGGTCACAAAGGATGAATTCGAGGTCCCGAGGGTGATGGAAGATTTACATGGTGAAGGTGTGGTTACCTTGGGAGTTGGATTTTCTTTAGTAGGCGTGGTAACTAGCTTAGAAGGGGATGGGAAGTAGAATTTGGTGTTACTTTAGATGATTTTGTAGGAGTAGCATTAAAGAAGGATTATTCTTAGAAGTAGATTTTGAATTGGAGGGAGTACCAGAGGACTTACTTGGCATGGTAAATGGATTCTTTCTTGTCAGTGGGTCTGGTTTTTCCTTAGCTAAGTCCATTGACAATGGTAGCGGTGACCCTCTGTTGATGATCTTATTTTGTGGAATTTCAATGGAAGGATCTTATTTCTTCTTCTTTGTTGCATTGTTTGAGATGAAGTTTCTTTCTTTGATTGATCCCGTGTGAACACCACACATGAGAAGCTTGAGATTCTTCATCATCATCATCTTCATCTCCTTCAACATACTCAATAAGGCCATTTTGAGTCTCACCATTAACTTCTTTGACCTCAAGGTAGTCCCCATCATCATCACCTCCTCCTTCTTCTTTTGGTTCATCAGCGTCACATGTAGCATTGATCGAAAATGCTCCAAAAGCAATCCTATGAGGGCGCGGGGTGATTCTCGGATAGTTTGGAGGATTCGGCTCCCTTGGGGCATTCCACATGGAGATTTGAGATAGTTTTCTTCATGGAAACCAAGTCATTTTCCATTTTCTAAAACATTGGGTCTGTGGTAACTGAACTCAAACTTTGAATTTTTTTTTTTCCATTGGGGCCTTTCACTTTTTCGAAAGTATCAAATCATCTTCATTCTTGGTTGTAAAGTATTTTACTTCCCTCAAATTTCTAGGTTGGGATCTTCTGAGGAAGAAACCAACTTCCGGTGGTAAAACACTGATGAAGAATCTTTTCAAATTATTTTCGGGAGGCATGACATCTTCAGGAATTCTTCTTATTATCCTATTATATTTAGCGATGAAGTCTCACATTGATTCAGAAGCATCTTTCTTCATTTATACTAATTGACCAACATATCCTGACAATATTCCATATATTTAAACCTATTGCTCAAATACTCTGCTTATATCTTCCCAGTAGGTGAAAAACCTTGGGGGCAACATGTAGAATCATTTGGTAGGTTTTTCTTGAATTGATTCCACAAAGAGCCAAATGATACATATACGTGCTCCACCCAACACATTGCAAGTAGTGATGAATGTTGTTACATGTTCCTCAAGGAGTTGAGAACCATCCCTCTAAATTTTAGAAAGTTTTTTATTGAGCCTTTTGGTAGGTCATGGAGGGGTTGAGCAAGAGAAAGTGGGTCAATTTTTCCACCCCATGGTACATTAGGCATGTGTTCTTCATTATCATGATCCCCCATTCCATTTCCAAATCTAGCTTCCAAACTTTCTAAGGTTATGGCTTCAATTACTACTCTTACTTCTGCTTCATCTTGAAGTCTTTCAATCTCTTCTATCTGAGCTCTTATTTCTACTTCCACTCTTAATTCTCTTTCTCTAGCTTCTTCTTCGATCTCTACATTAGTGAAATATTAAAGGTTCTCATTGATGTATGGAAACTCAAATTACCAATGGATTGGCTATACTTGGAATTCCAAAGAAACTAGCTCGTGATGAAAAGGAGACCTTTGAATTCATAGAAACTCTTGTTTTCTTTGAATTCTTCAAAAGTGGGATCGATTTGTCCTCCTTACCTCTATTGTAAGGGTGTATCTTCTATCCTCCATCTTGGAGATTCTTCCAGTGGGAGTGAGGAATGAAACATGCTAGAATCAACAATGCACTTCTCAGAAATGGATTTCCATTAACTCCAAAAAATTTTGTTTTTTTGGATATTTTATATTTTTGTATTTTTGGACCTTGTGGTCATATTTTGGGTGCATATGATGCCAAGTCTTCCCTATGGTGGGTGCTAAAAATGTTGGCAAAAAAATTTTCAAAGGGAAAAATTGGTGGATTTCTTGCCAATGCTCTGAGAGTCTAAGTCCCTCTACTTAACCGGTGCAACTACCGTATATGCATGTGCAAGTAAAAAGGTGTATTTTCCTGGTGACCTTGTGGCTAAGGATCTAACAAGGAACTCCACTAAACCCTGTGGAAAAAGATTACAAATATTTGTAATGAAGAAATTGGCTAAGAGAGTAGGAAAGGGAGTGAGAATATGAAGTAGGGGGAAACTAATGCTTGCAAGTAGGAAATTAGATGCTTACAAACACTAGTTAGAAATTTCATCACATGCATTAAAATTAAGAGGAAACAACTCTACAAGTAACAATAAGACCAAATAGAATTTATGATCACAAAGTATCAAGAAATCCCTTAGTCAAAGAAAGATAGAACTACTTCTTCTTGTATTGATTTCTCAAAAAAAGATGTACATAGTGGAGAAATGAAGAAATTTGAAAGGAAAAATGGCTAACTCTTTTCACTCACAAGTAAGAAAAAAACTCTCTCATGAACTTACAAGAATACAACCAGCTAGAAGAATCTTAGAATTAGAACCCCTTGGAATGAGGAGCTCATTACAATTTATAGTTCTTTGGAAGTCTCTTCGCCTATCCCCCATTGACCCTTCATATGTCTTGAAACTTTTCACATTCTTAGGAAAACATTAAGTCCCCTTTTATAACTTAAGGGTGACTTATCACTTGCAAATTAAAAGCCTGCAAATTGGTTTCTCAAATTTGACCCTTTAAACTTCATCAAAAGTAAATTTTATGTTTCCTATGCAAAGAGGGCTTGAGATCCTTTTGTAAAGTCCAAGTTTTCCCAAATCTGAGCTTCCTATCAAAAGTTATGGCCATTTGAAGTTTTACTTCAATTTGGCATTCAAAAAATAAAATAAATCTAACTTTAACTTTAATTTTTAACTTTGGAAAAATTTCTACAAAAATTCCATGGCCCCCACCATCTCGCAACCAATCGAGATCTACCACGTGGCACCTTGGAGGGGTGGACTAAATTTAAACTTATCTTTTTGAAAATTTTACCTTGGGAAAATTTCCTATTTTTCCCCGCATCCCCGCCGGCCCGCAGCCAATCAGATGCTAACACGTGGCACGGTGGAGGGGCAGACCCCTTTTGAATTTAAACTTTTTAGGTTTTTTGACCTTGGGAAAATTTTCCAATTTTTCCCCGCATCCCCGCCGCCCACAGCCAATCAGAGGGCACCACGTGTCCTCTTGGAGCTACGACAGAGGCGCAGTTTCTTTTCAACCCTTGACCCTTTGAAAATTTTGGGAAAAAATTTCATTTTTGCCCCGCCGGCCCGCAGCCAATGAGAAGGTGCCACGTGGCACCTTGGGGTGGCAAGGTGGGAGGGAGGATCCCTTTGTTTCTTTGAGTTTTGGCCTTGGGAAATTTTTACAAAATTCCCGTGCCCCGCATCACCGCCCCCACCTCGAGCTTTCCTTCTTCCGCAGCGCATGGACCCGCATGTCCCCTTCTTCCTTTTTGTCCTCCGTCGGCGCAATTGCGCAAAATCCTCCCGCCGCTCCGCCCTTCCCTCTCCCTCTCCCACTTTGAACCAGGCCTCGACACGTGTCCACTGGGGACCCACGGAGGCGTGGAAGAAAATGAGAAATTGCGCCATGTGGGGAGAAAATTTTCTAGAGCCGCCCCATGACCCGCCAACCCGCCAAAGGGGATTTCACCCCTGCATGACACGTGTCCCCCTTGGGGAAAATTTAGCCCCAAAACTCCGCCTGGCCATATCTTGAGAAATATAAGGAGTTAGGAGGACTTCTTTATATCACCGGAAAGGTGAGAAAATTTCCTATCCAATGGGAATGGTTTAGGAAAATTTTGGAGGTGTTAAGTATGAGAAAAATCATGTTGAAACTTTGAGGTCATTTCTTTAGAGTGCGAGCATGGGGGTAAATTACTCTATGAAACTAACTAAAACATGTAACCCTAAAATTTGAACCTTGTGAACTTGTTATTAGTTAATGAAGGGAACATATGTTGTAGTACATTGGTCTTGTTCTGGAACCTGTTAGTGAAAACTAATGTCTTGCAAACTAGTTGTAGACACTTCAAAAAAAATTATTCCATAATTTTTCTAGCTAACCCTAGGTTGTTTCTTGGGTCTCAAGTGGTTGTTTAAATGGGAACTACACATCTACTCCCCCACTAAGATTTTTTGGGACCAAAAGCCTCCTAAGTAGGCGAGGTCTGATCCATAGGGATCCAAAATGAATCTACTTCATCAAAACAGTCAGCACAAAGAAGGAAAAATGAAACACGGAAGTTATGTCTTTTTAGTAACAGGACTGCCGCTTTGTGCAAAGCGGCAATTATAGAACCACCGCCCAACCAGGGTGGTAGTCACGAGACAGCTAGTCTCGCATTGGGCAGCATCCTAGATCTTTCGAACAGAAAACAAAAATATGAAACGAATGCCCATAATTTGGACAAATTGTTCGTATCTCTTCTCCTCCATGACCTTTCCCATTCTCCAATGCACAGGAGGACATGGGAAAGACTATAAATACATGTTTGTAGAAGAGAATAGGATCATCGAAGCATGAAAGCAAGTGAGCAAGAAGTTTTTAGTGTTAGAATTGTGTTTTGTAGAAGAAAGGAGTGTTGAGACAAAGCAAGCATGTATTTGCGAGGAAGTTTGAGATATTATTTATTTATCTTTCATAATTATTGTAAATTTTGTACTTGTTATTTTGAATTGGCCAATAAAAGTGGGAAGAAAGAGCAATTTCCCTTCCCGACTATTTTTTCCTCCTCTGGAGGTTTCAAGATAAAATTTGTTGATGTTTATGAGCTTAAATTATTTCCTTTCCTGTGCAATGTTGATTCTAAGCATAAGCATAATTCATTTCACTAGATATCTCTGTCATTTTCTAATAGAAAGTAGAAACAAGAACATTTATTTGTGTTTCTATGGATAATTCCAAAGTTGAAGAGTTTACGAGATCAATTCATGTAATGGTTCCTGTTAAATACTACATTCAACCTCATAGTCAGAACTAACATTTGTAGCATGACCTGTGTCTACGATAGTGCGTAAAACATTCCATGATTTGTAGTTATGCTTGAAAAAGTCCCAAGTGCAATTGATGTCATGTGGGGCTGATCTAAATTCGGAGACAATATTTACTGAAAGGCTTGTATAAAAGGATTTCTGACCAACAGAAAACTTCATAGGACGTTGAATCCTAAGCTAGGACATCCGAAAATATTGAGTGTACACAAACAATTACTTGGTCACATTTTCCATTTATCACCTTTACGGTTTTTGTTGTAGCTCCAATCTCGAAAAACTTGAATAAGAGGTAGGTGTTCCATGCTTACATGGAGAACACTATATGCATCCAATAAAACAGTTTTTCTTTTACATCAAAGATCAATTTCAACGACATGCCTCAAAAATATTTTCCAACATTTAATGATACAAATGAATGGCTACACATAACAAGTGGAAATTTTTGGAGCATGTGGCATGTTTCTTGTGTGCTTATGTCATGTTCAACAACGCTTTCTATGAGAATTTTATGGATCACAATATGTGATGGATAATCCACGTCAGCATCTCTTAAAAATTTGGATAGCATTTAGTGATAGGTTTTTGAACGTTGCTTGATTTTGAAGTATATTTTACAATATACTTAAGAACTGCATGGTGGGAAAGTGTTGGTTGAAATCGACATTTGCTCTCCATATGGATATCATAGTTTTATTGTGGATGTTCAATCTATCATCATTTCTCAAAGGGAGGTACTTAATTTTCCCATCACTTTCATTGAGAAAGGATGAAGTAGATTACGTGACCTAGGGGTCGTTTACCCTGCACTTGTAGCTACGATTGCTTTCTACGCAGACATGTCTACTATGAACATTTAGTGTTGCATTGAACACAATTAAGTAGTTCTTCAAGGTCCACATATGGGGAGGAGGATAGAATTTGTGTTGTATCTAGAAAACAAGGGTCGTTTGGGAGTGCCATGCAAACAAAATCCAAGCGGTTGCAAGTCGGGCGGGGTTCCAGGAAGACATGAACTTATCAAAGTATTGTTTTGTCGCCTCAATAGTTGATGTATCTACCCAGTCCATCACATCAAATTTAGGGGTGTTTTCAAGCCACAATAAATCATGGACATGTGTAGAGCCTCTATGTTGCCATTCATACCTGTGAGATGAGGGAACATAAATATTAGCTATGTAGTTTGGAACAAACTTATAAAAAATTAGATTGTATTACCTGTACCAAAAGTCTACTACTCCAAGTTCCTTTTGCAATATTTCTTCACAAAATATTGTGAATCTGTGATGCAGGTATGTTGATACTCGATGAGGGTTAGAGACAATGTTAAGGGTTATCCAACATTGTGTGGCTCGAGGATCAGTAGGGCATGCACCAGACATAATATTGTGGATATCTGGCCATTTAGTGTCTGCAGCACTTAGAGTGAAGAATAAGGTTGGTGTCCCTAATTTTTCTACCATATCTGAAAGCTCGCTTCTAATTTTTTCCCAAAATGATTGTGTCCCTCGAAGGCTCGAACCAAACCACATTAAAGTGTCTGGGATGTTGTCTTTAGGGCATTCCAGTAGTTTTCTTCGTAGATCTCCAATTGTTGGAGGGATTCCAGATTCAATGTTTTGTTTCATAAAAACTATTGTTGTAGACTGGATTTTATGTCACATTATGAGGTTTAGAAGTAAGAGTGAAATCGTGGGTGGGAAAAAAATGCCCATCATGGTAGTGCATCAAATGTAGAGTGTATTTAGAACTTATTTTATGTGTGGTTGTTGCCACATTGATTTTCTGTTGGAAACAAAGTTAAGAAAGTCATTGAGAAAATTCCCTCTATATTGCATTAATTTATTGGTGAGATCCCAAGCTCGCCATGGCATGGTAAATGGATTATTACCACCGTGGGTGAGAAAAAACTATTCAATTTCCTCTTCTTCGCCTCTGTATTGTGAGGTGTTGGCATGAAATACGATGAGTGTTCATACATTTCATCAAAGTCAGTTGAAACATCAATACCATGAGTTGTAGAAGCGGTTTGCATTTGGGGCAATTCCATTGTGGCTATGTTAAGAGAGGAGGAAACATTTGATGACTCAGATGGTAGAGAGGAAAGGGTGTCATTGTCGATTAATACATCTTTGTAATATGGATTGTGGCTGATTTTATATTGTAAGGCCGCCCAAACACGAGATCTACTGATGTAGAAATCATACTTTGTTAAATTAGATCCTTCCCTTTGTATGAGTACTATGTCCAAATCTCCAAGGCGGTGTGGTAGGTATTTTTCTATTGAAGTAATGTTTTGTAGGAAACTTATGGTGTGTCCTGAGTATTTGTATTGTCCTCCACGTACTTGGGTGACTTGCAGGAATGGATTGACTTGTGCGATAAGCATCTCCTTGATTTGGGTTAAAGACACAAGAATGGTAGGCTACTTTTCAGGGTCCATGTTGTTCCATGAAGAGAAGTGGTGGCCATTTTTTCATATTTGCATATGTTACAGGAAGGAAAGCCTTTAAACAAACTTGTTCTAATCCCAGGGTAATTTTCCAAATAAATTGAGCAATTTTGGATGTTCGCCAAAATATATATTCTTTTGCAAAAACGGTGTTGGGCTTTAATAGTGTGCGACAAGGGCGGGAATATTGGAAAACTCTTTGAATGGGAAGGGGTGGGGTGTTTTTTTGAGTGGATGGTGGATTGCAAGGTGGAAAGCAATCAGAAGGAGAGGAGGAACTAGTTATACATGTACGAGGAACCGAAGCAAGGTTGGTACTTGAGACAATTTCATGTGGCATCCCAAATAAATGGGAAGACGTGACAGTAGTAAGCATAGATGAGTTCATATGAAAGGAATTGGTATGTTCGTGCAAAATTGTTTCCATGGAAGTTACTTCCAAAGTGTTGGTTGACAATCCTTCTCTAGTTGAATTTGATGGCAAGATTGGAATGTCATGGACTAGTAGGTTGTTGATCGATGTAAGTTGATGGCTATTAGAGATTTTAGTTGTTCTACGCTCTAGGTGATGACGTTTTACGCTTTCTGCAACTATGTGAACTTTATTTTTTATGTAGTTCTCTCTTTGTCAAGCTCATTTTGCAGGATTCGGCACGATTGAGAAGTCACTGACTTATGGAGTACCACCTGTTGAAAAAAAATCCATGCAAGTCAACAAGGAACGATGCATTGTTTGATGACATACAAATGCAAAAATAGTCAAAATCAAAAACCTATGTACAATTGAAATGTGTGTGGAGTTCCAATGGAAACTACGTGTAAGAGGTAAATTTTTTAGAATAAAAAAACTGCATGTGTTGCTAAAGGAAAATAATATTAGTTATATGGAAAAATATAGTACATTCACATAGTCTACAAGGATGCAAATATGTACATAACAAAAGTGCAAGTAATATTCATTTATTTTCTTAATAGTACTTTCAATCCACATAGTAGTATGAGGCAATATAGTATCTCAAAGTGTAAAAGGAAATACAATAGTTTTCTTTTGAAGCAGGGAAAAAGAGGGAAACATTTTCAGAAGTGCTAATGGACGATCGTGGAAGAGGGTGAAGGAAAGATAGATATGAAATAACTAACATAGCGTTGATAGTTCAAAGTATAGAAAGGGATGGGGAGGGTGTAAATTTTGAAGGGATGGGTGCATTAGAAAACTTTGCGTAAAGAAGGTTACAAAGGAGATGCACTTTGCTATCCACTTTCTTTGAATTGAGGATGACACATTTCAATTTGTTGATTCCATGGTATGTCTCTTTTTAGGAAAGTGTGAAGCAGTATTGGTTGTTGCCGATGACATTGCTTGTAATTTCACTAGTTGCATCTTCGTCTATAGACAATAGGTGGAGGTCGCTAGCTGCAACACCCATGATTGACTCAAATGTCTCATCAAAAGTGGTAACTGATTGAAGTTCCCCTATTGGGTCCTTTAGATCGATCATGAGTGCATATCTATAATCATAGTTCTAAACTTCTACGTTGCAACTCAAACAAAACCATGAACCATTTCCATGCTCTTGCACTTTTTCCTACATTTTTGTCACCTTTTTGAAGAGGACATTGTTGAGCTAAGGAAATACAGCTTAAGTATGGAAGCACTGAAGGATTGGGCACGCAGACATAGGGTGCGGAAGAGTGCGCAGAGATGAGAATACACAAAGGCTATTCTAGCACTAGCAAAAGATCAAGTGCCATGCAGAGTTTTGGAGCTAATAATAGGATTATACTACAAACTTGTATTATTAAATGATATATTATTAGCACTTGCTTGCTTTTGTATTCTCATGTAAGGGCGCGTGGTTATTATTAGCATGGAACCTATTTTTGAAGGTGCATGGGTAGTGAAGGGAAACTCCCCACCCCTATAAATATGTATTAATTTGCATGGTTTAGACAGTTTGTGATTGTTGTAGTGTTATGTTGCATGTTTGCTAGTGCGCATGACTATGGTGACATTATTATGATGTATGAAGCTTTTGTGTTTTACAGTATTTAATATAATGGATCTTATTGGTTGAATAATGATGTTGATGTAATCTAAGCATGGATCGTGTATGGTAAATCTAATTATATTAATTGTTTAGTTATTTCTTCATAAGATTAAGATCTAGATCTGGTTTATGCACTATGGTTTAATCAATCATCTGTTATGGATTTGAAATATACATTCATTCATGCTAACATCTTGAACAAGCTTCTCTAAAGAGGGACTTGGTACCCTTGCACGCTTCAGGTGAGTACTTAATTCAAGTTGAGTGATGTGTCAAGCACGCCTTGGGCTTTTGTGGGTATATTCTAGGCTACATCATTGGTTCCATTGTCGGGACCTCTTTCTCAGCTATTTTTCAGGATGTTGCATGATGATGAAGACATATCGGTTGACCTTGGCCAGTATTGAAGAGTGGTTAGATGATCTAGAAGAAGAGTATGCTCGTAGATTTAGCATTGGACCTGAGTTTAATGCACGTGTGTGGGTTGAGAAGAATCTATGATGCTTTGTATGAGACTTTCTTCACCATCTTTCCCTATAGAGTTGTATGAGTGGTTGGTTGCTTACGCATCTAAGAGGAATTGGAGGTTTCACATGCTTTTTTGGACACATGAATAATTTCAAGCCTTGTATGATGCAGATCTAATTTGGATGCGCTATGTGGATGTTTGGTTCCGTGGTGTTTTGAATAACTATATTCTTGAGTACGCAGTTTCCACTTACTCTTTCCTAGAAGTTATTGAGTTCCAATTTTTGCATGAGCCCAGAGGATCTTACTTGTGCGGTATTCCTTTGGAAATCAAGATCTTGATCGTGACCTCTGGATTTGGAAGAAAAACCTATGGCTAGCTAAACCCCACCACACATGCGGGGCAGGAGAAGGTTTGGTAAAGATGGTGGACCTAGTGGTAGAAAGATAAAGAGAAGAAAGGTGACTTAAGTTTAATGAAGCACACGAGAGGGATCTGATGAAGCAACGAGAGATCATGGAAAGAATGGTGTTGTGGAGGGAGATGGCTTGTGAAGGATTTGGAGCTCACACAGAGGACATGGAGCCAGAGCATCTAAAACTCCCCCATTTGGGAAAGCATGGTAGAGAACCCTCCTTGGCTTTGGATGAGGGCGTGGTGAAAAGATTGTGGACCGCGGTGCATCATCTAAACCTACCTAGTGACCTAGCCTTTGTGTTTGGTTTTACAAATTCTACTGATAGTTAACAATAAGAAAGCTAGTGTGAGCAGTAGAGTTAGTAGTAGATAGAGTCAATTTGCATTTAAGTTCAGGAGTTAATTAGGGAGCTTATTCATCTATGGCGGCATAATCATCATCTATGTTATTTAGAGGTCCAGCTAGAGGTATCTTTTCTGTGCATCATCAAGATCACATAATGTGGGCATGCAGAAAAACGTTGGTATAACATCTAGAAGTAACACAACTTCACAGACTATGGGAGTCCAGTTTAGCACAACCATTGGAACACAAGGCAAAGGCATCCTCCAGTCCATGTTGCCTACTTAAAGAGGAGGATCGGGAGGGTTAGATGGCTCTCAGGTCTTGGCGAGATCTAGTGGCTCTGGAGGCGGAGGAAACACAAGAGAAAATACATGTATTAGATCTGGTGGGCATGGTCCACACTAGCCCCAACAAATTTATATGGAGATGTCCCTTCATCTTCCAAAATATAGAGGCATTGAAGATGCAACCGAGCATGTGCATATGTGTGAGATACTATGGCGCGCGAAGGGGATTACTACTCCAGAGCATAAGGCAAGTTAGTTTGCAACTACATTATCATAGGGCATGCATATAGTTGGTACAAAAAGTTTGACCCTGACCAGACTTGTGTAGATTATACTACGTTATGGGATGATTTCTTGAAAGAATTTTATATCCCTAAGTTTGAGTAGAAGAGCATCAATGCATTGAAATACATTAAGTAGAGGCACTACTGAGAGTGTTCAGAGTATGATGCTCGGTTCAAGACCCTTTTGTCCAAGTTATCTTATGACATACATGTGATCCAACATGCTCAATGGTTTGTTGGAGGATTGATCATGCCTTTTAGAAGGTGCTTTCGCATAAGACTTATATAAATCCACATGAGGCACTTGCTTGAAGCTCTCGCGGTGAGGCGGTAGGGAGTGTAGACACAAGAGTGAGCCCATTTTTGGAAGCTCATATTGCAGCCATGGCTAAATAGTTAGATAAATTATCAACTAATTTAGCGCATGAGACACACAATGGGATTTGGTGCATAGATTGTGAAGTAGAAGGGCACACTAAGGATAGTTGTCCTCATAAATCAGTGTACTCCTTGTTGTTGGACTGTGAGATCTGTCACTTGGACCATAGTTCAAGTTAGTGTCCATTGTTGTAATGTGCGATAAGAAAGAACATGTCTTGTTATTCCAAGATCTGCAGTCTACTACTCATGATATTGAAGATTGTAGGTTTATTGATCATATTCATGATGCCATTGATATTGGTGTACGATAGACCGTGTTGCAAATAATTCTAAGGAGAAAAGTGAGCATCATGACCATGATCATAATGAAGGGCACTCTGATGGAGGCCATGGTAGAGGTCGAGGTTACCGAGGAGGATTCAGAGGCCGAGGTCGTGGCGGTGGAAGAAGTGATTTCCTCATGAGAATTGTTATACATGTGGATCCCCTTATCATTACAGTGTGAAGTGTCCTCATAACATTGTTTGTTCTTTTTGTGGAAAGAATCATAACTATGAAGAGTTCTAGAACTTGTATGAACATTTGAGCAAGAAACACAAACAAGAGAACAAGGGCGTGGGAATGGTTAGAGTGCAATGCGTCGTGGAAGATCAATGGATGTCAAAGTTAGCGCCAGATCTGAGTTGGTTCTGTGAATATTACTACACACCCGAGGTTGCGCGCCAAGGAAGTTCAAACAAAAGCCTGTCATTACTAAGGAGGAGGTTCTACATGCAAATTATCCAGACCCTATGCATCAGAAGGAGGTTTATCAAGAAACCATGGAGGTAATTCTAATTTACAGGGTGAGATATAGTGTTTGAAAGAGTAGTTACGGAAGTTAGAACAAAAGAAGGCAGTTGAGCTCCATCAGATGGATGTTGATGATCTAAAGGAGGTTTGCAAGATGTTGTGTCAAGAGAACATTATTCCTTTATTGGGGAATTGGTTAAAGGAAACACTCTCACGCACTTGGGATTGAGCATGAAAGGAAGATTTTGCATGCTAACCTTCCCCTCATAACCTATATTATGACAAGGAGATCACTCTGAATGTTGTTGTGGATGGTTGGCTTTTGAGTAATATTCTAATTGATACATGCATGTGTGGAAGTAAATGTACTCACTTTGGACACATGGGTTCAGATGGGTAGACCACCATTGCAACCATCTTCAAATGTTTTGTTTATGGAAAATAGACTAAAGCCACACCTATTGAGTTTTAAAGGATGCATCAATTACTATACAGGGAGCCAAGTTTACTGGGGACTTTGAGGTCTTAGTGCTTGCAGAAGCTGACAATTTTCCAGCTTTACTTGGGTGCCCTTGGTGTTATGCAAACAACGTTGATCTACACTTCAACAAAGGGTATATAAGTTTTGAGAACAAAGAGGAGCACATCATTATCCCTTTGATAGATGGAAATTTGCACCTTATGTAGAGCCCTTAAGTGAAGAAGATTTGAACAGAATTTATGTGCACACCATTAGAGATCCGAAGTTCTTGAGCCATCAAAGGAAGGAGTTCTCCAATGGGATGATGCACAGTCCATGAGTGATACTACAAGTGTTGCATGTGAAAACTAGGCACATGGAACTTATGAAATGGTTAGGCACAAAGTAAGAAGTGTAGTGCAACTACGTGCATGTAAGTAAGCCACATAGTATCATCGGAATTTGGGCAAAGAACCAAGTACCAAGGTACACTAGTGAAGAGAATCCAGAGGTATTCAAGTTTGCTATGGAAGTTCAATGGGAATGTCAGTGGAAAGAAGGAATATGCTAGTTTATACTTTACACGGGATGACAACACACATGTGGTGGATGGTTCACAGGATAATATTTTGGAGTGGAGAGAAGTGAATATTTCTTTATCTAGATTTTGAAGGAGCAATGTGCCTACTCATATCTGTGCATTTCATGGTAATGATCTTGTTCAGCACCACATTCAGCAGTGTGAGAGACTCTGACGAGGGGCAGGAAGCTTTACCACCTTTGTTGTGGGTGCACAAGCTTTATTTCACCTTACGAGGTTACGCATGCATGCATGGTATATCTATGCAGAAGTTGAATAGAGAGACTGGAAATTGGCAAGAACTTACTATAGGTATGATTCAAACCTTTGACTATTTTTCCACTAAACCTCTGGTGAATGAGGCATTACAGTTATGAAGCACTTAACTATGGGAGATAGTGCAAAGGCTGAGGAGCTCCTTCAGGAGTTTTTAGGTGATTCGACCTAGAGGCACGCTTTGAAGAGGAAGAAACAGATGTTGAACAACTTGGGCATGCCTTCCTAGAAAGAGAAAAGGGTAAGATGGTCTATATAGTTGATGATGAAGAAGTGGAGAACCTAGATATTGAGCATACAGAGGGTAAGGTCATGGATAATGCAGATGAGAAGGCATGCACCTACCATGAACCTATGAAGACCAAGAAAGTAAACATTGGAATGGATGTTGAACCAAAGGAGGCCATCATTGGAGATTATTAGTCTGACTTTGAAGTTGCTAAGATAATTGAGTTGATGACGACTTCCAGGATCTGCTCCCTAGAGGCTATCATGAATTGAAAGGAGTACATGAATCTTTGGGTGAAATGAGAATCAAGTTGAAGGAAGGTGCACACCTAGTTCGAAAGAGGCCTTATAGGATGAATCCGAACTACGCATCAAGGTGAAGGAAGAAATTGACAAAATGTTGAATTTTGGAATCATTGAGCCCATCGAGGAGTCAAAATGGGTGAGCCCTATGGTGATCAATATCAAGAAGGATGGAAGAATCAAAATTTGTGTGGATTACAGGGAGTTAAATGTTGCATATGTGTAATTGATCCCTTTCCCACACCGTTTACTGAAGAAATTCTAGAAGGCGTTGCAGGGCACGAGATCTACTCCTTCATTGATGGATTCTCTGGATATCATCAGTGAGGATAGCTAAAGAGGATCAAGAGAAGACAACTTTCACCACTGAGTGGGGAAGTTTTGCATACATAGTTATGCCCTTTGGATTAAAGAATGCCTCTGATATTTTTGTGCATTGTGGTCCAGGCATTCTAGGATTTTATTCATAAGTTCTTACAAGTGTATCTAGATGATTGATAGTCTATGGGCTTGTGAAGGATCATTGTGATAACTTAAGGCTCATGTTTGAGAGATGTTGGCAGTTGAGCATCTCATTAAACATTAAGAAGTGCATGTTTTTTCCACACCCTTTGGAATTTTTCTAGGACATATCATCTGTAAGGAAGGTTTGCTAGTGGATCCTACTAAGGTTGTTATTTTGGGCTTAGAGGAACCAACTAGCCAAAGTGAGGTGCGTGGATTCTTGGGGCACATAGGATACTACAAAAATTTATCAAGGGTTATGCCAAGATCATTACACCCTTAGAGGAGTTATTAAAAGGAAGAGGAAAGTTTTATTGGGGTGAGGCATATAACAACGCATGTGTTTGAGACACTAAAGGAAAGGCTTACTACAACTCCTATTATGCACTTTCCTTCTTGGTCCAAGTCATTTCATGCTCATATATATGCATCTCGCATGGCCATTGGTGCAGTATTAGCCCAACTTGGAGAAGGGATTGTTGATCATCCTATTTGTTTGCAGAGTAGGAAGTTGACTCCAATAGAACAAAATTACACCACTACATAGCGCAAGAGGCCTTGTCTATGATCTACATGCTCCATAAGTTTTGATAGTATTTGTTGGCTACCCCATTCATCTTTTATATAGACCACATGGCACTAAAGTACTTGGTGAACAAGCCCGTTTTACAGGGTGCATATGTCATTGGGTTCTGTTATTCCAGAGTTTAACTTTATTGTGGTGGTTAAGCCAAGCAAGAGTAATTATGGTCTAGACCATTTATCTAGGATTCAATCGAGAGAGGATGCGTAGAGCATTAAGGATACAATGTTGATGCACAATTATTCAGGTTAAACCACGCACCCTCGAACTTAGAGGATATTGTTGTCTTTTTACGAATAGGTGTGGCACCTGAAGGTATGAAGGCTTTGGAGAAGAAACAACTTTTGTTATCCATCGCGCCACACCTTACATGTTGATCAATGGAGACTTATACAAATTAGGTCGGGATGAATTTTTTCATCGGTGTGTACTTGAGCATGAGCGCAAAGAAATTATGGAGGAGGCTCATGGGCATTACAGGTGGACACTATGCGGGAGATGCCACCACGCATGCAAGATTCTATTAGTTGTCTATGGTGGGAAACATTATATATAAGGATTGCAAAGAATATTGTAAGGCATGTGACCATTGTCAATGCCTTGGAAAGCCTAGGCATAGAGATGAGATGCCTTTGAGGCCTATTGCTAGCGCATAAACCTTTTAAGAAGTGGGCAATTGACTTTGTGGATCCTATCTCCCCAGTCGCGCACAGGAATGGATCATGCTATATTATCACTTATACAAATTATCTTACAAGATGGGAAAAAATGGTGCCTACAAAGGATTGCACAAACAACTATGGCAACAAGGTTTATATGGGAAAATATTATCAGCAGGTATGGATGCCCTTTAAGTTTAACAAGTGATAGGGGTACTCATTTTCTTAATGAGACCATCAGATACTATTGGATGAATTTATGGTGGCACACCATAAAAATAACACCCTATCATCCTCGGGAAAATGGAATGTTGAGGCTTTCAACAAGATATTGAGCCATACCTTGACTAAGATTTGTGATGTTGGAAGGAAAAATACTGGGATGATAAAGTCTTTGTTGTACTTTGGGCATACAAGAAAACCTACAAAGTTTGAATAAAGCCACACCCTTTCAGTTGGTGTTTGGCGTGGAGGTTGTTCTACCAGTGGAATTCATGTTACCATCTCTATATTGCACATGCGCACATAGGGGTTTAGCGGATGAACAGACACTTGAAGAACATATTGACAAACTGATGCAGTTGCATGAAATGCACGATATAGCACGATGGAGTCAAAAGCAAGAAAAGGCTAGGTAGAAGGCATGGCATGATAGGCACATTAAGGACAAGAATATTGAGGTTGGACAGATGGTACTTCTATATGATTCAAAGTTTTTGTGCCACCATGGAAAGCTTAAGGTGCATTGATTAAGACCATATGTTATAACTTATATACTTGATTCAGCACTTTCCTAGTTAGAGGCGCTAGATGGAACATGGTTTCCCAGTTACTTCAATGGGAGTAGGCTGAAGCCCTACTATAAATAAGTCTTCTTGGTGTTTGTAATAAGGCAAGTATTTCCACTTAGATTATATTTCCTTAATGCATTCCCTTTATATGTGTTTCCTTCATCGTTGTTATGTTTTGTCAATTTAGTTCAATGTTTTGTGTAATAAGCATGTTTGCATGCCAGAAGTTGATTACTATGTAAGTGTTTTCATGCGCAGAGGACACGTGCATACCCTTAGTGTGGGTGGAATATATACAGGGTTCATTTCAAGTTTGAATATTATCTGAAGATGGGTATGCATAGATAGAGAAATTGCGTAAAGGTACGAGATAGAGAAAATTGGAAATTTCTCATAATTGAAGACCACATATGGATAAATGGACGCACAATGTAACACGAGGTAGGTCTGCAGCAGTGGAAACTACTTCATGAAAGGCACAATGGATGAAGTACTTTAGCACATTAGGGCATGCGAAAGGAGGTTTGTGTCCAGAAGTAGAACTCGCACCAGAGGTTATGATTGTGGCGTGGAAATAAACAACGCGAAAGAATTGAAGAAACACCAAATCAATGTTGAGTATGGTGGTAGGTGGGGAGAGAATAAATGTGGAAATTTTTTTGAGAAACTATATAAGGACGTGTTGTGAAATCATTTTTACCTTTGTATACAAGAGCTTTCGAGCGAGTTGAATTCGAGCAAGCTAGCAAAAAAGTGTGAAGTGCGGAGAGCTGCGAACTAGTTTATTTTGTCATATTTGTGTACAAGATAGTCGTGTGCTCCATTTGGCGAAGTGTTTGAGCAAAGAGAGGTGTATAGGGAAGAAGATTGACATATAGGGTTGGGTTTGAGCTAGGGCATGCGATTTTTAGCTAAGGCACATGAAGTTGCATTGCAGAGCTTAAGGAAGGTAAAAGAACACACATTTATAGTTATTATGGCACCAAAGAGAGCACCTGGAGCGGCCAAGGGGGAAAAAGCAAAAGGAAGTCGAGATCGAAATAGAGGATGCCCCTGAAATTTGTTTCTCATAAATGCAAGACCTCGAGAAGGGGTTTACATGGGTCACGATTGGGACTCGCATGTTCGCTAGTGCAAGGTGAGTGATTATAACCACAAAACAATAGATAACAAGGATGAACTAGATAAATTATTGGTAAAGAAGACAAATAAAAGAACAACGGATGATATGGCCATGTATGATGATGCGGTGAGAAGTTGTTGACAAAGGTAGGAGCTTTTACAATTGTATGAGCTCCCTTATTTTGGAAAACTAGAGAATTTATACCAGTGGTTGATGAGCAGAGTCCATGAGGACTTTTTCTATTTTTTAGGCATCATATGAGGCTCATCGCGCCCTTGATTGGGAGTTTGATAGGACTTAGGAGTTTGGGCACTGAGATAAGTAGCGACTTGACAGACAAGGAAGGTATAATGGTGAACAAGGAAAGCGTTGGGTTACATAAAGGGAGGGCGTGGGATGGATATAGGGAAGCTACAAAATATCATGTGGTTCAGTGACAGCACACACTCTCTCACAAAGCTTAATGACTAAGAGCGGTGGTCACAGGTAAATACCTTATGGCTACACATAGAAAATAAAATGAGTGAAGGGGTAACTTATAACTTAGTGGGATTCATTGCTGAAACTATCATTGAGGAAGCGCATGAGGAGAGATAAGATAAGTTTCGTGTGTGAATCATGTTATCTCTTGTTTTTAGAGAATTGGGGTGCCCGATGGGCCTAAGGAAAAAATATGGCAATATCCGAGGAAAGAAATATCTTTGCAAGAAATTTGAGAAGTATACATGTGATGGGACCATGAGTGGCCCCTTTAAGCAAAGGGCAGAGATGTGGTATGAGTGCTTTTGCACACGTTCGAGGAAGAATGGAGAATACCAAAGGAACTTCCTGTAGTATTGGGAAAATAAGTACAATTTGCAGTGTATCAACACTTTTGCATCATGCATTTTGGGATGAAGGATGGAAAATGGGGCCCTTGGTGTAAGCTTTTCATATGCCTTCACTGCGTGTTATTTCCAAGCATTTGTACATAGGTTTTTCGATGATGCACGTTTTCTACCCTTTAATGCGGACAAGGTAGACTATGACTACCACACCATCAGGAAGACTTACGTGTATCCAAGTAAGTTTGTGTATATTGAAAGGTTAATTTTTGATGATATTAATATGAAGGTAGTGACTTTGGAAATTGGTGAGATAGGGACAGCCCTTATCTATATCCAACTCAAGCCTAGGTTGGAAAATGGGAAATATGTGGAGAATGAGTTCAAACTTCTTGTCCCACCCAAGGGGAAGTATACAGTTGGCACTTTAGCAGATGAGGAACCACCCTCGCACATTTTAGAAGAAGGAGAATAAGAACTTCAAGAAAATAGTGGTGGTTTGGAGCATAGGGGTAGGAAACAACCCATTGTTGGAGAAAAGAATGAGCACAAGGTGACCCCTCCATTGCAGGAACAAGATGATGAAGTATTGGAAATAGGTGCCACGGAGATCAATGTGGATCAAACCATTGAGGAGCCTCAGTTTAAGAGGGTGCTAAGATGAACAAGGACTTAAGGTGTGGGAACATCACATCCCCTTAGGAGATCACGTAGGAATTCACCTCAGAAAGTAGAACCAGAAAAGAAGAAAAGGCGCAAGTATAAACTTAAGGAGGATGAGGAGGATGAATCCGAGGAAGCGCACACAAGTACTCCAACACTGCATGAGAACACAGAGGAGCCTCGAACAAGAAATGAAGAAAGATGAAGAGGAGCTAAAGGAGATAGGTACAAAAACATATAAGGGTGAGCCTTCAGTGCACCCCATACTACACAAGAAGGTGAAGGACCGATATTGATTCTAAGCGCCTGGATTCCAAAGGGTAAGTGAACAAGGAAGGAGAAGGAGGATGAAGACTATGAGACCCCTATAGTTGGGTATGTGGATGACAAAAGAAAAATCATACACGTGCGATTCCAAAGCACTTTGGAGCCTAAGGATTTAGAATGGATGGGAGCTCATGGATGCATAAATGGTGAACGCACGCACACACGCAAGCAATTATCTTGGTCTATGCAGACTCATATGGATGAGTCTGATTTCAACGTGTGTGAAGATTCATTTGTTTCCGTAGAATTAAGAAGGTGCCCCATGTCGACATGTGAATGTTAAGCCCACTGCCATATCGGATGAGTACGTAAGCAATGTTTTGGTGAAGGTATCTACAGAGGTTGCGTTCGAAACATAGATAAAGTGGTAACCATTAGGGCATTGATGGATGATAACAAGGACAAAGATAGAGAGATAAATTGTCGACAACAGAGAAGGAAAGGGCTGAGGAAAAGGTGGAAGCTTTGGTTAGTATGGCGGAGGAAATTGGAGATGACATTTTAAAGGTAAGGCCACACCTAGAATCACAAGTTCCAAAAATTTTCCTTCTATGATGCATTACATACACACACTGGTAAGTAAAGTTGGTAATAGATGAAGGCCCAATGTGTATGCCAAATACTAAGGATGCAGTAAACAAGTGGAAAAGGCCAAGGAAAGTATTGCACATAAAATTACTGGTTATGAATTTGTTTTGCAGACCTTACATGAAGAATTGAAGAAAGCATATCCGCGCCCTTGAATATGTGTGTGGCCTAATGTGATCATCAAGACAAGGACATGGCAAAAGAAAATGAAGTCCTTCAAGCACATAATAATGAATCTCTTGGGCGTGGAGAGAGGCTACACTAGAAAAAAGAAGCGCGACACACTTTTACACACTACCCAAGTCCCACATAAGGAAAGAATTAAGGAAATGGGAAACTCATCATGGAGAGGATGGATGTAATGGAGGGAATGGTCTTGAGCATGGCTAATGTTCTCATGGTCTTGCAGAAATGAAAGTGAGAAGATGACTCTTGATGAAATGGAAGTCGTAGTTGTAGACATTCCAAATAAGACAAATAAAGCACTAAGTGATTGGAATGTGTTGGAGGTAGAGATTAAGGTTGAATATCCTAAGTTGATCCTATTGATAAAAGAGTAGAGTGTCGATAGTTTCTCACTTTTTATTATTTTCCTTTGTTCTTTCATTCATTATTCATTATTCTTTGTTCATGGGGAGATAAGTTATGACTACCCATTTTCGGGGGACAGAAATGAAATTAGTGTGGGGTAATGTTGAGCAGAGGAAATACTACTTAAGTATGGAAGCGTTGGAGGATTGGGCGCACGACACAGGGGCGCGCATGCAAGTATGCAGAGATACAACGAAAATAGGGCGCCCAGAAAGTTTGAAATCAATCAGGACTTAGTCATTTTGTAGATCGGAGCTAATTTTGGATGTGGAATGAAGAGCATGTTTTGTCGAAGACTTGGAGAATACACAAAGGCTATTTTGTGACTAGTAGAAGATCGAGCACCATGCAGAGTTTTGGAGCTAATAATAGGATTATACTACAGTTGTATTATTAAATGATCTATTATTAGCACTTGCATGCTTTTGTATTCTTATGTAAGGGTGCATGGCTATTATTAGAACGTAGCCTATTTTGAAGGTGCATGGGTAGTGAAGGGAAAGTCCCCACCACTATAAATATGTATTGATTTACACGATTTAGACAATTTGTGATTATTGTAGTGTTATGTTGCATGTTTGCTAGTGTGTATGACTATGGTAACATTATTATGATGTATGAAAATTTTGTGTTTTGGTTTGTATTTAATAAAATGAATCTTATTGGTTGGATAATGGTGTTGGATGTAACTGAGCATGGATCTTGTATGGTAAATTTGATTATAGTAATTGTTTAATTATTCCTTCATAAGATTAAGATCTAGATCTGATTTATGCATTGTGGTTTAATCAATTATCTGTTATGGATCTGAAATATACATTCGTTCATGCTAACATCCTGGACAAGATTCTCTAAAGAGGGACTTGGTACCCTTGGGCGCTTCAAGTGAGTGCTCAATTCAAGCTGAGTGATGTGTCAGTGCGTCTTGGGATTTTGTGGTTATATTCTAGGCTACATCGGACATGTCATGTAAAAAAAGTTGTCCATACTAATATTTGTGATTTTTGTTGTAACCATGGCCCATTCATTTTTTGTTTGTGTTCCCCATCTGTAGGACCTGTGAAATTGTTGTTCTGAGGTCAAGCTTTTAGAGGGCCCAAAAATTTGTTGTGATAGAGGGCGTCGGATGTGATTAGTCATCAAAAGTAACCCAAACATGAAGTGTAGTAGTTTCTGAAATTGGAGGGTTGACGTAACATTTGGTACTTGAAATAGTGTCAACTGAGGTCCCATTGAAACTGGAGACGTGATCAGCTTTCAAGAAAGGACCGGAAGATGTGGTATATAAAGAATGTCTTCAAGTTCTTTGTTTATCTCATCTAAATGTTTTCCCCACAAAGTGACAATGACACTGAATCCTGACATGTCCTTTAATTGTAGATTTCTTATCTTTGTTTTAGAATAGTGGTCATGCCTACAAATAGTTGAGCATGGTGACATGGCAAGAACAATGCCAATCAAATCAATAGAAGACCCGGCAGTGCTTGCAGTATGTCCTTGATTTTTGTGAAGTGAAAGTGATGGGAAGGTATTGTATCCTCATTTGTTATAAGAGGAGTTATGGTTGAAGACGGTTGCAGGAAAATCTCCAAAGCACTGTTCAAATGGTTATAACATAGTTTTGCATCAATAATCCTCTCAATCCTCCCATTAGAAATTATATATAGCTTCCCATTTTTAATTTGATCATAGAATGTTTCAACGTCATTGAAACAAGTGATGTGGATTTCCCCTCCTTCCCGATCCACAAAATCAAACCCAAACACGGAACCATCTCCCTTTGCATTGTGATATTCGCGAAGGGTTGTTTTTGCTAGGGCACGGCCCTCTACAGACCACATGCACATAGATGTATTCAATCTACGTTATTTGAGTTGGTGTTCTCACAAAATATCTGTTAACCTGGTTTGCACTTGCATCTGCTTTGCGTAACCGGCTATTTTGGAGAGCATTTGTTGGTAGTCGGGTTGAAGCATCGATTAGCATGTGTTTCAACAACAACATCCATTTCAATGATAAGAATAGTCCTGCAGTGGAATAAAAAATTGGGTAAAATTTAGAATTGAGCAATGGATGGAAAAAACAAATGGAAAGAAATTAGAATTACTATAGGGGAATTATATACATTAGTAATTGAGCAAGGGATGAAGCTTACAATTCATTTTTTATCATTCTAACACAAGATTTTTGTAAGCACACAATGGATCCTTCTTATATTGATTTGTTGGTTACACTTACTTACTGAACTTTGGAGGGTAGAAGTGTTGTCCAAATGTAGCCCATCTGAAAGGTCAACATGATGTTGAGCACCTGTGTTGAGAGTAGAGCGTAGGGAGGACAAGTGTAGTTCCATGGCAAGTAAAAGATGCTCGAGAAAGTGGGAATTCTGCAAATATATGGTGGAAAATGTAAACTTGTAGCATAGTCAAACATGAAATGAAGGATGCGTTCACATAGCATTGTTCACCTTGTATATGACGTAAGTAAATTTACACGCATTTGTAAAAATGAGAAGCTCTAAAGTTTGCTTCCTATTCATTTATATTTTTAAAAAGCGCAAACATAAAGTCTAACCCTTAAAACAATTCAATATGCAAAAAAGTGATATAATGTACAAAGCTTTGGATGAAAACAACTATAAATTGCATAGTTCTTTTTTGGAATTTTAAAACTATAGGTATTTGTATGCAGATATAATGAAAAAGACATTAGAAATGTGTTGTTGTTGGTTTACATAAAGAAGCGAGCAATAGTAAGAAGGAAAAATTGAACATGTATGTTGAAAAGTTAGATTTTGTGTCCCATATGTATTGCCACAATATATACATGCATTTATTTGAAACAAATTACAAATTATTATGTTAAGCAAATAGAATGGAAAACAATAAGAACAATATGTACACTTGAACTAAGAAAACTATAGGTATTTGTATGGAGATATAATGATAAAGAAATTAGAAATGCATAGTTGTTGGTTTACAAAAATTGAACATGTATTTTTTAAAAATTGATTCTCTGTCTGATATATACTATCACGATACATACATGGAATTATTTAAAACGAGTTACAGATTGTTTGAAAAAATACTTATAAACAAGCTATTTTTTTAAATCAAATTTCTTGTTTTTTGCTTGTGCAATTTTTTTGCACGTTTCTTGTATTTTTGTGCAGTTGCATATGTCTTGATTGTTATTCCCATTTTCCTCAATTTTTGGGGTGGTTCATATTTCAATGCATCTTCATTAGAATCGTAAACCAAGCAGAAGCCTCATGAATGTGGTCCAATTGTTCGAATTTGGAGAGAAAAATTGGGGATGTTGGCAACAGTGGAGGTGATCTGCGATCATCTCAAATTATCACTATTTTAGGTACTTTCGGTGACAACATGAGGCCATTTGGTACTTCCTCCATTTGCAAGCTCGGATGAAAACATTGACAACACATTGAAGACGTTTAAACTCTTCCTCCCTTTGCAAGTGAGGTGTAGTTATTGTCAAGCCCACCGAAGGGAGGGGAATTGTGTTTCTAGTCTGCATCGTATTAAACTGGAGAGGGAAAACAAGTGTGTTAGTCCAAGAAGATATTCTTATTTATGACGGGCAGCTTTAAAAGCCTTATCGTTGATCAGTCTAACGCCCAACTTGGGACGTTTCAAATGGCCTCATTGGGGAACGAGCCCCTCGGCACATAACGAATCATGTCATTGACGAAGGCACATGCCCCCACATGTCACTTCGAAAAAAAGGATTGAGCCAACTATAAATATAAATGAAACAATCAAAAGCAAATAAAATGAAAGTACTCTACAATAATTTTTTAGTCCATAACATGCAATAAAGAACAAATGAATAAATACTTCAATCAATATTGAAACCCACCTGAAGTTCCTTTAGAGACAACACTCTCTTCTTTACCATAGGAGAAAGAGAATCAAAAATATCATATTGTTGCCCAACTAGGTGTTGCAACTTATCCTACAAAAAAGCAAAAGAAGAAGTTAAAGAGTTGTCATAAACAAAAAAGTGAAATTAAGTGCTTGTAATCTTCACACATACTCTTTTATCAACCAGCCATTTCATCTGAAAAATAAGTCTCTATAGTTTATACAATGCATTTTTAGAGTACTAAGATTTAAAAGCTTACACCAAAATTAGATCTAAAATTTGCACCAAAATCTTACAAAATGGATCAACTACAGATAAATTTCAACTACAAATAAATTGTTTATTTATCAGTATTTTGCTAATCAGAGTTGTGCCACAGAGGAGATTAATCTCATTGATCTGGATTATTCATGTGAAAAGGAGGAGAGATTACAAAATCTCAAGGACTTTTTCTATGAGGAGGGAGCTTCATCTGTATCTACACTTCAAGAGGAGGAAAATTTGATTTAAAATGACCTGTAAATGGGGGAGATCATTCAATCTAATTCAACAACAAATAAAGAAAAGGAAATCCCAATTCTAATCTCTACAAGAAAGAAAAACTCATTTTCCACACTTGCAACATGCAAACAATACAAATATTAGTGTGACTGTAGTTGTAAATCTAAAGGCCTCCTTTTCTTGCAAGAATGTGTTACTAAAACAACAAACTTGACTTGCAAAATAGTGTAAATTAGTGTTTGTGTATTTGAATAGATTTACTTTGAATAAGAAATCAATTAACTTATACATACCTTGGTATAGTAATCTTTCTAGATCCTCCTGACAATCTAATGGCCACCCAAATCAAACACCTTGAACTTGATTTTCCCAATACTGAGTTCCTCAGATGTGGGATATTGTGTCGAGTTGATGTTGCACTAATCTCTGGCATGCCAAGTCAAAATCAAATAAGAAAAGAAAATCACTATTCCATTCCTCACTACCCCGAAAAGAAAAATGAAAAAACCATCAAGGTGTTATGCAAACCCTTAACAATTCTTCCAACACAGGATACCAGATCACAGTTCACAAAATTAAAATATGGCAGGAAAGAGGATGGTCGCCAAGTGTTTGACAAAATGCCTTCAATCAGAAAGCTAGAAATTTGTGGTTCTACAGAAAGATAAAAGTTTGAATGGCTTCCAATGTCTTCTATTAGCTTGCAATTATCATATTCTGTGAGGAGAACTTTTGCATATCCTGCAATCATTGCAGTTCACGAAACCACACCTCTTTAAGGCATTCTCAAACAAACAGGTTCACCTACGTTGTGTGTGCTCCTATAGCTGAACTAAATAAAGCTCTCCATTAAAATTTGGTGGATGTCTATGCTTACTACAACTAAAATAAATAAATCTTTCCATTAAAATTTGATGGATGTCTATGCCTTGTTCGAAAGCTCCCATTTCCATATAGGGTAAGAGGATAACTACTACGGAATCTTTAAATGCTTGGAACAATGCAGGAAGGAATTAAGGACCCTACCTTGCTTAAATTGGTAAGCACCAATATCTACAAAGCCCAACTGTCATTGAGGCGGGCCGCTTCATGCTTCACTTTATCTTGGCCTTGTCATGTTTTTCAAAGAAAATACATTGTGAAAGAGAAATATCAATTCATCTGGCTTCTTTCCCCTTTGACTTTACTCCCTCAGTGATATGTTGAGATGATTTTGTTGGATAAATTCGTTGTTTTCTATGTAATTAATTTGAGCCTGGGCTTGAGTTGAGGGCTTTGTTATGTAGTTTGTTGGTCCTATTAACTGAGAATTATGAGTATTTCAGTTACCATAGTTCCTCCTACAAGTTTTTGTCAATTTACTTCTTGAATGACATGACCCAGAGAGAAAGGCCAGTCCCCTCATGAGACCCCTAGCAAGAGCGGAACACTGGCAAAAAACAAGGCAGTGGAGAAAATAAAATAAGTCATAAGAGGGGAAACAGAGAACCTGCTACAATATTCACATATGCAGAGAAGCAACAAATTACAGAATCAATGAAACGGTGACAGATATGAAGTCGATTTATAAAGAGTATGAATGCAATGATTCCCTATGTATAAAAGCAATACCTTTGAAAAATTATACTTATAGAAGAGGCATCTATATTGTCTTCAAGCTACGCTTAAATGATCGATAAACATTTGATTATGCACACTATTGCGCCTCTAGAATGCTAGATTTCTACAAATAAATTAGCGATAACAGAAGAGAGTAAATTGAACTCACTATAGCCATCACGAAGTCCACTAAACTTCTCCTGACCAGCAGTATCCCAGCAGTAAAAATGTATCTTCCCACAATAAAGCCTAGGAACAATGACGATTTAAACAACTGCAAAAACAACCTTCGGCATTTGAATCGACACAAACGATAGATACGTGTTCAACATGCATAGATATATACCCCATTGCATGCAAGTGCTAAATATACCCTGCATTCAAAGATACAAGTGCTAAAAAGGCAAACTACTAAAAACAACCAAAAAAAGCAACAAAAAGAGCAAAAACGTCAAAACGGTCGTCAAAAACGTCAAAATGGTCGTCAAAAACATAAAAACGCCGTTCAACTTTAATCACGTGGGAAAAACTTCAAAACATCCATCAAATTTAGGACAATAGCATGAACGACCGCAGCCCTTTATCATAGGGGGACGCCTTTGGCATAATAAACTCAAACAAATATTGAATTATACAAATCAAACAATTTTTAAAAATAACAAAAAACAATAACATGCATGCATACACAACCAAATTATGTGTGGCCACACTCAATACAAGAGATCAAGATGGAAAAACAAGAAAGAAATCAAATGAAATGAAATGAAACAATGGGAGAGAAGGAAGGGAAGGATTAAATAGCTACAATACTACAAACAATCGAATAGTTCTTTTTCTCGGATCTTCCACCAACCTTGGTCTGATTTTTAATTAAATCAGCCATTGGCGTTAAACCACTAATTATTTTGGTCCATTTTATACCTTGTGTGGTGTTCAAACCACAAACAATTAATGATGGTTTTTACTTTTCTTTACCACTAGGAGATTCAACCCTGGAACGTATACCTCTGTTCGACAATTTTGTCCTCATGTTATTTTATCTCTTTTCATTAATGCAAACCCTATGTGTTTATTACGTTGAAAGGCATTTTTACAATGGGAAAGGCGACCCGATCTCCGGCGGGTGACAGGTAGATTGGCGGTCCACAATTTAAGGTACTTCAACGTCCTCCACGGCTCCACTTCCAACCATCGATTAGCATACATCGTTGTGTGACCACAAATGTTGTGGTGAGGCCCTCAAAACGGGTAATCCGCACAGGGTTTCATAAAGGGGTTTAATTTTCCACCCGAATAAAATGAGCCATGGTTGTTTCTAATTTTTATATTTCGCAAATTTTGTTTTTCATTTATATTTTGATTTGTAATAAAAATTTAAAACAAATTCGCCTAGTTATAAATCGATATGTGATAGAATATGTTCCTTAAAAACACTTAAACTACCATCAAGCTTGAACCAATGACACAACCATGCGAGTGGAAATTGGAATATTTGTTTTGTTGAAAGAGTGAGACTCGTATTTTCCCTCCCTCTGTATTTCAGCATTTTATTGAAAACATTTTGACTCGACTTGTTGTTCACCTCCTCCTCCACATCGGCTTTGGCAGCCAGGCATGCGATAATGATCAGTCTACATTCGCTGCAGCAGCATTTTCGTCTGTACTCCTCGCGAAAACAGGTATTGAAACAACGATTAAAAGTAATAAACCCAAATGCAAGACATAATAAAATAAGTGGCATGGCATCAGCGTGTTGAGTAATAGCTCTCGGCTACCGCGACCACTCTACAGGCTCTTTGTTAAATACTGTATTTGCATTTTAACAAATATACGTCACCATTTGTTATCTTCAATGTGTTTAATAAATACGTAGTTAAGAAAAATAAAGCGATATAATGTCCAAAACAGATCACTATCTTATTAAATGCACCTAGACTTTTTGAGTCTTGACCAAGGCTACCATCATTGTTTTCCACGAATGGTTAGTCTGGGAGAGAGGACCCTATAACCGTGCACCTAACTTTAAGGGTCCGCAAATATATATAGGTATGTCGATAGCGTAAAAAAATTATATCATCGTATAGAGTATGATCGTGCCATATCAACATTTTCGTTTCGTGTGTTTATTTGGAGCGAAAAATAGTTTTGAATAGATTTAATATGAAGAAAATCAATATAAAGCATTTGAAAAAGGGACCAGTGACCGAGCGCCCCATGTGTCACATTCTCATTGACTCTTAAACAGTGTAATTAACCAAAAAGTGAACAACTATTGGTGTTTTTGTCAACAACCTATGGTGAAAAGAAATGTACATGTTTTGGTCCAACTTTCGGTTATAGGGTCCTCTCCCCTATGTTGAAAGGGGTTTTCACATGTAGAAACTTCCCCTAACTATGTCGGACTACACGCGAAAATCTAGATCGTAGATTTTGAGGACCGTATCAACGTCCTTTGATAAATTTGAGCCTTAAATTCTTCCGAGCACGGCGGTTAATTTCTTCGAGGTCTGCATACAATTACCGTTTTTTTTGGTTGGTAGGTCGAGCGATGTTGCCACTGTGCAATGATTAAGTTGGGCCTCCTTGATTGATGCCTCTCTGTTGGAGACGAGCTTCTTTGTGCCCCCGCAAAGTCCATGGCGATTCTAGCAAGACCAAATGTAATATGTACTATCTTGATTGAAAAAATCCAAAGCAAAACCTAATCCCTTTAGAAGCAAATTCTCCTCAGTTAAAATCTTTGAATGCACGACAAGTTCATTAAACGCTTAAATTTATTGATCTTTGCAGCATATTTCACAAAATCAAAAGCATTTGTTAGCAATTTACTAGTAAAAACAGATTGTAGAAAATGTGTAATCAACAGTTTGAATCACACTTCATCATGATAAATTAGGAGCTCATAGATTATATATTTGAAGGCAAACACTCTCTTTTCCGTCACAAACTAGTCGAAAATACGAATTTTCATAAACTTAAAAATAAATATGTTGAATAAACTGCCAAATTCATATTGTTCTACAAAAAAACATACCAAATCTTTCAGTGATTTATGAATCCTCAATCAAAAGCAAATTTCTCTACATTTTCTTGTGTTTGGAATAGTACAAGGACGCAAATGACAGGAATGATTCGTGTCTTCCTCTGCATCGGGTTTGGGCAAAAACTTTCAATCAAACAAATCAAGTCGAGAAACTTCCAGAGGATTCTTTACACATCGGCAACAACTGCCAGAGATATTTTATTGGGGGTCACATTTAACTCATGAATCAACTTTTTTCTCAGTTGGAAAATATTAATTTTCTTTAATAAAGTTGTTTTCCGTGTCATTTTCTTCAATTTTTAATTTATTGCTAATTTTTCATTTTTGGATTTCCTTGAATCAGATCCTCCTAAGTTAGATCTTAGGGATTGGATAATCAAACATTTAATAGAGCCTCTGCATGAAAAATCCCATGATGGGATACTTAGAGATACTCACTCTTGCCCCGAACCCAGTTTGGAGGGCATCCTACAAAGATCCGGAAAGATGCTAAGAAGATGTCAGTTTTCTTCTATTGGTGTTCATAGATAGAGTCCACACATGTATGAAAAATGGGGCTGTAAAATAACCTGGCTTGTTGATGTCAACGAGCATTTCTCCCCATCTTCCCCACATGACATGAAACAGCCTAGTCTTCCATTCTTTTCAGCGGTACATTTTAAAATTATAAAAAACTAATAAACATTTAAAAATAGATTTTAGTATATTTAAATTAAAGAGAAAATAAAATAAAATAATATATTATTGCATTTGAAAGTGATAGAATCTAACATTAATTACTAAAAATTAATATTGTTTCATAAATCCTCAAGTCGGCCTAGGTTGCATCCCCATCTCCAGGAAAGCACATACGGATGCAATTTCTAGAGCATGACGCATGCTTGAGAACGTTTTTGGCTCCATGTGAGAGAATAAGAAGCCTCATTTGTATTCCATGCCCAAGAAACATAAAATAAATATTCAGGTACAACTTTTGATTCTTTTTTATTTTGTTTTGTTTTTCTATAGGTTCACTACTACATACGATGGCGTTCCAAGACATATCTTAGAGACAAAATTACAATATCGTCTCTAACATCCCTTCCTAATATTATTTTAATAATATACTAACATTTTTGGAAAAAGTGGGAAATGTGAAATAACACAAGCAAAGGGTTCGCAATGGAGAAATAACACATGGAAAGGGTTTCACGGACCACAATCCCTTATTATTCAATCTTCGGCTTGTCTCTTAATCTGCAATAATCCCCAAACAAAATTTCCACGGAAATTAAGGAGAAGATTACAATCAACTCAGAGCAGACCATCGAGAAGATGTTTGGAGTTTTTCCTCAAAAAAAGTGCACCTTCATAGTATATCAGCGTTCATAAGTGTTCATTTTGTTAACAGGTTTCTATTTCATTTTTTCCTAATTCTTTAAATTCATAGTCTCTAAAGACAAAAATGATATTGTCTCTAGAGGCACAATAAGTAGTATTTTGTTTTGTCTCTAGAGACAAAAACGATATTGTCTCTAGAGAGGCACAATAAGTAGTATTCTATTTTGTCTTTAAAGAGAATCTTTTGAGGCATTAATTAAAGACGTCTACTTTGAGACAACATAAATTTTATTTTTGTTTCAACTTGAGACAATTTATTCAATTTTTGTTTCAAATATTGTCAAAACACAAGTGCTTGTAGTAGTGATTATTGTAAGACACACCCTCTTATGGGGAATTCAACTATTCTCACAGTTACCCAGGGCTCAACATAAAATGGAGAATGCATCATCAAACCCAGTACACCGGTTGACTTAAAAGCCATACCCAATAATGTATTAATTACTCTTATCACCTATGTTGACAGTGAGGTGATTTTGTTAGGTCCCAACCTTGTCAACATGACATTTGTTTTGTGTACAATATATCATATTCTTTTATTTTACTTGTCTTGCCCACTTAGAAACACATGGTTCAAGAGATCAAGGTGTGTCTTGGTATACTTTGAATGGTCTCCCCACCAGTAGGAGTCCCCACAACAAAATTTGTTATGCCAAGTGATTTTTAGAACTTATGCCTTTTGCTTAATTTGTCTACTATTTCATTTTTCATTGTGGTGCAATGGGAAACAATTTTTTACCATTCTTTTTATTTTCATAGTGAAAAAAAGGGTACCGACCTAAATATAATTTTTTGGTTTGTGGGATTGGATGTTTGTGCAAAATCAAGGGATTGTATCTAGGCCTTTTTATTATGGAATCCCACACTTGGATAAGTAATAGATGATAATATTTGAAGATCTCATTGAAGATAGATTCCAACATATCTGCAGTTGAAACACTAACTATTGTTATCTTTTGCTTTTATTTAGTTTGGTTCTCTTATTTTGTCTGATCCAATATCAAGAAACTGTAAGACTAGACATGCAATTTGTTGTTTGGTGGGTAGATGTAAATATAGTAGATATAGATAGAAAGATTGGATACATAAAAACAAATCATGTGCTCAAGAAAGTGAAAGGAACATGCAAGCATGTGGAGATATGGCCTTACATGCCCTACAATACAGTTATGAATCTTGTTGTGAGTGTAAAAAAGTATGATGTCAACTGAATTGGAGTAACATTTCATTGTCATCCCCATCCCCAATCCCCATCCCCAATGTTTCACAATTTTTTCTACGGCAGTCCAACTGTCTTGTGAGGTGGAATTTCCGCTTAAGTTATAAATTGAATCTTTGTCAAATTTGTCACTAGTTATTTCAAAAGCTTTCGGTCAAAAACGCTATTGCCTTTTCAAGGTCAGATTTTGATCAAGACTTTCTTTCCCTTACTCATAGTCATTTTTGTCACTTATACTCTTAACTCTCTTTTGCAAGTACTCATGATTCAACTTTGAATGCCATATGTGGTCAAAACATTATTACCAAGGAAAAATATAATGGCCCTACATGTACATGTAGTAGTCCTATATTCAAAATATTGTTTTTACAATTGTTATAAGGCTATATGATCAGATATTGTTTGTTGATAATTCTCAATTTAGTCTCGCCATCACATGGCTACCTTATCCTCATTGTTTAATCACTTAACTGCACTCACATTTCATATACCCCATCAAACAAAGTTTTTAATAACAATGCATTTATTCACACAATTGGAATTACTAACAACTTGTTTACCTTCGACTGGACAGCTCCACTTCTTCCTTTGTTACACCACTCCACATTTGTTTCGTCCAACTCCTTCCTTTGCTACTCCACTCCAAATTTGATTCATCCAACTCTTCCCTTTCGTTGTTCACATCGCACTGCTCGTATGTGATTGCCAGTTTAATGTACAAAAAGAACAAATGGTGGTCATAAACTGTTTACATGAAAAGTGAAAGTGTACTCAGTTTTTCATGTTGCAAGGCCTGCTCAATGTCACTAGAGCGTGGTAGTTTCACTATTTTTTATTTCTCTACATTTGTTGACCCTTTCAGATTGTTTTCCTAGGCCGAGTCCTTTTTAACATGTTGTTGCATCGAAAGTACAGCAAACAATATCTACATGCAATAGAATATCAAAAAAGGGGATGTCTCTTACATTGTATTTATATGTTGTTTCAGTCTTTCTTTTGCACTCTCTTTAGCACCTGCAAGATGCAAAAATTACAGTTATTTTCATAAGCAGATGTGTAGCAACTAGAACTTTTTGGAGTCTCATCGTGGGCACTACAAAACCAAATAACACTTTAGCAAAGTTGTAATTTAATGTACTAAAAGAACAAATGGTGGGCATTTTTTACATGAAATTAAGTGCTTGACATTTGGTGGCAAATTTCCGCCTTGTTTGTATTTTGTGTTGGACTGAAAACACATGTTTTTGTCACAGTACCTCAAGGCTGGCATCCAGCAGCGATTGCATGCTTTAAGCAATTTTCTATATGCCATAGAGATTGATGAAATTCAATATTAAACATATTGTATGCTTCAAGCAAAATAAACAACATAAAGGCCAAAGAAGAATTAAAATTCCACAATCAGCATATATGTTTATTACTATGCTTTCTGAAAATGTCATAAATACAAGTAGCACACCACCAGTCGATACTAAGATGAAAGGTAAATAGAGATGCAACCACCACTTGAAGCCTGAAATGCCTAAATGTGGCTCAGAGACATGTTTGTGGATTGTTTACAAAACCCAATGCAGCTTCAAATAAAATTAGACAAACAGATCAACTTAACAGAATTTACATAAAACGTTGAAACAATCTTCTGCAGTAACTATAGCTTACAATTATTCATCAACAAATGCAAAGCAACCCTTACTCCAGATAACAATAACAGGAAAAGAACATTAAAGCAAACAGAAGCCGTAGTGTCACTATAGAGCATAACAGAGGACCATAAAGAAGAAACTGAACGAATGCTGAAGTTTTGAAACAGGCCTTTAAACTGGGAGACTAATAAGGTGACACTTATAAATACTTAGGAGACCCCACAAGTTATTTAAGAAAAGACGCCACTAGAACTTAACAAAAACTGAAGTTCATCCAAAAACAGGTTGCAGCATAAGGAAAACATCAAACTACTCAGAAGTCTTTCGACATAGACTGAAGGAATACTTTTCCCAGTTTCGCAGAACTATATTTAGGAGTAGTATATTTGGCATGCAAATTGCACCACATCAACAGTAAAGCTTTGTTTTGTCTGTGTAGGAATGAATTTGCGACATTGATGGTGTGCAGTTTGCAGGCATGGTCCCATGGAGTGGGGGCTCCATAAATATCTCAGCAGGTGCTGCTGAGAAAATTCAGGAACATTTTAGCCAATTTAAGGTCTCATGTTTTTACCATTTTCCTCTACAATTTCTGCTGAGATATTTTAGGAACCCATTGCAATTTTCCCTCCAAAAATGACCAAAAATTAGTGGCCAGAATGCATTTTTGATGCCACATGGAAACAAAACAGCCTAAACAGTAGGGGGAAACTGTCAGCCCCCTCTCCAGCCACCTCTGAAGTTTAAGGGGCAAAAATGTGGAGCTCCTGATTTCCAGGTCTTTTCCTGTAGCTGGTTGAAAAAATCAACATGGGACCATCTGCAACAGGAAAATAGGAGCTGGAGCAGGTCCATGGGACCATGCTCTTAGAGCATGGTCATGCCCATAATTAGTTAAAGATCTGTTAAAGATGTTACATATTATACTTGGATAGTATATATGCATTAAATTAAATACTAAATCTAAAAAAGTATTGGGTATCTTGCAAATCCAGCAATTGTCTTTGCTTCTAGACGCCCCGATCTCGCCAATGCTACATAGGTAAATTTTCGACCTAAAGGCCTTCTAGGTAAATTTTCGACCTAAAGGCCTTCTCTGGGTTCCTGACCCTTCATTGAGGAAGTAATCTCCAATAGCAGGTATCTCCAATAGTAGGTACTTGACCCTTGAAGTCGAGTTGTAGATCCCAGGTCCAGAGATCAAGCCTAGGCCATGGCAGGTGGTTTTCCACTAATGTTACAGCACTCTGTCTCACAAATATGTGAAAGGAACTCCCGCTCCTATTTTTACAGCAATCTGTCTATCATCTTTCTGGTACCATAGCTTTCACTCTTATAATAACCCTTGCAATATTACTAATTGTTCAGGTACAGCCAGCTGATGTAGATTTGCCTATTGGAACCAATTACAGTGGACATGATATATTATTTGCAAGGTATTTAGAGGTAACTGGATGTGGGAAATAGACTCCCGCTCCTATTTTGACAAGCAAACTAAGCTATGAAAATGAACAAAAATAAAAGCAGGTAGCAGAACAAGTTCCATATTGGGAACAGCCGTCAAATCTCAATAGTGATAAGACCTGTCCACCATGGCTGTAGCAAATACAATTATAACAGGACCTCTGGTATTGAGGTGTCCCCTGATTTTGCAAGGCAGCTGAACATTAAATTTAGGAAAAATGTAAAACCTCAACAGATTTTCTCTAAACCCTACCTCCCCAAAGAAAAAAGGCCATTAGCCCGACACTCACCACAGAAGGAACAATCTACAATTTCAGAAGATAATTTAAAAAAATATTTAAGCCGGACTCACTGATAGATTTGGTCCTGCCCAGGCTCCTGCAGAGAATACAGCAGGTCACACCAGTACAAACTTTCCCTGTACAGCCATGATATAATGATTTTTGATAGAATTCTCTACGTAAAATGGAAAAACTTCTTAATGACAGTAAAATGGACATCAAATTTAAGGTTCAAATTAAAAGTGAACAACACTCTCTGACATTACAGCCCACTACCCCCTCTCACCGTCCCTCCTGGCTGCCATTGTAGACTGCCTCTTGGCAGAATCAATCAAATCGTATAGCTTGCTAGGTTTTACTGTGGCTGTCCTCAAATGCCCTTCCTAAATTACTATATATATACTCGTATCTAAATTACCATATAAACTCTTTTTTTTAAGGATTACAGATTGTGGCTTCCCTCACATCCTTTTACACCCTCCCATGTTTATAGTGTTCCTCAGTTGAATATATATTGTCCATTTCCAAATGCTTCAAACAAAACTAAAAAGTAGAGTTTGTAAATGATGCAAACCAAAATGCAGTACAGTAAGCTATCATACAAAATTGAACAAAGTAGTTTATAAATGCTGCACACCAAAAATGTAGTCCAGTAAACTACCATACATCCACAATAAAGGAGCGCAAAAAACAAAACTTGTTCCAAACAGTGAGGCAAAAAAATACAATGAATTATCATACATCCACAATAAAGGCATGCAAAAATTTAAGGTATGGAATGGTGCAGATTTGTTCCAAACAGTTTGGAGAAATGCAGTACAGTAAACTAAGGAAAAATCTAAGCTATGGAATGGTGCAGATTTGTTCCAAACAGTTTGGAGAAATGTAGTACAGTAAACTTAAAATATCGTATCTTCACAATAAAGGTATGGAATGGTGCAGATTTGTTCCAGATAGTTTAGCAAATTGAAACAGTGCAGTTTTGTTCCAAACGGTTAGGAATGAATTAATAACATTCCTGCACCACGTTTTGCCCTTAATAAGGCCTTTTACTCATAAGAGCGTCATATAATGTTATCTCTGTCCCTAATTAACAAACCATTCACCCTATTCCAAAAAAATCCAATTATTACTCCACATAGGAGATGTATTCAACAGAAGGAAACTGCCACAAGGAATTTCATCTTTATAAGAACGTGATACCAATATACTTCATAGCAGAGAATTTGACTTTAAAGAAAAATTGCTTACATTGAGTAAAAAGGGTTCAAAAGCTAAGTGCCAAAATGGTAGGCATCTCGGCCCGAATTCTCACTCTACTGAGAGTTACCCGTGGCTGACCAGGTTGAATGTTCCAACATTAACCAATCCTACCACATTAAAAAAATAATAATAGTTATTTGTGCCATGACTACAATTTCTTCCTCAACAGCTCTATATGTTGCTCGTGACAGAATATTCAATCCAGCTGACAAGATCTCAATTAGAATTAAATTTTATTCGTGAGAGTCATCATCTTCATCTTATCCAACTGCTGTTGGCCCTCCTGATTGTCGGTACACTTTGGTCACTGAAAGGTTACATACAGCTTCTACTTCCTTGACTTTTTCTTCAAGAGCTTCTTTCAATGCAACTTAATTTTTTCTTTATCATCTGAATCAATTTTGCCAGCCAGCAGCATGTCTTTCATTGATCGTGTTCTTGATGTTATACACAAGTCTCCAAGCTGTTCTTAGCATCAATTATCTCCTTGATCTTCTTATACTCAGCAAACTCTTCCATCACCTGAACTATTCTCTCAATCTCCTCTTGGCTTGGTCTTCCTTGGTCATTTGTGATGGTGATCTTTTCAGATTTTCCAGTGCCCTTATCATCTGCTTTCACATTCAAGATACCAATGGCATCCACTTCAAAAGTAACTTTAATTTGAGTAACTAACTGCAGAAATACTTAATCTAAAGCTCATAGAATAGAAAACTCCACTTGCCTAAAGTTAAAACTTAATTATCGGCGCACAATTTTGATGCAAATCATTACAGTGAATTATGATACAAAATTGAACAAAGTAGTTTCTAAATGCTGCACACCAAAACACAGTACAGTAAGCTGTCGTACATTCACAATAAAAGAGTGAAAAATCTAAGGTATAGAATGGTGCAAATTTGTTCCAAACAGTTTGGAGAAAGGCAGGACAATAGACCATACATACACAATAAAGGCACGGAAAAATTTAAGGTATGGAACAGTGCAGATTTATTCCAAACAGTTTAGAGAAATGCAGTTCAGTAAACTAGCATACATTCACAATAAAGGTATGGAATGGTGCAGATTTGTTCCAAATAGTTTGGAGAAAATACAGTACAGTAAATTATCATACAGTCATGATAAAGGCATGCAAACATGCTGCACACCAAGATGCAGCACAGTAAACTATCATGCAAAATTCAACAAAGTAGTTAGTAAATGCAAACGTGCTGCACACCAAGATGAAACACAGTAAACTATCATACAAAATTGACAAAATAGTTAGTAAATGCAGCACAGTAAACTATCATACATTCACAATAAAGGAGTGCAAAAATCTAGGGTTTGTTCCAAACACTTTGGAGAAATGCAGTACAATAAACTATCATACATCCTCAACAAAGGCATGTAAAATACTGCATTTTGGTGCACAGCATTTCTGTAAGACCCCAAGCTGTTCTGAGCATCAATTCTCTCCTTGACCTTCTTGTCCTCCTCGGCAAACTCTTCTGCCACCTTAATCATTATCCCAATTTCCTCTTGGCTCAGTCTTCGTTTGTCATTTGTAATGTTTATCTTTTCAGATTTTCCATTGCCCTTATCCTCTGTTTTCACATTCAGGATACCATTGGCATCCACTTCAAAAGTAACTTTCAATTTGAGGAACTCTGCTGCAGATATACTCAATCCTAAGCTCACGGCATAGGAACACCACTTGCCAAAAGTTGATTATCAGCACATGATTTTGATGAAAAACAATATGCATGAATACAAACTGACCTTGAAGCTGCAGGAATACCAGTCAGCTGAAATCACCCAAGTTCTCCGCAATCTTTTGTCAAACTGCGATCGCCTTCAAAGGCCTGCAAGGAAAAACAATTCGCTCAAATCAATAATGAAATGAATTGAACTAATAATCCCACAGGACCTGTGGGACTGCAAAATTATATTTTAAATTACAGCCAAAATGTTTTCAGGTTAACTGCTTTCAACTTCAAAGTTGCATTAAAATGACATTCCTACGTCCTAGAACCAAATGGCATTAAAGTGACATTCCTAGGAAACACCACTTGCCAAAAGTTGATTATCAGCACATGATTCTGATGAAAAGCAATATGCATGAATACAAACTGACCTTGAAGCTGCAGGAATACCAGTCAGCTCAAATCACCCTAGTTCTCCGCAATCTTTTGTCAAACTGCAATCACCTTCAAAGGCCTGCAAGGAAAAGCAAATCGCCCAAATCAATAACGAAATGAATTGAACTAATCCCACAGGACCTGTGGGACTGTAAAATTACATTTTACATTTTAGCCAGAATGTTTTCAGGTTAACTGCTTTCAAATTCAAAGTTGCATTAAAATGACATTCCTGCGTCCTAGAACCAAATGGATTAAAGTGACATTCCTAAGTCCTAGAACCAAGTGGCATTAAAATGACATTCCTACATTCTAGAACCTCCTATTTGTAACTATCCTTCAAATTCAAAGCTGCATTAAAATGGCATTAAAGTGGCATTCCTACATCCTAGAACCTCTTCTTGTACTCACCTTTCAACTTCAAAGTTACATTAAAATGGCATTAAAGTGACCTTCCTAGTCCTAAAAACTTCTATAATTTTCTGACAGATTGCGTAATTGTTCCTCTCAATGTGCATAATTGAGTGTTTATTATAGGAGGTTCTAGGAAAGAAGAGCTTCAATGCAAGAAATTTTCTTAAAATAATGATCAAAGACCAAAAGGCATTTTAGAAATTCACATTTAAGGAGAACAGACAAACCCGGATTGAGACAGTTGTTTGTTGATCCCGAGGCTTGTTAAGACTTAGAGACTTCTTTTTAGGAATAAGTTATCATTGAAATGAGCTTTGTCATCACTCCTCCGACAGTCTTCAGTACCAAGTATCAAGGGAGCCACATCCAACAAAAGGATCTCTGCAGCCATAATAGCATAAACCACTAAACTTCGCAGTATTAATAGCATAAACTAATAAGCTTCACAGTATATTAGGATAAACCAATAAGCTTCAAAGACCATAACAGAAAATAAATCTTTTGAAAACCGTCCAATATACAAACAGCCTACCTTGTGAAAACTACCTTGAACAGCAGCACCACATGCAACAACCTCATCTGGATTATCACCTTTGTTGGGCTCTTTGCCATCAAAAAGTCATTGGGAAGTTGTTGGACTTTGGGAGTGCAATGCTACAACCAACTCAAGTTCTAATCTTCTATTTGAAACACTGAAGCAAGATGAAGGTGGGCAGCCACATCCAACAAAAGGATCTCTGCAGCCATAATAGCATAAACCACTAAACTTCGCAGTATTAATAGCATAAACTAATAAGCTTCACAGCATATTAGCATAAACCAATAAGCTTTAAAGACCATAACAGAAAATAAATCTTTTGAAAACCGTCCAATATACAAACAGCCTACCTTGTGAAAACTGCCTTGAACAGCAGCACCAAATGCAACAACCTCATCTGGATTATCACCTTTGTTGGGCTCTTTGCCATCAAAAAGTGATTGGGAAGATGTTGTTCTTTGCGAGTGCAATACTACAACCAACTCAAGTTCTAATCTACTATTTGAAACACTGAAGCAAGATGAAGGTGGGCAGCCACATCCAACAAAAGGATCTCTGCAGCCATAATAGCATAAACCACTAAACTTCGCAGTATTAATAGCATAAACTAATAAGCTTCACAGCATATTAGCATAAACCAATAAGCTTCAAGACCATAACAGAAAATAAATCTTTTGAAAACCATCCAATATACAAACAACCTACCTTGTGAAAACTGCCTTGAACAGCAGCACCAAATGCAACAACCTCATCTGGATTATCACCTTTGTTGGGCTCTTTGCCATCAAAAAAGTCATTGGGAAGTTGTTGGACTTTGGGAGTGCAATACTACAACCAATTCAAGTTCTAATCTACTATTTGAAACACTGAAGCAAGATTAAGGCGGGCAGCCACATCCAACAAAAGGATCTCTGCAGCCATAATAGCATAAACCACTAAACTTCGCAGTATTAATAGCATAAACTAATAAGCTTTACAGCATATTAGCATAAACCAATAAGTTTCAAAGACCATAACAGAAAATAAATCTTTTGAAAACTGTCCAATATACAAACAGCCCACCTTGTGAAAACTGCCTTGAACAGCAGCACCAAATGCAACAACCTCATCTGGATTATCACCTTTGTTGGGCTCTTTGCCATCAAAAAAGTCATTGGGAAGTTGTTGGACTTTGGGAGTGCAATACTACAATCAACTCAAGTTCTAATCTACTATTTGAAACACTAAAGCAAGATGAAGGTGGGCAGCCACATCCAACAAAAGGATCTCTGCAACCATAATAGCATAAACCACTAAACTTCGCAGTATTAATAGCATAAACTAATAAGCTTCACAGCATATTAGCATAAACCAATAAGCTTCAAGACCATAACAGAAAATAAATCTTTTGAAAACCATCCAATATACAAACAACCTACCTTGTGAAAACTGCCTTGAACAGCAGCACCAAATGCAACAACCTCATCTGGATTATCACCTTTGTTGGGCTCTTTGCCATCAAAAAGTCATTGGGAAGTTGTTGGACTTTGGGAGTGCAATACTACAACCAATTCAAGTTCTAATCTACTATTTGAAACACTGAAGCAAGATGAAGGCGGGCAGCCACATCCAACAAAAGGATCTCTGCAGCCATAATAGCATAAACCACTAAACTTCGCAGTATTAATAGCATAAACTAATAAGCTTTACAGCATATTAGCATAAACCAATAAGTTTCAAAGACCATAACAGAAAATAAATCTTTTGAAAACTGTCCAATATACAAACAGCCTACCTTGTGAAAACTGCCTTGAACAGCAGCACCAAATGCAACAACCTCATCTGGATTATCACCTTTGTTGGGCTCTTTGCCATCAAAAAGTCATTGGGAAGTTGTTGAACTTTGGGAGTGCAATACTACAACCAATTCAAGTTCTAATCTCCTATTTGAAACACTGAAGCAAGATGAAGGTGGGCAGCCACATCCAACAAAAGGATCTCTGCAGCCATAATAGCATAAACCACTAAACTTCGCAGTATTAATAGCATAAACTAATAAGCTTTACAGCATATTAGCATAAACCAATAAGCTTCAAAGACCATAACAGAAAATAAATCTTTTGAAAACCGTCCAATATACAAACAGCCTACCTTGTGAAAACTACCTTGAACAGCAGCACCAAATGCAACAACCTCATCTGGATTATCACCTTTGTTGGGCTCTTTGCCATCAAAAAGTCATTGGGAAGTTGTTGGACTTTGGGAGTGCAATACTACAATCAACTCAAGTTCTAATCTACTATTTGAAACACTGAAGCAAGATGAAGGTGGCCAGCCACATCCAACAAAAGGATCTCTGCAGCCATAATAGCATAAACCACTAAACTTCGCAGTATTAATAGCATAAACTAATAAGCTTCATAGCATATTAGCATAAACCAATAAGCTTCAAAGACCATAACAGAAAATAAATCTTTTGAAAACCGTCCAATATACAAACAGCCTACCTTGTGAAAACTGCCTTGAACAGCAGCACCAAATGCAACAACCTCATCTGGATTATCACCTTTGCCGGGCTCTTTGCCATCAAAAAGTCATTGGGAAGTTGTTGGACTTTGGGAGTGCAATACTACAACCAACTCAAGTTCTAATCTACTATTTGAAACACTGAAGCAAGATGAAGGTGGGCAGCCACATCCAACAAAAGGATCGCTGCAGCCATAATAGCATAAACCACTAAACTTCGCAGTATTAATAGCATAAACTAATAAGCTTTACAGCATATTAGTATAAACCAATAAGCTTCAAAGACCATAACAGAAAATAAATCTTTTGAAAACCATCCAATATACAAACAGCCTACCTTGTGAAAACTGCCTTGAACAGCAGCACCAAATGCAACAACCTCATCTGGATTATCACCTTTGTTGGGCTCTTTGCCATCAAAAAGTCATTGGGAAGTTGTTGGACTTTGGGAGTGCAATACTACAACCAACTCAAGTTCTAATCTACTATTTGAAACACTGAAGCAAGATGAAGGTGGGCAGGTCTTCTCTCCCATGCAGCTCAAGTTCAAGTCTATTATTTCTCTTCCATGCATCTGAAGTTTTTGTAGTATACTACTCGCCCATGCCACTCAAGTTATAGTCTCTAATATGGTTTGCTCTTGCAGCATTTGCCTTTTGAACTTCAATTTCAAAAGGGATTGCTCCTGCAGCATTTGCCTTTTTGAACTTCAATTTCAATTTTCATAAGCAACCTATGTGAGCAGATTTCTCTCACATACAGCTGAAGTTCTAGTCAACTACTTCTCTCCACCCTCATTGGGCTCTTTGCCATCAAAAAGTCATTGAGAAGTTGGACTTTGGGAGTGCAAGTACTACCACCAACTCAAATTCTAATCTACTACTTGAAACACTAAAGCAAGAAGAATGTGGGCAGGTCTTCTCTCCCATGTAACTCAAGTTCAAGTCTATTTCTCTTCCATGCATCTTAAGTTCTTCTAGTCTACTATTAAGTTCTTCTAGTCTACTATTAAGTTCCTCTAGTCTACTACTCCCCCACATGCCGTTCAAGTTATGGTCTAAAATGGTTTGCTCCTGCAGCATTTGCCCTTTGAACTTCAATTTCAAAAAGGGTTCAGCATTTGCCTTCTGAACTTCCATTTCACAAAATGTTTTCTCCTCCTGCATTTGCCTTTTTGAACTTCAATTTCAATTTTCAAAAGCAACCTAGGTCGGACGGATTTCCCTCACATACAGCTGAAGTTCTAGTCTACTACTTCTCTTCCATATAGCTCAAGTTCCACTATACTACTTCAAAAAGGATTTAGTAGTATTCACCACTTTTGAGCTCCTAAACCTTCTAGCCTCCCACATGCCTTTCAAGTTATGGTCTAAAATGGTTTGCTCCTGCAGCATTTGCCTTTTGAACTTCAATTTCAGAAAGGGTTCAGCATTTACCTTCTGAACTTCAATTTCACGAAATGTTTTCTCCTGCGGCATTAGCCTTTTTTGAACTTCAATTTCAATTTTCAAAAGCAGCCTAGGTCGGGCAGATTTCTCTCACATACAGCTGAAGTTCTAGTCTACTATTTCTCTTCCATATAGCTCAAGTTCCACTATACTACTTCAAAAAGGATTAAGTAGTATTCACCACTTTGAGCTCCTAGACCTTCTAGCCTCCCCTCTATTCCCCGTCTAGTTGCATTTCCCATTGGCATAGATTTTGGAGCATAATGCAGTCTCCCTTGTCTCAAAGCAATTACCAATGTGGGATTAATGCAGTCTTTATCTTTAGAGAGCAAGCAGACAAGATTGTGTAGGTCCAGATTTGGCTTGGTTCTGAAATATATAGCTGGCAGTTCTACGATAAATCAGATCATATCACTTGCTAGGTTTAATGCCCTTCCTAAATTACCATATATATGTCCATATTTCTTTTAAGTGTTACGGACTGTGGCTATCCCATTGTTATAGTGTGTACGCCAATTGAATATATTTAGTCCATTAGCATTACCCAATTCTTCAGGCAAATTTGAAAAGAGAAGAGTTTGTAAATGCTGTACACCAAAATGCAGTACAGTAAACTACCGTATAAAATTGAATGAAGTAATTTGTGAATGCTTCAAATCAAAATGAAGTACAGTCAACTATCATACAGAATTGAACAAAGTAATTTGCAAATGCTGCACATCAAAATACAGAACAGTAAACTTTCATATACCTATTTGTGATAAAGAAGTGCAAAAATCTCAGGTATAGAATAGTGCAAATGTTGGAAGAAGAGCAGTACAATAAACTATCATACATCCACAATAAATGCACGCAAAAATCTAAGGTATGGAATGGGGCAGATTTGTTCCAAACAGTTTAGAGAAATGCGGTACACTGAACTATTATACATTCACAATAAAGATATGGAATGGGGCAGATTTGTTCCACAGTTTGGACAATTGCAGTACAGTAAACTGTAATACATCATTTTTATTGAAAAATAAACTAACACACATTTGCAATAAAGGAACCCAAAAATATAAGGTATGGAATGGTGCAGATTTGTTACAAAAAGTTTGGAGAAATGCAGTACACTGAACTATCATACATTCACAACAAAGGTTTGGAATGGTACAAATTTGTTACAAACAGTTTGGAGAAATGCAGTACACTGAACTATCATACATTCACAATAAAGGGATGGAATGGGACAGATTTGTTCCAAACAGTTTGGAGAATTGCAGTACAGTAAACTACAATACATTTTTTTATTGAAAAATAAACTAACATACATTTGCAATAAAGGCACCCAAAAATCAAAAGGTATGGAACAGTGCAGTTTTGTTCCTAACAGTTAGGAGTGAATTAACAAACACCATTCCTGCACCACATTTTGCCCCATTCACCCTATTCCAAAAATAAAACAATTATTATTACACATAGAAGACAATATTCAAATAATATTCAACAAAAAGAAACTGATGGAAGGAATTTCATCTGCGATACAAATATACTTCATAGCATTTGAATTTCCAAAAAACAAATTGCTTTTCATTAAGTAGAAGGGCTCAAAACCTCCTCACATGCATGTTAGTGCCAAAATGGCAGGGCATCTCAGCCAGAATTCTCACTCTGAATAGAGAATTAAGCTACCCATGGCTGACCAGGTTGAATGTTTCAACTTTCAACATTAACCAATCCTACCACATTAAAAAATTATAATAATTATTTGTGCTCGAGTACAATTTCATCCTCAACAGCTCTATATGTTGCTCATGACAGAATATTCAATCCAGCTAATCCAGCTAACAAGATTTCAATTTGAATTAATCTAAAGCTCCTCATGTGAGTCATCATCTTCATCTTCTCCACCTGCTGTTGGCCCTCCTGATTGTTGGTACACTTTGGTCACTATAGGATTGCATACAGCTTCTACTTCTTTCAGTTTCTCTTCATAGTCTTCCTTCTCAGATGACTGGTTCTCATCCAGCCATTCAAGCGCCTCCTTCAACGCCAACTCAATTTTTTCTTTATCCTCTGAATCAATTTTGTCAGCCAGCTTGTCTTTGTCATTGATTGTGTTCTTCATGTTGTACACATATGTCTCCAAGCTGTTCCTAGCATCAATTCTTTCCTTGACCTTCTTGTCCTCCTCAGCAAACTCTTCTGCCTCCTTAACCATTCTCTCAATTTCCTCTTGGCTCAGTCTTCCTTTATCATTTGTGATGGTGATCTTTTCAGATTTTCCAGTGCCCTTATCTTCTGCTTTCACATTCAAGATACCATTGGCATCCACTTCAAAAGTAACTTCAATTTGAGGAACTCCCTGCAAAAAAAAAATACATAATCTTAACCTCACGGGAATGAAAACCCCACTTGCCAAATTTTTAAACCAGCACATAATTTTCACTAAAAGAAATATGCATGAATAGAAACTGACCTTGGAGCTGCAGGAATACCAGTCAGCTCAAATCGTCCAAGTTCTCTACAATCCTTTGTTAAACTGCGTTCACCTTCAAAGACCTGCAGCAAAATTACGTTTTAAATTTTAGCCAGAATGTTTTCAGGTCAATTGATTTTAGCTCCAAAATGGCCTTAGAGTGGGCATTCCATATGTAATTATCTTTGAACTTCAGATTAAATTGAGATTGCTATGTCCTAAAGCCTATGTAATTATCTGGCAGATTGTGTAATTGTTCCTCTCAATGTGCATAATTGAGTGCTTGACATACAAGATACAATTTGAGCTTTAATACACATATTTGCAGGTTAACTTGTACTTCAAGGAAAGAGAAGAGCGTAAGTGCAAGACAGCTTTCTTAAAATAATAATCAAAGAAAATGGGATTATACTATATAAAGATTCACATTCAACGAGAACAGACAAACCTGGATTGAGACAGTTGTTTGCTGATCCTGATAGGTTGTAAAGACTTGAGACTTCTTCGTAGGAATAACAGTATTCCTTGGAATGAGTTTTGTCATCACTCCTCCAACAGTCTCAATACCAAGCGTCAAGGGAGCCACATCCAGCAAAAGGATCTCTGCAGCCATATTCACATAAACCAATAAGCTCAAAATACCGTAAAGTGAAAATTTCTTTTAAAACCATCCAAATACAATTAACATACCTTTAGTTTCATCTCCACCTTCTCCACTGAGAATACTGCCTTGAACAGCAGCACCAAATGCAACAGCCTCATCGGGATTTACACCCTTGTTGGGCTCTTTTCCATCAAAAAGTCCTTGAGAAGTTGCTGAACTTTGGGAATGCGAGTACTGCCACCAACGAGAACAATTTCATGTATTTGACTCTTCTCTAGACCAGCATCATCCATGGCCTTTTTGACAGGGCCCATTGTTTTCCTAAAGAGGTCATTGTTTAATTCCTCAAATCGGGCCCTTGTCAGAGGCTCGGAAAAATCCACACCATCAAAGAGAGATTCAATCTCTACTCGGACCTGATGTTGGTTACTCAATGCTCTTTTGGCCCGCTCACTTTCCCTTCTAAGTTTGCCCAAAGCTCTGTTATCTTTGCTGATGTCCTTTCCATGCTTTTTCTTGATCAATTTAATGAAATACTCCATGATTCTGTGGTCAAAGTCCTCGCCTACACAATATAACCCAAGCTTAGAAGCCAAAAATAGAGATGAATTAAGCTATAGTACAGTGAAGAGAACCAGGAGTTACCTCCAAGATGAGTATCACCATTTGTAGCCAAAACCTCAAAGACCCCATTATCAATAGTCAAGACACTGACATCAAACGTACCACCTCCAAGATCAAACACAATAATATTTTTCTCACCACCCTTCTTATCCAGACCATATGCAATTGCTGCAGCAGTGGGCTCATTGATGATACGAGCAACATTCAACCCAGCAATTACACCTGCATCCTTTGTTGCTTGACGTTGCGCATCATTAAAGTAAGCTGTACAAAAGACAAAAAAACACAAAAGAAATGACAGTGTCAAAGAAGGTAAACCAGAAAAAAATAGTGCAGAGAAATTTCCCTCAAATCAGATCCCTGCTAGGTATGTGTAGAGAACATTATTTTTATCCCAGTCACACAAATTACAATTTTTGCACTTAGCACAAATCGATGCGCACAGTATGGGTTTTTTTATTTTTGCCATGGCACTGAGCCACAAGGCTAAGAACTAACTCAAATCTAACAGGATGTAAAGCTGAAAATCCATGCACACACCATATCGATTTTTTATTTTTGAGCCACAGCACTAAGGCACTAGTCGATTCCAAGTAGCATATCAAGTTCAAGGTCTTATTATATTTGAGCCACAGGACTAAGACACTAATTCAAATCTTAAACAACGGAAACGAGAAAATAATGCAGAGAGATTTTGCTGTAGCTATATAGAACATTATTTTAGTCCTAGTCATCCAAATCCTCACAAACAAAGAATTACACCTATATCAAACGATTTGACAAAATGGATATCATGACCAAGTAAATTTCAACCTCTGGGCCATTGGGTACATTGTATTAGCACAATTTCAGACACAAAATAGTAATTTTACACCATTACATTTAAGACAACCCTTTGTCAATGACTAAGAGGACATACCAGGTACAGTGACAACGGCATCTTTTATCTTCTTGCCCAGAAAAGCCTCTGCTGTCTCCTTCATTTTAGTCAATATCATTGCACTGACTTCCTCAGGACTGAAGACCTTCTGCTCTCCATCTTGGATTTTAACCTGGATATAAGGCTTCCCCTCTTTGTTCACAATCTTGTATGGAACCAGTTTCATATCCCTCTGTACCTCTTTGTCTTCAAATCTGAAAATGGTCAAAATTTGAGATTAGACCAATAGCATCAACCTAGAGACCTTGTCATTCATCATATCACAAATCCAATATAAGAATTTTAAAGATTTAATCAATAACACTGTCCAAAATTTTCCCTTACAAGAAATTTTGAAATTAAATCACCAATATTAATCAGAGATCTCAGATAATAAAACTGAAGGGAAAGACTTTACTTTCTACCAATCAATCTCTTGACATCAAAAATTGTTCGTTCTGGATTGACAGCAGCCTGGTTCTTGGCGGCCTCTCCAATCAGTCTCTCATTTTCTGTAAATGCCACCCACGAAGGTGTAATTCGGTTTCCTTGGTCATTGGCTATAATTTCCACATGACCATTTTTGTAAACCCCAACACAGGAGTAAGTAGTCCCCAAATCTATACCAATCACTGTCCCTAACTTTGATGCTTCCTCCTTGGCAATTGAGGATGCAAATACGCATCCTAAGGCAAAATCAAGACAGCTATCAGAATCAGTAATAATCGTATTAATGATGAAGCAAAATTCAAAACGTAGACAATAATTATGGTAATTAAAAAGTAATAGTTCTGTCAATGATACTTCAAAGAGTCTATAATTTATGCTATAGTTTATAGCATACGTTACAGACAATGCAAGCAAAATTAAACCAATTTATGAATTCCAAGAAACCAAGGACATTACAAGGAATACAAGCCTAGACATTTAAAATTTTATGAAAATGGCCTTTGGATCAATGTAAAGAGACTTTAACCCAGTCAGACAAAGTATTGAAATTGGATAAAATACCACATAGGTGTAAAATTGGGTAAAATACAACATAGGTGGGTATACCTGGCCTTTGGGTCAATGTAAAGAGACTTTAACCTAGGCAGACAAAGTATTGAAATTGGGTAAAATAGAACATAGGTGGGTATACCTAGCTTACAAGGCTGGGTGCAAACCATAACTCTCGAACATTACATGTAAGCTATAAAATATCTCAAAAAAATAAATTTAACAATCAAAAGATGAATGGTAAGATCCATGAAATGAGAATCTAAATCATTCATCCACGATTTTTTCTTCATAGGACGACCAGATCCTTTATCATACAGTCAATGCATCCCTCTATATACAAGCAATAAATACAGGAAAAGGTAAACGCATTAATAAAAACTAAAAAATCTACAAGGGAGCAGAAGAAACGTTTAGAACTCTGCACGATCTATAAAAATTGAAGGGTGAATCGGTCTGCAAAATGCTAAAAGCGGTAATTTCAACCCTAAACCGAATTTCCTCTCAGAAAACCAAACGAAAAGTTACAGCAGAACGGTATACGAAAAATAAAAATAAAAAGCCAACGATAGCAAAAACAAAAGCGGAAACACAACTTACTCCTAAAACAACAAAGTACGAAAAAACCCCACAATTCGCGTATTTTTTTCAAAACCCTAAGAAACGCATTAAATAAACTCGAGGTATACAATATTTTAAAATCACTTGAAAAATTAGAAGCCACAATAAACTTACCTGCAAGTAAGAATACCAACAGAGAAAATGAGACGCCGTTTCCCCGCGGCCGATCCATGGTTTTTTTCGATCAAATCAGCAGAGACAAATGGGATATTTAGCACAGAAGGGGTTGTGGATTCTTTTCGCCAAGAATCCTTCGAGCTATAAATCGTTTGGTGGTGAAATCCAAGTGCGGCAAGTGTATACATACACGATCGATATTTTATGTATATATATGCATATATAGATTGGGAAGGTTCTTTCCGTTGCGTGTTACGGGCCAATGATATCCTTGCGTTATGCCACGTGGCTTTCTATTGTCGATTGCTGACGTGAACCAATAGAATGGGAGATCGGAGGTGGCTTGGCCAATAGGAGGCGCGCTTGTGTTGGTGGGTGGTCGGCCGTCGGATCTGATCTCCGAGTTATTTGGGCCGTAGATTTCGGTTTTCTTTCTTTTCGCCTTTACTTGCGTCTTTTGACGCAAAAAAGAAAGAAAAAGATTGGACCATTGATATTGACCTAATCACTTAGGTTTTGTCACCGTAAATATATAGAGACTAGCAATCACATGTAGAAATTGCAATGGGTATGTCGAAAGGGAGAATTCATTCAAATGTTATCAACACCGTAGCTAAGATTGAGTTGAAGAAACAAACAAGTGCAGAGGGAAATGCAACGAAAGTTTGTAATATATGGCATTGATGGAGCTATTTTTTACAAAGAAGGAAAATGTGGAAGGGTGGCGAGTCTTGCCCCTTTACCATTCCTTTTATACACATGAGGGCCGAGAGACATTTTGCAGAACCATTCAAAAGAAAAAGGAGGGCAGATGCGGAGGTTTTGGAGCAAAGGCACCCTTGAGATAGCAATGAAAGTAAGTCCTTGTCTTTATGTCCCGTCAATATTAATTGTTGCCCTACGCAAAGTAAGCCCTTGGAATTTGTGGATTGTTAAATCCCAAGCCATTTTAAGCAGTATCTGTTTGCGGGACCCTCTCAAAATTGGAGGCACTGGAACATGCGAAGAATTATTTGTATCCCAGCAAGGGCGAATATACTTGTGAAATTTCACGACAACAAAAAGTGGATGTTCGGACGGCAAGGAAGAGTTATTGTAGAGAATTTCGATGATTGTGCCAATTGCACCATTCACAAGGCCAGTTGCGACCCACAAATTGGTTGTAAGCATAACTTTTTGTTTTTTACAAATATTTTATATTGGAGTTGATCATCGTCTGGTTCACCGAAATTGCTATGTCTGGTTCATTTGTGCAATCGATCGGGCCACAAGAAGGTTCGATGACTTTAGCATATGAAGGTTATGTTGATCGACAAGGTCATTTTTACAAATAAATGGGGTGTAGATTTGAAAGTTTGAAGCTTTTCTTGTGAAAGATGTATATTAGTTCACGACATAAGGCTTGTCCAGTCTGCAATAGCTAGAGGATTTGCATCTCGAATGTGCAAAGCAGGAGTTCGTGAAATTGAGCTTGAGAATGGCTTGAACCTTATTGGCGAAATATTATTCACAATGTAATGAAGCCAAAAGCTCCTCCAAAGTTTGGTGTCATAGGAGTGACTTGTATACAAAAGAATGTCGTTGACAAGAGGTAATTGGACAAGGTCAAAAACGAGAATGATAGATCTATTACCAAATAAGGATGTTTTGAAATGAGGAAAAGCTTCACGAAGGCGACAGTCTACCATAGCCAAAGCAATTTGGGGCCAATGAAACTCATCTCATCAAAGATTATATATTGAACATGTTGGAGGGACTCTTGGAAGTTTAACAATGTCAGACCATCAAGTGGTTTTATTTCTTTGATGGGTATGCGTAAGAAGTATGTATCGTAGACGCATAAATGTTGAAGGCTACGACTCCGGTTGGTGTAAGTAAAAGAAGATGCTATTTCTTTTCGTTGTTTGTGGGTTAAAGTGTTGACTTTATTGCATTTATGAGGTATGATTTTCTTGTTCCTACGGTCACTTGAATAATTAATCTTAGTGGAGGCAATTTTTCTCTCTATACAAAATGTTGCACAACATTATCAATGAGTCGACAACGAGTGTTGTTATGGAGAGAAGGGGGAAGAAGGTAGTTTTGTGGAACATTGATTGATGTTGAAATTTCTTGCAACCTTCTTTGGTATCAATGAAAGAAGAACTAGTTTCTTGTAAAGCAATAGGAATTGTATTTATTTCCCAAGAATGGCGATTGTCAAATTCTTGGTGGCCCAACATTTCCAGGTATTATTCAGTCCATGTGATTTTGGGATGGAGTTGTGATAATAGTTCCCATTTGTAGACACGGGTTTTCGTCACCCGCCTACACCCCATACATGCGCATTAAAATATTTAACCTATCATTCTAACATATACTAAGTCACTACACTCACCCTCATAAAATCATTTCCCCCACTCCCCCAGTAAATCTTATTTACTTATCTAAACTTACCCTAACCTCCCTAAAACCTCCTAACCACCTATAACCCATCCTAACCCTTTTTATCCCAACCATCTAACTCCCTAACCATGCCTAACCTCTTCCCTAACCTTCTACCCTTGTCCCCATACCGAAACCCTTGTTTTGGAAGTGGTTGAAACCACTTCCAAACGGGTTTGTCCACATTTCTTGGATCGTCGGTGATTCTAACAAATCACCCACAATTATAAATAGAAACATACAGCGCATGTTTTAGGGATCTTCAATCTTGAATCCTTGAAAGCACTACTGAAACTATGTCACTCCAGAAATCTCCAAAGCTCTACAACAAAGCTCTGGCGCCCCAAAGAAGCCATACTACATCATCTTGTGCAAGCATACATCTTCAAGGCTCGCGTTGCCTCATCGTACATCTGGTTTGACATCATCAAGATCTCAACAAGTTCTTATAATCATTTTGCAATTCCTCTCACATCAAATGCAAACTCTTTTTGTATATTCTTGTTTTTCGTTTCATTTACACATCTAAACAAAAATAAAAACAAATAGTTTTAGTCTCTATTTTTAATCAATTTAACATTGTGTCAAACAATCAACATTTTCACAGGAATCATCCATGATTCCTTCAATCACCCACAGTTATCCCAAATCACCTATGATTTATATGAATTTCGTAATTATCACAAATTAGTCTCTTTTTAGCAAATCGGTGCATTTTATCATTTATTATCTATACATTTGGACTTAATATGCATGTTTGAAAGCATGTATGTGTCAGATGACTATTCCAGATCAATCCCATCCAACCACAAGAATTTACGATCTTTGATCGTCCAACAACCATTCGTGGGGGATCGGTTTGACATCCTCAACGAGCACACTTTGTGCACCATCGATTTGCACAAAACCTCAAGGATATCAAGGAAAAGTTCAATATCCTCGACAAGATCCAAGAAACAATCAAAAATATTGAGTACGATTACTTTGAAGATCTTGATATCGCTACCACCTTAGCTCGGTCGCTTACAAAGCCAAACAAGATTTTCACTTCCATCTTGAATTTGAGCTTCATTATCTTGCATCGTTCATATTGTCATTATCTATCTTACTATCTTTATCAACACAGCGCTTTAATTATATCAAAACGAGTTGACATCCTTCGAGGAGGTCCTTTAGATTCCCAGCACTGGCCTTCTTGGCGAGTAGCTCATCATCTCTATTTATCGAATATCTTTTGTCTAGTTATTTTTGTTTACAGGTCTCCTCATTTAGCAAAAGGAGGAGTGCTTCTTTAGTGTCTACATCCCACCATCTTGGTGTTGCGATTGGTAGCGCATGTATCAGTAAACCCTGTTATTTTTTAGTTTTATGTACTTTTCTGCACTTGATAGCACTAACTGAAAACTACCTAATATATTCTTGCACACTCGATGGGACATTGTTCCCTTCCTCTTTATTAAATTAACTTTTAGTCATTTTCGGTCTCTACTCTATAATCGTCAAGGATTACAAGAAATCACCGATGATTACGGTAAATCATCCACGATTTCCTTAATCGTCGATGATCTATGTGGATTGTACTTGATTACTCAATCGGCTTCCCTCCACATCAATTTTTTGTCTTTTGTTTTCGGCTTCCATCTAACCTTGTTGGTTTTCTCGCTCTGGATCATTTGCTTTGGCATTCAAAAATAAGATTTAAAAAAAAAAAGGAAAAGTGATCACAGGTATGCTTTCTTTTTCCAAAGATTGCATTTGTTTGTTGTCCTCATAAAATTAACATTTCTTGTGGGATCTAAAACAAACTTTTTATATTTGCTTGATTACATAAATTAAGGGTTAACAAACTAGATTCACTTAACCCACCTCACACTCAATCAAACCATGTCAAATACCACTTGCATTTAAACACTCCTTCCCAGGTGGACCTACTTGGATTTCATCACCAAGAGGATAAGCCGACTCGGTGTTCGGCCAAGTATAAATAAGTTGGTGGGCGTATATCGGCTAAGCACCCTTATCACTATGGGATCGTGAAGTGAGGAGGTATGCCCCAATACCACGCCTCGTACCAACACCAACACAGATTTGAGCTTCACATACCTTTGGGTATATTGAGGACTCCATCCTTTAACATCACTTGAAACCAACCTTAGATTGTCATTTCCTAGGACCTCTTAAACCATTTTTCACATTTCACCTTTTCCTTAACTTAATCAAGATAACAAAAATTATCTTGTGTGACTTGTCTATTTGATTGTAATCAACCATATAGATTCCTTTTCCTTTTAATGATTGTTTTTTTATTTTCATGGTTCTATCCAAACAACAATCATGTCTACAAAACTCTGACAACATGACTGAATGTTTCCAACAATCCTTAGAAAATGTTTGAATTCGCATTGATGATGCCACACGTCTAATTGACCAATATCAAGCATCTCCATCACCCCCAACAGACAATCAAGAACCCCGCACTCTCCTAGTATTCAATCTGCCACATTAGAAATCCCCGATCTAGTTAGTCCTCGTTTCTTCACAAGCGGTGATCCAATGTTCACATAGATTCTGGATTCAAACCATACGGCCTTTAACACATATCTTGTTGCTCAAGGAGTTTTCCTCCAGCAACCCACACCGTAACAACAACCTCCCGTGACCAATGTCACTTGCGAATTTTACCAGCTTATCGATCCTAATCACGAATTGGTTATCCAACAAGTTCATCCCTATTCCACTGCTAGTGGACTAGAAACATCAACCCCCATGTCATTAGTACCCATCATCACTTTTGATCTCAATGTTGTTTCTTTGTAATAACAACCAACCACTAATCATCATCCTCACTAGATATCTCATCCAACTTCTCCTCACAAAATAACATTAGCACATCTTCTTCCACCTCTAGTCCTCTAGTCTCTTCCACGATCCAAACACCTCCTGTAAGCTCAACTACCATCCCTAGATCGATCCTCTTATCTCATCACAACAACCCACCTCTGTGGTCTAGAACATTGTCATGTCCATCCCAACATCAACACCCCTCATCAATACAAGTTCTATCTCTAGTGTTCATCCTTCTTCACAATAGGTATCGATCGCCCATGTTTCACAAGTCCCATCTCAAAGTATGTACATCAATTGTCTCAACCCTCTTTCATGATTTCATCCCTTTCAACATATACCGCAACACTCACAACCCCTTTTAAACACTTCAATGCCCATCCAATATCAAGTACATCTAACCCTCACAACCTCTTGTTAGGTTATGGAGGTTGTTTTCATGTGTGAAAGTGTTGAAGACTGTACACTAAGAGTATTGTACACTTTTCATGTATCCTCGTCGGGGTTCGGGGCGCAACCTCGAGGAAAAAAATTGGCCTTAAAACGTGCCCGATATACCAAGAAACATGTTTTTCTCATATGGGCGAGATTTTGTCCCATAGGTTTATGGGACGGTTTTTTGCCCATGGTTTTGATACCCACGGTTTTGTAAAACTGCTTAAGCAATTGTCTACTTATATGGTTTTATGCATATGGTAGTAACATAGTAACATTGCAGATGTGTTTTGAATTTGGGTGTGAATTCTATAGAGTTTGTTGAGCATAGCTCCAAACAGATCTGGGTATTGTATTGAGAGAGCGGTGGCTTGTAATAAAATCTGAGCAAGTGATTCTTGGTGGACGTAGCCCAAATTGGGTGAACCACGTTAAATATTGTCTCTTTGTGTTATGTTATTTTATTCTGCACTTTTATTTGAGATCTGTAATATTTTTTGCATATTAGTTTCTACTGTTGCGATTCTGTGAGGGATTATTCCGCATATTTTATCCCTTATTTCCAAACACCTCTTGTCTCACATCTAACATACAACATTCCTCTCGAGTGCTCCACTCCAACATAACATCCCTCTATCATATCAACCACATCAATCGATTAACTAAAAATGATGATTATAGGGATAGTTGATAGTTAATCTAATCTAGAACGAGATGTAAATACAATAAATGAATGCAGTAAATGACTATAGAAAATGACCCAAGCTACTAATTTAATGAAAGTAGAAATCCTAATATGCAAGAGAAGTATGGAAAAGACTTAGTTGATTAAAGGAGCTCGTTGGACCGTGTTGCGAGGTTTACTAGAGAAATAAAAGCAGAACGACTATGTAAAGGCCCTAAAAAGGATGGATCCGAGATATCTAGCTAGACTAGAGTGCCTAGAGAGGGATTGGGGCGCCTCGGGTGCTCTCATCTACGAGAATGGGCACCCTAGTGTGTGCAAAAGGTCTATATCTAAGTTTCACAGTCCGACAGTGGTTCAAACCCTCGATGTGTGTCACATCAGATTCCTTGTCTTGCTCCGGATGTCGTTGATAATCCAAGATGTATAGAAGACCTGTAAAAGACCAAAAGAAGTATCAAAACCCTAAAAATAATAATGCAAATGAATGGGTCGACTAGCCTTAGCTGCCACAATAGTGGGCTTACTAATTGAGTGTTGCACTACATTTCGGACCCAAATGTAGTTTTGGTGTGTGTGTGCATAATGTGCCCTAGGTGTTCTTTTGCTAGTCACACTTTATGAAGTAGCGATCAATAACTATATGTAGAAAATGTAATAGAATGTGTGCATGGAATAAAATATAATCCCCCTATGTTTGTGTGATGCAGATGAACCAGCCTTGTCCTTGTGATGGAGCTAATGGATGCAAATGATCTTCAAATGGATGTAACTCTAGGTGGATGATAGTAGTGACTAGTGCTTGGTCCCTCATTATGGTCTCATAACTTTATATTTATAGGGTTATCTTGATCTAATTTCGTAATTAACCCCAAAATGGTCGACCACCAAAAAGATAAGAAGCTAAAACAACTAGAAAGAGCCCAAAAAGTGGGGGAAAGTTCAAAAGGATTTGGGCGCCTAGTGGGACCAGGGCGCCCATGGGTGCCCCACCAAGGCTAAAATGACGGAAGTGACGAAAGCTAATCGCTAGGCTTGTGGGTGTAGGAGTTTGGGAATGATGAAATAAAATAGAATAAGATGGCACAAAAATGAGGGTTAATTAGTACTTTCTTTACTCAAGAACCTTCTAAATAGTAGTATAAGAATGGGATTAAATAATATCTAAAGTGCATGATTTTGTGACTACATCAACAACCAAACCCACATCCATATAATCAACCAGTCCTTCATCATTCAATCCCCAACAACAACCCTCACAAAATGATCCCAGCACAGGCATTGATAAACATGATCTATAGCCTTGAAGTCGCCTCCATGGGTCCCAAGAATATGTTATCTTAGGAACATATTTGTAATGAACCCATCCATCCTTTTGTACGATACAAAACATACCCTCCATACTGAGAACTCCCTAAGTTCCTTAAGTTCTACAGAAAAGAATACCCACAACAACACATCCGATCCTTTCGACATGCTTGTTACCTTATCGTGCACACGACTAAGACCTCATGCCGAGAACATTTTCTATGTCCCTAAAGGCCCACATTAGATTGGACAACAATATCCCCCAATACTCATTGTTCTCCTTTGCACAACTTCGCAAATTTTCTTGGAACACTTCTCAATCAATATCACCCATAAAGTCACCATCACTAACCGTTATGCCATAAAAATTTGAAGACGAATCTATTGCAGATTTTATCACTTGTTGGAGGGGTATTATTAACCAATTATCTTTCTCCCTCCCATAAACAGAATTAATCGAGCTATTTTCTCACTCATGTGCCAAACATATATCATCGACGTTACAAATTCAATATTTCCAAACATTTGACAAGCCTTTACTATGGCTCACAAATTAGAACTCCACGCCCTTGAGGATGGTAGGGTTAAACTCAGATCAAAGAAGCCTAAACTAGAATCCTCATTCAAACCATCCTCCAGTCATGACAAATCTAAAACCTCAACAAATGTGGTCGTTTAAAAGTTGCTCGGCTCCCAAATGCACCGACCCTCAACGTAACTTAAAAGGAACGATAACCATATCATACCAAGCCAAGAACACAGATACTAATCAAACACCATGATTAATAAGATGAAAACAATTCACTAGAATAACTTTACATAAACCTTTGCAAACAAATGAGCAACAATATCATATATTATTATGGAACTCAATGAAATATAATGAGAATGGGCCTTACTTATATAGGCAAGGAATAACAATCTAAGAACCAATCAAGGTCGTAGATCAAGCCATAAATCAAGGAAAGAACTAGTCATCAAAGAACTAGTCAAGACCATAGATTTAGGAGTGAACTAGACATCAAGGATCTAGTCAATACCATAGATCAAGGAAAGAACTATACTTAACAACTAGATAATATCCCCCTAATATCTAAATAAATAAAAAGAAATATCCACACACATGAGTGGGTGAGGATAAATACAATAAAGTTAAATAAAGTACATAGGTGAACATGAGCTAAGGCAAATACCCACTCTAACACCCCCCTCAAGTGAAGTTAGGGGCCAAAATAGAAGTGGCATGTCCACAGTATGAGTCCCGACAACTAGGCCTGATGAGGTACTCATGTACAATATATCCATGAAGAAATATCGAACCAAAAGAAGGAAAGAATCCTACTATAAGGAAAGAGAAATAAGGAGAAGGAAGATGTTCTCACGAACACCCCCAAGAAAACTTCAAACCCCAAGCATTCCACACAACTCAAGGTAGCGAGATGATGAAAAAGGCTTTGTAAAGATGTCTCATGACTCTGTCTTTGAGTCGGAATGTACTCCAAGCAAAGAAATCCATCCTGAATGTGTTGATAAATGAAGTGGATGTGTATCTCAATATGCTTGGTCCGCTAGTACTCAACTGGGTTACGAGAAATGTGAATTGCACTTTGGTTGTCACACCAAAGTACAAATGAAACCATGTGGGAATCCAAACTCTATCAATAATCCTGCCGAAGCCAAAGAATCTGTGACTCACTATAATCGCAAGTGCCATGTACTCTACCTTTGAAGATGAAAGTACGATAACTTGTTGATTTTTGCACACCCAAGCAAGTGAAGAAGAACCAAGACAAAAAAGATAGCCAAAAGTGGAACTCCTGTAATCAATAGAACCCGCCCAATCTGAATCTGTATACCCAACCAACTGAGTAGAACCCCTAGTGTAGTGTAGGCCAAAGTGGGAAGCGCCCGCAAATAGTGCAAAATCTTTTCAAAGAGCCTACTAGTGACTACTATGAGGAGAATGTGTAAACTGAGAGACAAGCCCTACTATAAATAAAATATCAGGGCAAGTACGGGTCAAGTACACGAGACTTCCAACCAACTTCCTATACAAAGTGGGATCACAAAGTGGAGTGGTACATGTGGAAGTAAGAGTAACCCCAGACTAGAAAGGAGATGGACTTGGCTTGCAATCAGCCATATCAAAACACTGAAGAAGATCATGGGTGTACTTTTGTTGACTCAAATAAATCCCTGAATCTATCTGAGAAATCTGCAAACTAAGGAAATAATGCAATAACCCAAGATCTATCATGTCAAACTGTGTAGAAATATCCCTCTGAATAGTCTGAATGTGGGAAGAAGAGTTGTTAGTAAGTAACAGATCATCAACATACAAGACAAGTATCACAATATCCTCACCAACATCTGGAGATACACTATATGATCAAAGTGACAACGAACAAAACCAATAGATAGAAGAAAAGAATCCATCTTCTCATACCAAGCTCAAGGGGCTTGTTTAAGACTCGTAGAGAGACCTTCGAAGCCTACAAACAAGAGAAGAATCCTAACAAATCTAGTCGGTTGCTCCATGTATATTTCCTCTCATAAATCTCCATGTAAAAATGCACTCTTCACGTCCATCTGGTACACGAGCCACCCATGTGATGCAACAATAACAAGTACAAGGCATACATAATCCATCTTGGCAACGGTGCAAAATTCTCAGAGTAATCAATACCTTCAACTTGTGAAAAACCCTTTGCAACAAGACGAGCCTTATACTTGTCAATGGACCCATCAATTACATATTTGGCTCGGTATACCTACTTATACCTAACCATCTTTCTTCCTTTAGGAAGAGATACCAAATCCCAAGTATGATTCTTCATCAAAGAAGAATACTCACTGTCATTGCATCATCCCACTCTTGTATCCCACGAGCCTTTGATAAATACTGTGGATCCTCATAAACTGTCTAACACAAAATTTAATAACTTTGTAGAATGTGTGTGATGATGCCTAGTGGGTGGAAGATCCTGTATGAAAGGTGTTGCCTTAAAAACTATAGTACGAGACCACTTAGGCATAGTGACAACATCAGTAGGAATAAGATCCTCAATGACATCTATAATTTCCTCATCAACCTCCTCAAATAAAGGATCCTTAAGATGAGATGAAGAAGAAGGAGGCATGGAAGAAGATGAAGAATCATGAGGAGTGAAGCGCTCATCAAACTGAACATGTGTTCGAAAAAGAACGTCATGAGTATCAGGATCTAAAATTCGATAAGCTCTCATGTCCTCACAATACCCTACAAAGATCAAGGGTTTTCTTCTTAACTAAAGCTTTCCTTTTCTTCTTTGGCACAAAGGCCCAAACATGGCTCCCAAAGACTTGACAAAATGAGACATCTGGCTTAGTGTTGGACCAAGCTTCATCTGGAGTCAAATGCTCAAGTGTTATGTGTGGTGTGTGATTTTGAATATAGTTAGCACAGCTTAATCGCTTCTCTCCAATATATAGGAGGTAAATCTCTAGAATGCATCATACAATTAGCCATTTCCTTCAAAGTTTTATTCTTCTGCTCTACTAAGCCATTTTGTTGTGGAGTATGAGGAACAAAATGTTGGTGAATAATGTCTTTAGTTGCCAAAAATTAGAAAACTCATTGCTGAAGTACTCCCCCCATTATCAGTGTGAAGATTCTTTATGCAACTCGAAGATTTTTTCTTGACTAAATCCTTGAAGATTTTGAAGTGTGAAAAACATCACTTTTGTACTTGAGAAAATAAACCCAAGTATGCCTCGAGAAATTATCAATAAAGGTAAGTGCATACTTAGCTCCATTGAAAGAGGGGGTTGGAAAAACCATCAAGTCACTATGCACAAGCTCAAGTGGTGAAGAAGCTCTCTTAGACAAATTCTTAGGAAATGGATCTTGGTGTTGTTTCCCTAATGCACAGCCAGAGAAAACTCCCTCAAGACAAGAAACTCTAGGAAGACCATCTACCATACCATGAGTGCTCAACTCCTTCAAATATATGTAATTAAGATGTCTAAATCTTTCATGCCAAAGCTTACTTTCTGAATCTGCTTGAGAAACCAATCCTATCTCTATAGAAGAAATGTCATCAAAACCCTCAAAGTGATATCGTCTATAACTATGATCAACAAAGCAACAAGTGAATAAGGCTCCAACAAATTTCTTACTTCTGCCCCATGTGGTGTAAAAGTCATTGTTTTCCCTTAACCATAATGAAAAATTTGATATACAGAAAGTAAATTTGTAGTGATGTTAGGAACATATAGTGCATCTTAGATATTGCCACCATCAAGTTGTATATCACCTTTTCCCTCAACGAAAAGAAAAGGAATAATCTTGGAAGTAGAACTCAAACCTAGAGAAACAAAAGACTCCTTGGAAGAATTCATGTGATGAGAAGCACCAGAATCTATAACCCAACTATCTGCAAGTGGTGACTAAGATCTCCCAACAACATTAAGTGTTTTTCCATGTTGATTAGAAGGAGGTGGAGTGGAGATATAAATTTTGTGTTTCTTGATTGCATCCTCTAAGGCTTGTATTCACTTATAACACCTATGTTCTTCATGACCAATACCCCCACAAAAAGAGCATGAAAGACTAGACTTATTCTTGGATTTAGAAGACTCCTTGGGTTTAGAGTTATTTTCTTTGGGTTTAGGAGCACTTTGAGATGGAGAAGGGGTGGATTTGGTTTTACTTTTTGGTTTTCCCTTGCCCTTAGGATTAGATGCAACTAATTCCTTTTGAGAGGTGGAAGACTTAAGGTGAGACAATTTAGATTCTTCCTAATAAGTCTTTCACAAAATGTTTCTAAGTCGGCATTTTGAATGTGTCACCTAAGGCATCCATGCTAGAGAAAAAGGTAGAAGAAAATATTTGAAATGGTCCTCTCAACTTGGATAGAATCAAGTAAACACACTCTTCATCTTTCTTATCTCTTCCACTCCCCTTCAACTGTGTCAACAAATTCTTGAACTTGGTAAGATAGTCTATAATTGTTGGAAAATATTCAGGATTAAGAGAGGTGATCTCAATTTCAAGTTGCATGGCTCTCATATGATCCACTTTACCAAATAAATCCTCTAATTTATCCCATATTTTGAAAGGAGAGTCACACTTTTCCAAATGAAACAAAAGACTGTCACTTACATAAGTTCCTATCAAACCCATACACTCATCAAATTTGCACTGGTACTAAAATTTCTCATATTCTCTTGTGAACATTGGTTGTTCTAAATAAGTTAAAGCCCATAATCCTTTCCACTTAATTATTGTTTCCAGTCTTGGTTTTCATGTGTGGTAATTATGTGTTGTTAATGGCTCAACATGATCTAATGCAGAATTAGACGCCATCCTAAAAAAATCACCAAAAGAAATGCAAGAACTAAGCAATGCAACAAGAGCCCCCAAGATTTTGGTACTTTATAATGAGTGTGTGTTACAATATGACACTTATATTGTGATTCTCAAAATAAATATTTCCAATGGAAAGAGCACAAAAAAACAAGCACTTTTGCAAAAACGACACTCAAAACCGAGTTATCGATCAAAAGTTATAAGCTTTTCAATATTATGCTCTATTATTTTTTTTAGTTGCCACTAAAACAGAATAAAATGCTCTTGCCTTCACCACACAAATAAAATGAAGGAGATTGTAGCTAAGCACAATTTTTAAGCCCTCATATGACCAGGGGCTAAGGATTTCAATGGGTGTAGTAAATCATGCACTCCCGCTCGTGGACCCTCGCCAAAAAAAGAAAGAAACGCCTTTCCGAAACCGTCTGTTGCATGCCAATCGAGAATGTTGCACCCACGAAAAAAATCCAGATTGGATCTTAAAAACCCGTAAAATGATTTGTTGGGTTTTCTTCATGTTTGACACGAATATCAAGGCAAACCAACACGTTTATTTGCACCACAAAAACACCAAAAAAACGATTGCCTCCAAAAATGGTCGAGTTTACAGTCAATCTTAGGGTTTTGCCACCTTCCGGATCCAATGGAAGACTCTGTTTTGCATAAAAATACATGCAACAATAAAAGATGAGAAAATCCTGAATATATGAATATACAAAGAATGTTTGCAAAAAGAAACTTACAAATGAATGTCAACAACAATCTTCTTGCTCTGATACCATAAAAGGAATGATAACCATATCGTACCAAGCCAAGAACACAGATGCTAATCAAACACCATGATCAATAAGATGAAAGTAATTCACCAGAATAAATTTACATAAACCTTTGCAAACAAATGAGCAACAATATCATATATTATTATGGAACTTAATGAAATACAATGAGAATGGATCTTGCTTATATGGGCCAGGAATAACAATCCAAGAACCACCAAGGTCATAGATCAAGGAAAGAACTATACCTAACAACTAGATAATATCCCCTAATATCTAAATAAATAAAAATAAAATATCTACACACATGAGTGGGTGAGGATAAATACAATAAAGGTAAATAAAGTACCTAGGTGAACATGAGCTAAGGTAAATACCTACTCTAACATCTATACACCAATTTGTGAATCTTACAACGTAGTTTTGATAAACTCTTGGCTGCATGTATGATCACTCTTCCACCCATTCGTCCTATCGACACATCTATCTCAAAACCCTCTTGGTATCGAGAGAACGATTACTGCAAATACCATAGGGTCAAGGGCCATGATATCGAAAGGCGTCGTTCATTTAGGAATGTCCCTAAGGACCTTATTGATAAAAGGTGAGTTACAATTGGATAACTCAAATGGACCTCCAAATCAAAATTTAGACATTTTCAAACAACCCTTTCCAAACCATGCTCCTTCCACTAGCCAACCACAATGTAAAGTCATTTACTCTCATCACACCATCAACACAATCAAAGATCAATCATCCACACCTTCACTTCAGGTGGTCCTATCACAAAAGTATAATCTGAACCATCCACATCCTTAAATGTTTCTGTCACAAAAATGATAAATGAATCATCCACACCACCTACACCTTGTGTTTCTATCCCAGAAGCACCTATCAAATCATGTACTTCTCCTAGTCTCACCTCTGGCAAGACCAAAAATCTATCCACATCCACTGCATTTACTTCAAACTCATATGTAAACTCTTCATAAGCCTTAGAGAAGAAACCTATCATATAATATATGAAAAGCTCTTACAATGATCATGTCGCCCAATATTATGTTTGGAAACTTAAAAATCCCATTATGCGACATCTAATTGATTTAATTTAATTTGAATTAAATCTAATATCACAAAGTAACTAATGTAATAAACGTTAAAGTACAATAATGACAAGCAAACTAAGATATAAAGTATGAAACCCTAAGCAAAAAGATGAGATAAGAAGACTTAGTTGATATATACGTGCAATCTGAAAGTGATCTGATCCGGGAGAAGTGTTGAATGGGATGTAAACAACTTCATATCTAACCTCTCAGAATTCTGGAGCTCACGAACAAGGCCGAACAGGGGCACCCGCATAGGACACGGCGCATGGGCACTCGATGACTAGATATTTGTGCTCATGACTACACAAAAGCTTTGAAATTGGTTTCTATTGTGTTGTAAGGGTGTCGTAATTATTCACTATTAATCACTTGATAGTCTCTTTCGGATCGCCAAAGGTACTTGTAACTTGTAAAAGATATGTTCACATGGACAAGCCCACAAACCACATCAAACCTAAAAGGAAAATACAAAATGGGGAGGTAGATCGACCCCGACAGTCACCCCAAGTGTGAACTTATGACCGAGTGTTGCACTACATCTCAAACTCCATGTAGTTCTTATGAGTGTGTGTAGAAATTGTGCCCTAGGATGCCCTTGTGCAAGTTACACTTGATAGCGGGCTGTATCTAGAATGTAGTAATGTAGTAGAATGTGTGGATGGAATAAAATGAACTTCCCATTCCTATGTTGTGTATGCAAAGTATGAAACTCTTGTCCCTTGAATGGATTCTATATGGATGCTTTTGGAGTGCTTAAGGTGCCTTTTGAATGCAAGGTTATGTGACGATAGTAGTGCTTAGTGATTGGTCCTTTATTTTGAACACATAACTAGGTATTTATATGATTCCCTTGTTTTAATTTCGTAATTGACAACTAGAAGGCTGACCCATAATAAAAGAGATACCTAAAACATAAAAGAGATCCAAAAGAAGTGAGTAAGATAAGAAAGGGTCGGGGCGCCTGAAGGGAAAAGAGCGCCCGAGAACCGTTTTCCCGGTTTGGTGTTGGTGTCCGAAGTCATAAAAGATAAATCAATAAAGTTTTGGTTGGGTTGTAGGGTGTGTAAAACCAAATAAAAAGTAAGAGACAAAGAAAAGAGACCAAAGATAGTTTTCAACCACTAGTTTTCTTGCTTAGGAATCATGTAAATGCTAGCATGCTTTTAGGACCTAAAAATGTACCCAAGTGTGTGATTTAGTGTCTACATTTACCCCCACTTTATGTTGTTGAGTGAATACTCAATAACATAAAGTAGATAGAAGATGTGTACCTTATGATCATGTAGAACATGTGGCGAATAGCGTGCCGAGTGGACAAGTGAAGCGTGAAATGATTACAAAGTGAAGCGTGGAGACTAGGAAAGGAAAGTGACCCTAAGGGTGAAGCGTATGTGTTGCTTGTACATGTTATTGTGCTTGTATTTGTTGTTGTAGGCTACTTCTTGTTGCGTATTAAGGATAGACCTACAAAAGAAGAGCAAAAGAGTAGTCAAAGTCCCGTATATGAAAAATGAGCAGAGTATGTAAAGAGTGGTAGGAAAGGAAAGTGTGCACCGATGTAAAAGAGTGTTTAAAGGATAAAAAGTGTCTGGAAATGTTGTGAAGAGAAAGTTTTTGGGTGATCTCATGACGACGATAACGAGTTTTTGGGCGATCTCGACGCCAAAGAGAAAGTGTTGGGGAGAGACGTCTAGTGTTTCTCTCAACCATAACTCGCCCGATAAGCACAACCAGTAGATGGTACATCCTTGATTTGTTTATATTGTCCTAATTGTTCTAAATTAGTTCCAAGTTGTATTGATTGAAGGAGTTTGAATGCATTTTGTAAATGGAGGATTATGCCTATAACTGTGAAACTACTCTAAAGACTTTTGTAAATTGTGTTGCTCGATAAGCTAATCGTACTTTCCCCTAAGACATTAAGAACTGTGGAGGATGGAAGCACCCAGCACTACTATCCGATGTTGGACGCTTGTTTCGTGTTGTGTTGAAGACCCAAGTCAGATTTTGAGTTGTTTTGTGACTGTGTGTGTACTGTGTTGATTTTTATTGTTCTATGTTGTAGTGTAGCTCGAGATGTCACAGGGGTGATTTGTTCACCCAATGTATGCCATCCTCGTTTGGGGTGTATGCAATGTCTGTAGGAGAATGTATCCCAAAAGAGAGGACTTGATGTTGATTTGAAGTTGATACTTACAGGGGTAGGGGATGTGCATGGTAAAAACCAAGACACATGCAAACAAAGTGGCTAGTAACATGTGTTAGTAGAAAAAGTAGCTAACATGCAAAATAAGACAATGTAACAAGCAAGTGTGCAAACAAAGTGGACCGTGAAAAGCGAGTTTCAAACATGGGACATCACTCATAATGTCACGAGAAAATCAAGGTTGAAGTTGTAGTGCCCACTCCCTTTACACAATTTTTACTACTTAAATGATAATTCTTCATTTTTGTTTCATTTTATATGTATATGAATTGACCTTCAGTACACTAGATGACTTGGATGATAGACACAAAGTGCCATAGACATCTTATACTAGTATGACCTACTTGTCGCATTTATATGATTATTTGATTTATTGAACTAACCTTGCAGAGATTATATGTGTATGATCAAAATTCTATGTGTATGTTGCATGTTTGATTATGGATAAACTTATCATGATATCTATAGACGTATGAGTTAAATTTAATTATGAGACGTAATTAAAAGTTTGAAATCTATTAATTGAAGCATATATGTAGATGTTCATAATGAAATTGAAATGTCATTTTAATTATTGATTTTTATTGCAAATTATATGATGAGTTGTTTGGATGTATGTGTTTAGATTTAGTTCATTTTCACATGGTTATATATGGATGTATATTTTGTTGTGCGGTATGACGCTTGTTTGAGGTGTGCAGGTGATGAACAAGTAAATTCGAGAAAAATATAAAATACCAAATTGAGGAAGGGAGAAGGCCAACAACCTAGGAATGCCACGTGTTAGTCGGGGGTCACCTAATGAGCACTTGTGTGTGTGCGTGTGTGTAAAATTATGTCAAGTGACCTTGTAAATTGTGATTTATTTTGTGTTTAATTTTTGAATGAATTTTGTCACATTTTTCTTTTGTACAACTTTGAAAAATTTTTTTTGAAATTTTGGTTAAGTGGGTTTTATTTGGTTAGTTAATTATGTTTGTGACAAATTAATTATGTCTTGTCTTTGCTTTTGTGTTGAGTAATTTGCACTCAAAGTGTAAACTCGGATTTTTCCTTTAGGCCCACTTTTCAAAGAGTGTGGAGAAGGGTTACCTTGCTCCACACTCCTAAAAATGTCCCCAAGCCCATACCCATGGGGTAGGTGGGATTTTTGATGGACAAAAAGGTACTTTTTCTCATTTTTGAGGGATTTTTCCCCCTTTTACTCTTGGTTGATTTGACTTGATTTCTTTTACTCATTTTTTATTTTGGTGATTGCCTTGGGATGTGCTTTTTGGAGTGTGGAAGGAAACTTCCTTACACCCATGTGTCTTTTGATTTGACCACCCCATACCTCTCTTACACATTTTCTTACACCTTCTTTATTGTTTGTTTGACTTGTGTACTCCTTCACATCACCCCTTTTTCCTCTTAAATTTCTATATATGTGTTTGATTTTGGAGAAGGAGGTTACATGCCATTTTGTTGGAAAATTTCTTTTAAATTTTGTGGATTTGGAGATCCCTTTTTGGAAGAAAAACTTGTGAAAGCTTGCTTGGATTTTGGATTGCTCAAGTGGACAAGATGACCCAAGGTAGGCCTATTTTACCTTAGTTATTTATTTCACTTATTTGTTCTTACATGTGTTTGTTTTTGTGTTGTTTCATGAAATTGGGTTTGGGTAGTGAATGGCCATAGGAATGGTGTGGGAGAAAAATATCTAAACTTGGCGAAAATCGATGTCTTTTAGAAGAGTGGAGGTAAAAGGGTTTTACTTGGTAAACAAAACAATAATCAAAACTTATTGATAAAATGGAGGGATAAGGTTTTGTTTATGTGTGTGGGATTTATGGAGGGATGTATTGTATGTTTTCTTTGCAAAAATCAATGCCTTTCAAAAGAGTGGAGGTAAAAGGGTTGGAGTGAAATTATTTTATTAGAGGGAGTGTGAGATGGATTTTTACCATCTCACTTGGGAGGCATAAGGAGAGTATGGCTACTTTTTCTCCTTTGGGATTCTATTGAGAATCCTTTGTGTTGTTTTCTTGTTTGAAATGATTGTCTTTGTTTTGATTGTTGCTTGTTGTTGTGCTCATTTGGGATAACATGTGGACATTCCTACTTTGTTGGGGCTCAAGGGTCAATGAGAGGGATAACCTCTTCCATTGAGAAGGTTGGGTGGAGAGCATTTCTCCCTCCTCTTTTGGTTGTTACATATTGAAGTCCAATGTAACTTGTATCATCTATTGTAAGCTTGGGAAGAGGTATTTTGGAGCATTTGGAAGTATTGTGATTGATGGTCTTGTAAGCTTGATGGAGAAGCCCTTTTGATCCTTGTAAAGTATACTTTGTTATGTGGCATTGAAAGTTATATGTGAACAAGTTGTAATGATAGTTGTATTGTAAGTGGTTAAAAGGAATGAAATGAAATAGAACCTCCTTTTTGATTCTTCGTTCTCCTTCTAAATGTTAATATAATGGGTTATATATTGATAAATGAATGGTTTTGCTTGGTTTGGTTAAATGGTATGTTTTGGAAAGTGTACTACTTATTTTGGATGAAAACAAAAGAATGGAAATGATTAAGAAAAGTAGTTGTAGTTTGAATTCCATACCTTTTAAGTATCTTAGCGCAACTAAATGCTTATGGAAATTATTTCTTCTCAAATGTTTCTCAACTCACACTTTGGAATGGTGCTCAAAACATAGTGTAAGTCTTATCTAGCAATTTTTCGTGAATGTAGTTGTAAAATGTGTGTATACCTCTATTGACTAAAACCACTTAGAAACTAATATTGTATTATTATATAGATATTTATATTGCAGCTTTTTTCTAAGCCACAATATCATAGAAACTAAACTTTAGTATACCTACGCTAGCTAAACAACTTGAAAGCAAATAAAATCTATAAAATAATCGTAGTTAAGCTCCTTATATAAAGAAAAGATATACACATTTATATAATTTTTATTATTATTATTAAACGCTTTTGACCGGAGCTTTGAACCGGAGGGTTAGGCCCCAACCATACAAGATAGGAGGAAAAGAGGAAGAAGGGTGGGAGGCGGGGAGAAGAAAGAGGATAGGAGAAGGAAACACCGAGGCGTGTAACCAAAATCAAACTAGATTCTTAAGGCCAAAACCCGAGCACTTAACTAATTTGGGTGCCCGCACGCCTGTTAGCCTCACGCAGAAGGAGGTGGAAGGCACCACTCGCCCTGTCCTTGAGCTCATTCCACTTTTCAATGGCAGAGTGAGCAGGAAACATGGCCTCTGTAATGTCCACCTCGAGGAGGATTCTGAACGAGCCGACCCACCAAGAACATAGAATTAACATTTTGGGTGTAATGGAGAAGATCGCGATCACCGCCACAAAGCCATTGAATGCTATAGCCGCACCCGATGGCAAGCTCATCAACTTCTTCGGCCCAAAGAAGAGGATTAGGGAGAGAGAATTCGAGTATTTCTTCATGAAGGCCAACCCTTTGAGCAGGGTAAATCTCGTCGTTGGCGACGAATTCAACAACAATCGGGTCTTGATGAAGAAGCAGACAATATGAGACAAAACCCGAAGTGATATCTGAGTTGGAGTGAGCACACCACGATTGGAAGTAATAAGAATCACCTAAGATAGTTTCAATCGCTTCGGCCTCCAGATGAGAAGAGTAGCAGAAGACTTCGAGAGACGATTTCTGTCAATTTTGTGAGGCGAAGCTTCTTCCGAATCGAGATCCAAAGAAAAACAAAAGGGAAACCAAGGAACACCATGAAGGGAGAAGAGAAACAAGCAAAGCAACGTGAAAATAAAGGAAAAGAGGCATGAATCCACACAGAGTTGACGCCCACGCCTAAAAGGGGCATTGCACGCGCAGAGGGACAAATCCAATTTGCTTGTTGTACCCAACCGCTCGTGTGAGATGATGCAAGAGAGGCCTTGCCATGCTTCAACATATCTCGAGATGACATTGGTGGCAGGATGATCAATGGCAAAGTTAGCAAGAAGATCCGCAACATGATTAGCTTCTCGAAAGATATGTGTGATGTGCCAAGTATGAATTTTGCCAAGCCAAAAGAGGATATTAAAAATAAAAGGATTAATTTTCCATGAAGGGGAAGACCCACTAGAGATAGCTTGAATTATGATTTGGGAATCACCTTCTATGAAAAGGGAGTCACATCCTAGTTGAACAACCAATTTGACCCCTTCCAATAGCGCTTGAGCTTCAACCATATTACAAGAGCAATCAAGAAGTGGAAAGGAACCCGCAGAAATGAGATTACCTATATCACACCTGATAATACAACCAACACCAGATTTACCAGGGTTCCCCCTCGAGGCACCATCAAAATTTAGTTTCCACATGCCCCTAGGGGGAGGTCTCCACTTGGCCCTTTTTCTTCTAATTAATTTCTCAACTTGGGAAAGGCCTTTTTTGATGATGGAACCAGGGTAGGGAGTTTGATGAGTGGCCATGAATTTTTGATAATCGCATCTCTAGATGAAAAAATGGGATTAGAGAGGTTGTTTTTACTGACTATTTCTAAGATGGCCACTTCCAACTTATTAAGAAAAACAGGGAGCTCTGCAGATTGTTCCCGGAATAAACGTAAATTACGTTCCCACCAAATGTGCCAGATAAGGAAAAAAGGAGCAGTGATCCAAATAGAACTGAGGGAACTTTCTTGCCCGAATCTAGGCCAAGAAAGGAGAGTTTCTCCAATATTTTTACAAGGAACCCAAGCAAGATTCAATTTAGATAAAAGCCATTGCCAACACCTGGAAGCAAAGGAACAAAAAAGAAGGAGATGATCCAAATCCTCCTCGGCTTCACCGCAGAGCACACATTTGGAGGGACCGGTGAATCCCCAAGATCTTCTCCTCACCTGAGTAAGTACTTTCTTTTTAAAAACTAGCCAACCAAAAATAGCAACTTTGGGCAAGAGACAGGGATGCCAACAACCGAAGGAGCAGGGAGAGCCCAGACCAGACCGAGAGATAAGTTGAGCATAACCGCTTTCACCATGTAAGAGCCTGTGGCGTCACCAAGCCATAACAGTTGATCTTCGCCACCATTGAAGTGAGCATGCCTGGCCAGAAGGGCATCCGTGAAGGTGGAAGACTCTTAGAGGGAGGCTCCAATGGAGGAAATATCTTTCCATTGCCAAGATGGCAAACCATTCGGATGTTGGCGACCAAAATCGACAACTTTAGTGCCCCAGATGCTCTAGAAACATTCATAACTTTATTAAGATTGGGAATAAGGTTAAGAGGGGGAAACCCATTCCAACTATCCTCCCAAAAGGTAACCAACTGACCATTGTTGATTTTCCAGGAGACCGAATCAGCGATCAGGGATTTGCATTTGCAGATAAAGTTCCAGATATGAGAACCTTTAGGGAGCTCAGAGCTGGAAAGCAGGAGCTCGGGGTGGCCAACCTCCTAGATATTTATGAGAAAGCACCTGAAAAGCCAACCGCTTGGCATCCGAAATAAAGTTCCAAACAAGTTTAGCACCGAGAGCCGAATTCTGAAGGGCCAGATCCAAAATGCCCAAACCACCTAATGGCTTGGGAGCTTGATTTCCCAATTCACCAAGTGAAATTTTCTTTCTTCGTTGTTCCCTTGCCAAGAGGAAGGATCTGACCATTTTCTCAATTTTGAGCAAGACATTCCTTGGTAACAGCAAGACCGACAACATATATATCGGGAGGGCCAGGAGGACGGAGTTAATCAGAAGAGCTCTACTAGCCAAGGACAACCATTTCCCTTTCCAAGAAAGCAACCTTGATGACAAAGAATTGAGGAGCCTATCCCAAATATTTACTTTACCAATGCCAGAGAAGAGAGGGATGCCCAAATATCTATGAGGAAGGGAGCCCACCGCAAAGCCAAGAATTGCCTTGATCCTGTGCTACAACCGGGTGTGACATTAAAGAAGAAAATAACAGATTTATGGAAGTTGATTACCTAGCTAGTCACAAACGAATAAGAATTTAGGATGGAAGATAAGCATCGGGCTTCTAGAATAGACACTTGACCGAATAAGAAAGTATCATCAACAAACTGTTGGTGCGATAGGGGGGAGGTTGGAAGTTAAGCGGATACCCTTAAGAACCCCATCCAGAAGAGCAGATTTGATGCTACGACTCAGGGCCTCAGCGACCAGGATGAAAAGAAAAGAGGAAAGAGGATCACCCTACCTCAAGCCCCTACTACTACTGAAGAATCCTTCTGCCGAGCCATTAACCAGAATAGAAAAACAGGGAGAAGAAATACAATTGAAAATCCAATTGCAGAAGTGCCAGTTAAAGCCCATGGCATGAAGGGACTTACAGAGGAATCTCCAATTGATATGATCGTAAGCTTTGCTAAAATCCAATTTAATCATCATACCAGATCGAGAGGAGGAATGGAGAGTATGGATCAATTCATGAGAAATGATTATACATCAGCAATAGACCTCCCAGAATGAATCCGCTTTGTTCCTGCGCCACAAGTTTATGAAGAAGAGCACTCATTCTTGAAGCAATAGCCTTAGAAATGATTTTATAGGATGTATTGCATAAGGAGATCGACCTGAAGTCATCAAGAGATTCAACCGGTGCCTTTTTGGGAAACATGTAGATAAAGGTGTGATTTAGAGCACCAAGAAGCTTGCCTGAACAACGAGATTCCTCCATAGAATGCCAAACTATATCCCTAATAACGTCCTAGAAATCATGGTAAAAAGAATCTGGAAAAGCATCCGGACCGGCGCTTTATCCCTCTACATAGAGAAAACGATCCTGCAAACTTCATCCTTAGAAAAAGGAGAAAGAAGCTTAACATTGTCAAAATCATCAACCATTTTAGGAATCTGATCAAAAAAGGAAAGTTGGCCCAGAGGGGAGGCCGAATCGCCATTCAAAAGATTTTGAAAAAGGACACCGACTCGGTTTTAATCTGAGATTGAGAGGACAAAACCATATCATCATCCAACTTCAGGGAAGAGATATAATTAACATTTCTTCTAGCTTTGACAGAAGCATGGAAGAATTTGGTATTTTTGTCCCCATTGGCTAGCCACATTTCACACGATTTTTGTCTCCAATGAATTTCCTCTTTAAGAAGAAGATCACCAAGCTCACTGAGTAAATATTTTTCCTTAAGAAGTCTTCCTGGTGCATACCTCGAGAGAAAACAAATTCATTAAGATTACGTAATTCTTTCTCAACCCTCTGTTTTTCCTGAAAAATATTTTAGAAACAAGAGACGTTCTATTCCAACAATCTATCTTTCAGTAAAGAAAACATCCAAGTCCCTTCCACCACGAAGGAGGCCCACCAAGAGTTAATCAAGGGCCTGAGAGAGGGATCCTGCAACCACATGGACTCAAATTTGAAAGGAGAGCGCGGCGGGAGGTCAAAGGAAATGTTGAGAGAGACAGGAAAATGATCAGAGCCGGAGAGAGGAAGAATAGAGAATTTGATGAGAAAGTTGTTCAAGCCAATCTTCGAGACGAGAAAATGATCTAGGCGAATAGCCATGGAGCAGAACCCAAGACACCAGTTATTCCAAGTGAACCAACTAGAACTTGGTTCCACATCTACTAACTTGGCGGAGGCAACGAAGGAGGTGAAATCCACTTGAGAACAAGGCTGCCATTGGATTCCCCTATTTATCTTTGTCGGAGAGAGTAACATTAAAATCCCCAACCACAACAGTCTTGGAAGTTAGAGCCGAGTCAAGGATTAGCTAAATCCTCGACCAGAGCTCCCTTTTTTAACAAAGTTATTAGGACCATAAACATTACACATAAAGAAGGACACATCAGAATGTTTGATGTAGACTTTACTCCAAATGAAATTAGGATCGACCAATAGAGGCTCGAGACTACAACAACTAGAATTCCACGAACTCCCAAACCACCAGAGGCACCATTAGAGTCCGAGAAGCACCCTTCCCAACCTTTCCATTTGCGAAACCAACCATTCTTACAATCCACTTTAGACATCTTAGTTTCTTGGATAAGACATAAAAAAGCTTTCGAATCGATAACATAACGTCTAAGCAGACGCTGCTTGTTAGGGGCATTCAAACCCCTAACATTCCAAGAAAGAAGGATCATTTGATCTTCAGAGAGGACCCGCCTCTCCTACTTGAGGATGGAAAAAAGGAATGAAGTTGAAGCTGCTTACCTGCAACAATATCTTTGAGGGAAAGGATGCCTTTGGAAGGGTGACTGGTTGAGCTTTCGCCCCCTATCCATATTGAGAATGGCTGGAGTCGGAAGAATCAGACACATCTGATTGTTGTCCAGAGGTGGATCAACGGGGACGTCTTCCGAACAGTTGTTAAGTTCCTCGAGTCTCCATCAATGGAGAGGATCAACTCATCCTTCTCATTCACCCATTTTTCCAGAGAGGCCGCATCCGCACCGAGACCGAGTGCGATGCCTTCTTGGAATAAAGAGAGAATCCAAGTAGAATCTTGAACAACAAACACAATTTCTTTTACTAGGGAGATTGTACTTGGATCAAGAGCAAGGGGCTCTATCGCAAGAACAGAGCCAAGGAGATCAACACCAAGCAAGTGATCTTTCCCAAAAGAAATAGGTTCAACAGATTTGGAGACAGGGGGTGGGATAATCTTTTTCCTCCATACAAAAGCGTTGGATACATGAGGGTTTTTACATACTTTTTGAAAATGACCAGGTTGTTTACATTTAAAGCAAATTGGAAACCGCCTCATAATCCACCTTCTGCACCCACTTCCCATAAGGGGTGGAGATAACAATGAATTCCTGCATTTTTTTGGAGGGATCTATAGAAATGCAGATCCCGGCAAAAAGATGAAAGAGTGTCTTCCAAAGTAACAAGATCAATGCGAATGGCGCGACCTAAGTTGGAGTAGATTTTATAGAGAATGGAGGAGGACCAAAACTCACTAGGCAGTGAATATAAATCCATCCATTTCAGCTCGAGCCGGATCAAAGTGGGTGGACCACTCACGAATGTGCAGACGGACTCAGCGAAAAGAAATTCTTTCCTCTCCAGGGTATCGTCCCTCTGCGCCGAACTACGAGGATAACAAGAAAAAAACCTCTCTCCAAGAAGCGAATGCGGAGACCGCTACCCCACTAAGTATCACACCAACTGCGAATGCCCTCTACCGAGAGACGACGACCCACAAATTTAGCAATGATTGCTCTTTCGCCAAGAAGGGTGAGCTGAGCAGTAAGGTCATCTGAATCCACCAGAGAGACAGATACAAACTCCGTCTGAACCGAATCAAAACAAAGCGGGTCGCATGTGATATTAGCATCGAGATCACGGACCAAATCAGTATCTCTGGGACCCAGACGTTTCTACATCGCTTCCGATAGACCATGGCCCGCGACAAGCACCTACCCAGATTCTCGGGTGGGGGATGCCGACCGACCGTTGCAGAAATTGAATTTTGAAAAAAATGACCATTCTGGTCCATTTCGCTGCCGCTTCTCCTTCATGGTTTCAAAACTCTCTTAATCAACTCACTTTTATGCCATATCATTAATCATCATGTTTACATAAAATATTATAAATTGTAAAAAAATAATAATAAAGAATTTCATTTTATTATAATAAGAAATAGTTAAAAATAATAATAATACAATAAATAGTATTATACATACATATAATTTACAATTGTTATATTTGTATATAAATTGGTTAATCATTCTTATAAGAAAAAAATTCTAATTTAAAATTAAAAAAAAAAAAAAGAAAACGAGCCGTATGAGTTTTTATATTATAAAATTATATATAATAATAATAATTAATTAATTTTTGTGAAGATCATAAATTGTTAAATTAAAAATTGGGCTGAGAATGGATAAAGAGAGGGTTTCACGCCGAGGAGTGGAAGTGATTTTAGGACGGGTATTAGCGAGAGCTCCGTATGGCGCGACTCCCCTCTATGCAACTATCTAAATGCTGCTAAATTTACAATCTTAACTCGGCTTGCAGCGTGGTCAATGCCTCTGTATCTCAATAAACTTCTTGTATTATAATGCAAGGAAAATGGCAGGTTTGAGAAGCCGTGGAGGATGTGTTGCCCATCATGTTTTGCTTTCGGTTTTGAAGAGCACTTAATTCGGTAGGGGGTGTGTTTAACTTGGGTTTTATTTGCCTGTTAAATAATTACATGCAGAAGAAAACAACAGATAGGATATCTTTTCATCCGGAATCTTATCACTCTTAAGGAATATCTATATGACGAGCTTAAAAACAAATCTAAAATATGTCCTAGCCTTGCAAGTCCTAAAATACTTACATTAAACTTGTTTTATTAAGGAAATATTGATAACGGCGTCTAAAATATCTGAAACCTGCCAATCCTAACCAAAACGAAAAAATGAAGAAATAAAACTAAGACCTAATCATAAGCCAAAAGCCATGCCGGTAATATTTTGGATTAGTTTGTTTAAAAGAGGGCAATTTATAATATAGGGTAGAATATTATAATTTATATCAGATTGTATATTAAGTATGAGATTTGTTACAATAATCATTATAATTCACTCGAAGGTGTTTACTATTGAAGATGTCTTTGTTGGAAAGTGTCAACTTCTAGCAATCTTTTCTAGCAATCAATTTCCGTCACACTACTCATAAATGAATGCTACATAAAGTAGATATGGAATATAGATATTTCCAGGCCATCTCATTTCTCACTTATCTGTCTGTTCACACTGCCATTTAAGGTATTTGTGAGCGTTCACTCAATTTGCATTTTTTAATTTTTGTTTATAATTTCGTAGGAATCTTCCCTAGTCGGCAGCCAATCTTGGAGCGCCATTAGCATTGCTTTTTCATACATACGTGGTCCGCCCTCCTGGGCTTTTCTCTGTTCTTAACCGCCTTTGAAAGGGAAATTGTGTATTGGGAATCAGAAGATTTGAATTTGTAAATTGGACCGGAAGCATACCAATTCTAGCAGAATTGTAAATTCTGCCAAAATGTCGTTCCAGGATTCAGTAGGCAGTTGGACTGACGGAATAGGGATTTGCTTCTTATATCTAAAAAGAGAGGGCACATAGTATAGCGGGGTTAGCACTAAAAACAATGGGAACATCTGATTGAAGAGCTTCCAAAGACGTTGAATGTCGAGACAAGGAGGTTGCATTGCATTTAAAGACAATTGCCATTTTTTTAATTCTAATAAAGTGCTGTTGGAGTGGCTTTTCCACTTTTCGGAAGGAGGTTGAACTTCATTAGAACAAATGGGAACTTTTTTTGTGGTTGCTAAGGCATTTGTTGTTGGAGTTATTCTAGCAACAAGTTTTGTTCATATGCTATCAGATGCTGAAAAGGCTCTTACTAATGACTGTTTGCCAGATATGCCACTGGTCAAAATTTTCCATTTTCCATTTTCTATATTTTTGCAATGTTGGCTGCATTTTGCACTCTTCTAGTAGACTTTGTGGGGACACAATACTATGAGAGGAAACACCTAAAGGAGCAGGAGCAAAATGGTATCACGACGAGTGACCATAATGAGGTACAACACACATGGCCTGAATCAATCTCTGCTTCATCTATTGAGGATGGAAATGAAAAGAAGCCAGAGGATGAACATGGTGACAGACATATGCATATTGTAGTCCAATGTGTGCTCATGCAACATCTCACGGTTACAGCCACCCTTGTGGTCATCATTCTCGTGAAGATGAAACACATGAGCACATTCATAAACAATTTGTGCATACGCATACAAAACCCATTGTGTAGGAACCCATTGTGTCTGAGGTGTATTTGGCTAGCTTATTTTTATTTTTCTGGTCTCATAGGTGCTTGCCCCGTGGACATCATTAAAATCTTTCATTTCACGAGTGTTATTATTTGGGGATGACAGAAAACAAAAATGACATGGAAATCCATAAAAATTGTGATGTAATCAAATTTGTCCTTTTATATCTAAAGGCACATCACTATCTAGAAAGAAAAGTAAGATATAGGTACATTTACAAAATTATGTAGTTTCCAATTTTATTTTGTCGAGTAATGTTTACATGCTATAACTTAGTGACCGACCCTAATTTTCCTGTGATTTCAAACCCTAGTCGTTTTATTGTTTCTTCGCTATTTTATTATTTTCATGACCCCTAGGTGTAAAACATCAATGAGCTGAATTATACCCGCTCAGTCACATGCTCGGTCGAGAAGATATTTGATACTACAAGATTAGGTTACTTTCGTTTTAATCTTTTTAACCACGGTAAACATTGTATAAAGGATAGTCTGACGGTTTCACATGACAGTGGCACAAATGGCTCAAATAGTAGCGGGTCATATCCACATTATTCAATGTTAGTGTTCTTCTATTTAATCACTTTGCTCTCAACCCGGTTAAAAAAGAGTAATGATGTTATTGTTATTATTATTTTTAAATCGACATTTTAGAAAGTTGCATGTTTAACACTCACATTTTAGCTCAAATGATACTCGGGAAAAAACATATGTTCAATAGATTTATTTAGTAAAAAATTATTTTCCAAGCTAAGACAATGTAGATTGAACTTATCCCTCAAATAGTTAGACCAAGGAATTTTGTTGGTAGATAGATGAGGACGATTTTCAATTATTACTCCACATCTTTTCCAATTGAAATTTGGTTCAACACAAGCTTGAACCCATAGGATCCATATAATGCTATTAATCAACGTGCTCTAGAGTGGGATATTCATATGTTTCTTGTTGGGACAATTGACATTGATAGTAAAAACAAACTAAAATTAAATAGTGTTTCACCAAATGCAACAAACAAATATTCAACCCAATTAGCTCACCTTCTCCAACATACTCACAAGTCATAGCAAAATAAGAGCTTAACAACATTGTGTGGACATCCATCGAGTCATAATAGGAAGTATTTTTTGTCGACTGTTGTAGTTGCCCAACATAGTTCACTCCTCATCACACGAACTTAAAACAATTTATGATAACATATATTACACTGCGAATTACAACTCTAACAAATTTAACATTCTTATCCTCTCCGGACGTAATTTGCAACTCATGTGCAATTGCTAGTATATATATAATATATTTCTATATATATATATATATATATATATATATATATATATATATATATATATATATATATATATATATATTTTCGGTATAAAATGAAGGTCATATATTATAACTATTATTATAATGTATTTGTATAATGTTATATAAGTTTTATATAATATAATATTTATTACAACGAAATAATGTTTAATACTACATTATATAATAGAATATAATATTGTTACAATGACTATCACGTATGCTTTTACGAGTTAATAAAATGAATATTACTAAGATGTATATAGGGTCATAATATTATATCATATAATACTGTCATTATTATGTATAAATTAACATTAATATTATGTGGTTTAATGTTTTAATACGGTATTAAAATGTTATTATATATTGAATATTATTATAATGGCATTGTGTATATAAAATCTTATTAATATATATAAGAATACTATTATATATATATAATATAATATTACTATAAAATTTATAGTGTTTATATTGATGGTTTATAATAAGTCTAATAACGTGATAATATTATATCACATGTTTTATTATTAAAAGGTATAATATAATATATAAGTAATAATATAACGATATTAATTAGATGGTCATATTGTCGTAACATTAAATTAAATATAATAATACATATGTGATATAGTGATATTATATAATGGTTAAAATTATAATAACGTATGCAATGTGATAATGTTAAATGTCATAATAATGTTCTAGGGTTATAATTTTGTATAACGTCATAAAGTTTTAAAATAGAATATTATGTACAATATTGTTAGTCTATAACATTACATTAGTACAATAATAGTGACGCTTATAATATATTATTAATATAATGGTTACAATATAATATATATATATATATATATATATATATATATATATATCACGTGGTAGATTTGTACATTGGAATGGAATGTATCTAGCATAACAACAATAATGTAATATGATAATAATATTGTGATGACCTCAAAAATATTATAAAGCTTATCCGAATAACACTTACAATATCATTTATTGGATATGATGGAACCTTACATGCTTAAGCCTTATAACGAGATATCTATCGTAGTAGTCTCTTCAAGATTAGCATGACACCTACTTAAGGAAGACGCGTGCGCAAAAATCAAGATTCATTCCTTTAAGTGTCGCAACAAAGCATAAAACAATAAATGATTCACCAAAGCATCTTACCAACACAAATTGAAAAAAAAATCTGGTTTTGGGTGTGAATTTTTAGGGCATGACTGAGCGACCAAAAACATACAATGTGCAAACAAGACATATGGCATAACTTACGAAACAATAGTATACAATGGAAATCAAAGTGTATCAGATAACCATGGTGGCATATAGTCCTGCAAGGCAAATGTTGCACATGAAGCACCCATTAGCATGTTAGAAAGATAAAAAGTATGTCAAAGCATGTATGTATCAATGGAAAGTAATGTGCTAGTAAGAATAGGAAGTAGTATATGATGAAATAATAACACATGTAATGTGTGAGAGTAGGAAAGGTAGATGCCCCAAGAGCCTTAGTGGGACTGGAAAAAAAGGATACAATGTTGAGCATCATTGTAGCGTGTGAAAATTTGTAAGAGATCTGCATTCACTCCAAAATACCAAGTGAACGCGCATGTGTGTATATAGAAAGATAATGACATATTGAGTATCTGACTAGCATAGTAAACAAAGTGCATCATATAAGTAGTATAAACAATCAAGAATAAGTGCAACCAAGATATGCAAATGTAGTGTATGAGTGTGATGGAATGGTATGTAATGTGTGAATGTGATAGAGCAACATGCCCCCAACGGATGTATATGAGATGAGGTTCATTTATAAAAGACCCCTCAACAATTAAGAATGAACCATAGAACAAGAGTGTGTCATCGGGAAATGGTTTGAAAATGTGTTCTAGAAAGATAAATCATGAAGCATAGAGTGTGAAAAGTGAATGTGGTGAGGTTCATTTCGATTTATACCCTCATGAGTCAAGTATGAACCGTGAAACTAGAGTGTGTCATAGGGTAATGATGGTACAAGGTGTGTATATGGGTTGTGTAAGAGCACTGAGAAACACTAAGTGTGAAGCATAGAGCGTGATAATAGATATTATAGACAACTGATGATGCTAGGAGGGGAAAAAAAGTGTGATGCCCCCAAGTGTGAGAAGGATAAAAGGCTATCCAACGATAGTGAAGGGCAAGGGCCCTCCACCGATATTCAAGGAGATAAAGGCATGTGATGATGCTCTAAGATCGGTGGAGTATGAGAGTAATGATGTACATGTGAAGGATACCTATGTGGTGAAGGAGGTGGTGAACACCTATGTGAAGGGGTTGCTTGAGTAGGGGACTTATGCCAATGAGATGGGCTAGTGGACCGATGCGGATGACAAAGTCGTGAAGTAGGTCATGTGTGAATAGGATAACTAGGTGCAGAGTGTACCTTAGATTTGAGAGGCCTAGGAGGCCTAGATATTGTAATCGGTGGGAAAATACCATCAAGATGAGGTTTAGTCAATGGTGTGCATATTGGACTGCCTTTAAGAGTGATAACTTGCTTATTGTAAATGAACTTGAGACAAAAATGATTCAAGGGATGGCTTGGGTGACGTAGAGCCAAGGAAGACCTAAGAGCATGTCACAACCTTTGATTGAAGATGCCACAATGAATGACACAAGCATGGTAAGAGGCCCAACTATAACGGGAAGCCTAATGTAGCCAAAATAATTAGGAACTAGATATGTGATATTAGATAGTGGACATTTGATATCCATGAGAAGTGCAATGGAGCATACACTTGATAGGAGCCGCTAGATAGATCATGGTGTTATTGATAATATATGAACCGATAAAAGCATTGATATGTAATGAATTAGAAGTGAATGTAACATGATAATTGTGATTTGAAAATGAAATGACTGGTGGTGATGCATCAACAAAAGTGACAAGGAATTCAAGGGGCCTCGATGAAGGAGGGGGCACAACTCGATATGTATGATTAACAAAAGAATTAGGAGCTTGCGTGTCATGCTTAGGCAAAGGGTCATTAAATATTTTTAGCTTTTTATTATCATTAATCGAATTAGAAGTAGATGGCTTAGGAGCTCGAGTGAATTATTGTCAATAAGATCTTGAATGAGATGCCTAAGTTTGAAGCACCAATTAATAAAATGCTCAACACATTGGTGATAATCACATTTAACATTTTCATCATAATTACAACCGCATGGGCAAGATGGATTAAGATTGAGCAGGTGGAAGGGTGATAAGATTGATTTTGATGAGTTGAGGCAATAGAAACCAAGGTGTATAGGGTAATTTGGTGAAAGTACACTTTGGAGGTTGCCATTGAAGCTTTTCAGGTGGAGAGGTGACATTAACAGTTTCCTTTGCTTATACGGGATTAGAAGATGGCTTGAACATATATTTATCTTGAAACTTATTAGAAGAAGATGGAGTGTCATGATTTTTTAATTTTCCCACGGATAGGAATTTGACCTTGTGCATTTTGAGTATATGGCTTAGTTGATCAAATGAAGGAGAGGTCTTAAAGATGACACTCTCTAAAGTGGTAGTAAGAGGCTTTGAACAAAAAGATCTTGCAATTCAAAATCAGTAAGTACATTGGTCATATTAGCTAGGTTATTCTTATAACATAGCACATAGTTCACTAGATACTTGTTAGATCTTTATTTGATTCGAGCGAGTTATGCATAAGAGATCTTGGTTCCGATATTGATGGAAAAGTGAGCAAGAAAAGCATCGGCTAGATGTGTAAAAGAAGTTACCAAATGAACAAGTAGATCATAAAACCAACACATGGCATAATCTTGAAGACTTCTAGGAAATAGCTTAGCTAACAATGTATGATCATCCACATAGTCGAGACATGCCACATGAAAAGATCGGATATGCTCTTGAGGGTCACCATGGCCATTGAAAATGGGTAGCTTATGGGTGACGAAATTAGGAGCCAGTTGATAAGTAGAAATAACGTGTGCAAAAGGGGTATAAAGGAACAACGAGGAATCAAGAGATGGAGAGGAGCATGAAGTAGCTTGTTGAATCGACATATTTAAACTTGTAGATCTTGATATAAAGAAGTTAGGTCATGGGTGCCGAAAAGGAACCGGGTTGTGTATTAGAAGCATTGGGATGAAGGAGGGGAGCAATAGAAGTAGGAATAGAAGTAGGAATGTTAAGGGGTTGGGTGGAGACCATGGAAATTACGAAGAACCTATAAGAGGCATAAAAGAAGCATCTTAAGAGTGTTTAGCAAGTAAGTAAATCATTGAGAACATGTAAAATATGCAAAGGGTTGGCATAAAGCTTGATGGAAATTAGTGAGCTTGTATGATTATTCTTGATTTTAGGATTGTTTGCTATCATAGGTTTCAATATTTTCTAGAGGAACATTATGTGAGTTAGTAAAGGGGTTATTAGATTCAACCATTGAATTAGAATATTTACGAATAGAGGGAGGAATCTCAATGTACTAAAAGGAACCAAAACGACCACTACGGGTGATGGGTATAAGAGGAAAAACCTAGAGGGAAGGTTGGATTTGAGCAGCTGGGTTCACCAAATGATGTAATTTAATTTGAATTAAATATAATATTGCAGAGTAACTGATGTAATAAATGCTAAAGTACAATAATTAAACAAACAAAGTAAGATATAAAGTATGAAACTATAAGCAAGAAGATGAGATAAGAATAATTAGCTGATATATGCACAATCTGAAAGTGATATGAGCCATGAGAAGTGCTAAATGGATGTAAAAACGTTATGTTCAACCTCTCAGTAAATTTTGGAGCTCACGAACAAGGCCGAACAGGGCACTGCAGTGGGACAAGGGCACTGGGTGCTGATGACTAGATATGGGTGCCCGTGATCTGTACAAAAATACCCGAACTGGTTTTTGTGTGTCGTAAGGGTGTCATAGTTATTCTCATTTAATTCCCCGATATTCACTCTGGATCGCTAAAGGTACTTGTGACTGCAAAAGATATGTTCACTGCACAAGCCCACAAACCACATCAAACCTAAAAGGAAAATGTAGAATGGGGAGTTAGACTGACCCCGCGGTCACCTTGAGAGTGAACTTACATTTGAGTGTTGTACTACATCTCAGACTCCATGTAGTTCTTGTGAGTGTGTGTAGAAATTGTTCCCTAGGATGCCCTTATACAAGTTGCACTTGATAGTGGGCTATAGCTAGAATGTAGCAATGTAGTAAAATGTGTGGATGGAATAAAATGAACTTCCCTTCATATGTTGTGTATGCAAAGTATGTAACCCTTGTTCCTTGAATGGATGCTAGATGGAGGCCTTTAGAGTGCTTTAGGTGCTTTTTGAATACATTAGGTGATGATAGTAATGCTTAGTGATTGGTCCTTTATTTTGAACACATAACTATGTATTTATATGATTCCCTTGTTTGAATTTTGTAATTGACAACTGGAAGGCTAACCCATAAGTGAAAAATATGCCTAAAAGATAAAAGAGACCCAAAAGAAGCGAGTAAGATAAGAAAGGGTCAAGGGCACCCAGGAGGGATAAGAGTACCTGGCAGGCACGATGTCCCATCCGGTGTGGTGGTGTAAGAAGGCATAAAGATAAATCGGTAAAGTTTTGACTGGGCTATAGGGTGTGTAAGACCAAATAGAAATTAAGAGACAAAGAAAAGAGGCCAAAGATAGTTGTCAACCACTAGTTTTATTGCTTAGAAGTCATGTAAATGATAACATGTTTTTTAGGACCTAGAAATGTACCCAAGTGCATGATTTAGTGTCTACACCAATTCCTCCACCTACAATCCCATCACAAAATCATACAATAACCCGGTACATGATCCAAAGTCCTTGCCCTCTATTTTGGGGCTGCACCCCTCATCCAAAATTTCAGTTACTATTACAGAATCTAAAATTGTTCCCCAAATGACACTTAAAGGTGTCATGCAAAAACAATCCCTTCAACGTCAACATCCACATCATCAAATGAAACACCAGCCCATCAACCTTAGCTTCTAAAGGAAAATATGATAAAATCCTTGAAAGACTCATCCAACAAACTATCATAACTCGCCTCCCCTAAGCCACTCCGACTGCGGGTTAGAAACCCTCCCGGTATAACTTTGTAGCATTATTTGATTATCATTGAATGCCAAAGCACATTCCACAAAGGACTGCAAAGCCCTTCATGCTACCATTCAAAGCCTTGCTAATAAAGGACTCCTTCCCACAAATCTAGAGCCATCAAATCCAGTCAAAACAACCCATAAGACATTTAAAACCACTACACCCAAACCATCACCTATTACTATGTCCACATCTAATAAAAGTGAGGTTGTAGAACAAAAATCATGCACTTACTACTATTTACTATACCGCCAAGTATGTTGTTTCATATATGGATCTTGTGTAAGAAAAGTATTCATTGATGGCCCACTATCTAGCATGTCTGTTTGTCTTGCTTGTTTCTATTATTTTATCTTTCACACTTGTCATGCATACACCTAGTTACGGGTCGGTCACAACGATCCTGTTAGTCAATCTTCACTCATTTGTTTTCGTTTGTCTCTGGACACTAGCACCCCAAAGACAAAGACACCATCGCCCAAGCGCTCTTGTCCATTCTGGGTGCTTGTGCCCTCTTTATGTTTACGCTTATTTTTTACATTTGAGGTCGGTATTTTTGATTTTCCCTCTCATATCCCGAGGCACAAGTTAGCATGTCGAGTCTTTAGTGTCGAAATTCAAGCAAGAGATCCCTATCTAAACACAACATACATACCATAATAAGCCCATACAATTCCTATCAAGGGCTATCTATCTACATATCTTAAGGGACTGCATTTGGGCACATTACTTTGCATACACATTGCATAGGAAGGGGATTTCATTCTATTCCATCCACACATTTGCATTTTATCTAGCTATCACCCACTATCTTGGCGTCATTGGTGCGAGGGCGACCTAGAGCACTATTACACACACAAGCACATAGAACTACATTGGGTCTGAGATGTAGTGCAACATTCAGTTGTAAGTTCACCATTGTGATAACTAAGGACAATCTGACCCCTCATTTTTCATCTTTATTTTTTAGGATTTGATGTATTTTTTAGGGTTTTGCAGGAGGATATTTGTGTGTAGGTTTTTAGGTACCCCAACAATTCAAGTGAAACATACAAGTGACCAAAGGTGAATAAGTGTGAAGCCCTAGTAACATTATCGAAACCAGGTTCTAACCATTTCTATAGACTCCAACGTCCCCACAGAGGTCTTGGGTGTCCACAGGTGCCCCTATCCTTGCCCTAGACACAAAATCATGCACTTTAGACATTATTTAGTCCTCATCTCATACTACTATTCATATGATTTTTTGAGTGAAGAAAGTACTAATTAACCTCCGTATTTTGGCCATTTTGTTTTGTTTTAAGTCGTCACTTCCGACCTCCCACACATACTTTTCCAATCTTTTTTCATCGTTTCCCATTATTTTAGCCTTGTCTAGGGCACTCAGGTTAGTACTGGGGTGCCGACGGGCGCCTTGGTCCCTGTCAGGGCACCCTAATCCTTTTCTCTCTTTCTCGCCACTTTTTGGGCACTTTCTAGTTGTTTGAACACTTTATCTTTCTTGTGGTCATCCTTTTCGGGTTAATTACAAAATTAGAACAAGATAACCATATAAATATAAAGTTATGAAACCATAATGAGGGACCAAGCACTAATCACTACTATCATCCACCTAGAGTGCATCCATCTAAGGCATCTAGAGCTCATTTGCATCCATCTAGCTCCATCACAAGGCACAAGGCTAGTTCATATGCATCACACAATCATAGGAGGGAAGTTTATTTTATTCCATCCACCATTTTATTAAATTTTCTACACATAGTTATTGCTTGTTACTTTCACAAAGTGTGATTGACACAAGAGCACCTAGGACATGATTGCACACACTTGTACATAGAACTACATCAAATCTAAGATGTAGTGTAGTGCTTAGTTAGTAAGTCCACCATTGTGGCAATTGCGGACAATCCGACCCCTTCATATGTATTTTTTTAGGGTTTGATGCTTGTTTTGGGGTCTTGGGGTCGATCTTTCATCATTGATCACCGATGACATCGACATAGAGCAACGAATTACACACGACCGATAGTGAGGGTTTCACATCATCATCCAACCTTGCAAGTTTGGTTTTGGACCTTCTGCATAGATCATGGCACCCATAACTCATACTAGGGCGTCCACAGTGCTCTAATCCTTTCCCAAGCACCCCAGAGTCTAGTGAAATAACTCATATTTGTGTCTTCTGGAGCTCATGTGTGCTCACATATGCATTCTTTTTATCCATTTCATCTTGTGACACGCTCTAACAAGTTCACAAATAAGCTAAGCCCCTTTCAACCCTTCTTTGCCTATTAGGGTTTCTATTTTCATTATTCTAGCCGCTTGGTCACGTTTCTATATTTATTTACTACTTTTATTTATTGTTGTTCCTAGTTAGATTAACTACGCTTATCCCACATTTTTAGTTAATCATTTTGGTGAACCCGACTCGATCTTCACGCTTATAGGATCTTCATTCATTTCATCTTAGGGTTTTGTCATCATGAGTATATCACTTAATGATTATTTGCTTAAGCATCTCGATTTACTACATCAATTCCAACAACTCCTTACTACTTCCCCTTCGTATGAACCCTTACTTGCTACATCAAGTATTTGAAGATGCCTTTTCTCATCCTATCACATCTACATCTCCAGAAGATGACCCATATTTGTATGTCATGATTAACATCCACAATACATGTATCAAGTGTACTTTAGTTGACATTTACTCTGAGCTTAATCTATGTCCCATGTCATTCATCAAACACTTAGGACTTTCTACTTGTCATATTAGTCCATCTCACCTTTCACTACGCGCATTTGATGGTTTAGTTCATCCATGCCTTGGTCGCATTACATTGCCCATTACCCTTGGGCCTAAAACTATTAACATTGTGTTTTTTATCATGGATTTCCTAGTCCCTTATAATTGTTTATTAGGTAGGCCATGGATTTATGCCATGCAAGTTGTGACTATATACCAAGGTCTTAAATTTTTACATGAAGGTATTGAATATACCATTTTTCGTGACTCTCATCCCTTCAAATATTATAACCATAATCTTAACACCACTACAAATTATTCTTAGTCTATGGATGAACCACCTCACTTGCCACCACTTGAGGTGCCATTTGTGTGATAGATGTAGTTTCTTCTATGCCACCTATTACCTCTACTACTTGCTATGATCCCTTATCAGGGGCTTGTCGAGTCTATGGACATTTCTCTATGGACGTCATTCTATCACCTACACCTTCACATATACCACCTTCATGTTACCACACCCACCACACAAAACTATATGTACACATGAGGGTTTGACTTGACTAGGATTTTCTTTTTAGACCTCTATCTTACACTACACACTTCTCATCTCTATTATGGCTTCATCACTATTACCGCTGCTTATGGTTTACGTGTCTTTCATCTTATGGTCCATCTATCACACACTCCTCTCTCTTCTCCACTTACATTAGGGCAATCATGGCTTGATTATATTAGGGGCACTCTAGATCCTGATCATATAGACATCTCTTTCCCCATGCCTTTTGGTGTATCTTCATTTACAATAGCTCTTTTCTAGGTCATACACAAAATATCACTCGTTGGTATGTGCATGGTTGTCCACTTCCTCCATTTACTAATGAGGAATATGCCATGGGTATGTATAAATTATGCCTTAATGGCTCATTACATGATCAACCAGACACTATTGCTTATCAAGTCACCAATGCTTATCCATTGACTATGATCCTTGAGAGTGATGACCTTCTAGATGACATTACATGATTTGCATCCTTCATCTTACATACTTGGGGGAATAATATTTACACATTTCCCCCCACCTCATATTAGCATCATTACATCTCTCATCTCTGCATTCCCATACATCAATCTTCTAGCATAGGCATACTCATCACACTTTCTCCGGCGTCGTCTTTACTGCGATGACACACTCTTGTGCTTTGGTTCACACTTGATTGTTGAGGGATATCTACACACATGAACCCCACACACTACACAATAGTCACTACACATTACGTCTATTCACTCATCACACATATTGCATCATACATTATACATCTAGTCTACATCATTTCAACATTTACGCATCTACACATCATACATCATACTAGTCTTCATCACACATGTGTCACGCTTTTGGGTCTACATTATATCTAGCCTTACATACTACTCATCACACCTTATACTCTTAGTCTACATACACATATTGCATTGCATCTTATACATCGTACATTACACATTCTACACATCACATTAGTCTTCATCATACATACATCTACACTAGGGTTGATTACACATTTTCTTTTCATCTTACAACATTACACATTTCATTCATCATATGGTCATCCATACTCATCACATAGGCTACACACATTGACTACGTTGTATCTACATTTCACACACACTTTACACTCTCATGCTATCTACATATCTTGCATATTACATCTTACATTATGTTCCATCATTCATGTTTTCACACTTCTATACACCGTACATATCATCTACACCATACTTATATTCATCATATTATACTTCTCTCACTTGTAGGATTATCATCTCATACTACTCAACCTACATACTACATACTACATACCACACATCTCTACATTACTAGTATACCTACAAACATTGCATTCATACTATTCAACACATATTACACATTTCTACACATCATATGGTCATCTATTAACATCATACATCTAGCGCTTCTATGTGTTGCACTCACTACCCCCTGATGCACTTTATTTCCTTTGTCCATACTTTCAATCGCTTAGAGGGTTTACAAACCAAATAGACCTTATCATGCTTACACATTTACCATTCAACCTCTCATCATGTGACATTCCCTAGTGACATACGCTTTAGGATAAATGGTCACCTATCCCTTCATCTTATAGTGGTATATGCTTTAGGCTACATCACCACTCCCTCTATTCATCTAGTAGTGATATACACTTTAGGCTACATCATCACTCTTTTGATCATCTTATCATCATATACGCTTCGGCTATAAGGTTGACACACACTTCATTTCTAGGTTGCATATTATCACACATACACATTCATCACAATAACGTTAAACGTAACACACCATTCAACCATTTCCCGATGATGCACTCTCGTTTAATGCTCATTATTAATTGTTGAGGGGGAAAACCAAATGAACATCACTCCATTCATTTCCATTTACTCGGGAGGCACGCGGATCCTACCATTCCATCTTGTACTTACTATTCCATCCATCCACAACATATTGCATATCTAGTTGCTTTTACTCTTTCTTGCATTTTCTTGTATATGGTCGCTTTATTACACATGCTAGTTAGATCTCTTGTATGTCATTTATCTATACCATACACACATGCATGTTCACGCCTTTTCTTAGTTATGATCGTAGATACATGTATTTTTCACGTAGTATGGATGCTCACCTTCTACCCATCCTACATTGGTCTTGGGGGCATCCACATTCATCTCTCACAGTGTTATTATTTCATTTTGTACTTAGCACTTTATATTACATGGTTATACATGATTTTTACATATTGTTTATCTTTCTAACATGCTAATGGGTGCTTCATGTGCATCATTTGTTTTATAGGATTATTTACATCCATGGCTATTTGTTGTTTTTACTTGCTTATTTGTTTACTATTATATGCGGGCCTTGCCCTATGTTTGGTGTGCACACTTGTTTGTTGTATGCAGCCATGATGGCCTACATGTCTTGCGACATCGTGAGTGATGTCCCATGTTTGCATCCCATTTGGTGTGGCTCACTTTGTTTTCTTGTGTGTTTACACTACTACAAGTTTGATTACATTGATTATGTAGCTTACAAATTACTTTCTACATACATGCTTGTTGGTACTAACACTTGTCTTTGTCTAGCCTCTTAATTATGCGCGCCTTGGTTTCTACCAAGTGCTTTCCTTTCCCCCTTGTAGGGTAGAGTTAAAAATTTCATGTGGTTGGTCCTCTTTTGGGGCTGCATTATCCTATCAATGATGTCACATACGCCCCCAAAGAGGGGGCATCATTTGGGGTTTACATACTATACATAGCTCTATACCGGTACAGTCAGTTTAGTTTTTCCACCCTTGGCATTGTGGGTACAATTCAATTCAATTTCCACCCTTGGCATTATGGGTTATATAGTGAGTGGGTTTAGACCAGTCTACAAACCCGTACATAGAGGATTTTACATGATATGGTGTCCTTAGCATTCTGGGGAGTAGTTAGAGGCTTTGAGGTTACAATGGGTGTGCTTCCCTACACTACTTCACCTAGTGGTGTCGGATCGCCTAAAAACTAGGCAATACAGAGAGATCTCTTCATATATGATTCAAGGAAGTAGTTAAAGGTTATAGGATACATGTAACTTCCTCCCTATACTTTTCGGTCTATGGTGTTGGATTGCCCAAAAACCTCGACATAATATCCTCTTTCTACACTCTTTCTCTCGACACGGATCAGGTGCACATGTTCCATTTTTCATTTACATATTGTATATTTACATACATATATATGTGTCTTTTTACTTATATATGTTTGTGTGTGTGTGTGTGTGTGTGTGTGTATTTGACTTCTTTATCATCTTCTCCTTGCAGGTCCGACCGTATGAGAAGTAAGTAGCCAATAAAAACTACAACAATGGGGGCAACAATAACAAAACCTTATGGTAACACACACTATACTAATCATGCATGTACATCACACACATCAACAACTACACATGCATTTCTGCCCTAAGTTCATTCTCATCATTTTTTTGTGCTCTTTTTGCATCTTTAGTTTCCACGCTCCATCATCATCTTTTTGTCATTCCACGCTTTGTCTAGTCCTTTGGCGCATTTTCTATTACAATCTTCTGGACATCAGTACACATTCTTATCTACTTTATGTTACCAAATTTATGTCGATCACCAACATAAAATGGGGGCAAATATAGACACAAAATCACACACTTTAGACATTATTTAGTCCCGGTCTCATACTACTATTCATATGGTTTTTGAGTAAAGAAAGTACTAATTAACTCCCCGTATTTTAGCCATTTTACTTTGTTTTATGTTGTTACTATCGACCTCCCACACATACTTGCCATGTATGTTTTCATTGTTTCTCATTCTTTTAGCCTTGACTTGGGAGCCCAGCTAGTATCTTGGGCCGACGGGCGTCCCGGTCCTAGTTGGGGTGCCCCGATCATTTTCCCTCTTTCTCACCATTTTTGGGCACTTTCTAGCCGTTTGAACTCTTTATCTTTATTTTGGTCAGCCTTTTCTTGGGGTTAATTACAAAATTAGAACAAGAGAACCATATAAATATAAAGTTATAAAACCATAACGAGCGACCAAGCACTAGTAATTACTATCATCCACCTAGAGTGCATCCATATAAGGCATATAGAGCTCATTTACATCCATCTAGCTCCAGGGACAAGGGACAAGGCTAGTTCATCTGCATCACACAAGCATATGTGGGAATTTTATTCTATTCCATCCACCATTCTATTACATTTTCTACACATAGTTATTTCTCGCTACTTTCACAAAGTGCGTGACTACACAAGAGCACCTAGGGAATGATTGCACACACTTGCACATAGAACTACATCGGGTCTAAGATGTATTGCAGTACTCAATTAGAAAGTCCACCATTTGTGTAAGTTTAGGACAGTCTGACCCCTTCACATGCATTTTTCTTTTTTTAGGCTTTGATGCTTTTTTAGGGTCTTACAGTCTATCTTTCATCATTGATCACTAATGAAATTCAACACAGTAGATATTTACACACGACAAACAATGAGGGTTTCACATCATCATACAAACTTGTAAGTTTGGTTTCTAGACCTTCCTGATAGACTATGACACCCAAAACTTAAACTAGGGCGCCCATAGGTGCCCTGATTCTCTCCTAGGCACCCTAGTACAATGAAACAACTCGGATATGTGTCTTCTCAGAGCTCTTGCGTGGTCACATCTACATTTTTTTAAATCCATTTCATCTTGTGACATAGTCCAGTAAGTTCACCGAATCAACTAAGCCCCCTTCAACCCTTCTTTGCATATTAGGGTTTCTATTTTCATTAGTCTAGTTATTTGGGCCACTTTTCTATATATATTTTAGATAGTTTAATGCTTTTAGCTGGAGCTTAGAACCAAGGGATTGAAGGGATCCCACCCACATACATCCATAACAGAAAACACCCCTAACACACTACCCAAGCCATCAAAAATAAAAAAGCATGTAGACTATGCGGAAATAGAAGGAATCGAGAAACAACGACCACAAACAAAAAACAAACCTAGACGAGAAAATCATTCAGTCATCTAATTGAATGAATTCCACCTTAGAAGTTGAAAACTGGGACTCGTTGACTTCCTTCCCTAATAGTCACACCACCAAAGCTTTAAAGCGAAAAATTATAAGAAAACCCCTTCTTTTTACAAAATCTAGCCACTCCTCCGGTTCAAGAACCACCGCGCCGACAACTATGGAAAGTCTAATTTATTGATCTTACTGACCTTCTAAGATCCCATAAGAACATGATCCATGAACGGATGATGTGAAGTTCATTAACTCGCATACCTCTCTAACAAAACAACAATCACTCACCGAGCATCTACGAAATCCCACCCCTCCCTATCCACAATGGGAATAGATGAACTAGACTGTAATTTGCCAATGTTTCATCCAAATTGAAATAATGTTGGGGTTTGATGAAATGGAATACCATGACTCTAACTTTCACTATATTTCGCCACACCGAAAGCAACCGAGAAACAAACCAGGACGCCACCTCTGAATTAACCCTATCCCTCGCAGATACATCCATATACTCTTCACCTAAGAACCTTTTGATGGCTTCACAGATGGATCCTGATTCAGCTCAAAAGATAATGTGGATGCGAGTTCTCAAGATACCTCCGAAGAAATCCATCTCACATTTCTCACCCTTAAGAAACAAACTAGACAATAAAGGAATAGCCATACTAAAAAATTGTTCCCACTACAACCGCTTCCTTCCACTAAAAAACTTGCGAAAAATGGCAAGAAAAGCTAGTGCCACCCAAACAATCACCTGTGACCAACACTTGCTTCCCGAGAAATGAAAAAATTAAGCTCCTTCCATGTGTTCACATGTGTGGATATGACATGACCATATCTCCTCATAATTCCTTGATTTGCTAACTAATTAGCTACGAAATTGGACTCCCTATAATTATGAATTAAACTCCACGAGGGAGTCCGACTCAACCAATGAATTATATTATTAATAAAGTGTTGGAGAGAAAATTTTTTAGGTGGACAATATGTGGATTTCTTGCCAACACTCTAGGAATCAAAGTCCCTCCACTTATACAGTGCAACTTCCATATTTGCATGCACGTGAATAGGTGGATTTTCCTAGTGGCCTTGTGGCCAAGGATCCAACAAGGGCACTTCACTGATCCTGCGGCTAAGCTAGCAATTTCTTGCTAGAGAGGACTTTATCTATAAAGCAGGAAAGGGGAGTGAGAAATGAGATAGGAGAACTAATGTTGTAGGTAGAAAATTAGAGTCTTGCACACATTAGTTAGAAATTTCAACACATTCATTTATGAGAAGAAACAACTCTACAAACAGAAACAAGACCAAATATAATTTATGATCACAAAGTATCAAGAAATCCCTTAGTCAAAGAAAGATAGAAACTCCTTGTATTGATTGCTCAAACAAAAGTTGTACATAGTGGAGAAATGAAGAAATTTGAAAGGAAAAATGGCTAACTCTTTTCACTCACAAGTAAGCAAAATCTCTCTCATGAACTTACAAGAATACAACTAGCTAGAAGAATTTCATAATTAGAACCCCTTTGAATGAGGAGCTCATTACAATTTATAGAATTTTGGAAGTCTCTTCACCTATCCCCCATTGACCCTTCATATGCCTTGAAACTTTTCACATTCCTAGGAAAACATTAAGTCCCATTTTATAAGTTAGTGGTAACTTGTTACATTGAAAATAGATTTATTAAGGCATTATGAAAAAGTTCAACCTCAACGAAGAATTAGAACATGGAGGAGAGAGAAAGTGGGGGAGAAGAGAGAGAAGGAAAAGAAGGACGTTATTGTTGATGAAGTCTGCTGATTCTGATCATTGGAAAGATCTAAGGATATGAAACTCTGAATCTCTAAATCCTTTTCCTCTTAAAAATCCTTAAGACTTGCGCTTGATGTTGAATTATTCTCCATCCCATGCTGATGAGAAGATACCCACTCCCTTGAATTCCTTATTACGAATGATTCACTCATGTTGCGGACAAGTTATTCATCGACGAGAAACTACCTTTTGACGACTCGACCTATAGACACCACAAGATGAGTGTTTAGAAATACTATTGAGTTATTTTAAGGTGACCATGGGCGTTTCTCATGGAGATCCACTTCAAAGAATCGAGGATATAAAACTCACTCTTGCGACAACCCTTTACAACGCCATCGTATTCTCGCTAACATTTGCTAAGTACCAATGAACATACTGGCAAAACTATGATTTGTTCTTCAACACTTGCTATTCTTGAATGGAACAACTTACTATTTTTAGCAAGTGTGAAAATTCTTCTCCGATCTTCAACAAAATCTACCAATTTGAATGTTCAACTCTCGAAATGCCCCTTTATGAAATTCACCCTCTGGGATGACTTACTATTTTTAGTGAGTGCCCAAAAGTAACTATTTTTAGTAAGTGTGAAAATTTGACTCTTTCAAACCTTGATTGGATATGGAAATTTGAATTCTTTCTTCTCCCTGTGTTCCCCTCGCTTTCTAGACCGGTTTGTTATTTTTAGCAGTGCTCATGAGACCACTTGCTATTTTTAGTAATTGTCAATTCTAGACAAAGATGACCATTTCGATGATTTTTACCTGTGATACCTCTTTTGTGTGCACTACCTCCTTCGCAGTTCTTCAAATTGGTGACTTTCCCGAAATAGTAGTCCCCTATGTAGAAGACCTGCTATTTTTAGAAAGTGAGTTTCTCCGGTGGTCGGATAATGGTGGAACAATTTTTTTGATATGTGTTTTTGCCCAATATCTCTCCTTTGAGATTTTCGATTACTCAATCACCAATTTGGGAGATTTTAAAATTCAAAATTTTGACCTGGTGGCAGCTCTGACACGAAAACCATTAACAAATCTTGAAATTTGCAGGTCTTGTTTTCTTCTCTGTTCATGAAAAAAATTACATTTTTGTTGTGTTTTTTTCCTTGTTCTTCTCGTGAAATTTCTCTTCGAATCGACTGTCGATTTGATGGGAAATCAAATTTTTGTCCTCGTTGGGCTGAGAAGAAGATTTCTTTATTGCAAGCAATTTATGCAGTGGAAGGGAGATTTTTAAGTGATGTTTTCATGGCCTTTGAGAATGAAGAACATAGTAGTAAACAATTCTTCATTTCATGCACCAGTTTGTAAGATATGTCCAGATCTTTGTCTCACAACAATGGAGGTTTCTGGGTGAATTTCTTCGTTCTTCTCCTTCTGTTCTTCAATCCTTTGACTCTCTTGATCAATATTACCTCTAGAACTTGTGTATATTCATGGAATGGAAGGTTTAGTTTCCATAGTCAAGCTAGTTTGGAGCAGTAAATGGTGAACTCAGGCGAAGGCAAACACACAACTATGGTAGGATATGAATCGTGAAGAAGCAATGACGGAAAGAAAGCTAAGTAGAAAATTTAAAATGTTTTAAAATTGCATGCCGGGGGTGGGGAAATTTTTTATTCCTTGATGTCCCTTAAGCATTAAGGGATGAAAGGGGCATCAATGTACATGACGTACCTCGTTGCGACACTTGGGAGATCCAATGGTGGAGTGTTTAGGCCAAAAAGCTGGAAAACACCCGGGGCCGGAAGTTGATCACATAAGGAACTAGGAGGCATACCTAGGGCTGGGTGAAATTTTGTGTCTTTTATGTCTCTTAAGCATTAATGTATGAAAGGGACATCAATTTTCACGATGCGCCTCGCTACAACACTTGGCGAAATATGCTTAGGTTGAGCATTTGACTCACTAGCTCTTGGGGGCTGAGAAATTACATTGAGGGGGTCACATGGATGACCTGAAGGATTCTTAGGGCTAGGTGAATTTTCATGTCCTCATGTCCCTTTTCCAAAGGGACATAAGGGACATCAATTTGCACATCACGTCAGAAGCCGCCACTTGTCATGATTTGGATGATTGAGGGAATGAGCTCGTAAGCACCTAGGGGCTGAATTGACAATCTAAGAGGTTCCATGTGTGACCAGAGGGATTATTGGGGCTGGGAACATTTTTTTCCCTCATGTCCCTTATCTTGAGGGATGAAAGGGACACAAAATTGCGTCAGGATCTTGGAGCTGACACGTGTCCTCTCCCAAATTTATCTAACTGTGAGAACTCACCTTGAGGGAAACTTAAACAAAAATATCTTGAGATCTTGATGGAATTGTTTGGAAAATTTTTATTTTCCTTCTAAATCCAATTGTGGGGGTTTCATATTTTGATTCCTCCATTCAAGCTCAGAAAAATCAGATTTTTGATCTGGCTCCCTAGTTGTGCATAGAAATAACCAACTATAAACCTATTGCGCCAAAGTGTTGTGAAAAAATGATTTCATAATATTATATAACTTTGAATTCCCTTTTTGAATATGTCTTATTTGGCTCCTAACTCCATCCGTAGCCCCCAAAATCACCTCCCGAAGCTCAATAGCTCTTTTGATCCTGTGCACTGCCTAGGTCTCGTGAACCCTGTTTTTGGTGAAACTGCCCCAAATCCTCCAAATCCTTCCTGAATATTCCTAAATCAATTCCATGATGTTTCTTGACCTTAAATTCATTTGGATCCTCCGTTCCTCTCCAGGGGGTGCCTCGGTCTTGGAAAGGCCAATGGTAGCCCTTCCCAACACTGCCCAAAAATAGTAGTTTTCAAGAACTCCTAAAATCACCTAGGGGGTTGAATTGACTTTCCTAAATCACTTAGGGGACTAAGTTAACATCATTTGGGAGGTCATTGGACTAACTGAGTAGAACTGGGTTCCTCTAAATGGTAGGACTCAAAATTTTAGCACAGGGGTATCATTGTCATGCCCGAAAATTTTCAATTTTCTTATTACATATTTACATGATAACATAAAGAAATCCAAATTCCATGACATAGATATACCTCTACAAAAATATATAATCACTACTTATGAATCACCTTTGATGACCAATGCATCACAACCAACACTAACAACTAGTTTGATCCCTTCAAGCAAGGCTTGAGCCTCCACTTCGTTACTAGTCCCATATTTTAATGGAAAGGATCCCACGATCACTAACTCGCCCTCCTCATGTCTAATTAAGCACCCCGCTCCCGATATGCCCGAATTACATTTTGATGCTCCGTAAAATTTCAATTTGTGAAAAGCAGGAGGGGGTGGAAGCCATCTCACTTGTTTCCTGAGAAGAGATTTTTGACCCTGCATAAACCCTTCTTGATAATCGTCCTGGATATAGAAATTTGATTAAATCCCAAGATAACAAAGCAAGAGAGCATCATGCAAGGAGAAGCGAGACAAATCTTTGCAATTCACACCGAAATTCTTTGAAATTGAAATTAAAATCCTTGAAAACACTTTGCAAAGAGACTTGATAAAGCTCCTTGAAAAATTATAAGGTTTCTCTCCCACCAAATGTGCCAAAGAAGAAGGATGGGAGTGTATATCCAAATGGAGTTTAGTGAACCACCTTGCCCCAACCTTGGCCAAGAAATCAACATCTCTCTTATATTCTTCCCCTGTACCCAAGCAATATCGAGATGAAGGCAAAGCCAATTCTATCACTAATAAGAGAATGGACAAAAGAGTAGCAAATGGTCAATATTGTCTTCTACCTCTTGACATAAAACACACCGAGTTGGACCAACATAGCCCCACTTTTTCCTTTGATCTTGTGTAGCTATTTTTACTTTAAACACCAACCAACTAAACACCCCTACTTTAAGAAGAATATCAGAATCCCAACAACTTAACCAACTAGGGGTACCAATCCCTTCTTTGGATGCCCAAAATTTATAACCTTCCTTAACCTAATACGAACCAGTTCTAGAGACCAACCAAAACAAAGAGTCATTCTATGGAACACTAAGGGCCTTTCATCCCATGAGATACTGTCTAAAACAAACTTTAGAAAAATCTAAGATTTCCAAGTCCTCGGGATCTTTCCAAATGAGAATGGGTGATCCATCCGCCACCGACACTCCATAATCAACCACCTTAACTCCCCATTGAATCTTTGAAGCTTCCATAGCTTCATATAGATCTTGATTCAATGAAAGGGTTGGGCGCCCACTCCAAGAATCATCCCAAAAATTAGCCGAGGAGCCATTCCCAATCCTCTAGGAGGAAATATTAGAGAATACTTTCCTGCATGAAACAAAAAAATCCACATATGGGAGCCTTTAGGAACCTCTTGACTAGAAAGCACCAACTCTGGCCTTCCACCCCCAGATACTTCTTCCTAAACATAGAATTGACAACACCATCGGGATTGGAAAGGAGCCCCCAAATACTTTTAGCACCTAAAGCCAAATTCTTCCATTTAAGATTTAGAATAATAGCCCCACCTTGAACTTTAGGAAGGGCTACTTGGTCCCATCTCACTAAATGATTTTTCTTCTCATTACTATTACCATTCCATAGAAAATTCTTGAGAAGATTTTCTATTCTATTGAGAATGTTCAATGCAGCGCATCACCGTCAACATATAGATTGAGCTAGCATTCAACACCAAATTAAAAGTATAATCATGCTGCATAAATTTTTCCATTTACCTTCCCAACTCTGAATTCATTGCTTAATCGACCTCACCAAATCATTCCAAAAAGAGGATCTACTAGCTCCCACAAAAAGGGGGATCCCTAAATACTTCTGAGGAAAAGAGCCTTTCACAAATCCCAAAATATTTAGTATCCACCTTTGAAGCCTTGGGGGCGTATTAAAAACAAAGATTATCAATTTAGCCAAACTAATCACTTGCCTAGCCGCTTCTGAATAAACATCCAGAATCACACGAAAGCTCTTAGCTTCCTCCATTATCGATCTACCAAAGAGGAAAGTATCTTCAACAAATTGTTGATGGGTGATTGGATCCATATCGATGATTATCTAAAGACCACTAATTTGTCCTGCTAGGAGAGCCACCTTTAGAGCTTGATTGAGTGCTCTTCAACCAAAATAAACAGAAAAGATGACAAAGGATGGCCCTACCAAATACCTCTATTACTCCAAAACAACACCTTTACGAAGCCATTGACCAAAACCGAGAAAATCGAGTGGAACTACAGCTATAAACCCACTTGCAAAAGCTCAAATTAAATCCTAGAATTTGAAGAGTTTTCATCAAAAAATGCCAGTTAATTTTATCGCAGGCCTTGCTAAAATCCAACTTGATGAGCATGCTGGGAACCCTATTCCCAGAACGTAAATGCATCAATTCATGCGAGAGAATGATCCCCTCTGAAATGGAGCGACCAGGGAGAAAACCAGTTTACTCGCACAAAATAAGTTTATCTAACAATGACTTCAAACAACCACCAATCACTTTAGAGATGATTTTATATGAAGTGTTACAAAGGGAAACAAGCCTAAAAACATCCATCGATTCTGCAAGGAATTTATTAGGAAATAAAGTGATAAAAGTATGGTTCATCTCTTTCAAAATCTTACCCGTAACTCACGATTCTTCATCTGCTAACCAAACTTCATGCCCAATGAATTCCCAGAAATTCTAAAAAAAAGTAGTTAGGAACTCATCTATCCTTGGACCTTTTTCTCTTTCCATAGAGAAAACTACATTACGTACCTCCTCCATAGAAAAAAGAGCCATCAACCTATCCATATTTGTTGCATTTACCATTATGGGGATTTGATCAAACAATGCCTATTGTTGACAAAAAAGGAGAGTGTTCTTCCCCTCCTAAGAGAGAAGTGAAGAAATCGACAACCTCACCTCTTATTTATTTCTACTCTGTCAGCCATTCACCCACCCCATTTTTGATTTTTGAATATAATTGGAGCTTCGTCTTTGCTTAACAAAAGCGTGAAATTTTTTAGAATTCTTGTCTTGTTCTTTCAACCAAACCTCTCTATATTTTTGACACCAAAAGTCTCTTCCTTAAGAAGCAAATCATTTAGCTTAGCCAACAGTTCTTTTTCTAAATAATAATCCATTTGATCTATACCCACTTTGAATACCATTTCATTCGGATCCTTCAAAACAACCTCTACTCTTGATTTTTCTTGAAAAATATTCTTAAAAGTGGATTTATTCCAAGCCAAAATTTATTTTTTTAACAAAGATAACTTTTTAGCCAGAATGAACATACTTTTACCTTTCACCATGAAAGACAACCACCAATGCTTCACCAACTCCTTAAAGGAAGGATCTTTCATCCACATCATTTCAAATTTAAAGGGGGAATTCCTGGGAGCTATATCAATAGATAGGTTAAGAACAACCGGAAAATGATCTAACCCCACTGCCAGGCAGAAATTTGCTCTCCATTAAGACATAGGCCTAAAGCAAATGAGAATTCATTAGAAATCTATCTAGTCTAACCGCTATTCTCCCAAGCCCAACCTATCTGTTGGACCAAGTCAACCACCCACTTTTTGGAAGAATTTCCAAAATCTCTACAACTTCCACAAAAGAGGAAAATTCTCGCTGAGACCGAGGATTACTTCTAGTTCCCCCTCCATACTCCGAATCCGAAAGGGTAGCATTGAAATCCCTAACTAGCACCACCGGCTCATCCCTAAGAATAACCAATTTTTCAAACAAAGAAGACAATAAAGCTCTTTTCTAATAATATCAGACGTGCCATAAACATTACAAAGAAAAAAACACTTATCTGAATTCTTTACCACAACTTTACACCATTGAAAATTAGCCGAGGATTCCAAAGCTGTAACCTCCACTTTACTAGAAAGCCACAATATACCTAAACCACTAGAAGCCCCGTTGGCACTAAAAAAACTCCTTACCAACCCTTCCACTTACTCACCCAACTTGAAAGACATTCTAAACCCAACATTTTTATTTCCTGAAGATAATAGATATCAATTCCTTGCTCCAAAGTTAAATGCCTAACTAGGATGTTGTTTATCAGGGGCATTCATACCCTTGACATTCCATGACAATAACTTCATGGATTCTTCGAGGGGGATTTGTCCGCCCTACTTAATGGTTTATAAAAAATATTAATGTGCTTATGTCTACCTGTCACCACCTCGTGAAGGATCTTACGCTCATTACTCAACCTACCCGGGGTTTCCTTACCACAGTTTAACAAATCTAAACCAGTGTCTCGCTTTATAGAACAATGAATTTCAACAACTTCACATTCATTAAGAGATGCTTCCCAACAACTTCCTCCTCCTCCCATTAGACCGAATCATCCAAAACTCGATCTCTAGAATTAACCCATTGATTCGTAACTTCCATAGTAGCTCCTCTCCCGCTTCTACCCCTTCTTGGATTAGTGATAACAAATAGGAAGATTCTTCCACTACCTTGGAGGTTTCCAACAAAAGAGACTTAGGAGTGAACACCTTTTCTTTACCTTTACATGAACCCAAGGCATCTTTGGTCAAGGGGGTAGATCCCCTCCTTTGTTCCCACCATTCACTTCATCTCCACCCTAAGCCACGATATGGGGCTTTCTTACTAGTCTCTATACCACCAACTGGGATTTGCAATCCCTTCTCAAATCGCCGAGCTACTGACATTTAAAGCATTTAAAAAATATCTTCCCGTACTCCACCTGCTACACCCAAATCCCTTCTTGGGATTTCATGGAAATGGATTTTGGCAATACATTAGAATAATCCACAAAAACACAAACCTTGGCATACGCTACAAGGTTCCTTTTTAGAGTCTAAGGATCAATCTGAACGACCTTCCCAAGAGACCCACAAATCTTACAAAGGATATATGGGTTCTAATATTCAATTGGGAGAGCATAGAGCCTAACCCAGATTTGTAACTCTTCCACAACCTCTGTGTTAGGGTTAAAGTTCGAAGCCCATTTGTGAATATGAATCCCGTGCTTGACAAATAAACACTTCCCCGAAGGATAATTTCTTCCCCGTAAGTCATGCTCCTAAAAATAACCTCGAAAAAACCCTTTTTCCAAAGCAACATAATACACAACCCTCTCCCCATTGGCTTTCACACTAACCTATAATACCGCATGTGGAGAGTTTCGCTTGAAAAATTTGCTACAACTACTCTTTTTACATACGATCGACTCGTGCCAACAAATCATCTTCTACACCAAGGAAGAACTAACACAGGGCTTATTATGAAGACAACACATGCAAAACCTTCCGCTTTTTGGCTGCACTTTCCTCTCCCCGATGGATCTTAGTGCCTCCGCCTAAAACCCTAAATCGACATCTTCGCCCAACTCATCCATCACTTTTCTATATTTATTTACTATTATTTATTGTTGTTCTTAGTTCGATTAACTACACTTATCCCACATTTTTAGTTAATCACTGTGTCTAGGAATCGCAAGCATCTCTACATTTTTATGATCATGATTACGATGCATGCTCCAGCTTTCATTGCATTCTCCAATTTAGAATCACTTCGGGATAAGAGAAATTAAGATAAGTACCTTATCCCTCTCATTTCCTTTTATAGTTAGAATTAAATATTTTTTCTAGCACTTTTATTCCATTATATATCATTTATAGTAGATCTTTGCATTCAAATTTTAATAAAATATTCAGATTTTATTAAATCATTTTGGTGAACCCGTAGCTTAGAACTACTTTCCCTAGGATCCACTAAAACCCTAATGGCTAAGGATATCTCTTCTCCTCCTAGGCTAGTCATGCCTCATGTGAGTGTTAATCCTATTTATGATGAAGTAACCATATCTTAACTTACTGCTCTATATCACAACACTATTCTTCCAGATGACACTCAAAGGAAATCTGTTAGTTAATGAATACAATGTGCCTACTATCTTTGATCATTCTACCATTAACATTGTTTCTAATCTTGAAATCTTTTCTGGTTATAGACCTTGTTATTCAGATTAGCAAAAGACTTCACCTTCTTCTATTTATATGGAGACTCTAGATGATGCTATTCTCGGTTTTATGCTTAATCTTGATGGTAATGCTTTAACAAAAACATAAGATCAAAATAAACATGTGCATGATGTTGTTTCTCATGCTAGTCAGGATGATTCTATAGCTTCCTCTTGTACTCCTTCCATTTCTGAAAATGTTTCTAATAATGCATTGCATACTAGTTCTCCTCCTCCTTCATTATATGTTAATGATACACTTAATGAAATCCTTGCATTCGAATCTTTGTCCAATATTGACGAGGAACATGACAGTCATGATTCTACTTCTTTGCATATTGTTGAATGTGAGTTTCTCCACTTTCATCCTCTTATGAGATTGTCTCTAATATTATGCATGATTCATCCCCTTCTATTACATCATCTCCTAATAATGCTTTTGATGCTAGTCCTACTAATTCACTACCTATTACTTATTTAGAACCTATATCTAGTGTGCCCTTAGCATCGATATCTTCTACTTCTTCTCTTGACATCCCTATGATCACTCATAATGGCAAGATACAATCATTATCCATATTTCACCCCCTGGGAAAAGTATTGAATCAGCCACGACCCCGTATAGAAAGAACCATAGAAAACACAATTAAATCTTGCAAATAGGTCGCAGAAGGACTCAACAATGGAGTGGCGGGGCCTGTGAAAGACCAAACAACCCTATGCAAGAAGAAAGAGAAGAGATGACTCTGTTAAACGAATCCGTGTCTTAAATCTATTTAAAAGGTTACAAGTGGGCTTGGAAATAGAATAGCAGGGTCAAAGAAGGAGGAGTAGTGTCACAGAGAAGCCAAGAGCAAGAAAAGTAGAAACGATGAAGATCCGAAGTCTTCGGGGTCAAAACAATACAAAACAAGTCTAAAAATCGGTTAAGTATGGAGGAGTCAGTGGAGAGAGCCACGTGTTGGGACAATGCTTCTCCAAAGTTGAATCTAAAAGAGGAAGCTCAAACGAGTGCCAAGTTTCCACGCATCTAGAGTCCCAAAATTTGCACGACCGTTGAAAAGTCTTTGACAAGGCAGGAAGGTGCTAGGTGTTGGCTCAACGCAAATCCAAAATGGGAGCCCAAGGTAGAGACTTAAATTTGCACCAACCCTCCACGTAAAAAATGATCAACAGAGGTAAAAAGGCAGATAAGGTGGGCCTAAAAAAAGGCTTAATATAGAAGTGCTGGCAGAGACTGCCACGTGTCCAAGAGACGCATCTCCAAGGGTAAATCCAAAAGCAGAGGCTCAAATGAGTGCCAGCTTGCCACGTAGTCCAAGTTTCAAAAAGGTAAGCGGGAGGTCGTTGAAAAGTCCAAATACTTGCGGAGGCTTCTAAGTGTCAACCTTCCTTCAAAGGTAAATCTTGATCGGAATTTTAAGTGAGCGCGAGCCTCCACGCGTCTAGTCTCAAAAAGGGGACAAAGTTAGGTTGAATAGTCAATGCATGATGGCAGTCGACGGAGAGTGCCAAGTGTCCAAACGGTGCTAACTCAAGGGTCAAATAAAGAGAGGGTTTCCAGATGAGTTCCAGGCCATTGTGTGTCCCCTGGTTAAGAAGTATGACCTCACCAAACAAAGGACTTAGCCAAAAATATAGAAATTGAGTAGGCCAACGGAGGAAGCCACGTGTCAGCCCCATGCCATTCCAAGAGAAAAATATAGAGGCCACCCTCGAACAAGTGCTAGCCCTCCATGTGTCCCATATTAAAAAGGGGGCCCATTTTTCAAACTGGTTTTCCCACCCTTTTGTATGGACCCGATACAAACTTTGAAGGGGCATATCTTTCGACTCGGGGCTCGAAATATTGCAAATCTGACACCATTGGAAAGATCTCGGCCTTGTCTATGCCATGGAGATTTGAAACTTTAAGTTTAGGGAGGTTAGGTGGGAGAAAAATGGAGAAACATCTTCAAGGCCATTAATGCAGGATCTATTTTTGCCCCAACAACCAGATCGGATTCGATCTGATCTGTCGTTTCCTCCTTCTTCAAGGCACCGAATAAGAAATTGATACAGTCAAGACAGATTTGGGGGCATATTTTATGGGAGGCATTAATAGTGGTGGTTGAGCTTGGAACTATTTTTCCCGCTTCTCTCTCTTTCTCCCCTCTGTGTTGAATCTATAAAAGCAGGGTCGAAACTCATTGTAAAGGGTTGGACATTCTTTTATTTTTGCAAGCTCCCCTTTCCTTCTGCAAAGGAATTCATGGAGTTCAGACCTTCCATTTAAATTACAATACGTTTCATGCCTTCTGGCCATTTGTAATGCATTGTATCAATATGCAGAGAAATAAAACACGTTTGTGATCAATTTTAGATCCTTTCTTGTCTCATTTGCTCTCATCTGGTCTTTCATTATAAATCTAGTTATCTGTGCTTGATTATTGTATGTATTTTGTTGGTTTGTGTCTATCAAAAACTAATGTTCATCATTCCTTCGGTGCATCACCTTGTAGCTTAGTTTTGATTTCTTGTATTCCTTTTATCCATGTCTCCTTAGTAAAACTTAGATTAGGTTTAGGAATAGGCCCTTTGCAAGTTTCCACGCATGCACCTAAATAGAGGAATAGGAACCAACCTTTAATCTGGAGAGTTTTCCCATTTGCAAAGTCCCACACTTTGGGGAAAACTCAATGTTATGTGAATCACACCAAATGAATCGCCTTAGAAAAGTAGATCTGACGACTCATTTGGGGGTGCTATGATTTTTCACTAACAACAACCACTCAATACACCATCTAGCATCTCCTACTATTCCATCACAGGATATCTTATCACTCATGCATGTTGTTGGCCAATTACAATCTCAAGTCCATTCTCTCACGCTTGAAAGCAAAGCCTATTATGGTTCTATCAATAACAATTCTTTACATGACAACCCTATTTTGAAAAGTATTCACAATTCAGAATTCCCTAAAGATTTCATTATGCCTAAATTTTCATGTTTTGATGGTACTGAAATCCATATTTGCATCTTAAGCATTATCATCTAGTTATGGATTCTTATTCTAATGATTGATTATTGCTAAAATATTTTCGCCATAGTCTTACTAATGACGTTCTCCAATGGTACACACATTTACCCTTTGGATCTATTAGCACCTATTACGAGATGGAAGAGTTTTCTTCGTCACTTCGTACTTAACAATTTCTCTAGAGTCACGCATGACCATTTACCTGGCTTACATCAAGGAAAAACATAACCTATCATTGATTACATTTTGCACTTCAATGCTTACATGCATCAATTAGTTTTTCAGCCCATTGACTTAGAAAAACAATTCATCTTTTTCATGACTTAATCCCTACTTTAAAAGAGCACTTGTAATATGACACATGTGAATCATTCACACTCTTATGTTATAAGGTCATCGATCTAGAATATGATCTCATTGTTGCACATGTCATAGATCCTCCTCCTAGTTTTCATGTTGCCGCACAATCTAGTTCTTCTTTTCTTCTACTTGTTGAGCGTCCTCCTAAGTCTCAATCTCCTCCACCTGGTAAGAAAGTTCAAGATTATCCATTACATAAGCATCCTTTATCTCCTCCTCCACATCGGGATCCACCTCAGACCTTTACATCTCCTTCATGGGAGCCATTACACTTTTCTCATCATGCTAGACCTCATGATGTGTTGTGTGCCTTACTTGACAAGCATTTGATTCACTTACCTTCTAATCAACATCATCCACCTCATCGCTTGCAATGCTAGCATGATCAACCTTATTGCAACTATCATCGTATCAATGGCCATCATGAAAATGAATGTTGTGCCCTTCATGATCGATTACAACAATTAGAAGATAAGGGTGTCATTTCCTTTGGCTCTCGCTCTCGTGAGTAGTATATGTCTCCAATTCTATGAAAGTGTGTTGTTACTCTAGTTGACCTATCTCCTCCATCTATTTCTAAGGTCATTATTCATCCACCACCACAGGTTGTTGTTCATACGTTCTCTCCATCTCATCCATCCATTACTACACCATCTCATCGTTACATCATGATACTACTACATAATGGATGCCTAAGTCGTTGACATCCGCACTTTCTACCATTTCATCTAGAATTCAGTTCAACTCATACACTTATGTTGCTTACGCCCCACATGATTCCACCACTCCATGCCTTCTTGGTCTTTGATAGGTGATTTTATCACCTATCCCCGATGATGCACTCATGTTCTTTTGGTTCTTACATGATTGTTGATAGATTTGTTACAATAAGAACCTCACCATATCTTCGTGCTACACATTATATCGATATATTTATCTAGCGTACACATTGGGGGCATCGCTATTATCCTTCCCCTTCTTCATCATACTAACACGCGCTTAAGTACACTCTTATAATCATCTCATTCACATAATCTTTTACATCATTCATTTTACACATACTTTATCATTCATCACAACTCTATTCATACATACAATACACTTTTTCATCATTTATCTATCACATGGAACAATCACACTATATATATTTCATACACTATCTATTATCACATACATTATCTCATCACTTATCTATCTATGATCAAATTAATCATCATTATCCATTAATTACCATCAATAACTACACGATGCAAATCAAATCAACAAATGTGAACACTGCTCAAAACACCACACATTGAATATAGCAACAATAATCGACATATCATACATCAACATACATATACCAATCATCACATCGCATAACAATAAACATCAAATACATCGAACATATGCCAATAGTCCATACACACACACACACACACATATATATATATATATATATATATATATATATTCAAAATCATAGTTACAAAAATCCCATCATTGGGGTAAGCCCCCATACATCGTTACATCACTACATATCATATCTCATCATCACTATCACTATCTACAACTATGGGAGCTCTAAAACTAGAAGCTTCACCGCTCAATTTGCACTTTATTGATCATGGCCCTCAGTATCTTTCCACATGCCCGAGTAATAATGTCACCTCGGTCGATCGCTCTTCAAAATGACCTTGAAGCTACAAAACCTCGCAAATACGTCCTATGCTAAGGTAAATCCACCCGCAACCTCTCTATCGTGTCGTGTATCCTTGCACACCTCATCCCTCTCACTTAATAACATGGTACACATCGCTATCACTTGCGCCATTGGATAAAATAAGTGTGCATGCTCACCCGTAATAGCATCCACACGCTCTAACATACATCCACCTGTAAGTACATTGGTGGGTACATTCCACATTAATGTGTAGATAGATGTGTCCATAATGAGTGATCAATATACATCACATGCATCAATAGATAGCCACATTAGAAAATGATTAACTAAAATATGGGATAATACTAGTTAATCTAATCTAGAACAACATGTAAATACAATAAATAAATGAAGTAGAAGACTATAAAAAGTGACTCAAGCAACCAAACTAATGAAAATATAAAACCCTAATTGATAATTAGGGTTGGAAGGAGCTTAGCTGATTCATAGGCTAACTTGGTGTGTTGCGAAGTGACCGGAGAAACATGAAGCAAGAATTGATGCTAAATATCTAGATTTGCATAAATAAATTAAGCAATAATTAATTGAAATCAACACATGAAAATAGAGAAAACACAAAAACAAATAAAATATAGAGAATAATGGAGCAATTACTATTGAATATGAGAGGGAATTTTATATAATTGCTTTCTCCTAAAATCGTGGAGTCAAGTCTTATCATTCTATCCCCATATCTCTCCTTTATTCCCTAGTCTTACTCCCAATCCCAATATATTCTCACACATTCCTAGCTCTATGAGTTGTGCATGACAACTAATTGTGCACACTCACATATTATTTAAACATTAAATAATACTAATATTCAAACCATATGTTCACACTATGAACAAGAATTTCCTAACATGAATGACTATGTAGAGTCTCCGAAAAGGAAGGATCAAAGATATCTAGGTGGACTTGAGTGCCTAGAGAGGGATCTGGGCACATGTGGGTGCCCTATTTTGAATAATAGGTGCCCTAGTCTCAGTGTGAAAGGTCCAAAATTGAGTTTCATAGGTTCTCGTAAGTGATTTGAAACCTTTCTTTGTCTATCACATCAAGTTTCTTTGCACGCACCGTGCTGTGTGTCGCTAATAATCCAAGATGAATATAAGACCTGCAAAAAGACCCAAAGAAGTATTAAAACACTAAAAAAGAATACATATGAATAGGTCGAGACCAACCTCAAATTTGTTGTAATAGTGGGATTTTTAATCGAGTGCTCCACTACATTCCAGGACCCAAATGTAGTTCTGGTGTGTGTGTGTGAATCATGTGCCTTAGGTTCTCTTGTGTTAGTCGCACTTTGTGAAGTAGAGAGAAATAATTAGATGTAAAAATATAATAGAATGATGGATGAATATAATAGAATCCCCTACTATGCTTGTGTGATGCAAATTAACTAGTCTTGTCTCTTGTGATGGAGCTAAGTGAATGTAAATGATGTCCAAATGCCTTTGATAGATGCAACCCTCGGTAATGATAGTAATGACTAGTGCTTGGTCCCTCATTATGATCTCATAACTTTATATTTATAGGTTTCTCTTGATCTATTTTCATAATTAACCCCGAAATGGCCGACCGCCAAAAAGATAAGTAGATGAAATGGTTAGAAAGTGCCCAAAAAGTGGTAAGAAAGTGTAAAAAGGATTAGGGCACCCAACTAGGACCAGAGCGCCGACAAGCGCCCCAATCAAGGCTAAAATGACAAAAAGAGTCAAAAATAGATTGGGAATATGTGTGGTGAAGGTCAGGAATTATGACATAAAGTAAATAAAAATGACCAAAGGACAGGGGTTAATTATTACTTTCTTCACTCAAAAACCATATGAATAGTAGTATGAGACCAAGACTAAATATTACCTAAACTGTGTGATTTAGTGTCTACATTTTCCCCCACTTTATGTTGGGGAGTGGAAAACACGGTAACATAAAGTAGATAGAGATGCACACCGATGTCCATGAAGATTATAGTAGAATATGCGTTGAAGGACTAGACAAAGCGTGGAATGACAAAAAGATGATGGAGCTAAAGATGAAAAAGCACAAAAAGTGATGAGAGTGAACCTAGGGCAGAAACATGTGTGTAATTACCGATGTGTGTAATGTACCTACATGGTCGATATGGTGTGTGCTACCGTAAGATGTTGTTGTTAAGATTATTGTTGACTACTTGCTTCTCATACGGTTGGACCTGCAAGGAGAAGATGATCAAGAAGTCAAATGCGCATGTATATATATATATGTAATGTAAAAGATGTATGCATATGTATGTAAGAGCATGTAAATGTAAAATATGGAAATGAAAAATATAAATGGAACATGTACACTTGATCCATGTCAAGAAAGAGAGTGTAGAATGATATCTGTACTACCGGGTTTTTTTGGGTGATCCGACGCCATAGGCCGAAGAAGTATAGGGAGGAATTCCATTGTATCCTCCAACCTTTAATTACTTCCCTGAACATGTGTGAAGAGATCTTTGTATGTCTTAGTTTTTGGGCGATCCAACACCATAGGCCAAAGAAGTATAGGGAGGAATTCCATTGTATCCTCCAACCTTTAACTACTTCCCAGAATTCTAAGGACAACCATGTCCTGTAAAAGCCACTATGTACGGGTTCGTAGACTGGTCTGAACCCACTGTTGTATATAACCGATAATGCTAATGCTTTAAGGGTGGAAAGTACGCTGAATTGAACTGGTGTAGAAGTGTTGTGTAGAATGTAAAAACCCCAAATGATGTCCCCCTCTTTGGGGGTGCATGCGATGTCATTGATAGGAGAATGTGGCCCTAAAAGAGGACCAACCGTATGAACTCTCTAACTCTTGAAAGTGCTCGGTAGAAATCAAGGCACACACAAACAAGTGGCCACCAAAGAAAAGTGTTAGTACAAACAAACATGCATGTAGAAAGTAATATGTAATCTATGCAAATAATGTATAAGCTACCAAGTAATTTAGTAATGTAAACACACAAGAAGTAAGCATCACAAAGTGGGTTGGAAACATGGGACATCACTCAAGATGCTTTGCAAGACATGCAAGGCCATCATGGACAAATACAAACAAACAAGTGTGCACACCAAACAAAGGGTAAGGCCCCATACAAAAACAAACAATAACAAATAATTTAACAACCATATATGGAAGAAAATATCCCTTCTAATAAATGCTACACATAAAGCACCCGTTAACATGTTAGAAAGATAACTAATATGTCAAAATCATGTATAACTAAGTAATGTAAAGTGATAAGTACAACATGAAATAATAACACCTATGAGAGATGAATGTTGATGCCCTAATGATCCATGTTGCATTTAAGAGACTTGTATCTATGATCACAACTAGAAAAATATGTGAACACACATGTGTGGATGATATAGATAAATGACATACAAGCAATCTAACTAACATGTGTAATAAAGTAACCATGAACAAGAAAAATTAAGCAAGAGTAAAAACAACCATAATATGCAATATGTTATGGATGGATGGAATGGAATGCAAGATGGATGGTAGGAGACGTGTGCCCCAGTGAATGGAAATGTATGTAGTGATGTTCATTTAGTTTTCCCCCTCAGTAGTCAAGAATGAACCGTAAACGAGAGTGCGTCATCGGGAAATGGTCGAATAGTGTGTGTTGTGTCTAGCGTTGTGATGAGTATGTATGCATAGTGATGATGATATGTAACATATAGAAGAGATGTGCGTGAACCTTATATCCTAAGCATATATCATGAAAAAATGAATGTATGAGTGATGATTTATCCCTAAAGTGTGTATCACTACAAGATGATAGAGAAAGTGACAATGTAGCCTATAACGTATGTCACTACAAGATGAATAGTAAGGAGTGGTGATGTAGCCTAAAGTGTATACCACTACAAGATGATAGAGTAAGTGACAATTTAGCCTATAACATGTGTCACTATCCTATAAATGTCACATGATGAAATGTCAAATGATAAACACGTGATGAATGTAAGGTCCATTTGATTTGTAAACCCTCGACAATCAAGTATGGACCAAGGAACTAAAGTGCGTCATAGGGTAGTGAGTGCAATGCATAGAAGATGATGTAGTATATGTAATGAAGATGATAAACAACCATGTGATGTGTATGTAGTGTATAGTATTGAATGCAATATGTGTAGTGTGCCTAAGAGCGTATAGTATGTAGGATGCAATGCTAGATGAGTATGATGAAGAATAGTATGATGTATGATGTATAGATATGAAAATATTGAAATGATATGGAATAAATGTAGAATGTGTGAAATGAGATGTGTGGTGTCTATAGTGTAGTGTGTGGGGTTCATGTTTAGTAAGCCCTCAACAATCAAGTGTGAATCAAAGAACAAGAGTATGTCATTGGGTAATGGTGATGCTAAAGCATGTGATGAGTATGCCTATGTTAGGAGATTGATGTATGATAATGAAATGATGAGAGATGCATATGTGCTAACTTGGTGGCGGGAGGATGTGTTAGATGTTATGCCCCTAAGCATGTGTAAGAAGATCATGTAAAGTTGTTAAGAAGATCGTCATCTACCAAAGACCAAATTTACATTTAGCAGTGGAAGCATGGTCAAAAAAAGTAATAGTTAGTGTAGACACCAAAATTGGGTCACACTCCCCTTGGTCCCCTTTTGAATAACCAACTTAAACACATTCACATAACCATGACCCTTATCCCCCACATCAATATTAATTTAATTATTTACAATTAAATTAATACCCATCCTCACCCTATTTATTAATTTAACTTAGTTACTTTAATTAAATGGATGCACACCTTACCTAGACACCTCACCATATACCTCTTCATAGCATGTTTCCATAAATGAATAAGACTTAGCTCAACCCTAAAAATTAAGGCATATTATTCCTCTAACCACCTTCCCGCTCATAAAAACATAACATCCATTCTGATTCATGAATAAGTGGACAGACCTGGCCCAAATGATTGCAAGATTTGTTATTTTTAGCAAACCTAGGGAATCCCACCTTAATCGACACTTGATCATCCCTAAACCGACGTCGCTCAACCAGAAATGTCGCCGGAGTTACCATTTATTCACTTGAGGAACCTTGTGGAAAAGGTTGGCACATTCTGGAATTGAGGAGAAGAGAAGAGAGCTGCATGCAAGCGAATCGAGTCCTTTCGTACCTACAAACATCCATAGCCTACACCAGGATAGATCCGAGATATTGCACTCACAAGAACATTCCTGAAGCACTGCCATGGTACCAAACACAATTCCTCTGATCAACCATCATCACCATCCAGCCATTTGAACTGCGCACCATAGTAAGTACACTTTTTACCTTCATGATCTATCTCTACTTCAGTCTATTGGGTTCTTCTATTGCATTTATCGGGCTTTCACTTGCACCCTCACTCTGCTGCCATTTACTTGCCTATAAACTCAACCATTCCTCCACCCATGCCATTAAATCACCTATATATGACTGTTACACATATATGAGTATAACTAAGATTCCTATAGACCTCTCCACCCCCATTTTGTCTCTGTTTAACCTTAGATCAACCTCTACAACCAGATCTTTTTGAGTTTTATCAGCCCACCTCTACCGATCTTTGGTTACCCATGACCGTCGGCAGTTTTGCCTAACTATGATCAGTCATACCCGACCGATGCTAGTCTTTGTGTCTGCCAACACTATGTAAACCAACAACCACCTACCTACCAAAACAACCCAAACACCTTACCCAACCCTACTAAGACCCTGTCTGTGACTTACAGACCACCTGAACAACCTGCAACCTAACCCGAAGACCTTGACCCACATAGTTTTTAGTATTTAATTGGATTAACACTGATAGTGATATGAGGTACCCAAATTAGAATACTAGCACTAGATTTGTTTATGTACGCATTTCAGTTATTTCATATTTGTTTTATAAAAATAGTGGATTGACAGCCTTCTAGGGAGTATCACACTTCTCGGATCTAGCATACGCTAGGCAGTCCACTATCATATATTATTTAACTCTTATTTAGTGGTCTTGTTTTCTATTTCAGGTAGTTCCTCCTAGCCAAAAGGAAGCTCTCACGATCGGCATCGATCGATCAAGAAGTCAAAACATGCACATCAACCTCTAATCGACCAACACAACATGTATTCCTCCTCACCCATAAAATTATCTATTTCGTCACATTCCAAAACGTAAAGAAAATGGTGAAACAATTAATTCATGCAATTGTGGTGGAATTTGCAATGTGTCAACACTATTAGTAGGAGGATTAGTTGCTTTGACAAAAGTAATTGGTTGGAGCTTAGACTTGAGAGGAGGCCATGTTGCACTAACTTTTAAGGGAGGTTTCTTAGGTTGACTTGGTGATATGATAGACGACTTATTAGTAGGAGATTGTGAACTAATTTTGGTAGGTGATATTGTAGATGGTTGAGTAGGAGGAGATGATGAACTAATTATGAGAGGTTGTTGCTCGGAGGTAATTGAGTAACGCTAGCATGCTGATCATTAGATATAGATGAATCAAATTTAGGAACCCAATGGGATTTATCATTTGTATTAGAATGTTGTGTAGCAAATGAAATAAATCCTTGATGCTCAAGATGTTTGATTATTCATGGAAAAGTGTGGCAATCGTTGTCATTATGTCCATTGATTTGATGATAATTGCAATACATGCGACCTTGATATTTTGCTAACTGATAAGGAGAATAGTAATGAGTAGGCGGTAGAGTGATCAACTGATGACTAAGGAGTTGAATAAGAATGTCATGTTGCATAGTATTATTCTCAAATATGAGAGGTTCAGGAAATGACATGTCTTGAGGTTTAGATAGATGACATGTCTTGAGGTTTAGATAGATGACATGTAGTGGACATAGATTGCATATGAGATGTAGAAGGGAACCAACATTAAATTTAGAAGCATATTTAAGATGTTGAATTTGAGATATGAGAGATATAATTAACTAAAATAATTAACTAAAATGTGGGATAATAATAGTTAATCTAATCTAGAACATCATGTAAATATAGTAAATAAATGTAGTAGACAACTATAAAAAGTGACTCAAGCAACTAAACTAATGAAAATATGAAACCCTAATTGATAAGTAGGGTTAGAAGGAGCTTAGATGATTCATATGTTGATCTAGATCGTGTCACGAAGTGACTGGAGAAATAAGAAGCGAACGACTATGCGAGAGGCTTTGAAAGCGCTGAGAGAGGGATTGGGGCACCTATGGGTGCCCTGGTTTGAAGAATAAGTTCCTTGGTCTGTGTAAAACGTCTGGAAATGAGTTTCACAAGTTATGTAAGTGATATGAAACCTTCGTTGTCTCACACATAAATCTCATTACACTATTTAACCGGTGTCGCTAATAATCCAAGATGAATAGAAGACCTGCAAAAGACTCAAAAAGTATAAAAACCCTAAAAAGAAGAAGAATGCATATGAATAGGTCAAAATGATCTCATCTGCCACAATAATGGGCTTACTAACTAAGCATTGCACTACATTCCAGACCCAAATATAGTTCTGGTGTGTGTGTGAATCATGTGCAATAGGTGCTCTTGTGCCAATGCACTTTGTGAAGTAGCAAGAAATAACGAGATGTAAAAATGTAGTAGAATAGAATCCCCTTCTATGCTCATGTGATGTAGATTAACCAACCTTGTCTTTTATTATGGAGCTAAGTGAATGCAAATGATTTGCAAATTCTTTTGATAGATGCAACCCTAGGTGATGATAGTAGTGACTATTGCTTGGTCCCTCATTATGGTCTCGTAACTTTATATTTATAGGGTTATTTTGATCTAATTTCATAATTAACCCCGAAATGGTCGACCACAAAAAGATAAGAAGTTGAAATGACTATACAATACCCAAAAATTTTGTAGGAAAGTGTAAAAGGATCAAGTCACCCCAACTAGGACTAGGGCACCGACAAGCGCCCCCGATGCTAGCCCAAGCACCCTAGTTAAGGCTAAAATGATGTAAAGAGTCAAAAACATACTAGGCATATCTGAAGTTAAGGTCGGGAATTATGACAAAAAGTAAATAAAAATGACTAAAGGATGGGTGTTAATTAGTACTTTCTTCACTCAAAAACCATATGATTAGTAGTATGAGATCGAGACTAAATATTACCAAAGTGCGTTATTTAGTGTCTACGTAAAATAATGATAGTTAAACAACCGAATAACGAGTCACAAACATCACCATACAAATACTTACGCTCTGCTATCGCCACTTCCACGCTATCGGGGATATGTGCTTGCTCCTCTACTCATCCTCCCGGAAGTGCTCTCACCGCATCTAAAAATAATGGAAATAAAAATACCCACCGATCGATGCCCACCATGCACAATATGCCTCCGTACACCCTACATCATCTACATCTATTGACTCTATTGTCACATCTACCTCATCCGAATAGGATGTACTAATTATGCTCCCGTGGGCCTTGGTCTAGCTCGACCCTCCTTGGCACCCTAATGGCCCTCACCCATACATATGGATCTAGGGGCACATCTTGGACCATACCAAACTATCATGAAATACACTCTACCCGAAATCACTCGGTTACCTCCGGAAACTAATCCTCTAGCCAAATAGTCTCCCGAACACATTTTAGTTCTAATGTAACCTCTGTTCATCCTCCATAGTCTCAAGTATGGCCTCCATATGATAGCCTCTATCCCCATCCAATCCACCATTGCTCTATAGGTATCCGTATCCATCATTATTCCATGAACACCTACCCATCTCCCAACAAATATATCTAGCCTCACCCACTCTCATCGTGGTCCACAAACCGACCTTAATATCACAATATGCTCATAGGCCCATACATGTAACAACATGGTAGCCCCAATACCACCATTACACTCCTCTTGTGTAAATCTATATATATCTTTTTACAGTGGTCTAATACACACCGTGCCTAAGCATATCTCGTCCCATCCTCATCTAGACACACACTTTTACGATATCTATCATACAATCATTATAACATCATTACATGATTACTTTCGGCTCAAAGTTCATTCTCATCATTACTCCCCCTTTTGCCGAAAGGGGGACATATAATTAGGGCACCTTATAATTCCCCTCACCTTTATTACACGATCATTCTACATTTCTAACTCGCATTATAAAAAAATTTCTCATACATTACGCGGCATTTCATGCCACTTTCTAGCAATCCCCCTAATGACCTAATATGGGGGCAAGAAGCATAAAATATCTCCATGAGTAACCAATCAATAAATCACATACATTCAAATATTGACAACACAAACTTTCTACTATTCGAAATCACATCAAACAATCGACACAACACAACGTATTTATCCTCCCAAATGACCTAAATTGGGAGTTATATCACCACTTTCCCAGATGACCTAACATGGCAAGTTATTCTATATTTTGTGACTACTTCCAGATGACCTAACATGGAAGCCATCTCATACACATTGCGGTGACACCCCTGGAGTGAGGGCAATGAGACATCATTGCCTTTCCTATACTACTCCTATATGGGTTATTATTGTCAAATCAAAATGGATCCAAATCAACAAAAATCCAGGTCTTTGTCCATCTACAACGGCTAGAAATTTTGAGGATGTAGTTAAAGTTAGAGAGTAAAACTAGACCTCTCTCCCTACACTCTTCCTCTGGCGGCAGGACACCCAAATCCTCAATTTTTACATACGCAAAATTAAGGTGGGAACTGATCACTCCTTACCCCAACACATCTCCATCGGTGAAAATATTGAAATCATCAATCTCACTTAGTGATCCTCATAACGGTCCCACGTCTCTCATTACGTCGTATGGATTGACACATTGATCCATGGTTCACCACGTTATATGTTCTTATTATGTGCATAATTCTATGACATGGGCTTCTCCAAACTTCTCTCAGGTATGCATCTCTATCTACTTTATGTTACTGAGATTTCTATCAACAACATAAAGTGGGGGAAAATGTAGACACAAAATCACACACTTACTACTATTTACTATACCGCCAAGTATGTTGTTTCATATATGGATCTTGCGTAAAAATGTATTCACCGATGGCCCATTATCAGACTATCTGTTTGTCTTACTTGTTTCTATTGTTTTATCTTTCAAACTTGTCATGCATATACCTAATTCTCGTCAGGTGTGACAAAGATCATGTCGATCAGTCTTCACTCATTTGTCATCGTTTGTCTCTGGACACTAGCACTCAAGACTGAACACTAGCACCCAAGTGCTCCTATCCATCCTGGGCACCCATGCCCTCTTTATATTTGCACTTATTTTTGACATTTGAGGTTGGTATTTTTAGTTTTTCCTCTCATATCCCGAGGTACTAGTTAGCATGTCGGGTCATTAGTGTCAAAATTTAAGCAATAAATGCCTATATAAAAACAACATATATACCATAATAAGTGCAGACAATTCTTATTAAGGGCTATCTATCTATATATCTCAAGGGACTGTATTTGGGCACATTACTCTGCATACACACTGCATATAAAGGGGAGTTCAATCAACACATTTGTATTTTATCTAGCTACCGCCCATTATCTTGGCATCATTGGCACGAGGGTGACCTAAGAGCATTATTGCACACACAAGCACATATAAGTACATTGGGTCTGAGATGTAGTGCATCACTCAGTAGTAAGTTCACCATTGTGACAATTGAGGATAGTTTGACCCCTAATTTTGAATCTTTCTTTTTATGATTTGATGTTTTTTTGAGGGTTTTATAGGAGGATATTTTTGTGTAGGTTTGCAGGTACCTTGGTGATCCAAGTGCGACATACAAGTGACTAAAGGTGAACAAGTGTGAAACCCTAACGACACTATCGGAAGCAAGTTCTGACCATTTCTATAGACTCTAGCACCCCCACGAGAGGTTTTAGGCACTGCGGGCACTCCTATCCTTTCCCAAGTGCCCGTGTCTAGGAATTGTGAGAATCTCTACATTTTTAGAGCCTAATTGTGACTTTACGTGCTCTAGTTCCACCGCATTCTCCGATTCGGACTCATTTTGGGATAAGTGAAATTAAGATAAGTACCTTATCCCTCTCGCCCTTTTATGGTTAGAAATAAATAAATAGTTTAGCACTTGTATTCAATTATATATCATTTATAACAGATCTTTAAATTCATATTTTAATAAAATATCTAGATTTTATGAAATTAGAGGCCTCTTCTAGAAAATTCCTGCTTCATCAAATTGACGTAGTGCATATAACTAATAGAGCGGACACACAAGACCCTTAGGATTCGGATCAAACCAATTCCAAGGTCCATATCCCTCTCACTCCTAAATCACCTAATCCAACACCTTCTTCTAAAGCTAAGGTATCCATCCTTGTTGTTCCACATACCCAATCTACCACTTTCGATCATGAACACCATCATAAAGCAACTTCATCAAGCTCCGTGAAAGATGTCCCTCTACAAGCTTGTACAAAAACTGATTTAATAAATCATGAATTAAATCTAATTGTAGAGTAACTATTAAAATAAATGATGTATAAATGATAAAGTAAAGTAGTGACACAAGAAAACTAAGATTTAAAGTATAAAACCCTAAGTAAGAGATAGAGAAAAGATGACTTAGACTGATATCTGTGCAATCTAGAACTAATCTAGGTAGGGAGAAGTGAAGAACAAGATGCAAACAACATATTAATTAATCTCTATAAATTCTAAAGCTCACGAACAACAACGGACAAGGGTGCCCACATCGGGACGAGGGGACACTGCGTCTTTGGTGGCTGGATCTCAGGCACTCATGACTATGCAAAAGATATGGATCTGGTTTTTATTGTGTCGCAAGGGTGTCACAATTATTCCTTATTAAAATCCTGATGTTCACTCTTAGATCTTTGAAGGTACCTATAACCTATAAAAGAGAAGTTCATCTACACAAGCCCACAAACCGCATCAAACCTAAAAAGGAAAATGTAGAATGAGGAGTCAAACCGACCTTGACGAGTCACCCTCGAGTGAAATTATGAGTGAGCACTTTGTAGAGTTTGAAACCCTTGTCCCTTGAATGGATGTTATATAGATGCCTTTAGTGCTATTTGTGCCTTTGGAATGCAAGCTTAGGTGATGATAGTAATGTTTAGTGCTTGGTCCTTTATTTTAAACACATAACTATGTATTTATATGATTCCCTTGTTTGAATTTTGTAATTGACAACTAGAAGGCCGACTCATAAGTGAAAAAGATGCCCAAAAGATAAAAGAGACCCAAAAGGAGTGGATAAGATAAGAAAGGGTCAAGGGCGCTCATTACGTGCGGAAGCACTTGTGAACTATTGTCTGGTAGAATCGGTGTTCAAAGCTATGAAAGATAAACAAGTAAAGTTTCAAGTGTTTGTAGGGTGTGAAATACTAAATAGAAAAAAAAACAAAGAAAAGAGGCCAAAGATAGTTGTCAACCACTATTTTTCTTGCTTAAGAATCATGTAAATGTTACCATAATTGTAGGACCTAGAAATGTACTAAAGTGCGTGATTTAGTGTCTACACAAACATCACACCAACATCAACAAGAAATGATTGAAATGTGTAGACACCCCAATTTCACATCTATCCTAAATCAATTAATTCCCCTTCCTCATTTCCCACAAAAATACACTTCGAATTAATCAAATATAATTTGATTAATTATCCATTTCAAAATCTAAAAATAATCTAATCCTCACCACATGTCATTATTCTCCATGTTTTTCCACTATTGAATTAAAAATTCAAATTCAAATCCTCACCCACCATTCGTGGTCCCCACTCACCTAATCTTGCCCACATTTTCAAACCACTCACCTAATCTTGCCCACATTTTCAAACCACCCACTTAATCTTGCCCACATTTTCAAACCACTCACTTAATCTTGCCCACATTTTCAAACCATGATTACTTAAATTAATCTAAGCTAATCACTCCCTCAGGCTATAAATACAACCTTACCCCTCCCCTCTAAACACACAGAGAATAAGCTTTCATGCCATATCTAAGTTCTTGCATCCTTTGAGCAAAGAACATCCTTTTGCCTTGTCCTAATGTCAAAATAGCCTCATAATCCTTCTTCCCATCTAGTGCAAAGTAAGAAGATCGTTGTTGCAGGAAGGTCTTGCTCTGTCTTGAAGAAAAGCACCTACATATCACAAAATCAGGGCTCAATCCAAGTTTTCTAGCCCATTCCGAGGTTTGCTACGGAGAATGCGAAGGAGGAGGTATGATTATTGGTATTTTACTTCCTTGTTAGTAGTGTATTTTTCATAGCTTACATTCTGGCACGCCCGGTTACTTTCGATCTATTACCATTAATTTCTCAATTAGTGGTTTTATCTGTTCTTTGTTTATTATTGTTCATTATTATTTCCTTTTCTGTTCCTTATGGTCTTCTTTGGTTAACCTTCACGCTTTGGGTAGTATTTTTGTTGTGTGGTGTCTTGTGGTGTATCTGCAGGTTATAGCAATAATGAAACTCTGAAGCTCATCTTGTCTTTGATCTCCTCGGTGCTTGGTGTTTAGTTGACAGTTTTGGCTTTGCTATTTACTCGTCATCTGTAGAAACACATGAACTATCCATTAGTTTATCATCTTACTGTCATGGGACAACCAATCCGGAAAATGCATTTATTTATTTACTTTTGCTAAAATAACTGCTTTGTAGGAAGTTAATCATTTTTATTTTATTTTATTTTAATCAATAATTTTGTGATCTAACTCTTTCTTTCTATTTATTGTTATTTTTTAACCTTGCTGTCAAAATTTTAGCTTCTCAGGTAAAGTACAGAAGTCAAAAAATAAAAAAACCAGCTCCCAGGACGTTTTTCTCACGTTTAAAATTTTCATTCAGAGCGTTCTCGTAGACCATCTTCCGGAAGCCATAACTTTTGCTCCAAAACTCGGAATGACTTCATTTTTTTAACGAAAGGTATTGAAAAGATATATGCAATGAAAAATAATTTTTAGATTTAAATTTACGAAAAATGTTGGTTTCATTTCTTCTAACACCTGTCTTTTAACAAAATTATAGTTTTTTTAATTTTATTTTTATTATTTCACGTAACAACCTCACACGTATGCTCTTTCCTCACACTTCAAAATTGATCTTGGAAATCAGAAACGTGAGGCCACTCGGGCTCTGCACAACAATTTTTTTAATTTTTAATTTTTTACCTTACATTTCAATTTTCCATGACAACACTTCTAGATAACGTTTTCACCCTCTTCTTTCATCGTTTTTCTTTTTTGTGAAAATAATCATTATCGCTATTTCGCAATCATGATTAATTGCAATAATTATTAATATTTATAAAAAAAAAAAAAAAAACTATTCCAATTGTATCCGCGTATGCTCTTTTCTTGCGCCTTCAAGCGATCTAGAAAATCAGAAACGGTCACAATTTTTTAGTTTCTTGTTCTAACATTGCAGGATCCTCTAGCTTTGTTTTCTAAATGTCATTTTAATAATTACTTTCCTTTGTCATATTCTTAATATTTGTTTGGTCGTTGGTTGTGTATGCTCTTTTCCTGCGCCTTTGAGCGATCTGGCAAATCAAAAACAACCACGATCACTTTTCTAACATTTCATTTGCAGGATAACTACTAATTTGTTTTCTGTAGAACCGCGTTGCTGGAATATTGTCAAAAACAAAAACAAAAACAAAAACAACAAAAATCCCGCAAAAAATACCACCATTCAAAGACAATTGCTGAAACCAAAAAAAAAAAAAAAAAAAAAGTACGCTCAGGTACGCAATTATTTTCTGATAGTGATTTATTTCAAATTGGAAAGAACCCTGCGTTTAATCACTTCATCGTATTGTTTTAAAGACGTAGACAAGGTGGATTTCATCACCACCAAAGCTACACCAGTGACGTGGACTTGACTACCACGCACCAACAACATTTGCATCTGCATTGCACTTTGAGACCTAGTCTCATCACAACGTTCGGTATTTACCTCGCCGCTGCTCTTCACTTACAGGTAATGCTGTCGTGCAGCGCATGCGAGTCACGCCTAAATAGCTGTAACAACGAAGCCTGGGCATCGTCCCTGTAAATATTTAGGGAGTTATAAGGACACCATACACATTCATCCCTCCATCACCTTCCACCTTTTCACAAAACCTGTTCTGGACGTGGTGATTCACTCCGAAACAGGCAAGTAAGAATTGGTGAGTCTCCTCCAGTGCTCTAAGGGTTCCCATACAGAATTAGGTATATCAGGACTAGGGTATATCGGAGGACGCATCTTCTTGGAGTAATAAGAGCCTGCATCCACCATTTCACAACATACTTGTATGATTGCATGAAACAATGATCATTCCTGAAGAAGTTACCTCATAAGCCAAAATAATTGAATCCACATGATCTTTCTTGCTGTTTGAAAACACAATAGTTTAGCATTATTTTATCATAAAACTTGGCTGATATCAATGTGTTCATTGTAAAAGTTCAGACCCTAGTTGTGTTCCACAAAAAAATCAGTTCTCGACCAATTCAATACCAAGCGAAAACATCCAAACAATCCAACAACACAGATCAAACCATCACACCAATTTCATTAGCTTACCTCATCCAACAATACATTTTTCATAGCTTGTCTTCGGCTATATCCAACTGATATTGAGTGACTAGCATTCACTCCCCATATTGTCAATTGTCAAAACATCCTTCATAGCTTGTTTCCAGCTATATCAAACTAATATTGGGTGACTTGTTTGAGTTCACTCATTATTCTGTCCACCATCGCATTTATCCAAATCACAGCCAACACAAATCCTTTCACAACCATATCGTGATTAACCTATTCAGGTTACTCTCCCCGTCAATAGTCCAGAGCTTGTTTAAGTCAAATCTACACAACGTGCAACAAATCGTCTAATAACTCGTCTCGAGTTACATCATCATCATATTGAGATAACTTGTTTGAGTTACTCTCCTTATCAGTCATCACAAGCTTATTCATGATAAATCCAAAGTAATCAAAGTCATCATGGTATTCACTCGCAGTCACAATCATGAAAATGACGACGAAGAAGTCGCACAACCAGAACTCACCACTGAAGAACAAGAACAAGTCAATAGGGTGATAGAACAAAACAAAAATGAATATCTGTTACGCATCCTAGCCATGGGGGCAAAACTACCCCCTGACTTCGGGACCGAAAATTTAAACAAACTCATCGACAATGGTGAATCCAGTTATCACAATGAAATACCAAACAATCCAAATGGTTCTTCGGCCGAAGAATTATTCACTAAAATCCAAGATTTAACAAAGAAACTTGAGGAAACAATGACTAGAGTTGAAAGATTAAAAGACCTCAATCTAGATTCCAATACTCACGACATGTTTGATAAACCGCCCCGCTTCTCCATTTGCACAAGAATGGAAACTTATGAAAGACACCATTCGGGATCAAAAACAATCGAAACAATTCAACTTTGAAGAATTGTGTCCTTATCCATTTGATACAGAGATATCACGATTACCATTTCCGCCATCCTTTGAAATCCCTAAGTTTGATAAATACAAAAGCAAAGGTGACCCCCATGAACATGTCAAGGAATTTTAAATGCAATGTCAGGAAGTTGCCTATTGAGACACGTACCTTTTACGATTATTCCCCCAAAGTTTAGGAGGACAAGCTTTAGACTGGTTTTTCCATCTACCCAAAGGGTCGGTCACGACATTTGTAGATTTATCGGAGAAATTTGTCAAACATTTTTCTTATAACCTAGACTCAGAAATAACCATGCTTGATCTCTGCAACACTAGGCAAAGGCCAAACGAAAATTTTGCTTCCTTTTTACAACGATGACGCTGGAATTGCAAGCCGATTTCCCTGCTCAGTACCTGAGAGACAACTAGTTAGCATTTTTGTCCCTAATCTCAATGCCGAATTATCATTCCACATGTAAATGCATTATCTGAATAGTTTTGAAGAAGTCATCGAAAAGGGGACACAAATTGAAAAAGCCCTCATTTCTAAGGGCTTACTTAAAGCACCCTTTAGAGACCAACCTTATCGAGACACTCCTCAAAACCAGGACAAATCTAATTCTTTAACTAGAATCGAAATATCGTCAACAATGGTGTTACCGATTCCCGCCATGTCCGAAATGTCCAAAACCATCCCACCACCACGTTAAAATATAAACAACCCATCATTATCCCTAGAAAGGAAGTTCCTTCTGGGATCGACGAAGAGAGTTTACTTCTCTCGGGAGAAAGTCTATCTAGTGTCTTTCGTCATTTGGCAAATGCTAATATGATTACATATCCCATTGTCAGACCATTCGAAGGACAACCTAAACCAAATTGGTGTAAAGAAAACGAATATTGTGATTACCATCGCATAAAAGGGCACTCCACAGATCGATGCATGCAACTCCGCCATTACGTCCAAGACCTGATTGAACGTGGAGACATAGAAGTTGAAAATACTTCTGAGACAAAAACACCTAATGAAAAACTTCACATGTTCAAAAATCCATTCCCTAACCATGATAACAATTCAAAAGATAAGGGTCAATCATCAAGTAATGTCGAGTATGACTCAGTCATCTCGACCATAGATTATGACCAAGACTTAGTGGCAACTATAAAGATCAGAATTGACTGTGCAATTACCACTAGACAAAAAAAAATATGGGTCCCTACAACAAAAAAATCTGCCACTTCGTCCCCGGCATCACCTCCTAATCCACCATCTAATTCCGCCGCCAATTCCTCTCCACAACCTACGCCGTCATTTAATATTGTCAAACAATTAGAGAAGACTCCCGCACAAATTTCAATCATGGAACTACTTAATTCTTCTCCCGCACTACAACGCATCCTTATGCAAACATTGAATAATGCTCGTGTCCCTGAGGACATCAATTCACAACAATTTCAGGCTTTAATTACACATCTTACAGTCCCCAATCCTATTTTATCTTTTGGTCCCGATGACATGCTTAATCCCAATATCGCTAATAATCATTCTTTATACGTCGAGGGTTATGTAACTCATCGTAAAATCAAGCGCGTCTTAATCGACAACGGATCAACATTAAATATTTGTTCCATGAAACTTTTACGTTGTCTAGGTTACACTGAAAATGATTTGCAAAACAATATCATAACCATTCATGGGTATGATAATAGCGAAAGAAAGTCTGAAGGCACAATCACGTTGCCTCTCCAAGTTGGACCCATCACCTTAGACACGATCTGTCATGTGGTAGATGTAGAAGTTACCTATAACATTCTTGTCGGCCGACCATGGATTCATGCCATGAAATCCGTCCCATCAACATTCCACCAATGCATTAAGTTTCCTCATTTGGACAAGGAATTTACATTACGTGCAGATCCCCAACCTTTTGAGTATTGTAGATTCCTCAAGGAACGGTATCGACATGATCACTATTGTCCATCAACAGATAAATATGCTCCACCTCGTATAATCCCTAATGAAACACGCATTGATCCTGATACACTCCCTAATAGTAATCCAAAACCATCATCTCATAACCAAAACACATTTTCCAATCCATTATCATCCGCTCGTCAACCACCTTCCACCAGTCCTCCTCCCACTAATCAATCATCTTCTTCCACTAATCAAGCTTCTTCCAGCAACAATTATTCTTCCACCACACCATCTTCTTCTTCACCAAGCCAATCTTCTTCATCCAACCACACCTCCTCTATTAAGATACCTCCTCCTGTGAATAGCCAACCTTCATCCTTCAATCCACCCCCTTCTTCTTATAACCCATTCTCTTCATCTTTTAAGACTACCAAACTAACTTCCCCATCACATGAGGTACCTATTGGTCCCCCATCTCACACATTTAAAATCATTGACACGGGATATGGTGAATATCAATTTCAAAAGATGGCAGACTCTTTTTATATCACCAAATCCCCACATAGCTATGGCAAACCTAACGCTCCACATCTGAGAATCCATCCCACTTACCAAATGGGTCAGTCAGTTTGGAAAAAGTTTGGTCATCTTGACAATGAACATATTCCAAGTTCTTCAGGATCTTGGTTATATAATGACGACTTTGCTCCATGTTATGAGTCCCCTCAATTTACCAAAGCTCACCGAATAATGAATTATATGCGATGGCAGGGTAAAGGACTCGGCCCAAATGAACAAGGTCGTTTAGACCCTATAAATTGCACACAACATCACGGTAAACATGGTCTAGGTTTCAAGGTGTTTGATGTCGCTCCCATAATAATTTCGAGTGACAATGATGACACCAGTTCTGATAATGACATTAGGTCTCCATGTAGTCTTTTTGAGGACCTCGCTGAAACACATCTTGCCTTTGAACATTTCTCTATTAATGTCATCAATTTTGAGCCTACACATCCGAGTCTCATAGACCATGGCCAACCACATCATGCAGCCATGGACATGTTCCAAAATGATGAAGCCATCGAAGAATTCCTTGGAACTCGCGACCAAATACCTACTTCAGACCATAGAAAAGGATTTGAAATCAATCTAAATGAATCGGCCTATTTTGGCGAAGAGATAAAATATTCAGATCCTTCACCATCAGAAAATTTGGATCAAAAGCGCAAACAGAGGATTTCCCATAGTCAAAACCTCACCGCCACCCTATCCAATAAACATGTCAAAAAATTCCAACAAACACCCGACACTGATGACCTACATCAACCATTAGCATCATTCTCTGAAAAGGATACATCTAAAATGCTTGTAGAAGAAACAAAAGACATAAACATTGGCACCACTGAACAACCAAAAATTTTACAACTTGGCATTAGTCTGTCTGACCAAGAATGCATGGAATTCACAACACTCCTTATTGAATTCCAAGATATATTTGCATGGACATATAAGGACATGCCAGGCCTGGACCCATCTCTTGTAGTACACCATCTTGTGGTACATCCGGATGCAAAACCTGTAAAGCAAAAACTACGTAAAATGCATCCCCAAGTTGCATTACTTGTTAAAGCCGAACTCGAGAAACTCTTGGAAGCTGACTTCATCAAACCTATTGATTATTCAGCATGGATATCTAACATAGTTCCCATCGCCAAGAAAACTCCCAACATTAGAATATGCATAGACTTCCGTGACATCAACAAGGCTTGTCCCAAAGATGACTTTCCCTTGCCAAATATAGACATGATTGTTGATTCTACGGCAGGCCATGAAATGCTCTCCTTAATGGATGGATTCTCTGGTTACAATCAAATACGTATTGATTGAAGGAGATCAACATAAAATGGCATTTACTACACCATGGGGCACCTTCTGTTATAAGGTCATGCCTTTCGGCTTGAAAAATGTTGGTGCCACCTATCAACGAGCAATGACTGTTATCTTCCATGACATGTTACATGATATCATGGAAGATTATGTTGATGATATATTAGCAAAATCTAAAACACGAATAGGGCATCCAAGTGTGTTGAGATGCATTTTCGATAGATTACGTGAGTATAAGGTTTGTCTTAACCCAAAGAAATGTGTGTTTGGAGTAACCTCTGGTAAATTATTAGGGTTTATTGTCTCACGAAGAGGCATAGAAGTGGATCCTGCCAAAGTCAAAGCCATTATGGAAATGCCTCCTCCTCAAAACCTAAAAGAATTACGCAGTCTTCAGGGAAAGATACAATCTATTCGGCGTTTCATATCACAGTTGGCTGACAAGTGCCATCACTTTAATCAGTTACTCAAGAAAGATGCACACTTTCACTAGAACCACGATTGCCAAGATTCTTTTGCTAAGTTAAAAGAATACCTCTCTAGTCCACCTGTTCTTATGTCACCAATTGTTGATAAACCTATGTTGCTTTATACATCTGCCACTGAACATGCCATAGGAGCTCTACTAGCACAACATAACGATCAAGGAAAAGAACAGGTTGTATATTACCTTAGTCGAACACTTATTGAGCACGAAATACGTTATTCCCAAATCAAAAAAGTATGCTTAGCGGTTGCCTTTGCATTCCATAAGTTACGTCATTACTTGCTCAATCACACAACTAAGTTGATTGCCAAAATTGATCCTCTCAAGTATTTGTTGTCCAAACCCATTCTCACGGGAAGAATGTCTAGTTGGGTCGTATTACTTAGTGAATTCGATGTCGAGTTTGTTCCACAAAAAGCAATTAAAGGACAAGCCCTTGCCGACCAACTTACCGAGGCACCCCTTCCGGCACAAACCACTTCGATTTCTCTTTCCCGATGAAGATATTATCCACGTAGACATCGCGCCACTTGGACTCTATTTTTGATGGATCTTGTAATCTCCATGGCTCAGGGGCTGGTATTTTGCTTATCACACCCAGCGGACATGTTATCCCCAAATCATTTCGCTTAGCATTCCCATGTACCAACAATATCGCAGAATATGAAGCTCTCGTCGCAGGGTTAAAACTGGCTATATCTTGGAATCTTACAGAATTAGCTGTATTTGGTGATTCTTTACTTATCATCAAGCAAGTTACTGATGAATACCAGGTCAAGGATGAAAAACTTATCCCATATAAACGCATGGTGGATAGTCTTCGAAGCTATTTTCGATTAATTAGCTTTGATCAAATTCCCAGAATTTGTAATAAATTTTCCGATGCTTATGGCAACCATCGGATCCCTATTAGAAATCGCATCTAGTCAACCCTGCACATTTTCTTTGAACATCTCTTAATGCCTCGCCTATGATCTTCCTGAAAACACTATGGTATGTTAGATTGTGGGTCCGAATAACCCTTGGTACCATGATCTTTATACCTTCATTCGTGATAAAACATTTCCTGCCGACATGAAACCAATGCATAAACGTGCTTTAGCACAATGTGCTTCTCGTTACACCATTTTAGCAGAAACTCTTTATAAACGAGGATATGATGGCACCTTACTCCGATGTCTTAATCAGGAAGAATCCTCGAGTGTCTTAGCTGAAGTCCATTCTAGTATCTGTGGAGCACACATGAATGGTATCGCCTTAGCCAAGAAAATCCTGCGAGTTGGATATTATTGGCCCACCATGGAAAGTGACGCATGTCATTTTGTCAAACATTGTCAAGCATGTCAAAAGCATGGAAATCTTATCCACACACCTTCCCAGGCATTACAATCGATAACCACACCATGGCCCTTCTCTCAATGGGGACTTGACCTCATTGGTAAAATCAGACCAACATCTTCCGATGGACATAAGTTCATCATTACCGCTACCGATTACTTCACTAAATGGGTAGAGGCTATGCCTCTCACTTATGTTACCGGTAGCCAAATATTGAAATTTATTTTCAATAATCTCATATGTCGATTTGGTATTCCATCCGCTCTGGTTGCAGATAATGGTAAATCATTTAAAAATCAAGATGTAAAAGACCTAGCCAAACGTTTTCACATCAAACTTAAATGGTCCACTCCATACTACCCTCAGGGTAACGGTGAAGCAACCAATAAGACCTTAAAATCCATCATGGAAAATATTTTCAACACCCATGGACGTAATTGGCATACTCAAATTTACCCCGCTCTTTGGGCTTACTGTACATCTTACCACACGCCTACCGGAGCCACCCCATTTTCCTTGTTTATGGTTGTGAAGCCATTTTACCTATTGAGATAGAACTCCCATCCTTGAGAATCTCCCTTAAAGATGTAATTAATGAGGATGAATACCGACAGTCACGACTTCAAGAGCTTGAGCTTCTTGATGAAAAATGACTTAATGCTCTCAATCATCTTCAAGTCTATCAAAACCGACTGCAACGCAGTTATCATAAAAAGGTAAGACCCAGAGAATTTGAAATTGGTGACCTTGTTTTAAAAGAAAATCAAAAGAATACCACTAAAGAATGAGAAAAACAAGGAAAATTTGAGCCTAATTGGTTAGGACCCTATGTAATCACAGCTAAATTTGGCTCTGGAGCCTATAAATTGGCCACTGCAGATGGTCAAGATCTTGATGAACCAATGAATGCAGTTCATTTAAAGAAATTTTATCCTTGAGATGTTCACTATTCCAGGATACAACATGTACATTGTTCCTTTTGTCTTGCTTATCTCCAAATAATTTAAATTTATTCATTTCCATTGGCAGATATTTTATTTATCAAAATCACGTCTTCATATTTATCATCATGATACAAGTGCTAATATAAATCCTATTAAGTTTGTGAGCATCATACTTCTTCCACTTTCAGTCGCTTTCCTCTATGGTCATACCTAGAAGCTTACTGATGGTAATATATCCCCTTCTAATACATTCTCTCTTTCATAACAAAGCTCTAAACTTCATTACCCAGTTCGTTTGGTCGTCCATCTCAGTCTTCGGTGTTGAACCCTCGCGTCCTACTAGTCGTGTGGGGCTGAGATTGGGGGCAGATGTTTCTTCCCAAATACAAAGCACTATTGTAAAAAAATCCATCAATTCAATAACTTATGAATAATTCATTGTCACATCTTTCGTCCTTCATAGTCTTTGGTGTTGAGCCCACACTTCTTACTAGTAGTGTGAGATTGGGAATGGAGGAAGGTGCCCTTACTCGTCTACGTCTTGTCTTCGGTGATAAACCATTGCCTCTTACAAGTGGCATGGGGTAAAGCATAGAGGGTCATTCTCATACAAGCATAAAAACATTGCAAAATATTCCAAAAAAATAAAATAAAACAAAACAAAAAAAAAAAAAAAAAGACTAAAAAGAAATTCACTCGCCTATATTTTGCCTTTGGTGATGAGCCCTTGCTTCTCACTAGTAGCATGGGGCAAAGCATAGGGATTCATTTCAAAAATACAAAATCTTATATTGCTTACAAATTATAGAATCCCGAAACACGTAATTTAGATGCCTAAGTGAAGAGAGAACTATCCCTTAACCTCATATCTTATCAATCAAGAGCCACATAACCTGTCTAAGTCTAAATGTGACTCATAAAGTGAAAGCCATTTTTGAAACCGGTTCAGTACCATTATGAAGAATGGAGTCACAATTTCCCAAAGGGATTGTTCTTAGCATTTGTCTCTATATTCATTATCCACCTCCTGCGTCCTTCTTGATTCTCGGTGATGAGCCCACACTTCTTACTAGTCGTGTGGAGTCAAGAATGGAGCTGGAATTCTTTTCATCATATCATCACCACCATATCCTGCCAATGGAAAGAGAATTTGTGTTATTCTGAGCATAAGTTACCACACTGAACACGCTACATACGAATAATATCCTGGTTTTGTTGCCTCTCAAAAATAAGTCTGCACTTTGGGCCATAAATTGCCACTCATAGTGTAAAAATCTACCAACATTTGAAAATCGTCAAAAATCTAAAAACATTTGAAAATCGTCAAAAATCCAAAACATTTGAAAATTGTCAAATATCCAAAAATCAAAAAATTCAAAATCCAAAAACATTTGAAAATCGTCAAAAATCCAAAAACATTTGAAAATCGTCAAAAATCTAAAAACAATGTAAAAATCTTAAAATCCAAAAACATTTGAAAATCACAAATTCCCAAGTATAAAAACCCCTCCAAAAAAAAAAAAACATTCAAAATCTCCAAAAATCTAAAAAAATAAAATTCAAAAAAAAAACATTAGAAAATATCCCAAATACAAAAACATTTAAAATTTTCAAAAGACCAAAAACATCCACAAAATTTAAAACTCAATAAGCAAAACAATTCATCCTTTGAACTATTATCCCAAACAAAATGGTCCAACCACCTTATGACTACCAATTTCAAACCACTTCTCCTCGCGTGAATCCTCGCTTGGGGAAAATCCGCTCTCATTGTTTCCTTGTTTGAGGAGACTGACCCAATCCTTTACTATGTCCTCTACCCTGGGGGCACATCTAATCAATCATCACCGTGGAACACGTTAGGGACATGTTTACTGGTTCTTGTGTTGCATTATTAGTTGTAAATTATTAATTACTTTCTTGTATCTTGATATATTACAGGGGGCATCTTGATTTTATGTATCCTGGTGTTCTCTCTAATATTCTTATGTTATCTGATTGCATGTCATACTGGGGCATCATACTTTCTTGATGGCCTCTTTCTATGTCTTCCATTTTCATATCGTGTTGGGGCATCAAACCTTTTTTATGGCCCTATCTATGCTATCACACATATTACAGTCTAGTCATCCTGATCTTTTATATCACGATGCATCCTGTTATGTGCTATATTAAAATTAAGATGCTTTTCGTCACGTGAGTATCTTCCTGCATGATCAACATCTTACTTTGCACCCTATCCATTCACCCATACTAATGCATTCTCCAGCTTTACGAATCCTACTTGATCACAATTGCGGTTTGCGAATCCTACTTGATGATCTTTCTCAAGTAGCATTCACTATCCAGTAAGAGCTCCTTCTCCCCCCATGATCACCATGTATTTGATCCATTCATTCTCACTTCTCATTTTTACTCCTCCGCCGCTTATACCCATATTACCCTTCTCACCATTCCTGTCCCCTCTCACCCATTGGTATTCTTTCCTTTCACCTTTTTCTTCCCACTTGACAATCTTACTTAATAACCCCTTCTATATGGAATCCTCAGTGGAGGTTTACCCTCTCCCTAAGATCTTCCCGCTGTAGAAGCTTCTTCACCACCTACCCTCTCATCAAATAACCATCACCACCAAACACATCTTCCAACTCCACCTCTTCTACTTCCCATTCCCGCATCATTACTCTCACCACATGGGCATCCCAATTAAGGATTCCCCTCACATTCTCCGCCCTCCACTGCATATATTCCTTCATCCATTCATGTTACACTCCTTTGTGTCCTTTCTTTCTTATGATCACCTCATCTCATATCATATACCACTTAGGTATACCTCACTCACTCTTTTCTCATCCTTCCCCAAATCCACCTTATGCCCGGTCATCCTACTTACACGCTCTCGTAGTATGGCAAATTCACTTGAGGTTCCCCTTCAGTCCATTTTGTCATACCCTATTCCCACCAACTCTAACATCATCCTTCTTCTTCCTCAGCTTGGCGATCTTACTTAACCATTCCAGCCGCATGGCAATCTTACTTAATACTTCCACTTAAGGTTGATCTACCCTGTGGCCTTCCTCCATCCCATCATATTTCCCCCTTCTTATTTCTCCCACCTCTCATCGCGATCATCTTCTTCACCCTACCATTCCACCCCTATCCCCAATATCATTTTGTCTTTCTCTTTGCATATCATCCCTGTCGGTTGGGTGACCCTACGAAACCTCTCCAGCAGTATGATGATCTTACTTAAGAGATTTTCTTAAGCATGACATGTCATCTTACACTCGCCCATCACTCTCCAATCTCGCCATCCATATTTCCTCTTCATTCCCCATCATCACATCTTTTTCCCACCACTATCACCCTCCTCTCGTTTGGCAATCTTACTTAACCACTATGGATGGTGAGATTGGAGAGTGATGGGCGAGTATAAGATGACATGTCATGCTTAAGAGAATCTCTTAAGTAAGATTGTCATCACTACTTTGGAGAGGTTTCATAGGGTCATCCAACCGATAGGGATGATATGCAAAGAGAAAGACAAAATGATATCACAGGGGTGGAATGGTAGGGTGAAGAAGATGATCGCGATCGAGAGGTGGGAGAAATAAGAAGGGGGAAATATGATGGGATGAGGAAGGCCACAGGCGATCAACCTTAAGTGGAAGTATTAAGTAAGATTGCACATGCGGCTGAATGGTTAAGTAAGATCGCCAAGCCGAGGAAGAAGAAGGATGATCGTAGAGTTGGTGGGAATAGGGTATGACAAAATGGACTCAAGGGGAACCTCAAGTGAATTTGCCATACTACGAAAGAGCGTGTAAGTAGGATGACCAGCATAAGGTGGATTTGGGGAAGGATGAGAAAAGAGTGAGTGAGGTATACCTAAGTGGTATATGATATGAGATGAGGTGATCATAAGAAAGAAAGGACACAAAGGAGTGTAACATAATGGATGAAGGAATATATGCAAAGTGAGGGCAGAGAATGTGAGGGGAATCCTTAATTGGGATGCCCATGTGGTGAGAGTAATGATGCGAGAATGGGAAGTAGAAGAGGTTGGAGTCATGGGAAGATGTGTTCTTGATGATTGTTATTTTCATGATCTTGAGGGTAGGTGGTGAAGAAGCTTCTACAAAGCGGGAAGATCTTAGGAAGAGGGTAAACCTCCACCGAGGATTCCATATAGAAGGGGTTATTAAGTAAGATTGTCAAGTGGGAAGAAAAAGGTGAAAGGAAAGAATACCAATGGGTGAGAGGGGACATGAATGGTGAGAAGGGTAATATGGGTATAAGCACATGAGGAGTAAAATGAGAAGTGAGAATGAATGGATCAAATACATGGTGATCATGGTGGGGGAGAAGGAGCTGCTCTGAATGCTACTTGAGAAAGATCATGTCAAGTAGGATTTGCAAAACCGCAACGGATCAAGTAGGATTCGCAAACCGAGAATGCATTAGTATGGGTGAATGGATGGGGTGCAAAGTAAGATGTCATCATGCGCAGAAGATACTCACATGACGAAAAGCATCTTAATTTTAATATAGCACATAACAGATGCATCGTGATATAAAAGATCGGGATGACTAGATCAGAATATGCGTGATAAGCATGATAAGGGCCATAAAAAGGTTTGATGCCCCAACACGATATGCAAATGGAAGAGAGCATAGATAGAGGCCATCAAAAAGTATGATGCCCAAGTACGACATGCAATCGATAACATAAGAATATTACAGAGAACACCAGATACATAAAATCAAGATGCCCCCGTAATATATCAAGATACAAGAAAGTAATTAATAATTTACCACTAATAATGCGACACAAGAACGAGTAAACATGTCCCTAACGTGTTCCGAAGTGATGATTGATTAGATGTGCCCCCAAGTAGGGGTACAAGGGATTGGGTTAGTCTCCTCAAACAAGGAAACAATGAGAGCCAGATTTTCCCCAAGCAAGGATTCACGCGAGGAGAAGTGGTTTGAAATTGGTAGTCATAAGGTGGTTGGACCATTTGTTTGGGATAATAGTTCAAAGGATGAATTGTGTTGCTTATTGAGTTTTTACGATTTTGTGGATGTTTTTGGTCTTTTGAAAATTTTGCAAATGTTTTTGTATTTGGGATATTTTCTAATGTTTTTGTTTTTGAATTTTATAATTTTTTTAGATTTTTTGGAGATTTTTGAATGTTTTTTTTTTTTTTTGGGGTTTTTATACTTGGGAATTTGACGATTTTCAAATGTTTTTGGATTTTAAGATTTTTACACTGTTTTTAGATTTTTGACGATTTTCAAATGTTTTTGGATTTTTGACGATTTTCAAATGTTTTTGGATTTTTGAATTTTTACACTGTTTTTTGGATTTTTGACGATTTTCAAATGTTTTTGGATTTTTGACGATTTTCAAATGTTGGTAGATTTTTTTCACTGTGAGTGGCAATTTATGGCCCAGAGTGCAGACTTATTTTTAGAGGCGATAAACCAGGATATTATTCGTATGTAGTGTGTTCAGTGTGGTAACTTATGCTCAGAATAACACAAATTCTCTTTCCATTGGCAGGATATGGTGGTGATGATATGATGAAAAGAATTCCAGCTCCATTCTTGACTCCACACAACTAGTAAGATGTGTGGGCTCATCACCGAGAATCAAGAAGGACGCAGGAGGTGGATAATGAATATAGAGACAAATGCTAAGAACAATCCCTTGGGAAATTGTGACTCCATTCTTCATAATGGTACTTTTGAACCGGTTTCAAAATTACTTTCATTTTATGAGTCACATGCTAGACTTAGACATTGCTTATGTGGCCTTTTGATTGATAAGATATGAGGTTAAGGGATAGTTCTCTCTTCACTTAGGCATCTAAATTACATGTTTGGGGATTCTATAATTTGTAAGCACTATAAGATTTTGTATTTTTCAAATGACTCCTATGCCTTTTACCCCATGCTACTAGTGAGAAGCAAGGGCTCATCACCAAAGGCAAAATATAGGTGAGTGAATTTCTTTTTAGTATTTTTTTTTTTTTTTCGTTTTGTTTTATATTTTTTTTGGAATATTTTGTTGGTTTTATGCTTGTATGAGAATGACCTCTATGCTTTGCCCCATGCAACTTGTAAGAGGCAAGGGTTTATCACTAAAGACAAGACGTAGACGAGTAAGGGCACCTTCCTCCATTCCCAGCCTCACACTACTAGTAAGAAGTGTGGGCTCAACACCAAAGACTATGAAGGACGAAAGATGTGACAATGAATTATTCATAAGTTATTGAATTGATGGATTTTTTTACAATAGTGCTTTGTATTTGGGAAGAAACATCTGCCCCCAATCTCATCCCCACACGACTAGTAGGACGCGAGGGTTCAACACCGAAGACTGAGATGGACGACCAAATGAATTGGGTAACGAAGTTTAGAGCTTTGTTATGAAAGAGAGAATGTATTTGAAGGGAATATATTACCATCAGTAAGCTTCTAGGTATGACCATAGAGGAAAGCGACTAAAAATGGAAGAAGTATGATGCTCACAAACTTAATAGGATTTATATTAGCACTTGTCTCATGATGATAAATATGAAGATGTGATTTTGATAAAGAAAATATCTGCCAATGGAAATGAATAAATTTAAATTATTCAGAGATAAGAAAGACAAAAGGAACAATGTACACGTTGTATCCTGAATAGTGAACATCTCAAGGATAAAATTTCTTTAAATGAACTACATTCATTGGTTCATCAAGATCTTGACCATCTTCAGTGGCCAATTTATAGGCTCCAGAGCCAAATTTAGCTGTGATTACATAGGGTCCTAACCAATTAAGCTCAAATTTTCCTTGTTTTTCTCGTTCTTTAGTGGTATTCTTTTGATTTTATTTTAAAACAAGGTCACCAATTTCAAATTCTCTGGGTCTTACCTTTTTATGATAACTGCATTGCAGTCGGTTTTGATAGACTTGAAGATGATTGAGAGCATTAAGTCATTTTTCATCAAGAAGCTCAAGCTCTTGAAGCCGTGACTGTTGGTATTCATCCTCATTAATTACATCTTTAAGGGAGATCTCAAGGATGGGAGTTCTATCTCAATAGGTAAAATGACTTCACAACCATAAACAAGGGAAAATGGGGTGGCTCCTGGTAGGCGTGTGGTAAGATGTACGGTAAGCCCAAAGAGCGGGGTAAATTTGAGTATGCCAATTACGTCCATGGGTGTTGACAATATTTTCCATGATGGATTTTAAGGTCTTATTGGTTGCTTCCGCTTGACCATTGCCCTGAGGGTAGTATGGAGTGGACCATTTAAGTTTGATGTGAAAACGTTTGGCTAGGTCTTTTACATCTTGATTTTTAAATGATTTACCATTATCTGCAACCAGAGCGGATGGAATACCAAATCGACATATGAGATTATTAAAAATGAATTTTGATATTTGGCTACCGGTAACATAAGTGAGAGGCATAGCCTCTACCCATTTAGTGAAGTAATCGGTAGCGGTAATGATGAACTTATGTCCATCGGAAGATGTTGGTCTGATTTTACCAATGAGGTCAAGTCCCCATTGAGAGAAGGGCCATGGTGTGGTTATCGATTGTAATGCCTGGGAAGGTGCGTGGATAAGATTTCCATGCTTTTGACATGCTTGACAATGTTTGACAAAATGACATGCGTCACTTTCCATGGTGGGCCAATAATATCCAACTCGCAGATTTTCTTGGCTAAGGCGATACCATTCATGTGTGCTCCACGATACTGTAATGGACTTCAACTAAGACACTCGAGGATTCTTCCTGATTAAGACATCGAGCAAGGTGCCATCATATCCTCGTTTATAAAGAGTTTCTACTAAAATGGTGTAACGAGAGGCACGTTGTGCTAAAGCACGTTTATGCATTGGTTTCATGTCGGCAGGAAATGTTTTATCACGAATGAAGGTATAAAGATCATGGTACCAAGGGTTATTCAGAACCACAATTTCACATACCATAGTGTTTTCAGGAAGATCATAGCAGTAGGCATTAAGAGATGTTCTACGAGAAAATGTGCCTGGGTTGACTAGATGCGATTTCTAATAGGGATCCAATGGTTGCCATAACATCGGCAGATTTATTACAAATTCTGGGGAATTTGATCAAAGCTAATTAATCGAAAATAGCTTCGAAGACTATCCACCATGCGTTTATATGGGATAAGTTTTTCATCCTTGACCTAGTATTCATCGGTAACTTGCTTGATGATAAGTAAAGAATCACCAAATACAACTAATTCTGTAAGATTCCAAGATATAGCCAGTTTTAACCCTGCGACGAGAGCTTCATATTCTATGATATTGTTGGTACATGGGAATGCTAAGCGAAATGATTTGGGGATAACATGTCCGCTGGGTGTGATAAGCAAAATACCAGCCCCTGAGCCATGGAGATTACAAGATCCATCAAAAAATAGAGTCCAAGCTGGCGCGATGTCTATGTGTAGAATATCTTCATCAGGAAAAGAAAACTGAAGTGGTTCTGTGCCAGGAAGGGGTGCCTCGACAAGTTGGTCGGCAAGGGCTTGTCCTTTAATTGCTTTTTGTGGAACAAACTTGACATCGAATTCACTAAGTAATACGACCCAACTAGACATTCTTCCCGTGAGAATGGGTCTGGACAACAAATACTTGAGAGGATCAATTTTGGCAATCAACTTAGTTGTGTGATTGAGCAAGTAATGACGTAACTTATGGAATGCAAAGGCAACCGCTAAGCATACTTTTTGATTTGGGAATAACGTACTTCGTGCTCAATAAGTGTTCGACTAAGGTAATATACAACCTGTTCTTTTTCTTGATCGTTATGTTGTGCTAGTAGAGCTCCTATGGCATGTTCAGCAAGGCGATGTATAAAGCAACATAGGTTTATCAAGAATCCGTGACATAAGAACAGTGGACTAGAGAGGTATTCTTTTAACTTAGCAAAAGAATCTTGCAATCGTGGTTCTAGTGAAAGTGTGCATCTTTCTTGAGTAATCGATTAAAGTGATGGCACTTGTCACCAACCGTGATATGAAACGCCAATAGATTGTATCTTTCCCATAAACTGCGTAATTTTTTAGGTTTTGAGGAGGAGGCATTTCCATAATGGCTTTGACTTTGGCAGATCCACTTCTATGCCTCTTCGTGAGACAATAAACCCTAATAATTTACCAGAGGTTACTCCAAACACACATTTCTTTGGGTTAAGATGAACCTTATACTCACGTAATCTATCGAAAATGCGTCTCAACACACTTGGATGCCCTATTCGTGTTTTAGATTTTGCTAATATATCATCAACATAATCTTCCATGATATCATGTAACATGTCATGGAAGATGACAGTCATTGCTCGTTGATAGGTGGCACCAACATTTTTCAAGCCAAAAGGCATGACCTTATAACAGAAGGTGCCCCATGGTGTAGTAAATGCCGTTTTATGTTGATCTCCTTCAACAATACGTATTTGATTGTAACCAGAGAATCCATCCATTAAGGAGAGCATTTCATGGCCTGCCGTAGAATCAACAATCATGTCTATATTTGGCAAGGGAAAGTCATCTTTGGGACAAGCCTTGTTGATGTCACGGAAGTCTGTGCATATTCTGATGCCGGGAGTTTTCTTGGTGACAGGAACTATGTTAGATATCCATGCCGAATAATCAATAGGTTTGATAAAGTCAGCTTCTAAGAGTTTCTCGAGTTCGGATTTGACAAGCAATGCAACTTGGGGATGCATTTTACGTAGTTTTTGCTTTACAGGTTTTACATCCGGATGTACCACAAGATGGTGTACTACAAGAGATGGGTCCAGGCCTGACATGTCCTTATATGTCCATGCAAATATATCTTGGAATTCAATAAGGAGTGTTGTGAATTCCATGCATTCTTGGTCAGATAGACTAATGCCAAGTTGTAAAATTTTTGACTGTTTAGTGGTGCCAATGTTTATGTCTTTTGTTTCTTCTACAAGCATTTTAGATGTATCCTTTTCAGAGAATGATGCTAATGGTTGATGTAGGTTATCAGTGTCGGGTGTTTGTTGGAATTTTTTGACATGTTTATTGGATAGGGTGGCGGTGAGGTTTTGACTATGGGAAATCCTCTGTTTGCGCTTTTGATCCAAATTTTCTGATGGTGAAGGATCTGAATATTTTATCTCTTCGCCAAAATAGGCCGATTCATTTAGATTGATTTCAAATCCTTTTCTATGGTCTGAAGTAGGTATTTGGTCGCGAGTTCCAAGGAATTCTTCGATGGCTTCATCATTTTGGAACATGTCCATGGCTGCATGATGTGGTTGGCCATGGTCTATGAGACTCGGATGTGTAGGCTCAAAATTGATGACATTAATAGAGAAATGTTCAAAGGCAAGATGTGTTTCAGCGAGGTCCTCAAAAAGACTACATGGAGACCTAATGTCATTATCGAATCTGTGTCATCATTGTCACTCGAAATTATTATGGGAGTGACATCAAACACCTCGAAACCTAGACCATGTTTACCGTGATGTTGTGTGCAATTTATAGGGTCTAAACGACCTTGTTCATTTGGGCCGAGTCCTTTACCCTGCCATCGCATATTTTTCATTATTCGGTGAGCTTTGGTAAATTGAGGGGACTCATAACATGGAGCAAAGTCATCATTATATAACCAAGATCCTGAAGAACTTGGAATATGTTCATTGTCAAGATGACCAAACTTTTTCCAAACTGACTGACCCATTTGGTAATTGGGATGGATTCTCAGATGTGGAGCGTTAGGTTTGCCATAGCTATGTGGGGATTTGGTGATATAAAAAGAGTCTGCCATCTTTTGAAATTGATATTCACCGTATCCCGTGTCAATGATTTTAAATGTGTGAGATGGGGGACCAATAGGTACCTCATGTGATGGGGAAGTTAGTTTGGTAGTCTTAAAAGATGAAGAGAATGGGTTATAAGAAGAAGGGGGTGGATTGAAGGATGAAGGTTGGCTATTCACAGGAGGAGGTATCTTAATAGAGGAGGTGTGGTTGGATGAAGAAGATTGGCTTGGTGAAGAAGAAGATGGTGTGGTGGAAGAATAATTGTTGCTGGAAGAAGCTTGATTAGTGGAAGAAGATGATTGATTAGTGGGAGGAGGACTGGTGGAAGGTGGTTGATGAGCGGATGATAATGGATTGGAAAATGTGTTTTGGTTATGAGATGATGGTTTTGGATTACTGTTAGGGAGTGTATCAGGATCAATGCGTGTTTCATTAGGGATTATACGAGGTGGAGCATATTTATCTGTTGATGGACAATAGTGATCATGTCGATACCGTCCTTCAAGGAATCTACAATACTCAAAAGGTTGGGGATCTGCACGTAATGTAAATTCCTTGTCCAAATGAGGAAACTTAATGCATTGGTGGAATGTTGATGGGACGGCTTTCATGGCATGAATCCATGGTCGGCCGACAAGAATGTTATAGGTAACTTCTACATCTACCACATGACAGATCGTGTCTAAGGTGATGGGTCCAACTTGGAGAGGCAACGTGATTGTGCCTTCAGACTTTCTTTCGCTATTATCATACCCATGAATGGTTATGATATTGTTTTACAAATCATTTTCAAAGATAACCTGACAACGTAAAAGTTTCATGGAACAAATATTTAATGTTGATCCGTTGTCGATTAAGACGCGCTTGATTTTACGATGAGTTACATAACCCTCGACGTATAAAGAATGATTATTAGCGATATTGGGATTAAGCATGTCATCGGGACCAAAAGATAAAATAGGATTGGGACCGTAAGATGTGTAATTAAAGCCTAGAATTGTTGTGAATTGATGTCCTCAGGGACACGAGCATTATTCAATGTTTGCATAAGGATGCGTTGTAGTGCGGGAGAAGAATTAAGTAGTTCCATGATTGAAATTTGTGCGGGAGTCTTCTCTAATTGTTTGACAATATTAAATGACGGCATAGGTTGTGGAGAGGAATTGGCGGCGGAATTAGATGGTGGATTAGAGGTGATGCCGGGACGAAGTGGCAGATTTTTTTGTTGTAGGGACCCACATTTTTTTCTGTCTAGTGGTAATCGCATGCACGATCGGTTCCGATCTTTATAGTTGCCACTAAGTCTTGGTCATAATCTATGGTCGAGATGACTGAGTCATACTCGACATTGCTTGATGATTGACCCTTATCTTTTGAATTGTTATCATGGTTAGGGAATGGATTTTTGAACATGTGAAGTTTTTCATTAGGTGTTTTTGTCTCAGAAGTATTTTCAACTTCTATGTCTCCACGCTCAATCAGTCTTGATGTAATGGCGGAGTTGCATGCATCGATCCGTGGAGTGCCCTTTATGCGATGGCAATCACAATATTCGTTTTCTTTACACCAATTTGGTTTAGGTTGTCCTTCAATGGTCCGACAATGGGATATGTAATCATATTAGCATTTGCCAAATGACGAAAGACACTAGATAGAATTTCTCCCGAGAGGAGTGAACTCTCTTCATCGATCCCGAGAAGGAACTTCCTTTCTAGGGATAATGATGGGTTGTTTATATTTTAACATGGTGGTGGGATGGTTTTGGACATTTCGGACATGGCAGAATCAAATTCACATTGTTGATGATATTTCGATTCTAGTTAAAGAATTAGATTTGTCTTGGTTTGGAGGAGTGTCTCGATAAGGTTGGTCTCTAAAGGGTGCTTAAGTAAGCCCTTAGAAATGAGGGCTTTTTCAATTTGTGTCCCCTTTTCGATGACTTCTTCAAAACTATTCAGACAATGCATTTACATGTGGAATGATAATTCGGCATTGAGATTAGGGACAAAAATGCTAACTAGTTGTCTCTCGGGTACTGAGCAGGGAAATCGACTTGCAATTCCGCGCCATCGTTGTAAAAAGGAAGTAAAATTTTCGTTTGGCCTTTGCCTAGTGTTGCAGAGATCAAACATGGTTATTTCTGAGTCTAGGTTATAAGAAAAATGTTTGACAAATTTCTCCGATAAATCTGCAAATGTCGTGACCGACCCTTTGGGTAGATGGAAAAACCAATCTAAAGCTTGTCCTCCTAAACTTTGGGGGAATAATCGTAAAAGGTACGTGTCTCGATAGGCAACTTCCTGACATTGCATGTAAAATTCCTTGACATGTTCATGGGGGTCACCTTTGCTTTTGTATTTATCAAACTTAGGGATTTCAAAGGATGGCGAAATGGTAATCGTGATATCTCTGTATCAAATGGATAAGGACACAATTCTTCAAAGTTGAATTGTTTCGATTGTTTTTATAGTCCCTGAATGGTGTCTTTCATAAGTTTCCATTCTTGTGCAAATGGAGAAGCGGGGCAGGTTTATCAAACATGTCGTGAGTATTGGAATCTAGATTGAGGTCTTTTAATCTTTCAGCTCTAGTCATTGTTTCCTCAAGTTTCTTTGTTAAATCTTGGATTTTAGTGAATAATTCTTCGGCCGAAGAACCATTTGGATTGTTTGGTATTTCATTGTGATAACTGGATTCACCATTTTCGATGAGTTTGTTTAAATTTTCCGTCCCGAAGTCAGGGGGTAGTTTTGCCCCCATGGCTAGGATGCGTAATAGATATTCATTTTTGTTTTGTTCTATCACCCTATTGACTTGTTCTTGTTCTTCATGGTGAGTTCGTTGACTTCTTCATGCGACTTCTTCGTCGTCATTTTCATGATTGTGATCATGAGTGAATACCATGATGACTTTGATTACGTTGGATTTATCGTGAATAAGCTTATGATGAATAAGCGATAAGGAGAGTAACTCAAACAAGTTAGCTCAATATGATGATGATGTAACTCGAGATGAGTTATTAGACGATTTGTTGCACGTTGTGTAGATTTGACTTAAACAAGCTCTAGACTATTGACGGGAGAGTAACTTGAATAGGTTAATCATGATATGGTTGTGAAAGGATTTGTGTTGGTACAGATTTGGATAAATGCGATGGTGGACGAATAATGACCGAACTCAAACAAGTCACCCAATATTAGTTTGATATAGCTGGAAACAAGCTATGAAGGATGTTTTGACAATTGACAATATGGGGAGTGAATGCTAGTCACTCAATATCAGTTGGATATAGCCGAAGACAAGCTATGACAAATGTATTGTTGGATGAGGTAAGCTAATGAAATTGGTGTGATGGTTTGATTTGTGTTGTTGGATTGTTTGATGTTTTCGCTTGGTATTGAATTGGTCGAGAACTGATTTTTTTGTGGAACACAACTAGGGTCTAAACTTTTACAATGAACACATTGATATCAGCCAAGTTTTATGATAAAATAATGCTAAACTATTGTGTTTTCAAACAAAGTAGTCATGTGGATTCAATTGTTTTGGCTTATGAGGTAACTTCTTCAGGAATGATCATTGTTTCATGCAATCATACAAGTATGTTGTGAAATGGTGGATGCAGGCTCTTATTACTCCAAGAAGATGCGTCCTCCGATATACCCTAGTCCTGATATACCTAATTCTGTACGGGGACAAAATTGGTATGGGGAACCCTTAGAGCACTGGAGGAGACTCACCAATTCTTACTTGCCTGTTTGAGTGAATCACCACGTCCAAAATAGGTTTTGTGAAAAGGTGGAAGGTGATGGAGGGATGAATGTGTATGGTGTCCTTATAACTCCCTGAATATTTACAGGGACGATGCCCAGGCTTCGTTGTTACAGCTATTTAGGCATGACTCGCATGCGCTGCACGACAACATTACCTGTAAGTGAAGAGCAGCGGCGAGGTAAATACCGAACGCTGTGATGAGACTAGGTCTCAAAGTGCAATGCAGATGCAAATGTTGTTGGTGCGTGGTAGTCAAGTCCATGTCACTGGTGTAGCTTTGGTGGTGATGAAATCCACCTTGTCTACGTGCTAAAACAATATGATGAAGTGATTAAACGCAGGGTTCTTTCCAATTTGAAATAAATCACTAGCAAAAAATAATTGCGTACCTGAGCGTACTTTTTTTTTTTTTTTTGGTTTTGGTTTCAGCAATTGTCTTTGAATGGTGGTATTTTTTTAGGGATTTTTGTTGTTTTTGTTTTTGACAATATTCCAGCAACGCGGTTCTACAGAAAACAAATTAGTAGTTATCCTGCAAATGAAATGTTAGAAAAGTGATTGTGGTTGTTTTTGATTTGCCAGATCGCTCAAAGGCACAGGAAAAGAGCATACACAACCAACGACCAAACAAATATTAAGAATATGACAAAGGAAAATAATTATTAAAATGACAGTTAGAAAACAAAGCTAGAGGATCCTGCAATGTTAGAACAAGAAACTAAAAAATGTGACCGTTTCTGATTTTCTAGATCGCTTGAAGGCGCAAGAAAAGAGCATACGCGGATACAATTGGAATAGTTTTTTTTTTTTTTTATAAATATTAATAATTATTGTAATTAATCATGATTGCGAAATAACGATAATGATTATTTTCACAAAAAGAAAAACGATGAAAGAAGAGGGTGAAAACGTTATCTAGAAGTGTTGTCGTGGAAAATTGAAATGTAAGGCAAAAAATTAAAAATTAAAAAAATTGTTGTGCAGAGCCCGAGTGGCCTCACGTTTCTGATTTCCAAGATCACTTTTGAAGTGCGAGGAAAGAGCATACGTGTGAGGTTGTTACGTGAAATAATAAAAATAAAATTAAAAAAAAACTATAATTTTGTTAAAAAGATAGGTGTTAGAAGAAATGAAACCAACATTTTTCTGTAAATTTAAATCTAAAAATTATTTTTTCATTGCATATATCTTTTCAATACCTTTTTGTTAAAAAAAAAATGAAGTCATTCCGAGTTCGAGCAAAAGTTATGGCTTCCTAAGATGGGCTACGAGAACGCTCTCGAATGAAAATTTTAAACGGTGAGAAAAACGTCCTGAGCTGGTTTTTTTTTTTCGACTTCTCAGTACTTTACCCGAGAAGCTAAAATTTTGACAAAGAAGGTTAAAAATAACAATAAACAGAAAGAAAGAGTTAGATCGCAAAATGATTGATTAAAATAAAATAAAATAAAAATGATTAACTTCCTACAAAGCAGTTATTTTAGCAAAAGTAAATAAATAAATGCATTTTCCGGATTGGTTATCCCATGACAGTAAGATGATAAACTAATCGATAGTTCATGTGTTTCTACAGATGACGAGTAAATAGCAAAGCCAAAACTGTCAACTAAACACCAAGCACCGAGGAGATCAAAGACAAGATGAGCTTCAGAGTTTCATTGTTGCTATAACCTGCAGATACACCATAAGACACCACACAACAAAAATACTACCCAAAGCGTGAAGGTTAACCAAAGAAGACCATAAGAGAATGTAAAAGGAAATAATATTGAACAATAATAAACAAAGAATGATAAAACCACTAATTGAGAAATTAATGGTAATAGATCGAAAGTAACCTAAGCGTATTTATATGAAAGTAATGCTTAGCGCGTATTTATATTGGGCATTATGAAAGGGAATCAAAACTATGTATTTATATGATTTCCTTGTTTGAATTTTGTAATTGACAACTAGAAGGCCGAATCATAAGTGAAAAAGATGCCCAAAAGATAAAAGAGACCCAAAAGGAGTGGATAAGATAAGAAAGGGTCAAGGGCGCTCATTAGGTGCGGAAGCACTGTGAATCTGTTGTCTGCTAGGCAATCGGTGTTCAAAGCTATGAAAGATAAACAAGTAAAGTTTCAAGTGTTTGTAGGGTGTGAAATACTAAATAGAAAAAAAAAAAAGAAAAGAGGCCAAAGATAGTTGTCAACCACTATTTTTCTTGCTTAAGAATCATGTAAATGTTACCATAATTGTAGGACCTAGAAATGTATCAAGTGCGTGATTTAGTGTCTACACAAACATCACACCAACATCAATAAGAAATGATTGAAATGATTCAATCCATATCAGTACCCTCAAATGATCCATAACCATTTGCAAATCTAGTCGGTACCCTTAAAATGTCCACCACCATCTCTTTTGACAATTCTAAAATCCCGTCCTTACAACCCAAAGACCATGACCTTCCATTATTCATCACCGCCCAAATCAATGATACTCTCGTTAAAAGAGTCATGATTGATAATGGTGCTAGCATCAATATTATATCATCACACACTTATGATAAACTCCGCTTTACCCCACATTATCGTTGCCCAACCACCTACAAGACTACAAGCCTTTAATGACACCATCGCACCCACATTGGGGACAATTATCTTACCCATCAAATTCGGTGTCAAGACCCTTCATGAACTCTTCTATCTGGTAGAAGGAGATTTTCAATATAACATGTTATTAGGACAACCCTAGATACACATTATGCATGTATCCCTTCCACCCTCCATCATTGTCTCAAATATGAACATGAGGGTAAAATCTCCACTTTCTTTAGTTGATTTGAACCCCTTTAAAGCATGTCACATGACATATCAACTCAACGATGTGTTTATCCGTAAAACTAACTTGAGATCCTCTAAGGAAGCCTCTACTAGTTCTTTCATTGTCACATCAAAATTTCCAGATGATAACTCCTTCGATGATGTCATGCACATCTTTCACTGGGGGAGTATCGCCTCCTTACACTTAATTCTCTTCCTACACTGAAGACATATGGAATACCCGACAAATAACCCATGTATGAGCCTAATGTTAGAGATATTATCTCCTTTGGTCTACCACATCTCAAAACCAATATTTTCTACATAGGGATCGATCGTCCTTCTCCACATCTTAATAATCAACGTTATGTAAAACCGTTCATATCAGATTTCACCTTTTTGTATAACCAAACACTCGTAAAAATGTACCTCCATCGTTATGCCTAGAAGGGCTTCAAGATTGGGAATTATGAATAGGGTATTCACAATGCAATCCTTTAGTATTCCCGCAAACCTCACGAAAAATACGGGTTAGGTTTTGAAAAATCAGTCTCAGAGTCTTTCACAAGTACTGTATCTGGATCCTTAACAGAAGTAGAACCATCTTCTTCACCATCACACAATGACCCCATGGACATAGATGACACCATTTCCATCCCATTTAATTTTTTTCAGTTAATACAATTACCTTAGGACCGCTTACTTATTAAACTAACAATGGTACTAAAACCCTCCCACTCGTATTACCTAAAATGATAGAGGAGGATCACCCTACCAAAGATGTCCTTCAAAGTGCCATGATGATCGCTCTATTCTCTCCTATGGGGGAGGAGAATAATTTTCTTCAAAATACTCTACCACCAGACACATCAACACTCCTTAATGAATCCACCATCGACATTAACATAGGGACTCGCATGATCCTCACATAGTCAAAGTTTGTCAATCCTTAGATTTGCAAGAATTAAAAGACTTCACCACCTTCCTCTCTAAACATAGTCAAGTATGGTTATATAAATACATATTGGGTATCGACCTAACATTGTCATCCACAATATCATCACCTATCCCAACGCTAAGTCACTAAAAAAAAAACTACATAGGATGCACCCTCGTGACTCTTCTCATCAAAGAAGAGTTACAACGTCTTCTTTCTTCCAATTTCATCTTACCCATTGATTATCCACAATGGGTCTTGTTATCCATTTTTACCCCTGGAAAAAGTTGACAACTTAGGAGAAATTGAACTTAGGTAGTTGATTGAGATTTCATGGAGAATATGGATTTTCAAGCAACTTTCCATGTTTTGGAGAATTTGCAATTGATTTGGAGGCATTTGGATGTATTTGGTGCAATTTCCCTCTTCTAGGTTCTTATACTTAGTCAATTTGGGTTTAAAAAGGAGAAAATTAGATAAAATTGGATTTTGGGCATTTCTTTATATTTTTTCCTTACTCCATGTCTCTTAGCATGTGGATTTGCACGCATGCAAATGACATGCAATAGTATGGGAACAAATTCCCTCCTCAATGAAGGTGAGGCTGCCTTTATTGAAAACCAAAACTGTATTTACATATGTATATTCAAAATTGTATGTGGGGGTGTTTTGGAACATCAATGAAAAGAAAAGTGAATGAGGGAGATGGAATGGAATGAAGGAAATGAATGGAAAGGAATGAATGGAAGGAACATGCAAGAGTTAGGTAAAAGCAGAGCCTAATATTGCATGGAGAAGAACAATAAATAACTAACACAAATAAAATAGAGTTTGCATCAACTAAATAAGAATGAGTAAAAGGGAACACACATGAGCAAGTAGATAATCAAAGCTTGATCACTGTGAACTAGAACAACATATTAGTAGCGTTGACAATAAGATCCAAGACAATATTTACATGCAAGATTCAAACACTAACATCTAATGAACATAAGAACATCAAATGCTATAAGAGACAATGAATGGGACACAAAGTTCATATTTCATTAACTCCAAAATGTCTTCTCAAAAGAACACAAATTTTATTTCTTTGAAGTAAAGCTTGCATACAAAAGTATTTTCTTCTCCTCTTTGAAAGTGAACCTTTACAAATGAGCCCTTGAATTCCTTTTATAACCCAAAAGTTGGTTACAAGGTAGTTAGGGTTTACATGAACATTAAATAGGGCACTTAAGTGACTTTGAATTTTTCAACCAACTTTATTAAAAATAACTAAAAATAGAAATCTCTTAAGTTTTTCCAAAAGTGAGTTCAATAATAACATCATTTAAAATACCACTTTTAAAACATACGACAAAAACTAGTGCCTTATCCATTGAAATGGGGTCTGCCTATCTCAATCGTATGAGAAATGGACTCTCCCACCCATGAGAAAATATAGGAAATCACCCTACCATGTTGTTGGAAAAACAAGGATCTTGATTCTTTTCCAATTCAAAAGATTTGAGCTTTTACAATGTCTCGTGCATCTTCTCTTCTTCCGGAAAATAACTCGGGAGAAGACCAGCCTCACAAAGTACCTGGATTTCAAGAATCTTACCGGGTATGGTATGCATGTCTGCAACTTTAGACTAGATCCCTTCGCAAAGGTGTTTTATTTTGAAACATTGATCCATAGAAGAAGTGGGAAAGGATTAATAGGAGTATACATTTCATGTATCAATTTTGTAAACTGCTCCACTAGATGTTGTAATGAATTCATTTAGCTGGGTTCATTGATGAAGGTAAAAGGAATCTCTTTGATGAAGAATTAAATGGAAGATATCGCGGTATAATATTCATCACACAAACTATCAAACTCAACTACTAAGTCTTCCAGAATCATTTTCCGGACTTAGCATGATTTAACCATAGAATTCGTGTCATGCGATGATCAAACTCAAGTATTCCCTCTGAGGCTAAGAATGTAGATTCCATGTGAGAAAGATCCTAAAGACTTGGAAAAATATGATCTAGTGTTATTAATTCTGTAATGAGGCATTCCTTGAATGGAAACACTGGATCAAGGTAGGCATAAATATTCTCAGATATTTTTATCACCTCAACAATTCTTTTCAACCCACCATTTTCTATCTCAGAAACCCATGACCTTACAGTGTGCCCTAGAGTGATCACATCCTTTGATTGATTGATAATTTCTTGATCTGGGATGGCAACCATCTCTGGAACAGGAAAAGAAGATGTAATTGGGCTGATCAAATGTTGAACATAAAAAATCAACTGATTCTTTTCTTCCTTGAGTTGAGAAATTTGAGATTTTTATCTCTCCAACCTTTTAAGCACACTGTGCATTGAATCCTTTGGCATAGAAACCTCACTTTTAAAAGTGGTATTTCTAAGGGCTATCTTGGATACTTCATAGTTAGTGACCATCATGTCCCCATGATCCTTTTCAGTAGTAGGAATTGCAATTTCTGCAAATTTATCTCTGCTATCATCAATCACTACTCTGGAGAAGACCTTAGGCTTTTTGGGCACAAATTTTTAGAAAGGGAAAAAGAGATTCCAAATCAATGTTGGCCACTTTGACCAATATCTTTCTCTTTTTATTTCGAGTCAACCCAACTCGGTGTTTCATTCATTAATTTGACACAAAAAAGTCGAGAATTGGAAGAAATATCCTCTTTTCCTTTCTCATGACTAAAACCAATAGGCAGTTGTTCTGTGGCCTCAATCCTTGGTGAAGTAGCATCTGCAACACATTCTTGATTATCCTCATGTTCTTGTGAAATACCCTTATCACCTGGATGCTTGGAAGAATTAGATATATGTACCACTGGGATTTGCTTGGACTCTGGTGTATGACATTGATGATTTGGATCTTTAGTGGGCCTATTGGAACTCTCAGTGATGTGAACAGATGAGTTTGGGGTAGAAATACCTGAAACATGTTCTTTTCCTTCCCAAAGATGCACACTTTTTACTGATCCTTGAGACACTACTTCTTTATTAGAGACAGGTTTGGGTAACCACCGACTTTTCCTCTGAGATGCATGTGATGATGTCGGTGGAGATTGGTGTGAAGAAGTTTGCACCACCTTTTTCTGTGTAAGTCCTCCTCTAGTTGGCAGTTTCTGTATCTCAAACATATGTGCCTGAAATGGGAGAGGATTGGCTATCTGATTCTCATACCACATCATAGTCCTTTTCAACACAGTTGTGGTGTCCTCGATTTCACCCTAAAATCTAGGACTACCCTTTTAATTTTTTTTGTTATTTTTAAAATAACGGGTATTTTTGTGTTGTTATTGCTTGAAGTTGTCTCTATTACATTTAGATATTCCATGTGAATCATATGAGCCAATTTCGAAAAATACCCAGATCTTTGAAACTCATTTTATCCCTCCGCCAGGTGTTTTGTCTCATGGGATTCTATTTAATTATTTATTAAATAAATAAATTTCCATTTAATGTGAATTGTGCTGCAGTTGAACCCTGTTGAAGTTTTTCATGCTAGTATTCTCACATCTCAATAGGGTTTTCACGAGGAATAAATTTAGAGCAACTGTCTGCAACTTCTGGCAACGTTTTTCATTTTTATTTATTTCTTTTTTCCTTTTGTTTTCAGCTTTCTCTGTGGTTTGTCTGTTAAATTCCCCTTAATCCGTTCTTTGTTTTGTATAGCTTGTTTAATTACCTACAACAATGGAATAAATTAATCACACAAAGTGTTGAATTCTTACCAAAAAAGAAGAATTTAAGCATAAAAAGTATCTCCTAGGTAAGTCACACTTTTTTAGGATAATAGATCTAAGTCACGGTGGGAATTTGATAGTGGTAGTCGGTGGGAATTTCTTTCCGCCTAATAGGTTATCAAGTTATCTAAAATGTGCCCCCTGCTCATTTTGTGGCTAACTCCTCCCATTTTTTCCTCTCTTGTGCCTCAGTCATAATATTTTTCTTTTCATGCACTCAAAACCTTCTGGAAATGACACCATTGGATAGAGCTCTTTCTCAGCTTTCCAGAAAGGTAAAGTTTTCCTCCTAACTCCATGTATTTTTGAAGTTATGGCTCGGCGGAGTTTTTTTGGAAAAATTTTCCCTGAAAGGCTCGCAGACCAATGAGATGCCACCACGTGGCACCTAGAGTGGTGGAGTGCGGGGAAATTTTGGAAAATTTTCCAAATGACCAAAAAGGTAAAAATTCAAAATTTTTTCCCACCGACCCGATTTGGCCCTGTTTTGCCCTAAAACTTCAAATCGCCATATCTTTCGATCCAGAGCTCGGTTTTTCACGTTCTTTATATCAATGGAAAGCTGGTGAAATTATCTACAAGATTCCAGGGTTATTTTTTCATTTTGGTGGAGTTTGGAGAGATAAAATCAAGAAACACCTCTGGCACGTGGTCATGGACAGAAATGACGTTTCAACCACCGTTTTTAATGAAGAATGGCTCGCATTCTCTCCCAGCATGGTTAAAAATGTCAGGGAATGGGTCTGTCAGGGCGCCCATGTTGTTTTGATGGCATTTTGGTCAATGGTTGAACCCCTTGCACTTTTTCCCACGTTTCTCTCTCCTGGGGTCATGGTTTGCACTGTAAAAGCCAGAATGAGTTCATTTTGCAAAGGAGAGACACTTTTCAGCTCAAACTTCCTTTTTCTTCCTCCTTGCGTAATTTGTGAAGAAATTTTACCTTTCCATGTAATGCAGCACCTTTTCTTGCCTCTAGATCACCGTAATGTACTTGCATCTTGGATCGAGATGTTGATATATGTTACGTGATTAAAATCCCTCAATCCTTTCATATATCTATCATTGCTTTCTTGATCTTTCATTACATTTTGAGCATTTGTGCATGTTTCGTGTTGTGTTTCCTTGTGGATTGTGTATTTCATGTAGCATCATGTGTCTACAACTCCTTTGGTGCATCACCTATTAGCATTAGTTCTCTCTTTTTTGCATTCTCTATCTCTGTCTCCTTGGAATTTAGAGTAGATTTAGGAGTTTAAACCTCTGCAATTGTACAAGTGAATTAGCTAATCAGAGGAGTTGAGGAACCAACCTCTAATCTGGAGATTCCTTTCCCATTTTACAAGTCCCACACTTGGGGAAAGGATTCAATGTTGTGCAATCACACTGGATGCTAGTATGATCAAACTAGAAATCTGATCAACATTCGAAGGTGTCTTGTTGATTTGCAACAATAGTTTTGGCACACTCGGTGGGACCTTAGAGGTCTTCCACTTTATCTTTGACATGTTGGTGTGTTCTGTTAGAGAGTCACCTTTTGGAGGCACTTTCAAAAGCACATCCGCGCGACTCCATCTGGTAAACAACTCATTCTCTAAGTTGCGGACTGTTTTCCATTCATTTCCATCTATTCTTCTTTCCATCATTTTCATTCTTTTCCATTCCATGAAGTTGTGCAATCATGACTTCATTTCCATCATGGAATTCACATTTACAACAACAGTATATCACACCTCCAACATGTTTTACAAATCCTCCAAATCAGCATTTTGATCAAATTCAAAATCAGCATGTCTACCCATATGAGCAGCAGTGCCAAAGTTAGTTTGGATATGAAGCATGTCAAGCACAAGGGTATGCTAGTTGTGAGGGCAGTCAAGAAGAAAATGCATATCTGCTGGAACAAATCCAAAAGATGGAGGTAAAAATGGTGCAATCCAGGGGCTCAAGCACAAATGAAAGCATTTACAATCGGTTGTAGAGCACCTTGTCCATGGGTGGGACCTTTTCCAAGGCATTACACCCTCAAGAGAAGCTAGAATTCATGATTACAACACTACCATTGCTTGCAAAGTGGATCAAGGAATAAAGGTGTATGAGAGGAGTATTCAACAACCTTGTCAACAAGTAAGCACACCATCTCATGCCTTTTCTCTCCCTCTTTCCCAATCTTTTTATCTCGAAGTGTCAAGTTTTAAACTCTCCATCTACTTGTCCTAAGTGTTGAATCCATTTCTTCATTCCCTAGTCTTCCACCCCATCTCCATTATTCTCGTCCTTTTCCCTTCCAAACAACCATTCCCTCCAAAGAAACAAGAGTTCCTACCTCCTCCACCACCACAAAAAATTGCAAAATCAATTGAGTTACAATCCACTTCTCCTCTTGCATTCCCAAATCCATGTTGGGAGGATAAAAATCAGAATGCCAATCAAGGAAAACAACAATAGAAAGAAGAGCCAAACAAGGATGAAGAAATTCAAAGTCTGAAGAGTTGGGCTCTTAAATTCGGGATTACAAAAATCCCCTTGATGGTGAAACCAATAGAGGATGTTGAAGTTGGAGAACAAGTGGAAAACAAGGCTAATTTTATAACAGCAGTGAAGCGAGAAAAACAACAGTTTGTTGGTGATGAGTTGGGTGTCCATGTTGGCACTTTGCCCAAAGAAAATGCTGATCCAGTTTGCACTGCAAAATCAGCCATCGAGAAGGAAGGAAAACCATCTCAAAACCCCATCTTTGAGGAGCAAATGGATGAGGTCAAGTCAGTTTTTACAACAGTAGAAGAAGGAAGCATTATTGATACATTTTTGCTTTCATTTGAAGGGGCTGATTTGATTGATGAAGCCATTATGGAGGTGAACAAAATAGGTCCAAATTGTGAGCAAAAGGCACAAGAAATTTCATGCTTCTCTCCCACTTCATCTCTCCAACAATCTGATTTTTGGGATGAGTTTGGATTGACAAGTTTCATGTTTGAAAATGAAGTTATACGAGGTGAAGAAAATGTAGATTTGGAGGCCACCATACAAGAGGAGAGACTTTCTTTGCGTGAAGACATTCAAGAGTTTGATTTGCCATCAGACTTAGAAGAATGTTTAGATGAAGAGCTAGCTGAAATTACCATGTTTCCTTCTTCACCATTCGTTCTCCAACAACAAGAACTTGCTGCCATGGACAAAAGAGTTCAAGGACAACAGCCTACAGTTTGCAACATGCCTCTTGAATCAAAGCTGGAAGAATTTGATCTTCCAAAAGCTATAATGGAGGAGCTCCAAAGCCAACAATGTATTGCAGCAGGTAACAACAATGCAAAAGCAACTTCATTGGATGTTGCAATCAATAACGAGGAGTTGCACACTATAGAAGAGTTCCATGTTGCCATGAAGGAAGAGAAAGGGCAGAAAAGTCCTACCATTGCTTCCACATCACCCACCCAAGAAGGTCTACAAGAAGACTCCATTTTTGGAGTTGAAAATCAGAGCTATGGGCATATCAAACAGATCATACCTTGCCCAATAAGGTATTTGACTTCATTGGAGTCAAAGGAGAAGTCACAACTAGTCATGCTTGCTTCTAAGCATGAGGGTGAGCTACAAAGTACCAAGGATCAGCTGTCATACCTCTTCAATCCAAATGCAGAGCAACTAAAAGAGGTATTGGATTTGTTTTCAGTTGACACCTTGATGATTTGGGTAGAAGACTAGCTTCTTGTTGATTTTCCACTCATCCAATCAGCCATGTTCAGTGCCAAATTAGTTGTATGGTTGCAACTTTTGAGAAAGGGAAGCTATTTCGCCAACCACTTGGGGTTTGTTTAGCCCACTTTTGCTTCCAGCTTAGAGTAGGATAGGTAATTTTTCTTTCAAAGTAAAAGAAGTGCTTGTGTACACTCTACATGTTCCATTTTGGAGCATGTATGACCTTTAGTTTTGTACATAGTTTTGGTGCTGCTGGTTTTGCTCTTGCACAGTTCATTTTAAGTGGCATTTTGGTGAGAACAACTCTAAGTTCAACGGATTTCAAGTGGCTCAGAGGGAAGTTTTCAAATTTCATATCAGTTTTCAGGATTTCTCATGACTCCATGCCCAATGGATTGTTTTAGGCAACTGTTAACTTCATCTAGCAGGCAGATGACCCCTCTGAGTCGCCAAAATTGTTATCCAAAATGTGCCCCTGCTCATTTTGTGGCTAACTCCTCCCATTTTTCCTCTCTTGTGCCTTAGTCATAATATTTTGCTTTTCAGGCACTCAAAACCTTCTGGAAATGACACCATTGGATAGAGCTCTTTCTCAGCTTTCTAGAAAGGTAAAGTTTTCCTCCTAACTCCATGTATTTTTGAAGTTATGGCTCGACGGAGTTTTTTTTGGAAAAATTTTCCCCTGAAAGGGCCGTGGCCAATGAGATGCCATCACATGGCACCTAGAGTGGTGGAGTGTGGGAAATTTTGGAAAATTTTCCAAATGACCAAAAAGGTAAAAATTAAAATTTTTTTCCCACCGACCCGATTTGGCCCTGTTTTGCCCTAAAACTTCAAATCGCCATATCTTTCGATCCAGAGCTCGAGTTTTTTGCGTTCTTTATATCAATGGAAAGCTGGTGAAATTCTCTACAATATTCTAAGGTTATTTTTTCATTTTGGTGGAGTTTGGAGAGATAAAATCAAGAAACACCTCTGGCACGTGGTCATGGATAGAAATGACGTTTCAACCACCGTTTTTAATGAAGAATGGCTCGCATTCTCTCCCAGCATGGTTAAAAATGTTAGGGAATGGGTCTGTCAGGTGCCCATGCTGTTTTGATGGCATTTTGGTCAATGGTTGAACCCCTTGCACTTTTCCCGTGTTTCTCTCTCCTGGGGTCGTGGTTTGCACTGTAAAAGCCAGAATGAGTTCATTTTACAAAGGAGAGACACTTTTTCAGCTCTGCAACTTCCTTTTTCTTCCTCCTTGGTAGAATTTGTGAAGAAATTTTACCTTTCCATGTAATGTAGAACCTTTTCTTGCCTCTGGATCACTGTAATGTACTGTATTGGATCTGAGATGTTGATATATGTTCTGTGATTAAAATCCCTCAATCCTTTCATATATCTATCATTGCTTTCTTGATCTTTCATTACATTTTGAGCATTTGTGCATGTTTTGTGCTATGTTTCCTTGTGGATTGTGTATTTCATGCAACATCAGGTTTCTACAACTCCTTTGGTGCATCACTTATTAGCATTAGTTCTTTCTTTTTTGCATTCTCTATCTTTGTCTCCTTGGAATTTAGAGTAGATTTAGGAGTTTAAACCTCTGCAATTGTACAAGTGAATTAGCTGATTAGAGGAGTTGAGGAACCAACCTCTAATCTGGAGATTCCTTTCCCATTTTACAAGTCCCACACTTGGGGAAAGGATTCAATGTTGTGCAATCACATTGGATGCTAGTATGATCAAACTAGAAATCTGATCAACATCCAGGGGGTGCTACTGATTTGTAATAACAACTACTTTTCCCCATCAAGTCAAAATCACTTAAGCTACAATGGGAATTTTAGAGGTGGCAGGAAGGCGGGAATTTCTTACCTGCAATGTAGGGTGAAAATTCCCATTATAAAGAAAAATCACTTAAAGCACCGATGAAAATTTCTTTCCGCCTAACAGGGTGAATTTTCCCATCAAATAAGTTTATTCACCCATGCAAGTCACATTTTTGAGAAGAAGGCTATTTTCCATGCAAGTCACACTTTTTGGAAGGAAGGATTTAAGTTGCTAATGAGAATTTTGGTAGTGGTAGGCGGCGGGATTTCTTACCTGCAACGCAGGTGAAAATTCCCATTATGAAAGTCAAATCACTTAAGTGAAAGATGAGATTTTTGGAGCTGCAATGCAGGGTGGAAATTCCCATTACTTTGACTTTCTATTTTTAACAAATTCCCTTGCCAAAAAGTGCGACCCACCTTGGCATTAATACATGTATTTAATGATATTTATTAATGGTATTCCTAGCTAAGTTTGGCGCCATAAATAGGAGGAAAGTCAATGCAAGTGGATGAGCTAAAGAGAAGTCAAGGATGCATGCTAAAAATAAATAAAATAAATTCATAAAAAAATAATCAGAAGCATGCAAACTTGGGTGCCCAAATTGGATGAAGAGGCATGGCTTTTAATTAATTAAATTGCTAGAAATAGGGGAGGGCAATTATTAAAAATATCATGCAGATAGCTATATAAGCATGAGATGCCATAAGGGAGAAGCATTTAATCATTTTTGATGAAGTTTTCAACTCGGATAGGTTTTGGCGCCAAGGGAAGGAGGATTTTGCATTAAAGAGTGTTTTCCATTGCTGGGAAACTTCAAGTTTTGGCGCATAGGGTTGGAATAGCTTAGATTTTTGTTATTTTGATTGTCTACATGTTAGTATAAGTGCCCAAGTGAATTAAATAATATTTTTTCTTGCTTGCATGCAAGTAAAGTATCAAATTTTAGGGCAGCAGGATTTATATGCAGATTTTGGTGATAACAATCAAGTATTCATGCCATGGACTCCATCTTTGTCCAATTAATTGCGGTATTCATCATAGGTACTCATATTAGTGAAAGGAAGGCTGAATCAATGCTAGATACATTGAATATATCTTCAATCGGAGAAGTTGTTAGATCTACACAAATTGATCCAATTACAAGGGATTCCGATAGAATTAAAAGAAAAAGAGCTCAGACAAAGATTGTTCCAGGCATGATGAAGCATGATGAAAGAGAAGGATCAATAGATTCATGCATAGCTTCCAGATTTGCTAACATCAATGATACAGACATAGGCCCTGAACCCATCACTGATTTAATTGATAGATCCAGAGCCGGAAGGACATCTCTCATGCGGGCAATTAAAAGTAGCGGGATTATTCAAGCTTTAACGTTTCCAATCACAAATTAGTTTCCTGAATTTGTTATGGAGTGTGCAAGGTCTTATCATCCTCTTTCTAGAACAATTTGGGATGCTGCAGGAAAGACAATAATAAGGTTGGATGCATAATTTATTAATTATTTTCTGAAGATTCGACATGACCTGTGGTGATTGCAATTAACATTGTGGATGCTGACAATAGATGAGAGAAACACAAAACATATTGTGTGGGCATAATGAATACCAAATAAACGAAGAAGCCCAGACCTCCATCAAATCTCCCAAGGAATTTTCCATGATCCAATCTGGTACAGGAAGTTAATGATATTACTAAAGTGCTTTGCAGGTTAAACGAAGAAGCTAATTCCCATAACTTCCACTCATGGATGTAAGCTTTTGTGAGAACCATTGAGATCAACAGAGCTAATTCAATAATCAATTGGGTGAAGATCATCAATGAAAACATCGGCGAGCAACTCCGAAGTGTGAGGTGGATGTTTAACTTCAAAATGACTTCATACCTGGTATATGCAATAGCCTCGCATGGTATATTTTCCAAATTGGATAGATGGGGCATATTGTTGAAAGATCCTATTTTTGAGTGCTTCCCACAGTTGACAGTTCTGAATGCCACAAAGATTATAGGGTGGTCAATGATGGGTTCTTCTACGATTCATCTCAGAATTAAATATTCATCTCAAGACTAGCAGGTGTAAGCAAAGAAGATTGGGAAGTCAGTATCTTCATCTAATTTGCAGACTTCACGTATCTTAGGGTCAGTGGATTTTCGGAGAACTAGTTAAGTTACCAAGGTATCTAAGTGATAAATGGGTCATCATGGAGTTGTGCAGGCATCTCGTGGAAATTCATGACTAACAATTGAAGCGGCACAAATCTACATGCTACTTTTTGGTCACAGTGGGTTATTACAACTGCCAGAGCATCCATAAATCTAGAGGAATCAAAGCACAAATGTTTTCTCGGATATGAGCATGAGTTCTTCTCGAGAATGATTGAAATTTGATCCATATGGGATAGCGAGGAAAAAAATATCCCAGGAATATTCGTGTTTACCTTCATTGGAAGACTTCTAGATGAAATGTAAAAGCATGTATGAAGTCAAGAAGAAATATTTCAACAAGTTATCAATGCAACATGTGTCCGATTATGGTTTAGCATAGATACTGCACATCTCGTGGATGATGGGCACGTGGTACTTGACAAATACCATAAAATGGGTGGAGATAGAGCTACTCTTCAGGAAAACATAGGTGGTTTTCAGAAAATTGAGGAAAGGTCTTTCACGCTTTGGTTAACACCTCAAACTGGTTATTAACGAAGGGGTATTGCATGGATGAAGCTTTGATGAATCAGATCACGTGTAACTTCATTATAGGAGACTCTAGCAAAAGGAAGCATGAAGGTGAAAGTAGTAGGAGACCGAGAAGCTTAAAGTATATAAGAAATATCAAGTCTATAGCTATTGTGTCAGTATCACTTTCAAATGAAGCTTCTCTAATGTCAATTCATAGCACTTCAAAGAACCCCCGAACTCCGAGAAAAATGTTTTCATTCCTTTGCTGAATACAACGTTGTTTGTATTTGATCCTCACCACTCAAATCTTCACCTCCCCTGCAAAGAAGCTAAAAGCATAGATGACAGAGTTTGAAAAAGCATTGTCTTTAGACAATTCATAAGGTGGCAACCATAACACTATGGAAAATTCGGATGCAGGTAGAGTCCTAAGAATAAGATGTTGGTATACTCAGAACTTCTCATTCCTCGAGAAGCAATTTTTCATCGTGGTTGGCTTTGCAGATAGTTCCAGAAGCCAAAGAGGAGATCAACCTAGAAGAGCATGACTTACAGCTACTCCTGAGTTTGGGTAGAAATGATAGAAGACCTAAAGTTGCCAAGGTAACTTCAAGGTTGATTATTGAAGAATTAGGGCAGAAGTTCACCGAGTTAACGCCCAGAGAGGGGAAAGCGAGAATGGAGAAGTCACAGTGGTAGATATCTCAAGGTAACCAAAGTGCCACTAGTTTAGAATACCACGGAATGATTAAAGCAAGATACAAAGACACTAATAAACGCTTCATTCTTCAAGCTGGAAAAAGATAAGGCAGATAAAACCAAACTTCAAGAGCAGGTTTCCCAGTTGTGTGAAATCATTGCTAAGGTTGCCAAACCTTCCTCTCAACCAGTTTTAGCACATGAGTAGGTGAGCAAACATCTGATTGAAGAGGTGGAGGATGCATGTAATCAAGTCACGACTATCAATGAATGGAAAATCCAAATCATTCACCAAGCTTCAAAACAACTCGAAGAGGTACCAACTAGTCTAGAAATTATGAAAGGTACATTATCTCAGCTGAAGAAACTGATGAAAAACACAGTGGATGAGAATACAATGGCTGAAAGTAACCTAGACATTTTGGTTAAAATAAATAAGCTTCGGAGGAGATTTTGATTATGGAGCAACTTGTGCCTGATGGACTAATTGAAAAGGGAAAGCAACTTGAGTTTGCAGTTTCTTTCTGCATGGAGATTCTTAAGCTTATGCTGAAAAGAATGTGATTGCTTGAGGATATGATATTGTCATTGCCAGAAAATGTATTTTCTTTCACCAAGGAGGAAGTAGCTGGGGATGTTTCTTCCTACAGAAGAACCATTCCAAACAAGATGTCTGCTTCTCTTGAAGGGTTATTTTTGATGGTTCAGGAGACGATTGATAAAGCTGTCAAAAATTTCACATTGAATTCCATCAACGAACTCATAACACTTTAATCAGACATTAAAGAGTTCAGGCCTAGTTTAAAGGAAGTGGAAGTAAACATTGACATTTTGACCAAAGTATTGCTATTCAGACCGAGAAAAGGTCATTCTAAAATAGATGGGAAATTGCTGAATTATATTTCGACAAGTATATTCAATATCGAACAAGGAGAAAGCATAGGGTGTAACATCTAGCAGATATTCTTTCTTCTCTTCTTTCTTATGTTCCTGGATGAAATTGTAGGATTAAATTTATTGGTTTAAAATCCATTACTTTAAGTTATTTGGAAAGGTTCTCTAAGATAAGTGGCATATGTGCACAACTTTGGCTTAATCTCCAGATGCATGTCACTTAGAGAGGAATTCTAGGAGAAATATTGCTAGATGTTCCCTTTATAACTTCTGCATGTTCTACTTCAGTTGTAGTTTCCATTTTTAATTTCCCCTCTATACACTATAAATAGAGGAAGAGCCTATGGGTTAAAGGATAAGAATTTTTAATCAACATTCTTGTGTTCCAGAATTTGAGTTGAAACCCTTGATATTTTTTTGAAAGCTAAGGAATTGAAAGGAGGCATATTTCTAGAGAACTTTGTGTCAATGGTGCATTTGTTTCTTATTTCGTGTATATCTTTGCATAAACTTTGTGTTATCTTAGATCTGGATCTAAAACTTTCCCTTGCTTTAAATTATGTATTTCAAGATCTATTTGTTTTATCTATGTGCATATGACCAACTCTGCAAACTATTGGTTAGATTACACATCTTCTTTCCTTTCTCCTCGTATTCAATTATTCCCCTCCTCTACACATATTTCTTACAATTGCTTACTTGCTACAAAATCACCTAGCTATGGTACATGAGCTACATGGTTAAAGTAAAACCAAAAGATAGATATTAGAAAATATAACTGTCAAAATATTACATGGAACCGTCACCCAGGTAAATGAGGGAGATTTATCTCATGATGCTAGGTTTTTAGCTATGTAGAAAATCTAGCCAACATGTTGATTCATGACATCTAGAGAAGTTTCATCTCCTTTACTCCAATCAATACTAGGGAGTGGAGAGAAAACTATCTGATCATAGGCAGGATCCATAAGATCAATTCCATTATCAACAAGGGTCAAAGGAGGATCCCTCAATCCATAATTTACTATCTAAGCCAGTGTGAGATGAGAAAATTATCATCGTCTTACCCCCTTTCATCCGCACATTTTTCCCAATAGTTTTATATGTTTTCCTTGTGCTTATATCTTGCTCTTAGGGCATTTTCCATAGATCTTTAATAACAAATTGAGCCTTGCTTGTGAAAGAATGTACAATCATGAGGGGAAATTCTTTTTCCATAAGTTCTGCACTGTGGGAATTTGGACATTTGTATTCCCAATCAATCGCAAAATGAATGTCTCCTTTGCGTTTATCCACTAGTACACAATGTATTTTGAAAAGAAAATGTTAAAGTTCCATCAATGTCATTTTGTCACCGACATATTTAAGAAATTTGTAAGGAGCTCCCATAAATCCATCAAGTCGTATATAGAAGTAAGAAAGAAACTGGATAAACCAAGTTCCCCATTGTTTTATCACACCTTTGCGTCTTTTGAAAATCTTTCCTCTGGGTTTCTCCTAAGTGACCAGATTATATAGAAAAGGAAAGCATCGTTTACCCCCGAAATGGTGAGAACCATTCTTGAACTCCAGCTGTGGGTAAAAGTGAAAAACACTATTCTTTCTAAGACCCATTGTACCTCTAGTTGTTAGCCTGAAAATATCCTCCTTACTACAACATAAATCAAATATGAGGTCATGTAAAAATGACCTGTCATCCTTACCTCAATCAATTTCTTATGGAGAGTATTGCTAATGATACTTTCCCAATCAATGAACATCTTTGCATCAAGAATGATACAAATGAACTTGTACATCCAAGGATGAAAATTTCTAGTGGAAGGAAGACCAAAAACCTTGCTGAGGAGAGTAATCATATCTCCTATTTCTTCATGAAACTCTACCCGAAACAACTCTTTGGGAATTCTTGAAGTGTGAGTTTTTGGTTTGACCAACCAATTTTTACTAACCATCTTCGACCATCTCAAAGGATTTTCATCCCAGAATTGTTGTGTCGATTCTTGCGTGATGTCAACATTTTCTTCATGAAGTGGCACTCTTAACAAATCCTCCATATGATCTAGAGAATTGAGTAGAAAAGGTTCATCTCTGTCATTAAAAATTCCTCGACACTTAGGATCATAATGTTCGGCACAAGCTAGGACAAATTTGGGGCATTGTATGGCAACTGGAAACGCTGCCACTTGAGGTAAGCCACAACGATAAAGCCTTTTTGAAAAAATAGTCCTCCCTTCCCGTCTTACCCTATCACAGAATTGAACCATATCCACGTGACCCATATCGGTATCTAAAATATTATCATACACTGAATTTAAGGATGATGCTGGAACTAATCCTTGATATGTGTATTTTAGTGCCGATTTATTAGAGCGTTCACCCATTATGAATTTTAAAACAGAAAGCAAAAGAAAACATACACTAGGAAGGTGCTGGGTCTAAGTCTCTGACCACCGTTTTCGAAAGAAAAATACGGCTCCCCTTTTTAATTATTATTATTATTATTATTTTTAAATAAGTGGTTCCAAATTCAAAATGATAATACAAATAAAATATTGAGACTAAGCTCAAATCACCACCCGGGTTAAAAATACTACAATTTTAGACCATTTTTATTATTTTCGGTAATGCGTGGGCTGCATGAGCCTCAGTAATTTTCTTCTTTAGCGTGAATAATATTTTTCCATTTCCCAGGTGCATGGATCTTTTGCTTTCCACAGGCTTGCGTGGACTTTGTTGTCTTTGGACCTGCGTTTTGGACTAATCTTTGACAACTATGCATGCATTTTCTGGACTTTTGGCGTGAATGGCCTTTCTTGGCGTGGGAAAGGTGAACTGGTCTTTGACTTCAAATTAACTCCCTCTTAGCATGTGTGGCATGTTCTTTCTGCATTGGCGTGGATTTTTATTTCAACGTGAACCTCCAAACAACTGTTGCGTGGATATTTCCTTCAGGTAATGTGTGGGCTTCTATATATTCTCTTTATTTTTTAAAATAATAATAAAAACATGAGTATGATCTAGAGAATGCGTTGAACTTCACCTTTTTGTCTTTGCTGCATGCGTGGTCATTTCCTTGGGCTTTCAGATTAATTCCTCCTTGTGCATGCGCTGAAACGGTGGTCTTGTCTTCTCCTACACGTGGGCTTATGCTAAAACCAACACATGGTAATAAAATGTGTGGGCTTTGTTCTTTGTTATGGCAGTTGTCTCCTCCTGGTGGCCTCTTCCAATTGTTGTGTGGATCTTCTTCCAATTGTTGTGACAACATGGATCACAAACAAACTCTTTGGCAACGAATGAGATTTTCCTAGACAACTCTCTAAGCACATGGGCCTGCTATTTTGCTTGGTATTTAATAAAATGTGGGTATCTCCATTCACCCTTGGCGTGGCCTCTTTGAGAACACTGTTATTTGTAGACTTTAGGAAATGTATGGCTTTAAACAACCTTTACCCATGTTGATCTCAACCTCTTTGACAACAAATGAGGCCTCCACTTCCTTCTTCATTCCAATCATTGGTGGTTTTTAGTATGTGTGCATCAATGGATCAGGAACTCTGCACAGAGCATGGAGGATCCAGAACAATGGAGAAAGATGGCTTCTTGTAAGCTTGGGATCCTAAAATGGAGACAACTACTTGGAGCTCTCAAGGTTTCTGGCTCTAGCTAATGCCCGTGCAGTTTCTCGTGTGAAAGCCGAGGAGTGCTTGTAGAACGAGCTCTTCCTTCTTCTGGCTCTGGATGTCTGCAATATTTCCTTATTTCTCCTTCTTCCCAATTTCTCCCACTTCTGCAACCTCTTGTAACCGTCTCCTTCCCAATTTCCGGATGATAGAAGCAAAATTGAAATTGTCCACGACAATTGGAAGCGGAAGAATAATTGTCCCAACAATTGCTCATGACAATTAAAAAAGTTCTTCCAAGTTTTTCAAACAACTTTCATGAGTATTAAATTAATATTTATTAATTAAAAACCCTAAAATTTAATAAATATTAATTTTATTAAATAATAGGTAAATATTAATTAAATAATTAAAACACAATTTGCGTCGTAAGGAGAAGGGCTTATTCAAAATGGATGAAACAAAAGCCAAAATGACCATGAGAATAAGACGATTGTGATGAGGGAGAAAAATCACGTGAAATAACACTTTGATTTTTTAATATATTTTAAATTTTTTTACGTTTATTGATTTTGCGAAGTCAAAATCAGCTAACAACATTGTCCCCAAGAAAATTCTAAGGTGTTAGTGAAAAATTTGAGACAATTGGAAAAAATTGAAAAAGGGATATTTTAAATGTAATATGGGTCAAAGGGGTGCAAATGGAACAACTCTGGATGGAACACAAGTGCCCCACCTTTGACTTAAACCCGTAATGCACCGGGCCCTTTGTTGTGTGGAGATGCAGGTATGAGGAGGCCCACCAAACAAGTTCCGTCGGGTCATTGTACTCAGACTTCCGGGTCCTATGGATTGAAATTCATTAGAGCGAAGGTCGAGGTGTGGTGTGGAGATATAAGGGTTGCGGGAAAAATGTTCCTCGAGGGACTTTGAAGACCGAAATGACTGCAAAAGGCATGGGTGTTTGGTGTGGGTCATGCGGGGTTATGGGATTGGAGGGCCTCAAGGGAACGGGTTGTGAGGGGTGTCGATGCCTGAAATGGCCGATAGGTTCGAGAGTTATAAGGTGAGTCATGGGGAGAACTTGGTGAGATAACCAAGCTAGCCGAGTTCAATGAGAGTTGGCAAGGGGAGTAATGTGCAGAGAGTGTAGGATTTTTGGGCCCGCAAGGAACTCACAACCTAGTACCCCGACACACTAGTTCCATGTATTTCAAAAATATCCGCAATATAAAGAACCAGACAAAAAATTAACTAAGTGTATTGCGGACTGTGCAGAGTTAGGAGGAATAAAGGCTGAACTTTTTGCAAATGGGCATCCCGACTCCTCCAGTCCGCATGATGATATCTCCTCCACACTTGTCCAAATTTGACAAATTTAATATGGTTGGATTCATATTTTTCTCCTCTTCCTAATGAAATCATTTAAAATGGAGATTAGGTGAAGTAGGTAAGAGAAAAAGGTGAAAAATTCCCAAGTCTTAAAAACACGTCCCATGTAGTTCAAATGATATTAAATGGAGACAAGGGGTTGAATTTATTCTTCCACAAGCTATAGTACAAGATGGAATGGGTTTTGTAGGGTCCTCCATACTTTTTGTAGGTCATTCAATGCCCTTTGTTGGTGGTTGAGTGCCAATTTTGAGCTCCCTCTCTCTCTCTTTCTCATATTTTGTTCCTTATATTGTAAAAGAGAGCTCATTTTGTAAAAAAGAAAAAAAAAGTGGAAAATTTGGAATGTTGCTCTCTCTTCTTCTCAGCTACTAGGTGGATTTGGAGCTCCAAGCCTCCATTTTTAGCTTTGTAATGGTGAATCATGCCTCTTTCATCTACAATGATGTATTGTGCAAACTTATGGAGCAATAAAATCAATGTCTTGTGATTATTTATTTATGCTAACTTGGTTTCCATTGCTTTATTTTTTCTTTCTTCATGCTTGCAGGTATTCTATGCATTTTATTGTTCTCATTGCAGGTTCAAATGATGTTTTTCTTATGGAAATGGTGTGTTGAATGTTGTGTGGTATGTGGTGCTTTGTCCACGTTTTCCATTCTCATTTTCCCTCATTTTTAGGCATGTTGAAGTGGCCAACACCCCTTCGCTTGGTGATAACACCTATTTAGTGTAGGATTTCCCTTTTCATGCATTCCCTCTCTCCCGGTCCATTGGAATTGGTATATTATGAGTAGTTAGTTGCATTTCCTTCCTTAGGAGTAGTTTAGTGTTAGGATTAGATAGAGGAACCAACCTTCTCTAGAGGTCCATCTCAAGTATGCAAGTCCCACAACTTGAGAGATGGTCCCATGTTAGCAAAAGGTAGGTATCTATCATTAGATAATCCTAGGGTGCTACTTTTTTGATATAACAGGTCTCTAATATCATACCCATCACCAAGGCCTCTAGAAAGTTACCTATTTGCACAAACTTTTGATACCTCAATCTTGCTTGTCCCAAAGATGAATTTCCTCTTCCTAACATTGACAAGCTCATTGATCTCACCACTGGCCATGAGATGTTCTCCCTTATGGATGGCTTCTTTGGCTACAACCAAATCCTTATCACCACACATGATTAAAAAAGACCTCCTTCATTACTCCTTGTGGGACCTTTTACTACCGTGTCTTTCCCTTCGAATTAAAATTGTAGGGGCCACTTATCAATGTGCAATGACATATATTTTCTATGACCTTATTCACAAAATAGTAGAAGACTACATTGATGATCTTTTAGGAAAATCAAAGCAACATAGGGACCATCTTGTTGTATTAGACACCATCTTTGCTTGAATAATCCAATATTTCCTTCATCTTAGGTGTCCTCACTAAAAAGCTCCTAGGGTTCATCGTTTCTATCAGGGGCATTAAAGTAGCTCCCTGTCCAAGATCAAATCCATCATCGAGATGCCTCATCCATCAAACCTCAAATAAATTTGTAGCCTTTAAGGTAGACTTTGATTAGTCCTTCATTTCATCTCACAACTTTCAGACCATTGTTGACCTTTCCATCATCTCCTTCGCAAGGATGCCCATTTCAAGTGGAATCACAATCGTCAAAAGGCCTTCGAATCCCTCAAAAAATACCCCTTATCACCACCTGTGCTTACACCTCCACGGGAGGGGGATCCATTTTACTTCTACATATTTGTTACTGATCATGCCTTGGGTGTTATTCTTGCTCCTAAAGATGAGAAAATTCATGAACATGTTGTCTATTATATAAGCCACACTCTTCATGACTATGAGACCCGTTATACCAAAGCGGAAATTTTGTGTTCCACCTTTTACTTTGTAACTCCCAAACTCTTTCATTATCTACTTAACCATAAAACTTATGTTGTCACCAAATTTAATCCCCTTAAAACTATGCACTCCAAACCATATCACCGTGACCGGATCACTTGATGGCTCATGCTCATGACTCGAGTTTGACCTTGAATTCATTTCACAAAAATATATTAAAGGAGAAGCTATCGCCCACCAGCTCGCCAAAGCTCCTCTCTTCGATATTCAATTTCCTCACAAATAATTTCCTAACGAATCTATCTACACTGTTTGTCATGGATACACTCACATCAAAATGACACTTTTCTTCAAGAAATTTAAGTGTCAGCAAGGGGGAGGTGTTGATATCATTATCATACCTCCCTGGGGACTCCTATCCCTCTATCGTTTAAGTTAAACTTCGAGTGCACTAATAATATGGACAAATACAAAGCTCTTATTATGGGTTTGCAAAGTGCTATCATGCTCGGTGTTCAAATCCTGGACATCTATGGAGACTCAAAACTCATCATCAATCAGATCAAAGGAATTTATCAATGTAAAAATGAGATTCTAAAAAATATAAAACCATTGTTGAATTCCTCTTAGAAGCCTTTGATCGTTACACCATCCAAATAGTTCCACGATCTTCTAATAAATTTGTAGACACCATGGATTCTCTTGCATCACTCATCCCCTATCAAATGACGATTCCAAACTATTTATTGTTGTGCATAGACTTGATCAACCATCCCACAATAACGAACTTCCATCTATCAACCTCATCAAAGACAATCAAACATACCTTTGGTATACTCAAACATTCATTATCTATCAAAATCAAATATACCATCTAATTTATCCAAAAACGCTAAGAAATGTTTTCTTTAATGTGCTACCCAAAATGTCATCATAAGTAATGTTTTATAGCTGTCATGGAATTCTTGAATAGCCTTGCCTATGCATGAATACCCGATATGTCATCGTAAATCCCATGAATCTGATAGGGTTATTCAAGAAGTCTATGATGACATATGTGGTGGAAAATTTAATGGTATGGTTGTCACTAAACACGTCCTACGAATGGGCTATTACTTGGCCTAATCTCAATCAAGATTATTGTGCATACATCAAGAAATGTGTTAAGTGTTAAAAACATTCCAATCTCACTCACATTCCTAGTTAGGCTTTACATCCCGCTCAAGATCTATGGCCCTTTTCATAATGGGGACTTGACCTCATTGGTCTCATCAACCCTTGTTCATCACAATGACATCACTCTATCATCACAACTATTGAATATTTCACTAAATGGGTAGAGGTTATTCCCCTGGTCTCTACTAAAGCAAATAAAATCGTTGATTTCATCTATCAACATATCATATGTCACTTCGACATCCCTCACAAACTAATCACTGATAATGGAAAATATTTCAAGAATAAGGAAGTTAAGAAATTATGTGACACATTCAACATCAAACTAAGCTTTTCATCACCTTATTATCCACAAGAAAATAGACAAGTGAAACTTCTAATAAAACACTTAACAAAATTCTTATGAAAACGTTGAACAAGAAAGCAGAATTAACATCTCCAAATCATGTTTTATCTCTGGGATTATCGAACTAACATTCATACTCCTATAAGTGCTACACTATTTTCTTTAGTTTATGGCTCCGTGCGGTCTTACCCCTTGAAATTCAAATCCCATCACTTCACATGTCCCTCAGAGATTTTATCTCTTTTGAGGATTATTGTCAAGAATGTCTAGCACAACTCAAGTTATTAGATGAACCTCACCTAAACACTCTCAAACATCATCATATCTATCAAGAACACATCAAACACGCATATAACAAACATGTTAAATAACGTGAATTCAATATTGGTGATCTTTTCCTCAAAGAAAATCAAAATGTCACTACTCTGGAAAGGAGTAAATGTGGAAAGTTTTCCCCTAACTGGATCAGTCCATATGTTATCACTCACAAGTATGGGTTAGGAGCTTATCATCTAGCTTCCTTGATGGTACACATGAAGCGAACGAAGCCTTTGAATGCTTTGCACTTGCGGCCTTTCTACTCAAGTTAACTTATCAACCATCATGATGTTAGTCACATCAAAGATCTCATTCCATCACCAACCTATCATTTTATCACTGTAATGATTTTAAATCATGTGGTCTACTCGTCACTATCCTATAATCAAAACCTTAAAGATGAGCATCATGGATATGTTCATTGAATCTTTCAAATGGAAAAATTCCTCCTAAATAGTAACCCCATAATCGTTACATCTATCCACCTTGTCTACTAATGGAAAAACATGTTACTAGACACACATGTGTAGCTTGTGCACACATCTTTACCCCTACTTAAAATGGTCTATTAGGCCTATCTTCAACATGGAAAAAAAATCAAGAATATCTATGGATGCATCCTATCAAAATATAGACTGATCCCTCGAATGAAAACTATCAAAATCAAATTGTCAAAATCATACTAATCCCTCAAAGGACAACTACCTGTCAAAAATATGAAGACATACCTCGAAGGATGGCTATTCAAAATAAAAATAAAAAAATTGTAGATCACTCCCTCGAAGGATAGCTACCCATGTCATTATAAAGGCTTCCCGTATCGATTGACCTTTCAAAATGTCAAAATATCAAAAATATCCTATGAAAGATTCTTGCATCGATCAACTTTCCCATTAAAGAAAACTTCCCACATTGATCAATTTGCATCAAAATAAAAAATTATAGCTGGGGAATGAGCTTACAAATCCATTAAAAGGAGAACCTACTCTCCCACACAAACTACATATGTCAACCCTTCCCATGTTTTAGGAAGGTATACAAATTCACTTCCATTTGTATCCAAGATCATGCATGTGACTGCTATTGTTAGTTATGTGTTAAATTTTGTTACAAGGCCAAAAAGTGCAATGCCTTCATCATACATTTTACCATTGTATTATATACGTATCAAATCCATTCTAAAAGCAAAAAAATCACATTTTTTCCCAGCCATGAAGTACATTTTGATATATATATATATAATTGTCGTATTTAAAGTCACAACACACCAATAAAAAAATTAACATATATCATGATGAACATATATACATCTAAATATCATGTCAACATCATATCTAAAACAACACGTCGAAACTATCTCAACATTGCATCAAACATCATGATCAAAACCATATATCTAATCAAACATCGTATCATAAATATCATCAAACATCAAAATAGTCAACACATGAGTCAAAATCATATATATATATATATATATATATATATATATATGATGGTATATCAATGTACATTACCATGAATCTCAAAGCTCCGTGTATAAAAGTTATACATCAATATAGGCTTCAAAAAGAGCCACATACATCAAAAATATCATAACTAATGCCTAAAATGGACATCCGTCACCCAAATGCTCCTCGAGCACCGCTCCCCTCCTCACCACTAGCACCTCAATCTAGTCCCCTACTAAGACCGCCTATATCTAGACCTCATGGTGGTTGTCCCACACTCTTTGTACTTCGTATAGGTAATGCCTGTCTCTCGCCCGATACACTGTGTAAAGCGAGGCTCACCAAGAGCCTCCGTCAAACTATCTCATCATAGTAGCCCAACTCCTCACATAACTACCGGGTAGTAGCCAAGCTAACATTACCAGTGGCCCCATTTAGCCATTAGCCTAAGCCCTCACTTCCCGTAGCTCGGATCCCAAAATCGAAGTGCTTGTAATGCCGAGGGCCTTTCTCATGACCTTTTTTGCTATTTATACCGTCTGGTCAGCCTATAGCCTATGTCACTCTACTTTTACATTGGTAAGCCATTGAATCAATCCATCTCGCTCACCAACCAAAGTATCTCTTTGCGGTCAAGGTCACCTACTTAGACAATAACGCGTCCTTTTCAACCTCTAAACACTTTATGGTATCCTAAGTGTTTCCATATCCTTTCCGCCCACCAACATCCTCACCTCCTCCACCCTCACCCTCACCACCTAACACCTAAGGATCCACCTCCACATAGGCTTATACCCGTCTATTAACCATGACAAGATGAGCTCTGCCCCCATGTAATGTAGGCCTCATGAACCATGACATCATCCATTTCCATGGGTGCACTTTGATCATCTACACCCATCACACCCTCTTTGCCTACTATGGTACGAAGCTCGTAATAGCCAGCCGGCAGCGGCATATCTACATCACCATCATCTCTCTTGTAAGAAGTAGATGCCTCGGGAACATCTTGAGTCAATCCAAACTATTGCATGGCTTGACCAAATCTAATCAACTCCCACTCCCCATCGACCTATACCCATGTATCTTGTTGGGTAGCTATAAGCTCACCCTCAATGCTTTCCACACTGGAAATCCAATATAAGGCCTCCATCTCATGTCACTATCATGTAATCCCACAAGGAGCCAACGATATTTCTCCTCACCTCTCACCACTTGGCCTCACCCCTATCTAATCTCCATCAAAAAAATTTAGTTGTCTCATCCAAAACTGCTAGGCCTTCCCATGATATACTCATTAGCCAAGCCGCCACACCGTGCTCGTAATCCCAACACAAGAATAAGAGTCCTACATCACTACCAAACCTCCGCCCTATAATCCATGACCAAAAATCCTTCTAAGTCTATGAAAGTAAGGCAGGGGCCCATGCAAAAACAATCCTCTACTCCATCATGTTCACTAATACCCTTGTCAGCATCCATGAGAACCGACCGCCAAAATATTTGGGCAAGGCATAGTAATAGATACCAATCATCATCAGGGTCATGAGTGCTCGACCCTCTCTCTTGGGACTATATAGTGCTCCATATGAAAATCCACTCGAAGAGAACTCCAACCCATCTTCCTCATCACCATACAGTATCCTCATCACCTCAGGCCTCTGTGTCTCATTAATCAAATACACCTGCTCACCTTGAATGAGAAACCTCAAAAGCCTATGTACATCCTCCAGGGTGACAAGCCATCTCCCTCGTCAACAACCAAAAAGTGCATGTAACATGATCCTATCCCTCCAACAAAGCAAACAACAAACCTGCTATCTATGGATACACTTGTAATGACGTGTCACTCCTAGGACCACATCTTCTAAGTGAGCCCAATCATCATCTAATAATGATGCTTGTACATCATTTATGATGACTGAAATCCTATCTCGTATGGTCAACTTGTCCTTAGCTGCATCCACAACATAAAAACATCCATTAGAATATCACTTAGTTGAAAATTTCATCAAATTACAACATCAAATCAAATCAAACTACATATTCATCTAGTCACTAGTGATTCATTCTAATCACTAGCATTTCATCATAAATGTAAATTTTTTTGCTAAATCACCGAGGATTCATGTGATTCGAAAATGTGCCCTTACGCAGCCCCAAATCCAAAAAAACTAAATAAAAAACACACAAAAACATAAAGAAAGGGACATACCTCGCATAGTGTGGGCCTCCTCTATCTCCTAGATCCTCGGGTAGCCTCCATTCTCCTCTTTTACTTCAAAATATCATAAGCCGAGAGATATTTATCTAAAAAAAACATGGTAATAATAAAATTTTCATGGTAACTATCGCCTATTTATAGGGCACAAATTTTCCCACCCAAAATTGCCGACTATTCTTTCAATCGCCAACAATTTCCTTAAATTGCCATCGATTCACTTTAAATTGTCAAAACAAAATATTTAATCATCCACATCATTTTAATTCAAGATCAAGTCTTCATTCTCAACACTCCTTGCCAAAATTATACATTTTTGGCCTACATGCCCTTTCAGAAATCAACAACAACTAATCACTCAAATCTTGCCTTGATTCCGTAGCCCAAACAGTCAAAGCCTACCTTTACCAAGATCCACCTCAGATTTTTATAGCCTTAGCACTGGTAAGTCATACATCTATAGGACATAAACCCTTTGGTTCCCATATCACTTGACTTCCTGGTCTCCTAAGGCCACATTTGTGGTGACATCATCATGGATAACATACCTAGTTGGGATCATTTTCCATGACTTCCTCCTACAAGTCATATGTCTATAGATTAAAAAACCCTTGGTTCTCCTATCATTTGACTCTGTGGTAGCATCAAATCCACCTTTTACGCCAATCTTATTTCGATGCCTCATCTTGGGGCATCTCAAAGAGAAACACAAACATCAAACAAACCTATCTCATTTAGTGAACTCTTTCAAAATAGTGATTATTGCACTGTGTTGCAATCATCCCCAGTTTGAGGGGGAATCACCCATCCAAACACAAGCCAAACCATCTCGATAATTTTTGTCCAATAGTTTTTCCATCACAAACCACTTGACAAAAAGGGGCAAATGTAGACACCGGGTTTTCGTCATGCGCCTAGACCCCGTACACACGTATTAAAATATTTAACCTCTCATTCTAATATATACTAAGTCACTACACTCACCCTAACCTCCCTAAAAAAATCCTAACCACCTATAACCCATCCTAAACCTTTTTATCCCAACTATCCAACTCCCTAACCACACCTAAAATCTTCTCTAACCTTCTACCCTTGTCCCCATACCCGAAACCTTCATTTTGGAAGTGGTTAAAACCACTTCCAAATAGATTTCTCCACATTTCCCCTGATGATTCCAAAAATTACCCACAATTATAAATATAAGCATACAACTCCTATTTTAGGTATCTTCAATATTGAATCCTCGAAAGCACCACTAAAACTCTGTCATTCCCCCAATCTCCAAAGCTCTACAAAAATCTCTCATGCCTCAACAAGCCACACCACTTCATCTTGTGTAGTCTCTTTTATCAAATCAATGCATTTTATCATTTGTTATCTATATATCTTGACTTAATCTACCTATTTGAAAGCATGTTTGTGTTGTAGATGACTATTCCAAGTCAATCCCATCCAATAAAAACATTTACGATCTTTCAATCGTCCAAAACTATTTGTGTGGGAGAAGTTTGACATCCTCCATGATCTCACTTTGTGCGCCATCCAATTTGCACCGAACCTTGAGGATATCAAGGAAAAGTTCAAGATCCTTGACGAGATCCAAGAATCAATTGAAGAATATTGGTATGATTACTTCAAAGATCTCAAAATCACTAAGACCTTAGCTTGGTCCGCTTATGAAGTTGAACATGATCTTCCCTTCCATCTTGAGTTTTAGCTTCCTTATCTTGCATCGTCCATATTGTCATTATCTATCTTACTATCTTTATCAACACAACTTAATTGTATCAAAACAAGTTGACATCCTTCAAGGAAGTCCTTTGGATTCTTGGAATCGGCCTTTATTGAGCAGCTCGTTGTCCTATTTATCTAATATCTCATGTCTAGTGGCTTTGTTTACATGTCTCCTCATTCGGCGAAAGGAGTGTTTCTTCGAGTCTACATCCCATGATCCCGACATTACGATGCTCACGCATGTATCAGTAAACCCTGCTATTTATGAGTTTTAGGTACCTTTTTGCACTTGATAACACTAACCAAAAACTACCTAATACACCATTCATCTAAATGTTCGAGTATTTGTGCATTGTCTTTTTCACCGATGGATCCTTGTTTGAAATTCCATCAAATTCAACAAGAGTTGATTTGACATGCCAAGGCTGAAATTTTGTTGAAGGAGCTCCTAGTTGGAAATGAATTCATCTGCAATGACACCTATGTTTGATAAAATCTTCCAAATTTTTTTTTATAGGAGTTCGGTCCAACAAAAAGTTTGGAAAGATGTGGAAGTACGAGGAGGAACCTAAAAAATCTAGGAAAGATGCTCACAATTGCTGGAATTGAACATAGTTTCCATTTATCCCCATTACATAGCTTATTTTAAGACCACATCCTTTACTTCAATAAGTGTTAGGGATTCCATTGCTGTAGGTATTTTTGTAGACGTTGATAAGGAAAGAAGGTTCATGATCACCAACATCTGATTTGATGACTCACCTAAACACTTTCTTACCAACATTCAAGGAAACAAAATATTTGTTGCAAAAAAAGAGAGGCAATTTATGTAACATAAGGCAAGTCTCTTGTGTAATAATATCATGTTTAACTACACTTTCAGTAAGCATTTTTTGGAAGGCAATATGATTTGATTGACCTAGTGTGATACTATATGAAATCCTTGAGAGAATTTAATGTTAGGATTCAGAGCATCGTTTTGCTATGGAAGCATATTTTTGTACTTAGCTTAGTATAACATGTTTGGAGAGTACAGTTGATAATCAACATTGGCTCTCCATATAGATGACATTGGCTCAACGAGCGAGCTACTAGAGAGGTCGACGAGCAGAGCTAGGATGGCCATCTTGGTTCCCATCTTGATGAGATGGGGCCAAGTTGGGCCTAAAACAAAACTTTCACCACCTTTCAAAAGTATTAAAAACTACACTCCAAACTTGAATTTCCATTTGCACTCGCAAATAAACACTTGTAAAACACACAAAACCCAACACACTACCCAAACACAAAGGACCTAAAATAATGCAAGTAAAACACAAAGTAAAGTATTAAAAACTTACACATGAAACTAGAAAATCACAAAACAGAAAGTAGTAAGCAACAACCATAGTGAGTGACACAATTCCAAACCATGAGCTCTGATACCATGTGAGAGTGAGGAAGCACAAAGATCAAGAAGGAATACATGCACATCAAAAATTTGCACTTGAATCGAGATGTGAAGTAGCTCCAAGATGAAATCAAGAATTCAATCACAAGAATGTGCATGCAAAGAAAACAGGTCTACTCATACTCATATATCAAAATGAAAAGGTACAAATAAGAGTGTTGTATAACTCCCAATGTAAGACACATCATACCTCCATAAGGGAGAAGAGGAGTTACAATCCAAAAATGGAATGTAACTCCTATATGATGCACACTGACACAAATGAGAAATTTTATGACAAAACTTGTCATATAACTCCTAATGACAACTAATGACCTATGATCTCACCTAAGTGAGAAGAATCACCTTGTGAGATGTAAATTTACATAACTAATAAATAAAAGATTAAAAAAACCCCTCACACTAAAAGTGAAGTTTACAATTTGGTGGACATTTCACTTTGCATTTGCAAAGTCAAATCTCCACCTCCATGTGCAAAACCCATTTAAATCTCCATTTCCCCAAAACATAAAACTTCAAAAATATCAAGTGCGGCATGTGAAACCTCTTAAACATTTTCTTTTCACCTATCATGTCCTCCAAAACCACCTTTGTGCCTTAACTTGCTCAAAACTTGTTTTGCTTGTATCTCTTGATTCCTTGGTCGAATCCCACCCAAATTTTAACCATGTGATCCTCTCCAAAACACCTTGACATTGATACTAACACCATTGCATATGGTGGGGTATTTTATTTTCCATGATATCTTGAATTTTTTCAACTATTTCAACCTTGTTTTAGTAAAAACCATTCAAATTTATTTTGGTCATTGTGAAAAAACCACACGTAGGAAGCTTGTCAAACTTTGCCAACAATCTCCCCCCATAAAAACCTCTATTTTGAGCTATCATTCACATGCTATGATGAAGGAATGCATGAGTTGTGATTAAAACTACTTTTACCTCCAAAACCACTTAGAAACCCCTTTTTCACTAGAATTTTTTCATCATTTACTCCCAAACTCGTGAGATATATTTTCCAAATCTGGAGCATTGGTTCCCCTCCTCCATACCTCTCCAATGAATCAAAAACTGATACATTTGAATAAGTATTTCTCTTGGAACAAAGGACTGGATTTTTTACCAATACTCCATTAAACCCATTTTTCAAGCTTCCTTCCTAGCCAAAAATTGTTTTCCCATTTCTTGTTGTTCTTAACAAGGGATCATCACCAAATTCGAAATTATCTTCATCTTGGAAATACCTTTCCAACGAATTGAGTCTCATCCAATTTGGATTTGTTTTTCCCTCAAAATGTCCTAAACGAGAATTCAGTTGTTAAAACCATTCAAAATCTCAATTTTTTGTAAACCATCTCAGAATCGTGTTTCACTTACTCCATTGAATTCCACCATCATTATCAAGCCTGTGAAACCAAAAAATTATATAATGAGGTTCCATTATGTCATAGATGAGCCCATTTTAGTCTTATTTTCTTAATACCTGGACATTGTAGACAACAATGTGGAACACATAGACTTCGATGATCCAAGCAGAGGATGGAAGAAGAAACTCACACTATTCTAGCTGACAAGATCTTCCATAGTGGACTCTACCAAGCAACCAGTTCCCTTTCGAAATCTAGGACAATGATTTTATCCTCACTGTGCTAATAACTACAAAGCAAAGCCATACTATTGTTGTGGACGATGGCTTCATAAGTGCCATATTGTCTCTTGAAGGAATCTCAAGATGCCTTTACATCCCAAGACCTAAGAATGTAGTAATCCTAAGCAAAGAGGATGCATTGATAGAGTTGGACAGGAAATAGTCATGTCTACAAGGAGTGAAAATAGGAAATTGGATGAAGACCCCTCACAAACTTTTTCATCTTCCAAAGTCTCTTTCTCACTTTGAGTTCATTAAAGACATCTTTAGTTGCATTATTTTACTCAACCAACTCATGGGAGAAGCATTGTCCAAGAAGTTTCATCTGTGGATGTCTCAATTCATGTTGATGGCCACCAAGGAAACCCAAAAGATAGATTAGAGTCATATTATTAGTGATAATCTGCATTCTCAGTTGGTCAACCTTGAAAAGAAGAAGAAATTCACCATGGCTTCCTATTATGTATACACCATTCCAGCTCTACAAAAGTGGTCCGGCAAACTCCAAAGAGAAATATCCCAAAGGGCACATTGGTATACCATATCTACCCACAATTCACATTAAAGGAATACAAGAGATACTACGGTAGGGTTAATGACATCTTTGTAATGCATGTAATACAAAATTGAAGGGTGATACTAACCACAGGTTGTCATATAAGCATTCATGCTAATTAATAAGTATGGAAGATACTTCTCACACTTTAAGAAATTGTCCTACATTCATGTTAGAGGATTTGACAAAACTCCACTAAGGCTTCCATGGTACCCAAGCAACAAATTGGTTCTCATTGAGTTGTGTAGACAACTATTTAAAGTGCACCTTAAATGCCATGAAAGAAAGATGAAAGGAGTGACATTCCCAATTTAGCTAGGATTTACTCTTGTAGAAACTCAAAAATGCGGGAAATATAGAAGCTTCTATGGGATTCTTAAACTTAAATGTTTATTTGAGTAGGAGATCATTTGATAACAAACAATATATGGAGGAAGAACACAAATATCTCAACGATGCCCCATCATCCCAAAATAGATGACTATTGGGAAGACTATGTAGATGAGAAAGAGGTCTAGAAAAGAGACTTCTTTAGGATGACAATGCAACAAATGAAGGATTTATGAATTGAATGGATTTCTAAAGACATTGAAGATGGCGAAAGTGAAATTTTTGAGTCTGAATACTTGAATATCATTCACTTTAAGCCCATCCCTCATGTAGATTGATCAATAGTGAAGCATATTGACATCTTGAGTCATGCATCATCTGTTCTTTAGAGGTCAAAGCAATGGTTCCTCAAAAAGGTGCATGAGCGTATCCACAATCCTACACCTTACATGAAATTGGAGAAACCAAGGAGTAAGGTGTACATTAGAGAATTGAGAGGCCCAAAGAATGATAATGCCCCTTAAACAAGGAGAGTTCTTTTGCAGACATCTCCAAAATCTTTACTTGAATCTCCTCGCAGAAAGTTGTCGGAAGAAGAACTGACTCATGTGATCTCGAGCTAGGACCGTTCATCGTTTCTCCTATGAGAAATAAGTCTAAGTCTCTTGAGTTTCCCATGCAGTCATCTCAAATGTATCTCATGCCTCCAACACAATCTCACATGGGCAGTGATCATAGATCCTCACCAAAGAAAAATCAAGAAGTGGTCTTAGTTTCTCTTACAAGTCGCCCAACGATGCATGCTTCATCTTTATTTCATAGTCACATGTTCTCATGGGTTCAGGATATCATCAAATATTATCAACGCACCGTGGACAAGGAAAAGACTCCAATGGTTGAGATATCTCCTGAACTTTGGAAGCTCACTCTTACTCCCCAAAAGGCCAAGATGAATTCTCGACTCAACCGATACTTCAGGGCCGCATTCTTTGAGTTTTCTCACCCTAGAGTGGATAAGGATGAAGCTAGATGAGGATAATTGATTATGAAATGACTCGGTACCCTCTTAGAGAATTAGGTCCTGAGTGATATATCCACAATTTTGAGCAAATCTCTATTAAGCTAATTGCCCAAACAAGAGAAATTGAATAAAATTGAGAGCAATTGTAGAGCCAACTATATACATTGACTTCATATGTCCAAACCTTCTTGGACCCTGATGCTCCTCCTCTTGCCCTCTCCAAGTCAATTACTCCTCTAAGCAAGATTGACTCACATGCAGTTCAATAATTCAAGTGGCTTGGCAAAGATGATTAAATTGTGGGTTGATTCCATCGTACACAAGGGATGTGAGCTTCTCTCAGATATAATCAAGATATTCAAAATCGTTGTCTTGTTAACTAAGAAGGTGCAAGATGTCTTTTCCACTATCAAAAATGAAGCTGACCAAAGGAATGATCTCCTTCCGATCATCCGTGAAATGAGCACCTGCAGTCCTAGGTTCGCTACTTGATAGAAGGTGTTCCTAAGCCCAGAAGACAATTGTTCTCGCACATGGATGAGGACAATTGAATGGAAGATGAGAGCCCTCATTGAGGCTATTGAAGATTGTCCACATCATCAAAATCGAGGTCGAGAAATCAAGGAGGAAATCAATGATCATTTGAGTAGGATGAGGTGTCCTTCATTGCACTCTAAGTCCATGTCACTGGATGAACTCCGAGAGCACTTCAAGAACATTGTAAGGGGTAAATTATATGATTTGTGATTATGCGGAAATGACCTCATGGACACTTTTTCTTAGATAAGATCAGTCATTTCCGATGCAACTCAAAAGATTCCGAAGTGGCTTAAGCATTACAAGGTAATCCAAGGAACACCGATCATTGGTTGGATATCATCACCAATACTACCATCCCTTGTGGGAGGGAAGTTCCAAAAGTAATTTTCAGGTTCAATGTGGCAATGAAAAGTCAAAAGATCTCTCTAGTGTGGCATATCAAAAGAGCTTCTTCTTCGAGTGCTCCTTCCATCAATTGATGTCTTCTTCTTCTTCTCTCTTTCTCTCACATTCTTGCATGTAACAATAAACTTTTCCCAAAGGTAACTTATTTTTTTCTAATTCTTTGTTGGGAAAAGCACTTTTTCTAAAAAAGTAACTTAAGTCACTTCCTTTCCACTTTTGTAAAAGTATTTTTCTTAAAATAAGGAAAAGTTTCTTATTCTGGAAAGGAAGGTGAACAATCATGTAGGAATGCGAAGAGTCACAAGTTTTTGGGCTATATATTTAGGCCCTCTCTCTATTGTAAAGGATTAATTTTTGCTCCTTCTATAGCATATTGTTATTCTTCTCCTCCTATCTAGTGCTTTCCTCCATTTTCTCACCATGTACTTAGTCGAATGTATATCAACTTTTGTAAGGGATGAAAGGATTTGAACTTTTTGCCATGGAATGAGAATTATCGATGAAACTTTGTGTTAATTGATGTTGTTTCACGATTCTTACACGGTTGTGTATGTTTACATGTTTCTTCTTGTTGAGATGGATGTTATTTTGAGTTATTGGTTAATGGAATCATGTTGTGCTACCATCAACAAAGCTCGCTCTCTCGTTTCCCACTATTTCCTCACATTTTCTCCTCTCCGTCTCATACATTCTACCCTCTTTAACTGTAGTTGCAAAAATAGATCACAACAAGGGTGTTTCTACACTTTCTTTGGTTTTCGACCAACCCTAGAAGATAGAAATAATGTACATAATTTCTAGATTTCAATAAATGGGAGTCGTCTGTCTTGAAGCGGAGGGACTTGGTCCTATGAGCGTTGACAAAATCCCTATTTTGTCCTTGACACAATATTTCACCAACACAACGAAAGTGGGGAATTACTCACCGGAAGAGTGATTGTGATAATACATATCATCCCGAGCTACAATTCATATCTTCCTCTAGCGAATATCACTTGTAAATTTTTTTGTTGTTATTGAAGATCAGATTTTTCTAGTCATCTTAGGCTTAGTGCCAAGGTTTGAGGGGCATCCACACTTTGTCCAAGTTCATCTGGGGGCATGATCCCAACTTCATATCTCATTTTTAGTATTTAGGTCTTTACACTCAACAAGAATTAATCGCTCAAAGATTTTTGTGAGCTAAATAACTTCACCAATAGACCAATAACTAACCCACTCACTTAAACTTTTCAATAAATTATGCACTCAGAATATTCATGACCACGAGAGATTCTTTCAAGATATAATCATTGGTGGTTTAGTGACTTGATTTGACATCAAGTAATTATGATGAAGGAAAAACTTGCAAACAACATCACTTTTCTAGTTGCATCAACTCCAATATTTATTCATAAAGTAATTGTATACTTCCACCACGGTGGCCATGATGATGCAGTCATGGAGAATTACAAACTGTAGAATCTCCTATGCCATCCTCAACCTCCTCATCTTCTTATATGAGTATATGTTTGCCTATTGTGCGAACGTAGTGAGGGATAGGCAATACGCCAAGCATAGCCGAAAGACAGAAAAACTCACTCAACTTCCACCTATTGAGATTGTTTATAAACCAACAATGATCACAAAAAGATCACATATATCTCCTATTTACATTCATAAAATACCATCCTCAAAACATTAACAACAATATATTTCCATCATTGTGGCCATGGTGATGCACTCATGGGGAATTACTAACTGTAGGACCTGGTATGCCATCCTCAACCTCCCTGATCCTCTTGTATGAGTATGTGTTTGCAACATACAAATAACCACACAGATTTATGACACCAAGCACAGTCAAAAGCCAGTAGAAATAACTCAGCTTACACCTATTAAGATTGTTTGTAAACCAGCCATGGTCACCACCTCCTCTGCTAGTGATTTTATCAACTATGGTGATCAAAAGACTGCTGATGAAACTAGCGACTCCTATCACACTTAGAAAGAAGGAAATCCCCAAGCTTCTCATACTGTCAGGAACTTGATCATAAAAGAATTCTTGCAGTCCTACCAGAGTAAAAACATCTGCTATTCCAATCAAAACAAACTGTGGGGTCAACCAAAAAATACTGAGAGGAATTGTAGTTTTTGGCCTATCAAGCAAGCCATGGGATTTTGCTGTGTGGATCCTTTTGATTTCTATCAAAGCTGCACTTACCATGCATAGAATGGAAAACACCATGCCAATGCCAATTCTCTGAAGAATACTTATTCCTCTATGATGGCCTGTGATTTTTTGGGCCATTGGTACAAGTAAAGTGTCATATATACTTATGAAAATAAGTATTGAAATGGAGGAAAATGCCAGAAGAGAAGCTGGTGGGATCTGAAAGTGGGGTCCCATGTTCCTGTCCATGGTGTTTCCCTGTTTTATGAAGAATGTTGTGCTCTGTGCTACAGTGATTCCGAAGATTATGCAACAGAACCAGATGGGTACCATCTTCAATATGAGTTTGGTTTCCTCTACTTGAGTTACCGTGCAGACCATCCCTGGATTTGGCTGTTTGTTTCCCTGTGTCCAATTTGGTTCAGATAAATTCATCATTATAGCTGCTTTATCCAAGAACCTGGAGAACACAGCAAAGAACGAATCAGATAACAGATTTTTGGGTCCAACTGCACAGCAGGACTGTTCTAGTCAATAACAGAGAGAATGATGGAGACGTTGATGATTTCCCTATATTTAAAAAACATTGAGCACACAAGATAAGGTAAAGATTGGTTTCAAGTAATGGCCAAGCGAGGGCAAAATTTTAGTGGTGAATTTTTGTAAACTCAGTGAATATTAAGGGGTTTTGGAAATTGGAAATGACAATTTTTCAAAAGTTGGCTGCCGCCCAGTTTACCTAAACTTTCGACAGACAGGTCGTTTGTATGCATCAGTTGGCCTACTATTTACACTAAAAATGAACGTATGCATGTATTTTAATGGAAGCCATAGGAAACCAAGCCTTACAAATCATATGTATGTTTTTCCCTAGGATAATGTGGGAATAAAGGTGGTAGAAAAAAGGCTTACTGAAAACTGTCTGTGTGTGTTAGCCGCCTCTGCCCTGATTTCAAGGACCCGGCATCCCAATTCTCATAAAGCAATCCCATGTTTGAAGGAAGGTTTTCCTTTCTATTCCTTACAGCAGCAACAATGACCTGCAAAATGGAATTTATAGGGCTTCCTCCAGGAAGCTTATCTCTGTAAAATGGTGTCCCATATAAAAACAAAAAATTTCTGTAGCCATGGCTATTGGAGGGATCCCAAACCCAACTCCCCAGCTTATATTATTCTGAACATATACAACTACTGTGACAGCCATTAGAGTGCCACAGCAAAGCCCAAAATACCACCAATTAAAGAAGGAAGCCTTCTTAAGCTTTTCATCTTTATCCTCTTCATTGAACTGATCCGCACTAAATGCTTGCAAAGAGGGCTTGTGCCCCCAGTGCCAACAGTTATCAAATACAAGGCTAAAAAGAAAACGGCTCTCTTCCCTGCTAGTTCTTTACTGCAGGGTTCTACACATTCTCCTGGCCTCAAAGCTGAGAGGGATACTGAGAGTGTCAGTAAAATCAATCCCTGAAACATGTGTTTCACACAACAATTCCTATAAGTCAGAACATTGATGCTGCAAAGTCTTTCCTTCTGGTTTTTCAAAGCAATCTAGAAAGAAATCAGATATGGTTCTACACAAATATCCCTTAAAATCTCACCATGAGATAAACTGTTGAAGAAACCAGGACTGCCCAGTATCTGCCACTGTATGCATCTGCTACAAAGCCTCCTAGAAGAGGCATAATAGTCGTGACCCCTACCCAATAGTTGACAATCTTGACAGAAGCTGCAACCCCTTCATGCATGACCGAGGTTAAATAGATGATCAAATTGGAGCCAATCCCATAGTATGTAAGCCTCTCGCTGACTTCAACTCCTGCAAAATTCAACAATTTGTTAACATTTCTGCATTGATCAGATGACCTATTCCATGGGGCAGAACTGATTAAACATCTGATTATACATCAAAATTCGCAAAAGTCGGTATGAATGACAACATAAAACACATTAAGGCACCATGCTATTAATAATAATAATTGTTTTATAGTTTGTGATGTGGGGCGACCTGTTTTCAGGTGTGCAGGCCACTGAAAGCATATGGGACTATCTCATACTACCAATATGCAGGAGGCACCTAACTGTGCTGACAGCATATTGGATTAGACTCAAATATGATTGAATCTCCACGTCGAAAAAATACTCTCCTAAGTCAATTAAATCAGATGTCATCAGAATCCTTGCTTTCTTATGCAAGACTCCATGATTTAATCCTTACCAATGATAAACAGAGAAGCCCTCCATCCACCACTTTTTGTCTTAAGAACAGGCCTCCTCCTGATGTCCACAAACCCATCATTGACCCACTGTAATTGGCCATCACTTTCCTTTGCCTGCGATGATGGATTCCAAAACTCCAACCAGTCCTCCAAATAAAAGAATCCCATAGCTGCAACTTCAATCAGAGCATCAGCAGGGAAATTGAAATACTATTTCCAAAAGGAAAAATCACAATTAATATTCCAAAGTTTCAACTGAAAAATTTCAAAGCAAGATACACATGAGTGTCACAGACACAAACTAATCAGTATCCTGGATCAGAGTAACAGGTTACACTCCAAACTTCCTAAAATTCAACAGATATTGAGTAGCAAGAATTTCAATCATTTTTTTATCAAACTTGTTTTCAATCTCCCACCAATTGAACTAGAACTTCATCGATATCTTCTAGTTAAGGTGGTGGATTATTCAAACACCACCAAATATTTAGGTATTTATCATTTTACTCAAAGAAGAATCCAAATTGGAACTGTAAATGGGTGTTCTTGGTTGACTTATTCTCCATTGTATAAATGCACTTGTCACCTTAGTTATTGAAAGTATATTTTCTGGTGAGAAACTCTGTCATTAGGTGTCATTAAGAGAATTGTTTTGTTTAGCTGGGTGGAGATTATTTTCCAAGCGATTCGCTGCCGATAAACAAGTAGAAATTATATTTTGGGGAACAAACTCCTAATCGGAACTTCTAAACTTGTTAAATATGATTATTTGGAGACGAGAACCCTGCGGGATTGGGATTGGGAATCGGGATTATCATGTGGACATTGTTTGTTATTTGTCTTCTTCATCATTAATTAGCACCAAGGATGTCTTACTAACCTGGTTAAACACGGCTTTAGAGAGATTTTATAGTTATACTTAGTATTAAAAGTTTTAATTATGCTTTACATATTTAATTTTTTATTGATTATAATTTATTTTTACAAGAATTTTTAATGTAATAGAACATTTAATTTAAAAGCAATATGTAAGATTATTCAATTACTAGAGTTGGTTTACTTGATTTTGGCCATTATTTTAGGTGGTTTAAGATATGGGGTAGACTCTCCATTTATTAATGGGGTAATAAATAGTCTATTATACTCAACACATATATTATTGGGGGTTAATCTTATATTTGGGAAGAATATTAAATATCAAAAATACTTATTCTAAATAGTTAATATTGTCACAGGCAATTGTAAAATATTAAATACTTTCCATATTAATTGTAAAACATTAACTTTCCATATTTCTAAAATCTACATTTTCTTTCCATCATTATGAGGGGCCAAACCTTTCTCCATTGAATTATCCTCATCTTTCAACTCCAAATGAGGATAAGACAACCAAGTTTTGGGTATGGCGGGCAATCTTCTTTTTCCTTTTTGGTTGTCGCTTGAGTTGTGGACATGAATATTGAAAATGCTCTATTTGCTTACAAATCCTACAACAAAAAGTCGTGTTTTTCGTAGTCCATGAACTAAGACCATTGCATTTCACCATGTTTTAATACCATCTTATATGGTAGTCTTTATAAAGGTCTACCTTCGTGCATATACGAGCATAAGTGCACAATCCCAATTTTGTTCGCTCGATATCTATTAATATGTTTCTCCAAAATTTTCCAATACTTTCCAAAACTTTAAGATGCCAAAAATTAAGGGGTGGATTTGGAAGGAAAACCCATGCCAACATTTTGGACAATATCATTGTGTCCGGGTTAAAGCCAGAAACCATGGAGTCAAAAAAGACCTCACTTTTCCGAGAACTAGGGTTGCTCATTTCAAAAACGATTTGCAAATCTTCCATTTAAGGAAATTGTGCAATGAAAAATCCTTTGGAAAAAATGAACTTTACAGAGCTTGGTCCTATTTGTGAAAAGCCATTGATATAAGTCTATAGAGCGGGGCAAAAACCCTTTAACCCTATAAATAACTACAAATTGTTCATAGTGTTGACACATTTCTTCAATTGTCTCACTTGAAATTAGCATGTTAAGCACCTTGTCCGCTTTATCCACCATATATGGGCTTGGTGCTAAGGTAGAAAATGCAACCTTACTCTTTGTTGCATTAACAAAAAAATCATATTTAGAGGCATTACACCCCAAAAGATCCTTCATCGCTTGCCCCGCCTCCGAGATCTACTATCTCCTCCATTGAAACCTTTCCCTCGTCCCTAGCCACAATTGTTATAAAGACTTGGAAAATAAACCCTAACAATCATTAAAAGATGCAGATGCCACTTCTTTTAGATCAATTTTAGACTTATATGATAGACTAGTAAGATATCATAGATCCAATGATCTATATGGTCTCGCACCCATCACGAATTTCTTCACCCCTTTAGATTATCAAGAGTGTTTTCTAGAGTAACATACCATCCTCTTTTTATCTTCTATTCTCCCCTCTCTTCTTTACATTGTTTCTTTCATAGTCCCATGGATTAATCTTGGTCGTTGATGTGGTGTTAGCCATAAACTTGAGAAAGTTTCTTTTCTAGGGTTTTCAAATGTGGAACCCTCTTGTTGTTTGTTAAGCTTTATTTATGGAATTGTTAGTGCAAATTCATAGCACCCCCAAATGAGTTATGGATATGCTTTTCTAAGGCAAAGTCATTTGGTGTGATTGCACAACATTGAGCTTTCCCAAAGTGTGGGACCTTTGCAAATGGGGAAAGCTCTCCAGAGAAGGCTGGTTCCTCTTCCTAAACTACCTGCCACAAGCTATTCCAATGTAGGCAAGCTAATCTAACCTAATCTAACTTCCAAGGAGACAAGGAGAGGAAGAAAATAAGGAAAAACAGAGCCTACACTAAAACGATGATACACCAAAGAAGGAAAGTGTTGATTATCTATCAAAACTGCCATGGAACAAGAAGAGGTGAGCAATGGAAAGGATGGACAAGTGCATCACAGACCAAAGATGGATTTCACACATAAAATGTTCCAAAACTCCATGAACACAAACTCAAAACCTGCAATGAACATCCAAACATGCAAAAATACCATGTAATGAAGAGAGGTAAGGAAAACAACAAAGAAAACGAGCCAAGGATGGACAAATGCATCACAAAAACATGTTTTTATTGCTAAGAATTTACACAGTGCATCATTTCATGGGTAAGAGGCAAAAATGCCATTACAGAGCAGGGGAGGAGGTTCAAACTCCATTTTCGACCACGGGAAGAAAAGAAGGAGAGGCAGGAAGAAGGATGAACAATCTTTTTTAAAAAGAGCCAAAACTATCTTTTATCTCCTAACATAATGAAGGAAATGAGAAAACGCAGAAAATTGATTTTAAAACTCCAACCACCAACAAGATCCATTTAATTATCCTACAAAATGATGGGTTTCCATGAAAAATCCTATACTTCATCATACATTGCTTCAGCAGCAAGAAAGAGGCCCATACTTCATTAATTTTGGTGGTTGGGGTCGTTTTCTACAATTTTTCCATGCCAAAGACGTTTTCCCATTTTTCTCCCACAAAACTCCATCAAAATTTAAAATTGAAGTGTCCATCGTGTAGAGGATTTCAACAACTTTCCATTGATACCAAAATCGTGAAAATCGAGCTTTAGATCGAAAGATATGGCCTTTTGAAGATTTAGGGCAAACAAGGCAAAATTAGGGCAAAAATCGGGTCGGCGGGCAAAAACTTGAACTTTTACCTTTTTGCAAAATTGGGAAATTTTCCCAAAATTCTCCGCGGCCCCAACGCTCCGAGACACGTGGCATCTTTTGATTGCTGCGGTCTCAAAATCACATTCTGCCCATTTTGCCCGCAAGGGCAAATTTTTCCAAGGTCTTCCGCCAGTGAATTCCCCGCCGCTGATGTGGACACGTGGCACCCTGTGATTGGCCATGGGGATGCGGTTCTATTTTTGCCTTTGACACATTTTGACCAAAAGCCAAAAACTTGAAGTTCTCTCCGCGCCTGCTACTCCGCCTTGACACGTGGTGCATCTTGATTGGTTGCGGGCCTCAAACAATTTATTTTACTCTGCGGGCTTTTGGGCCGAAATTTTCCTTTGAGTTTTTTTCCCAAAAGGGCTAAGTGCCAAAAATTTTCCCGCAGGTCCGCCTTGGAAAATTTTCCCTCCAAACTCCGTCGAGCCATAACTCAAAAAATATGAGTTAGGAGGACTTCTTTACCTTTTTGGAAAGGGGAAGAAATTATCTATCTGTTGAAGCCATTTCCAAAATATTTTGAGTGCTTGCGTGTGTGTAAAAATTGAAGTTGAAGCACAAGGGAGGAAAGAATGAAGGCAAGTTATCCAAAATAAGTAGGGGCTCATTTTGGATAATAGGAACATACCGCCATTGTGGGAATTTTAAGACATGTTTACATTAAATTCAAAATTATTACCACCCTTGGGGTGGATTGATCCTACAAGTATGGATTTCATCCAACTAGGGGCAAATCTAGTTGCAAAAAGGCATAGAAAATGACACCCAAGAGAGATCAAATTTTTGTTCCAAAAGTATACGACAACATAATGAGTTTATAGCTCCTTATCCTTATAATGTTTTTTTGAATATTGATTTTGTTGAACCAAATGTTAAATTGTATGAAAATAATTTTCCTATTAATTATATGTTAATTGCATCCCCTCGAGGACAATCCCCACACCCAAATAAAGCACCATTGGGAGACCAATGGGATTCGTGTTTTTTGAGTTAAAACCTCCTCAAGGGAGTTTACCTATTTTCCCTCAAGGAAACCTTACAAGTGCAATATTTTCTCAATAATTCAATTTGGTAATTATTGCAAAATACCCTCGTGGTGCTTTCACTTTAGACCGAGGATTTAGAGTCACCAAAAATGTCCCTTAAAGTCCATGTTTGGGTCGAGATTCCCGCCTCCCGGTTCCTCTATATTATTTTATACTAGGGACTCTTAAACTTATTGGATGCATTATATGTTACAAATTTGGACACTTTTATTCTACTAGACAAAACAAATGAGTTTGTTTTGAGGTTGACCTCGTGAAATACTTGAAAGAGTCTATTTATATCCATGTTGGTTATAAGAACTTTATGTAAAAGGTTATATATATCAATCTTCCTAACACATGTTTATGCTTTGTAAAGTCCCGACCATAGGATTTTTTACTATCCCCTTTGGCCTACTCTAAGGTGGTTGTCACACCATCACTAGTTGAAAAGTAAGTGGTAATAGACAAACGATGGTTGGACCATCATGTCTAACAAAACATCCTCCAATAGGAAAATAAACCCTAAATACGCCAACAAATTTTCCAATGAAAAACCTCTACCAAACACCTAAAAAGTATAGAACATTCTTCCAACTCTTGTGATGGTTACCTTGTCCAGATATGTCTAATCATCCTTCAAAGCCAAGTTTCACAAGGTAACTACATGGATTTGAATGTTTTCAAGGTTGGTAACTCTACGACGATTGTTCAACCCTCTCAACACTCTCACACTCCACCTCAAGGTGGGAACAAATCACCTCTTGGAGATAACGAGGCTAAACATTGGTCCATTTCCATCAAAGATTATATTTTTCAAACCAACACCCTCTTTTCATTAACAATTTTGTTGCTCTAGAATATGCCACATAGTTCAAAGTCGACAAGGGATCTCCGCATGGAAGAGTTTCCTAATGAATTTTATATCTTAGAATGGAAGAGATTTCACGAGTCCTCATGAAAATTATCTCCGTGCTTTGCATATCATCGATTGAAATCTATAATTTTTTAATTTGTAAGAAATTAGGATTTTAGGTTTTGCAATTCATACTTATTTGAAATGTATTTCATCGGATGCCACACATTTTCAACCTCTCATGAAGATGGTTGTGGTTGTGCTAGTATTTCAATCTCTAACAATTTTACCCTCGATTGTTACATTGAGTGAAAATCAGTCATATGGAGTTGTTTGGGTCTTTTTTGATGTTAATGGGCTCTCTTTTGGCATCATTAATGTTTATGCTCCTAATGATGGCCTAGAAATATATATGGCGATAGTTATTCTATAATTTTCCATTTGCTTACTCAATTTTCTACTATAAATCCAATATGATGGAGCTTCCTAAGGAAAAGAGGGTTCCTTCCAAAGACATTAATGTACGGGAGAATATAAAGTGTGGTTTTATTGTAAAATATTTGGGGTTGTCATACCCTCTATTCTCGACGACAAGGATTTACTTCCCACCTTGCCTTACACAGTCTAATTTATAGGTCATAACTAATAGGGTTCTTAAAAGACATGATCATGTTATTCTTTTTGAGTAACATGTGTTTGAATTTCATATCCCCAATAGGATTATTGTCACTATCCATTAAGATACTATGTTTTCCAATCACATTCCCATCGCCTTCTAACCGGTGTTAGGAATTTCTCAACTCATTGCTTGTCATGGTAGTTTCTCAACTCTTCCACCTCAATAGGGAAACTGGAGAGTGTAACCCATTCAAAGTTTATTGTTGGTCCCTTTTAGTAGTTTTCATTAGAGTAGGGAGGCATCATGGTGGTTAGTTCTCCATCATTTGTGTGGGGTATCATGACGCCTTTAGCTTTACAAGAAAATTCTTAAGTACAATATATGAGTGATCTATGTTAGATCATACCGTGAGAGACTTCTTTGGTTTGAGTGTTTTCCTCCAATAGATGATATGTCGCCTTCCCAAGTGTTGTTATGCCTCGTACTTAACTTTCATATTACTTATCTTTGATGTGTTCAATAGATTCTGCTAATATATGATTGTTACCTATAATATTTTGTAACGCTTTTGAGACACATGTTTCTTTTAACATACAATTTAAAATATACATTCTAATTAACTACCCTCTCATTTTATTTTAATCTTTTAATCAATATTTTGATGGAACACCAAAACTTAACCTTTAAGAGACATTACTATTAAAATTTAAACATCATCATTTTAATAATAAATTAAAAATTAACTTTAATATTTTAAATCTAATTTTTAAAATTAATTATTTAAAATTATAATACTTATTTTCAATAATAAGATTATGATTATTATTACTAATAATTGTAATCATCGACAAATGTGAAATGTGGACTTCTTTCATGTTTTCCATTACGGGTTTATGAGTTTATATTATTATCTCAACTTTGGTTTTTTAAATTTTAGTGGTGCTCCCACATGCATACTTGTTAAAATTAGAGACATGACTTGTAACCAAGTCGGACCTAATTTGATTCTCATTTATTTTTCAAATGAGACATAACACTTTGGGGGAGATTGTGAAATTCCTTTTGATAAAAGAGTAAAATAGAGAGTTTTAAGACAAAGTTAGGTCAATCCCTTTTCTAAATTGGGTGATAGAAAGTCCCGTTTAAGGAATCACTTTCCTTTTTTAAAAATATACCTTAATAAAAGAGGGAAAAAAGATTCTATTTTTTCTTTTTTAGATGGTTAGTGTAGATACCTAATTTAGATGATTATTGTAGATACCTAATTTTTTTTTGTTTTTTCTCACCTTTTTAATAAGAGAGCTTATATGTGTGAGTTTATTATTCTTTATTAATTATATGATATTATTCTATAATATTTTAAAAATACATATTTTATATTTGATTGTGAATAGCATTTATTTACTATTTAATTGGATAGTTGTCTTTTCTCTTTATTATTCATTAAATCAAGGCATAAAAATTCTCTTAGACTATAGTTTCAAAGAAAAAAAATGAAAAAATCATAATATAATTTAGCACTTTTATATTCAATATTTGATGCAAAGTATTTACTCATCACCCCGCACTCAATTTATGAACTATCATAAAATTTTAAGAACGTAATACACATTCACAATCCTTTGATTGCATATATGAACTAAAAAAATGTTTAATGTCGCTTTCTTCATAGATTTTGGAGCTACTTTTTCACAAGATATTATTTCCTTACTACAACATAGTATAAATTGGTTCAATATAATTTGCTTGTCACAAAGGTCAAATCTTATCTCTCGAACCTTTCCCCTAAATCCTCACCTTGTCAACGACATCAAAACCTAGGTTTTACATATCCCATATTGATTTAAATAACAATATAAATTAATTGCAAGTATTAGTTTTTATTTAATTTACAACTCTACAAGACCAAAATCTTGTCCGAGCGTTTGACAATATGAAATTCGACACTTATCTTAACATTAAACTAGGGGAACTTTTAGTGGTGAATCTTTGTTAATTCATGAATATTTGGGTTTTGAAATTTGGATTTGGAAAATTTCGAGTTGGCTTGCTTGCCATTTCACTTGAATTTTCCGGGTACAATAGCTATCTCTGTTTATATTCAAATCGATTTTACCGCAAAAGAGAAAATTTCCACATTCACCTTCATATATATATATATATGATGATTCCAATATTAAACATCAAATTCCACTCACAATTCCTATACATGTGGTCATTGATGATCGACTACATATCGCAGCCCTAAAACAACATATTACAATCAATCGATAGCATATCACTACTTTGTGCAACAATGCCCAAGTATTTTAATTGTTCTATTAATCAAAACATATGTTACACGGCCGACATCATATGCTATTGATCAATAACATATGCTCTGAATGACAACATATGCTACCAAACGAAAACATATGCTACCAATCAACAATCGCTACCAACCGACAACATTTTCAAATAATTTTCTAGTCATGCAAAACTTGTTTCCTTCCAAATAACCATGATTTTGAAATTCATTTTCACACATTCGCCAAGTAATATCTATAGATTTTTTTTGGGGGTCTTAAAATTTTCCCTACATTAATCTCATTTATACGTAAATGAATGATAATGTCACCCTCCCGCTCTTTCTTGTGTTCTAATTTCCACTAGACCAAAACTATTCTCTAGTTCATTTCCTCATGAATCACTTCTCCTACTACAAAACACATCTATAGACTCATTCTTGTCTTAGAATTGATTCATTGCATATATTAGATAGATTCATGGATCTAGGATTATTGGGCCCCCAAAATATTGACTAAGTACAAAAAGACGCATGAGCGCACAAGGCCTAAGTTGAGGGGTGGGCGCGCAAGGAGAAGGCGCATGAGGCAGGGGTTCTGTGGAGGGTTTTAGAAGGACCCGTGATATGCGCCGGAGGAACAAGGTCTCGGGACTTAGCCGTATTTGGCGTATTAGGCAGACACGAGAAAAGTGTGACCCGCCTACGCATGATGAATGGATAAGGTGTCACCTGCAACAAGTTGGCCTAGAAGGAATATACCCTACGTTGGAAGCTTCTAGAAGACCATCATGGCAAGGAGTGGAGAGCTCAGGCCTGGAGGAGCATGCTCCCATGGAGGACCACATTGGGACACTTGGCACCGGATCTGAAGCCATAGAAAGGTGGGTTGGTAGTTCAAGAGGCCTATAAATACAAGCACCCATAGAAGAAAAAGGTAGATCAATAGAGAGCGAGCTCTGCAGAAATGCTGCGAGGAGTTGTATTGGGTTGGGTAGATAAAATATAGGAGAAGGATGCATCAAGGGGCTTGGGATTGTAAATTTTATTTTTGAGAGCTAAGGGATGTAAATCCAGTTATGATGTATGACTTCGGTTTGCCATACTGTGATGTTCTGATAATGAATCTAATGGATGTAATGAGGTTACCAACTTATTTGAATATGATCATTAATGATTTTGGTCCATACATATATCTTCATAGTTCTATTTCATGTATGTTTATGGAATGAGTATGAATCCTTATGCATTTTCCTTTCTGTTTTGGTTCAGTCCTATAATCTATTAAGTATCTTTTTATCTGAATGATTGCATTAGTCTAGAAGCCATTCTGAGCTCTATGATGATTACATGTCTCATTTCCGCTCATTCTCTTTAAGTTCCTATCATAGATGATGTTTCCCACTAAACTCACATAAAGAGAGATTTGGTGCCCACGCGTGCCTCGGTGAGCACCCAACGCCCACTGGGTGATAGGCCGATGCACATGGGATTCCCTTGTTCTTTGGTGGGTGTAAAATGACTACATCTTGGTTCCATTGTTGGGACCTCTTTTTGAAGTTGTAGTGGGAAATGACATACATCATGATCTGTGTAATGAGTGATGACAGAGCGTTTAACCTTGGAAGGTGTTGAAACATGGTTTAAGAGCACGGAGGATGAATTTTCTTAGAGATTCAACACTGGACCTAAGTTTGATGCACGTAGATGGGTAGAAGAGAACATCTACCATGAGTTGTATGAAACTTTTTCTATTGCTTCCCAGTAGAGCTGTATGAATGGCTCTCAACATATGCGTCTAGATCAAGCTGGTATTATAGATCACATGTGTGGACCCAAGAAGAGTACCAGAGCCCGCAAGATGCAGATCTGACATGGAATTGTGCTGTGGATCATTGGTGGAAAGGAGTATTGACTAGCTACACCCTAGAGTACGCTATTTCTACATATTCTTGTCCAAAAGTCGCTAAGTTTGAGTTTCTATGAGAGCCTAGAGGATCATTTCTACATGCTATTCCCTTGGAAATGAAGATATTGATCGTTACCATGAGTTTAGAGGCATTTCTGATGGCTGGATAAACCATTTTGAGAATTGGGCGAGGAAGCTAGGGTGGAGGAGGATGGCGTATATCATTGATGACGAGAAAGAAAGGGAGGAGAGACAACTCAAGTATAGTGAAGCGCATGAAAGGGAGATTGCTAGACAACACGAGGTTACAAGTGTGATGGATTTATGGAGGTAGACATTGTGGGAAGGAGTTGAGGTTCACGCAGAGGACGTGGAACCTGAGCAGTCTATACTACCCCATCTTGACAAGTATGGGAGAGAGACCCCTTCAGCTTTTGATGAGAGTTCGTCGCTTGGAGACAGAAGAATCGTCGGCGCGCATCTGAACCCACCTAGTGATCGAACCTTGGTGCTTGGTTTTCTAGATCAAGGAAGGAGTATCGTTAACCCAGTTGGTATCGATGGAAGTGACCGATCCGTGCCTAGGAGATATAATTTTTCATTTCCTACTTCTATGGCATGTACACATACTATTCGGTATTAGAAGAAATTTTTGGACAAGGAGAAAATACACAAGGCTTGGGTAACATGTCGGGGAGTGGCACGAGACACACATCTGACAGTGACACAGTCTTATAGAAGATTAGTGCGTAGTTCAACGAGGCTTGGGGACCCTAGGTGCGACCGCTTCAAGCCCATTCCTGGCTATAAGAGGATCTCGGAGGTGGAACTGGTGGATCTCGGAGGCACAGGGCACAGTGGATCCAAGTGGGATCTGGCAAAGGATCCTAGAGGAGGAAACACCAGAGGAAACCAAGGATCTGGACTAGGACAGGGACCTCAACCACTTCCTCAAGTAATCTTTGAAATGTCTTTACACTTACCAGACTACTAGGGCATAGAGGATGCTGTAGAGCATGTTCACAAGTGTGAATTGCTTGTGGTGTGTGAAGGGGATCACAACCCCAGAATGGAAGGCCAGTTAATTTGTAATGATGTTGTAAGGGCACACGCATAGCTGGTATAGGAAGTATGATCCCCATTAGATGGTGGTAGATTACACCGTGTTGAAAAATGCCTTCCTAGTAGAGTTCCACATCCCTGAGTTTGAACAGAAGAGCATCAATGCCCTTAAGGAGATTCAATAGGGAATGACAGAGAGTGTGTGGGAGTATGATGTGTGGTTCAAAACCCTCTTGTCAAAATTATCCTATGACATTCACCCTTCACAACATGCTCAATGGTTTGTTGGAGGGTTGATAACACCATTTAGAAGGGCATTATCTCATAAGACTTTCATAGACCCGTGCGAGGCGTTGGAAGCTGCTCTGCAGTCTTGAAGTTGTTAGGAGCATTGACACTGGTGTTAGCCCATTTTTGGAAGCTCAAATCACTTCTATGGCTAAGCAGCTGGAGAATTTGTCTGCAAACTCAGCCCATGAGACTCACAGTGGTATATGGTGTACAAATTGTGAAGTAGAGGGGCATGTCAAGGATAACTTCCCTAGGAAGTCGGTACATGCTATAGTAGTGGATTGTGAAATTTTTCACAGGGACCATGATGCAAGTAGGTGCCCTCTACTACAACGCACAATCCATAAAAATGTATCTTGTTATTGCAAGATCTGTACATCCACATCACATGACACCAAAGATTGTAGGTTGATTGACTAGATTCATGATGCTATTGATCTTGGTGTGCGCCAAACTAGCCTTGCAAGTGGTTCTAAGGGTGATGATCACCATTATGAGGAGCTCACAGATGGAGGTGCATGCGGAAGGAGATTTCATGGAGGATTCTGTGGTCATGGTAACCGTGGAGGAAGAAGTGAGTTCCCACATGGAACCTATTTTAATTGTGGATCTACAGACCACTACAAGTGTGAGTGTCCAGACTTATTGCAATGCTCGTGGTGCGGGAAGAAGCACAAGTATGAAGAGTGTCCGAAACTCTATGAGCATATAAGCCAACAACACTGGAAAGAAAAGGGCACTCGCAATGGTAAACATTAAGAAGGTTGACATACAATGGATGCCATGGGTGACACATGATGCAGGATTGGAACCTGTTATGGTAACAACAAGAGTAGAGGCCACGCATGCAAAGGAAATGCCAAGGCAGAAGAACCTAGTTTCAAGGGAAGAAGTGGTACATGGGAAGTACCCAGACCCTGCGCATCAAAAGGAGGTATATCAAGAAACCATGGACGTCATTTGGAGTTTACAAGGAGAAATCCAGTGTCTAAAGGAGTAGTCTAAGAGGGAGGAGCAAAGAAGGAAGGTCGAGGCACCAAAGGATGACCTGGATGAGGTCAAGGAAGTATGTAAAATGCTAAGGCAAGAGAATATTATTCCCTTGTTAGGAGCATGGTTGAGAGAGAAGGTACCATGCATTAGAGAAGAGTGTGAGAGGCAAGTCTTACATGCAAACCTTCCCCCTCACAACCTTGACTATGATAAGGAGATCACATTAAATGTATTCGTGGATGGATGGCTCCTTAGTAATATCCTCATTGACATAGGTGCAGAGGTCAATGTTCTCACCTTGGATGCATGACATCAAATGGGAAGACTTGCATTATAGCCATCTTCAAATGTGTTGTATATGGCAAAAAAAAGAAGGCAATTCCCATCGGTGTCTTAAAAGATGTAACTATCACCATTCAGGGGCTAAGTTTACTAGGGACTTCGAAGTCTTGGCACTCACCGAGGTAGAAAATTTCCTAGCATTACTTGGGTGCCCATGGTGCTATAAGAACAATGTGGATCTTCGGTTCAACAAGGGATACATAAGCTTTGAAAATGAGGAGGAATGGGTCATCATACCCTTAGCTGATGGAAAATCAACACCCTATACTGAACCCCTAGGAGAAGAGGTCCTGGATAAAATATATGTGCGCTCAATTAGGGATCCAGAGATAATTCATCCCAGAGGGAGTTATCCAGTTTGAGGATGCTCAGTCCCTTAAGTGACACCACCAATATAGCGTGCGATAATTGGGTGCATGGGACCTATGAGTTAATCGAACAACATTTGAGAGGATCGGTGACAAAGGTGACAAAGGTGCATATAGTCCGACACCTAGGGAGGAAAGAAGCTACCTAAGTATTCAGGAGGAGCCTTCCTTGAGATCTTTTTGTAGGAGATGGAAGTTCAGTGGAAGAAGGAGAATGAATGAAGAGGGATGTTAAGTTATGTCCTACTTAGCACAACAACACGGTGGTGGGATACACATTAGGAGAACCTCTTGGAATGGTGCAAGGTGATAATTTCCTTCTCCATAAGGTTTTGTAGGAATAACGCACCCACAACTATAAAGGACTACCATGGAAAAGAGACCGCTTCCTTCCATATCCAAACATGTGAGACAACTTGGATGGGAAGTGTAGAAGCATTATCACCTTCATTATGGGTTCACAAGTTGTACTCCACCTTGCAAGGTTGTGCACACGCGTGGTATATCCACTTAGAGATGCGTCGCCAAACTGGTAATTGGCAAGAATTGGTGGCTGATCTCATTCAAACATTTGAGTATAAGAGTACAAAACCCTTAGTGGATAAGGCATTGTAGGTTGTCAAACACCTTACCATTGGGGATAGTGCCATGGAAGAAGATAGGCTACTAGAATTGCTAGGTGAACCTGGCTTGGAGGTGCACTTTGAGGAGACAAAACCAAAGAGGTCCAACTTGAGCACATGTGTGTGGAAAAATAAAAAGGAAAGATGGTTTATATAATTGATGGGGAAGAAGTGAAAAACTTAGATGTTGACCATTCTAGGGACACGCGAGGTGTTAGATAGTGCTTGATGAATGGGCGTGCATGCCTATCATGAACCTTTAAAGATAAAGAAGGTTAACATCGGCTCAAAGAAGAGCCTAAAGAGGCTATCATCGGAGACTATTGGTCGGAGAAGGAAGTCTCCAAGATCATTGATCTTTTACGTGAGTTTGAGGATTTATTCCCGCATGGGTATCATGAACTCAAAGGCGTTCACCATTCCTTGGGGAAATGAGAATTAAGTTGAAGGAGGGTGCGTGCCCAATCCGGAAGAGACCATACCAAATGAATCCTAACCTACGCATGTGAAGGTCAAGGAAGAAATAGATAAGATGATAACATCGGGCATCATTGAAGTTATTGAAGAGTCAAAGTGGATAAGTCCAATGGTGATTAACATCAAGAAGGATGGAAGGATAAGGATTTGCATGGACTATAGGGAGTTAAATGCATCATGTGTCATTGATCCTTTCTAAACCCCATTTACTGAAGAAATATTAGAGGGAGTGGCAGGACGCGAGGTCTACTCTTTCACATATGGATTCTCGGGCTGTCACCAGGTAAGGTTCGCGAAGGAGGACCAGAGGAAGATGAATTTCACCACTGAGTGGGGAATTTTTTCCTATACAGTCATGCATTTTGGGTTAAAGAATGTGCCTACTATGTTCTCATGCATTGTGGTACAAGCTTTCTAGGACTTCATCCATAAATTTCTTCAAGTCTACCTGATGATTGGACAATATATGGGTTAGTGAAGGACCATTGTGACAACTTAAGGCTGATGTTTGAAAAGTGTCGGTAGTTGAGGATATCCCTCAACATTAAGAAATGTGTCTTTCTACCCCATTTGGAACATTATTGGGGCACATCATATATAAGGAGGGCCTACTAGTAGATCCCGCAAAAGTTGTAGTAATTATGGGATTGAGGGAGCCTACTAGTCAAAGCACAATGCGCAGATTTCTTGGGCATACGTGGTACTATAGGAAGTTTATCAAGGGATATGCCAAGATCACCACGCCTTTAGAAGAATTTCTTAGACATAAAAGTGCCTTTCATTGGGGAGAGGCACAATAGAAGGAATTCAACACTTTGAGGGATAGGCTTGTCACCGTACCCATCCTATGTTTCCCTTCTTGGGATAAGCCTTTCCATGTTCATGTGGATGCCTCAGAACCACCATTAGAGCAAGACTTGCATAGCCTAGTGAAGGGATTGTTGATCATCCTTTGTACTTTGCAAGTAGGAAGTTGACACCAACAGAGTAGAATTATACTACGACTGAGCACGAGGCATTGTCAATGATCTACGCACTTCAAAAGTTCGATAATATTTGCTGGCAACTCCATTTATATTTTACACTGACCATATGACATTGAAATACTTGGTGAACAATCCCATTCTACAAGGGCGCATATGTCAGTGGGTACTATTATTCCAAGAATTTGAGTTCATGGTAGTTGTCAAACCAAGTAAAAGTAATTTCAGACCTGATCATTTGTCTAGGATTGATTTAGGAGAAGACGTGTAGAGCATCGAAGAGACTATCCCGCTGTGTAAATGTTTAGGTTATGGAGCACACCCTCAGATTTGGAGGACATTGCAGTATTTCTTAAAATAGGTGTGGTGTCAGACGATTTGAATGAAGGCCTTGGGGAAGAATAAGTTGGCCATATGTGTGCCGTGCCCTACATGCTATTTAGTGGAGATATGTAAAAATGGGTCGTGATGAGGTTCTGCGTCCGATACATACTAGAACATGAGCACATTACAATTATGGAAGAGGCGCATGGTGGGATTGCAGGAGGAAAATATGCGGGAAATGTAACCGCATGGAAGATTCTACTCATAGGGCTTTGGTGGGAGACCATTTATCAAGATTACATTGAGTTTTGCAAGGCCTATGACCATTTCCAACACCTTGGAAAACCTAGAAAAGGGATGAAATTCCCTTGCGACCAATAGCCAACATGGAACCATTTGAGAAGTGGGTTATCAAATTTTTCAGACCAATCTCGCCAAGATGCATGAAGGACTGGTTCATGGTATATCCTCACTTGCACTGATTATTTGACAAGGTGGGAAGAGGCAATGCCTACAAAGGATTGTACAACAACTACAACTGCTAGATTTTTATGGGAAAACATAATCAATAGGTATGGATGCCCATTGAGTTTGACAAGTGATAGAGGTACGCACTTCCTCAATGAAACGGTCAGGATTATGTTATCAGAATTCATGGTGGCCCATCACAAAACTAATCCCTATCACCCTTAAGCAAATGGAACTGCTAAGGCATTTAATAAAATACTTAGTCACATGTTGACTAAGATTTGTGATGTTGGTAGACATGATTGGGATGACAAAGTATCAGCCATTCTTTGGGCATATATGACAACCTACAAGAGGTTGAATAAGGCCACACCATTTCAATTGGTGTTTGGCACGAAGGCTATCCTACCAATTGAATTTATGTTGCCTTCACTATGTATAACACGTGTAAGAGGATTAGATGATGAACAAGCTCTAGAGGAAAGAATAGACAAATTAATGCAATTGGATGAGAGATGATCATTAGCTAGATGGAGCCAGACAACTAAAAAAGCAAAACAAAAGGCATGGTTCGATTGTCACATTAAGAACAAGAAGTTTGAGGTTGGGAAGATGGTCTTACTGTATGATTCAAAGTTTCTACGCCATCCTGGGAAGTTGAAGGTGCATTAGTTGGGTCCGCACATCATCTCGTCCATTCTTGATTCATGCGCATGCCAGTTATAAGCGTTAGATGGGATGAGATTTCTAGGACACTTCAATGGGAGTAGGCTGAATCCCTACTATAAATAAGTCTTCTTGGTGTTTGTAATAAGGTAGTATTTCCAATTAGTTTAGGATTTCCTTTAATGCATTTTCTTTTCTTGTGTTTCCCTTTCTCGTTGTTGTTTTGTGTTGTGTCTTGGGTGCCTGTAACCTCGTTACTTTTTGAAGTTTGTGAATGCACAGAGGACCGCACCATTGTTTAAGTGTGGGGTGGATTAAGGTGGAAGAAATTGCAAAGTGTGAAGCGCCAGAAGGATTGTGTTGGAAAGCCCGGTTGGATGGCCCTGAGGAAGGAAATGCATGGAAGGAAAGGTGAAAAAGGATGGTTGGTGTCAGGGTAAGGCTACATTGTGGATCCACGTATAAGAGAGGAAGAAATACAAAAGCAACACGAGGTAGGTGAGAGAAAAAATCATGACGGAAGTACATTCGGTGCTGGTGACGTGCGCAAGAGTCTCCCACAAGATGGATTGTTTGCGCTGCGAGAAGGTTGGGGATTGTCTGCAAAGTTGGGCACGTGAGTTAAGGTGCTAAAGTCAGGTTTTGTTGAAAAATTCACATTAAGTGTTGAATTATAGTGGTAGGTGAGGTAACGTTTAATGTTAAAAAGTGGGAAAAACTATAAATAAAAGGTCAAGCACTTCATTATGGACATTGCAAATACGAGAGAAAAGAAGAGCTCTTACAAATTAAGGTTTTCGGAGTTGATCTGTGTGAAGAAAAATTGGAAAAATTTAACCATGAGTGACTAGTTTATATCTCTAAACCAGGAGGGAAGTAGTTCACGGGCGTAGAGAGAGTTATGGAGAAGAGTCATCTTGTGAAAGGGATATTCCAGTTAGGGTTTGACAGCTAGGGCATGGGTTGAAAAGGAGTTTCTTCACAAGTTTGAGATCTAATCTTGGAAAGGGTAGAGAAGAAGAGCAAGAGAAGTTGAAGTCCAAAGATAACCTACACAATGACACCCAAGAAACTAACCATAACACCTATAACACCTAAGAGTCAAGGGAAAGGGAAAACAACAAGAAACTACCGTAAGTACCAATGAAGAATGGTATGTATAAATGCAGACCAGATGGGGTGTTGCTTTGAAAGGAGTGGGAGTCCCATTTGAGAAAAATGATAGGAAGCAATTATAATCATCACACAAATGCTATTGAAAAGAAATGACACCGGAGTTAGTGCGCCTGACAAACAAGAGGACACTAGAAGGGTTACCCATTTATAGCAATGAAGTAAAAGTGAAGTTGGAGAAGGTGGGATTGTTGTAACTCTATGAGTTTCCCTACTTTGGGAAGCTTGAGTGCCTCTATCAGTGGCTGATGTCACACGTACATGAAGACCACTTTCACTTCGTGGGCGTAAGATGTGTATAACTACTCAGCTGATTTCAAAATTCACAGGTCTCATCTGTGAAGGAGAAATTATAGAGGATGACCTATGCAAAAATAAGCCATCAAAGAAACCGTCGCCGCATATGCATACAAGAAGGGGTCAAGGTACTTTGATATTGCAGATATCCAAGACCCAGTGATGAGAATGGCCGCACACCTAGTAACCAAACTTAATGACCAAGAGAGGTGGACGCAAGTGAACAAGTCATGGCTCAATGTTTACATAAGGATATCGAAGGCGTCATCTACAACTTGTTTGTGTACATCGTGGATGAGATCATTAGTAGTGAGTAGGAAGGTAACAAGATACTTTTCGGCAATGTCCTCTTGACTATTGTGTTTTTAAAGATCGAGTGCCATATGTGGAAAATAAGTTCATTTGGGAGTACCCAGAGGAAGACCCCTCACCCGCAAAGAGATTCAAAAATACACTTGCGATAGCATGATGGCTGTTCACAAGGCACGTCTTGAGAAGTGGTATACGCACTTGAGGAATGCGTTCGAGGCAGAGTGGAGAATCCCAAAAACTACCAATGCTCATAGAGGGAGAATCAATGTGCGATACCAACACTAATGCATTGCCAAATTTAAGTTGGTCGATGAAAACATGAGCCCATTGTGTAGACTTCCATTTTCCTTCACCACTTAGTACTTCTAGGCAGGGGAGTAAATAGATCCAAGGAATCCATGAAGATGACGTTTGACCTTGGAAATATGGATCGGGACCATAGGGAGATGCGTATGATGTTGGTCTACCCCAAAAGCATGCGTACGTGGAAAATTACATATCGCATGAAGTTCAGATGATGAGACCTCTAACTCTGCCTATTGCAGGAGGTCTCGCGGCAGCGCGTATACCTTCGCATAATGCCCAAGTTTGAGAAGGGCACTTATCTTGAAAAAAGGTATCTATACTTGAAGACCCAACAAGTAGGAAGAAGACCACACCCAAGAAAAAGGAGACATAAGAGATAAAGAAAAGGAAAAAAATGTCCAAGGTACACAAACAAAGGGGCTCCCGAAACAAGTGCTAGAATAAGTATTTACATGTGTAGGAAAACTCTCTAGTCAAGGAAAAGACACCAGAACTAGAAAAGCCCATAACTAAGGAGGAGTCATCAGAGAGGGAGGAAGAGAAATAATCTCCTATACTGGAATCCCCAGTTAGGAAGAAACAGAAGGTAATGGAGGAGGTGGATTCAGAGGACATAGAGAGCTTGGAGAACTACAAGGGTGAGAGGGATGATGATGAAGAAGATGAACCTGAAGGAGACCAAGAACCACTTATTTTCAGCGTGCACAATTCGGGAGAAGAAGGTGAAGAGGAGAAGAATGACTATCACTTTGTGCAAAGGAAGGGCAACCAGGAGGAGGAGGGAGCTCAGACATGGGATGAAGTGAAGAGGTTAGCACAAAGGATCGGGGACTCACTACTAGGATGAATCAAACAAAACAACATAGAAAGAAGTGGAGAAGATCATTGAGACCTTAGTGGTGGAAGAGTTGGAGCGCAGCGTTGAGTTGATAATGAATGAAGAAAAAGAAGAAAGCATAGGAAAAGATCACGGCAAAGAGGCCCCAGACTGATGGTAATTGTTCCTAAGGACATGCACACATGAGGAAAGCGCATGGAGATCCAGAGACCAAGAATGGACTATATTGATGATCTAAACAAGGTGTTGCGTGCATGCTTCCAAAGCACAATACTAATAGATCAACTCTTGGCAATGAAGTTGTTTGATGAAGAAGGTGCATACCCTCGGATGAGGAAAATGATTTAATGGGAAATTGAGTTCCACATCGACGAGCTAGAGTTTTAGGTAAGCCAAGGGGCAATAATGAAGATTCTTGAGTCAAAAGGAGACAACCCCTTGGTGAGCGCTCAACAACTTTCGGATGAACAAGTATGTAATGCGTTGAATAAGGTCTCGGTTGAACTAGAAGCTAGGTTATTTGGGAGGAATGACATGGTAAAATTCCTAGAGGTAGAGCTAGAGAAGAGGGAAGAAGAGCTCAAAGAAAGGACCAAGGACTTAAAGTAGGAGGAACTAATCAACGGCACAACTAAAGCATGAACTAAGGGAAGAAAAGGCAAGGGTGTGCGAGGTATACAAGAAGGTAGAATCCATCACATATGCCATTGTTTTGAAGCATCCGGATCTAACACCACCCGCATAGAAGTATGGATCTACCCTAGAGTTCCTTGAGGACTTAACACACATCCTCACCATGGAGAGGCAACCTTTGGCCTTAGAATCTGGAAGAAGTAGCAATGTGCCTGAAAATGAGGAAAAATTGAAGGTTGTAGCAATCATTTCCGAGTACAACAAAGTTCTTGCTGATGCGAAAAATTGCCACTCATACGACCGAGACCGCATATGACAATTACGTAGACAAAGATAGAGTGGTGAGTATTCTGCTTGCCACTCATGAGGTAGAGCTCAAGGAATTCCAAGAGAAGAACAAAGGAAATAGAGCAGAGCGGGAGAGGATCCTAGTCAAGGTTGAGAAGAAGTCATAAGATATTGAAACCTTATGAGGTTCAATTAAAAAATAGATGAAGGAGTTGTACCCACAGATTACAAGAAGGATGGATGTGCTTGAGGATGTGGGAAAGGAATCGAAGGAATTGTTGAAACAATGAAAACTCAAGGAGATGGATTGGGTTTTGAGGAGGTAAGCGCCCTAGTTGGCGACCTCTTCCAGAGAGCACAAAATGAATTCGATGCCTAGAACAAGTTGGAGGCCAACTTGTAAAGATATTTTCCTCTCTTGTTGCAGTAATAACAACACTTCCCCATTCTTTCATCTTTCCCAATTCTTCATTCCCTTATTCTTTTCCCTAGACGTTAAGTCTATTGTAATTATTTTTATTTGTATTCTTTAGAGAAGTGTTCCCGAGGGCGGAGAGCAGGTAAAGTGTGGGGTGATGTTGGGCCCTCAAAATATTGACTAAGAACAAAAAGGTGCATGAGCGCGTAATGCATAAGTTGAGGGGTGGGCATGCAAGGAGAAGGCACACAAGGCAGGGTTCTAGGAGGGTTTTAGAAGGACTCGTGATACACACCGACATAACAAGGTCTCGGGACTTAGTTGTATTTGGCGTATCGGGTAGGACACAAGAAAAATGTGACCCGCCTGTGCATGATGAATGGATAAGGTGCTAGCCTGGCAATAGGTTGGCCTAGGAAGGAATATACCCTATGTTGGAAGCTTCTAGAAGACCATCATGGCAAGGAGTGGAGAGCTCAGGCCTGGAGGAGCATGCTCCCATGGAGGACCACATTGGGACACTTGGCGCCAGATCTGAAGCCACAGAAAGGTGGGTTGGTAGTTTAAGAGGCCTATAAATACAAGCGCCCACAAAATAAAAAAAGGTAGATCAATAGAGAGTAGATATCTGCAAAAACACTACAAGGAGTTGTATTGGGTTAGGAAGATAAAATATAGGAGAAGGATACGTCAAGGGGCTTGGGATTGTAAATTTTATTTTTGAGAGCTAAAGGATGTAAATCTAGCTATGATGTATGACTTCGGTCTGCCATACTGTGATGTTCTGTAATGAATCTAATGGATGTAATGAGGTTACCAAATTATTTGAATATGATCATTAATGATTTTTGTCCATACATATATCTTCATAGTTCTATTTAATGTATGTTTATGGAATGCGTATGAATCCTTATGCATTTTCCTTTCTATTTTGGTTCAGTCCTATAATCTGTTAAGTATCTTTTTGTCTGGAATGACTGCATTGGTCTAGAATCCATTCTGAGCTCTATGATGATTGCATGTCTCATTTTCACTCACTCTCTTTAAGTTCCTATCATATATGATGTTTCCCACTAAAATCACATAAAGGAGAGGCTCGATGCCTGCGTATGCCTTGGGTGAGCACCCAACGCCCACCGGGGTGATAGGACGACATGCATGTGATTCCCTTTTTGTTTGGTGGGTGTAAAAATGACTACAAGGATAGGTTTGACCATGGACTTATCCCCACCTTCTACAAACCTATCCCTTACACTTGTAATGATTAAATGTTCAAATTCACAACTTAGCTTTATCACCTATGTGGTAATTTTGGGTCAATCGAGTAGGAAATAATTGAAATGAAAAATGCATTCACCCTAACTATTAAGGGCATCTTGGGATCATATATTTCACCAAATTTATGAAGGTTGAGAATAAACATCGAAGCACCTTAGAGAATTATCACAACAACAAGCTACTAAAAATATGAATACATCTATGTTGTTGTCATATATATACCATGAGCCACAATTAAAGTATCAATCATGTGTTGACATGTGTGAGGGTTAAATCAAGGGATCCTATTGTTTTATTCTATATCACATGCATCTCATCATATGGTTAGGGGCAACTATGTGTGGCTTTATACATCTTCAAAGTAGTGGTATGTGGCACATTGCTCATCATATTAGTGGGGGTGTGGTGAGGAGGTACAACCCAATTATTAATAACCAATTTTAGGGTTCTAAATAAGGAGAAGCTATATCTTAACATAACAATGTGATCACACATAAACAAGCCTATAAAGAAGACCTCTAAAGACACAAAAACAAAATCCTAGAATTCAAACCGATTGTGTAGGTATAAAAGGATAGATTCATAGCTTGGGATATGGGCTCGACCATGAAGACATCTCGACACCTACAAACCCATCATATGTTTAGTTTCACACCTTGTTATTTTACATATTTCTTAACGACACCTTTGGATGATTTTATGTACATTTTGAGTAATTTATCACACCATTTAAACAATTCAAGCTTGTTTGGATTGTTTATCCTAGTTTTTATTATCACTATTGCAATGTATATTTAATAGGAATCAAACCCTAATTTTTATTATATTTTGATGAGATTTTAAGACCCTTAGTCCCACCCTTCTTTTTGCATTATTATTGTAATAGATGTTATGGACGTGTATGCTTTATAAGTCATCCCTTGAGCTATTAAGAATAATCCCATATGCATGGGTAGTAATAGTTTCTAGAATAAAACTAGTATATTAGGGAGTGCTTAGGCCAAGAAGGCATCCATTAATATAATTTTATTGAGATTTATCAAAGGAGGTTTCTCCCTCAAAGTGTCTTGTGATCTGGTACTGTGATTTCATTTTTTCTTCTTGATAAACTCATTTGTACCACACTTTGTTGTTTGGATTAATATGTCACAGGAGGTTCATTACATCCGCATCGAGCTCTTTCTAGGACTGCCAAATTGTGTTGTTTTTTTCCATATCTCAAGGAATCGCAGTGAAAGGCATGGAAATTTTGTGCCTTGTTTTGTAATATTGAAACCTTGAATTTCTTCCTTGACTTGTTTCCCTAACATGTTTCCCCAATTTATTTTCCCGACTTATTTCCTTGACATGTTTTCTTGAGTTGTTTCCCCGACATGTTTCCCCATTTTTTTCAACATATTTCCCCATTTTTTTCCCGACTTATTTCCCCGACCGATTTCCTATACTTGTTTCCCTTACTTGTTTCCCCAACTTGTTTCCCTAACTTGTTTACCCGACTTATTTTCTCAACATGAAAAAATGACTATAAAAATACAAGATTAGTTTTCCCACTTGTCGAACGCTCACCACTCTAAGTTTCGGGCTATGGAGATCATTCGACACCAATTTTTTTCCAAAAACATTTCTCATACAAAATGTTATTTTAGCCCCCTCGAAAAATCTTCAAATATTTTTGGGGTCCTCGAGCAATTAGACCATTGTGATAATCTCGTCAAGATGATTAATTTTAACATATAACTCCAAATAGATTTTTCTATACCCTCGAATCCCTTTCTAGTCATGGTTGTAAACCCGTACAATTACCAAAAACATAGAGGAAAAAATCACCAAATTGAAGGCACAAGTGCATGAGCTCACACAGATGATGCAAGGACTCAATCAACACACTTATATTCTCATTAAGAAGCTCCATACTGAGTCCACTTTTGAACACAATTTCTCTTCTCCAAATATGTCATGTGGTCCCAAACTTGATTTTCCTTGATTCAATGGTATAGATCCAACTAGGTGGATATATTGAGTAGAGATATTCTTCAGTATCCATAATACCTACAACATGAGCAAGCTTCTTATTTCTCTTTTCCACTTGGAACAAGAAGCCCTACAATGGTACTGTTGGTATTTAAAATATCATGATGAACCAAAGTGGCCATAATTTACATCCCTTATTTTGAAGCCATTTGACAATAATGCTTATGATGACTTCATAGAAGTGCTCACCAAACTATGAAAAATATCGTATATGATTACCATATAGAATTTGAGAGATTGGTCAATCACACAAAATTATTTTTGGATGATTTCTTAAAGAGTTGTTTCATAAGTGGCATCAAGGAGGAAATCTACTCAAAATTCAAAATGTTTAAATCCAATACCATGATGGAAGCATTGGGCTTGACCAAATTAGTAGAGGAAAAAATCACAAAGATAATTTTGACCTTATGGTCTCACTTCATTCATAAATTCATTAGTCCAACGTGCTCCCATGGTGCCTCCTCTAAAGAAAACCCCAATCAAATTTCTTACTTAAGGAGAAATGTAGGAGCAAAAGAGGAAGGCCTATATTGTAATTGTGATGACAAGTTCACTAAGGGACATCAATGTGTGGAACAAAAATTGTACTTCTTGGATGTCAAATCACCCCTAAACTAGACAACTAGGAAGATGCTTAAGAAGCCTAAGAAAAATAATTGCCATTGGATTAATCGCCCTCGGATTCTCAACCAAATATGTTGCTTCACACCTTGGCAAGAATCACCACCCCTCAAACCATGAGGGTAAAAGGGTATTTCAAAAAATTCTCTCATGATCTTAATTGATTTAGGTAGCACACATAACTTTATTGATCCAAGACTAGTCTAAGAGATGACTACTTTGTCTATCCTTGTTCTAGATTTGAAGTTATGATTGTTAATGGTGGTACATTACCTTGTAAGGAAAGTGCCACAACATCTCGTATTAAAATTGGATATTATAATCTTTACTCCAACATGTTTATCCTACCCCTTGGTGGATGTGATGTCATTTTGGGATCTTAATGGTTATGCACACTTGGACCCATTCTATGGAATTTATCTAAACTATGGATGCATTTCTTTGACAATGGGAGAAAATGCAACTTCAAATTTCTTGCTTTAGGCTCCACTATTATTATCAATTCCCATTGTATGGAAATTATTCTAAAGAAAGGATGACATGGGGTCATTGCTCAATAATTTTCTATCCAACTGACTCCACTTACCTATTCCAACACCCCTACAGATAATAAGACATTTTGGGAAAACATGCACTCTTTCTTTGTGAGGTCAAGGGATTACCACCTTCATAACCACATGTTCATTGTATCCATATCCTTCTAATATTTTCTCCTCCCAACATTCAACCCTACAAGAACCCATTCTTACAAAATACACAGATTGAAAATCTCATCCAAGAACTTCTCAAGGTGAGAGTCATTTTACCTAGCACCAACCCATGTTACTCACTAGTTTTACTTGTATGTAAAAATGATGGATCATGGCATCTTTGCATCAACTTTAGGGAGAAAAAAATTGCTATCAAGGAAAAATTCACTATTATAATGATTAGTCTGATTTTGGATGAACTACATGGTGTTTATTTTTCCTCCAAATTGGATCTTCGCTGTGGGTATCACCAGATTCATACTAATGAGGAATATATTTAGAAGACAACCTTCCACACTCATGATGGTCACAATGATTTTTTTTTCATGCCTTTTATGCTTACGAATACCCCATCTACATTCCAAAGTTTGATGAATAATATTTTTGGAACTTCTTTCATCAATTCATCCTAACATTGATATATATAGTAAAACTTGGGTAGAGCATCTACAAGACGTTGACATGGATTACAACTTCTTGTAGATAATCAACTGTCTGCTTAAACACTCAAAGTGCTCCTTTTTCCAAACAAAATTTGAATATATTGGAAAAATTGTCTTTGTAGAGGGTGTCTGAGTCGGGCTAGATAAAATTAGTGCCATGAAAAATTGGAGGATCCCCAAAACACTCCAAATCCTTCATGGATTCTTGGGTCTCACTAGCTATTACAAAAAAATTGTTCAGGATTATGATAAATTTTACGCCTTATTGACAACCATGTTAGAAAATGATGTTTTTGTATGGAATGAGGAAACTGAATAGGAATTTGAGGCCTTAAAACAAGTTATGTGTAGTATACCTATCTTAGCCATGCCATATTTCACCAATACTTTCTTTATCAAAAGTGATGCTTGTTGGTGTTTTTCTCCCAACAAGGTTGCCCACTTTCCTTCATAAGAAAATCTCTCTCGGGAAGGAATCTAGTCATATAAACCTATGAGAAATAAATGATGCCAATTTTACATGTAGTACAAAAATGGTGGCCATACTTGTCGTGGAGGCATTTGAAATCAAACCGATCATCATACTATAAAATACTTACTTAAACAATAGGTATCATCTCCTATTGAACAAAAGAGGGTCTTCAAACTAATGGGTTATGACTATGAGATCAGTTATAAGAAAGGGAAGGAAAATTCTTTGGCTAATTCTCTCTCTCACACTTTCGAGGATCAATTTCCCTCTACACAATATATGTCCCCATCCCAGAATGACTGAAAAAACTCCAACAAGAATGGGAAAATATCCATCCATGAAATGCCTCATGCAATAGTTGGTTTCTTATCCTAACTCATCACCACACTACTCTTGGGATGACACCTATTTCTGGTATAAAGGGTGTTTGGTGTTACCACCTAAAATCAAGATTCATCATATAATTATTCTTGAAATCCATGCTTCTCCATTTGCGGGTCATTCAAGCTTCTTGAAAACCTATGAGAGGGTTCATAGGAATTTATTTTGGTAGGGAATGAAGGAAAATATCAAATAGTTTGTAGTTAAATGTGATACATGTCAATAAAATAAGGGTGAAATAGTGGTAACCTCAGGCTTGTTGCAACCATTACCAATTCCAACCTAGATATGCACTGATATTTCTATGGAATTCATTGAAGGCCTCCCCGAATTTGGTGGAAAACTATTCATCCTGGTAATGGTGGAATACCTCTCCATGTACACCCATTTTTGTGCCTTATCTCACTTATATACGACCTCAAAAATCACCCAAACTTTCATTGACCTTTAATCTTCTCGCCTCCATGGCATCAAAACTTAAATTGTCTCATACTATGATATCACCTTCACCATCCACTTATATATATAATTATTTCACATGAGAGGTACCCAATTGATAAGGAGATCTAGATATCACCCGTAAACAGATGGCCAAACTAAAATTATTAACAAAGTTTTCGGAAACATTCCTTTGATGTATTACCTCTAGGCATGATCAACAATGGGTCAAGTGGCTACCTCTTGCTAAATGGTGGTACAACACATTATATCACACCTCCACCAAAATGACTCCATATGAAGCAGTCTATGGCCAACCTCCACCACCTCTCCTCCTTTACACTCATGAAATTTCTCTAGTTTAAGCCGTCGACATTGCCCTTAGCTAACGAGACCAAATTCTCCACACTCTTTGGGAAAATATACATATGGTGTAAAATCATATGAAACAACAAGCAGATCAACACCACTCGAGCACATATTATAGCCATAGGATATGATTTTTTTGTGCTTACAACCATATAAACAATATTCCTTGAAACTCAAAGGGCGTCAAAATATTTCCCCAAGTTTTATGGACCCTACAAAGTTCAAAAATATTGGTGCAGTGTGTACAAGCTTGAGCTTTGACCTATCTCACGTGTTCATCATGTATTTCATGTCTCTTGTTTAAAGAAAGTTATTTGAAAATAAATCAACACACATACAATACTACCTAAGTTTGATAATGAAGTATTTGTCCTTCTTGAACTTTCTGTAATTCTCGATAGGAACTCTTGTAAACTTCACAACTTCTCTCACACGAAGGTCTTTATCCAGTGGCATGCCATTTAACCCGAATATGTAACTCGGGGACCAATTCTTGATTCAACAATAGTTCCAATAATTGTAGCTTTGAAGAAAAAACTTTTTTAAGGGGTGAGGGGACGTAAAGACCCTTCATCCTACCCTTTTTTTTTGCATTATTATTGTAATAGATGCTAGAAACATGTATGATTTGTAAGTCATAACTTGAGATATTAAGAATAATCCCACATGCACGGGTAGTAAAAATATAGACTAGAACAAGTATATTAGGGAGTGCTTAGGCCAAGAAAGGAATCTATGAATATTATTGTATTGAGATTTATCAAAGGAGGTTTCCCTCGTGGTCTATGGATGGTAATGTGATTTCAAATTTTTCACTAGATAAACTCATCCGTACTACATTGTGTTGTTCACTTAATCTATTGCATGGGGTTCATTACATGAACTCTCTTATATATTATTTTTTAATTTTCATCTCTTAGTGTTTTTATCAAACCTATGCCTTATTTGTAGGAATTTATCATCCCTCAATGAATGTTATTTATGTTTTAAATTTCATAGATAATTCATTCAAGACTCAGATACCCCGAGTTAATCAAGGTATGCATATGACATTTAAAATGATTCATGTGACTATTGGATGAGAGTGGGCTATTATAAATCCACTTATTTACTCACCCTCCCATTTGTTTAAAGTGCAAGATATTACCTACACTATCCTTATGCTCGTGCTTTGAACCGGACACATAATCATGAATTTCCCCCAATAACAAGTGATGTGTTCAACCTCTAATCAAACCCAATCCTAGTATAGGTATTCCCAACATGTTAACTCTCATTTAACACCAAAATATAGAGATATTGCATAGGTAAATAAGGATTATGATTTTTTACCAACTTATAATTACACAAGAAAAATTTTTAATCCTAAAGTTTCTCAAGCGATCTAATGTTTATAAGGATATTCTTTATCATGCTCTCAATGATGCTACTCTACATCATAACACCAAGTATGCATACTTATCTTACATTTTAAAATCTCTAAAAATAAGTTAAAAACATTCTTTGATAAAGAGGACCAACCACCTCAATATATTATTCACCAATTGGTATCTTTTCTTAACAAGTTGAGCTCTCATTGCATCACATCATGCTTTGAATTCAGCCAAATCCTAATGCATTCCAACTTAACTAGGGTTACTCCCACTCCAAGCTCATTTATATACCTTCTCATCTCATGTGTTCATAGTGTGGTATATGATTAACACGACCCTGGAAAAAGATATTGAGGAAGACAACAACAATTTCAATGCAATTCAATTAAACCCCTCACATATTGTTTGCATAATACATGTGGGATAAAATAGAAAGAGGGAAAAGGAAAGAAGAACTCATCGAGTTCATAGATCACGTGAGCTACAAATATGCATCCACTGCATGTGAACCATGTAAAGACCACTTATGCCATCGTAAACTCCCAAAACCATGCATGTGAATTAAAGAGGATGAAATTGTTGATTCGGACATAGTTTTGAGGCACGAAATGATAATTTATCCATGGAAAACTTAAATCGAGGAGCAAAGTGTATAATAAATAGCAGATAATTAAATAAATTGTAGTCATTTTTAATCCTATCATAAAAGGAATAACCCCATGCATGTCGGCCTATCACCTAAAGTAAGAACGAGCGCTCACCCGAGGCACGCACGAGTACCGAGTCTCTCTTTTATGTGAGTTTAGTGGGAAGCATTATCTATGATTAGTGTAAGAGTATTTAGGAAATAAGTTGAGACATACAAGAACCATAGGGCTCAAAACAGCCACTCGATCCTTGCGGTCTCTTCTGCACGAGTGCTTTAATGATTCCATAACATATACTATAACAAAAAGAAAGATACAACCATTCATTCGTAGCATGAAAGGAAAGAGAACTCATATGAACGAAATATACATTAAACCCATTGATATTCATATCTATTTATAACAGGTAACCTCAATATATTCATTGGTTCATTACAAAGTGTCATAGAGAGCAAACCGCAGTCATGCGCATCACTGGACATATGTAGCTAAGCTAACAAAAAAGAAAAATAACAACTCCATGCTTAGTACATCCTTTCCTGAACCAAAATATCCACTCGTAACAATTCTCTGAGAGCTTCACTTACTCTCTAATCCGTTATTCCCCATGTATATCCAGATGATATATCTCTATCTGTGTGTGTATATATCTTTTCCGCAGATAGACACTTGCATTTATCACTTTCCCGGGCTCTTCTCGCCGCAGCGCCCTCAGATCCATTACCAAGTGTTGAATGTGGTCCTCCATGTGAGCATGTTCCTTTAGGCCTGAGATCTCCACTCCATCTCATGATGATCTTCTAGAAGATTCCATCCAGGCATGCTCTTTCCTAGGCCAACCTATTGCCAGGCTAACATCTTATCTGCGCGCAACCAATCATGCTTTTCACGTGTTCTACCTTGGGTGCTCAAATTGGCTAAGTCCCAAACCTCCTTTTGCGTGTCGCACGTGCTATTTTCTTCCTTAATCCTTTCTCTTGCGTGCTTTTACCTTGTGCACCATTCTATAACTGGGATCCCACATGCCTAAGCGCCTTCATACTTGGTCAATATTCTAGGGGCCCAACATCACCCCACACTACGCTTGTTCTCCGTCCTCGAAACATTTTACTTGACCAAGATGCAAGCTATTTTATGGAACCAAGATGTAGACTTATACTTTACAAAATGAATAAGGAATGAAAGAATAGGGGAAAGAATGAAGAATGGGGGGACATCAATTCAATAGGCAGGAAAGTCCTTTCATAGATCTACCTCCAGCTTGTTCCACACTTTGACCTCGCCCTTCGCCTTCTAGCATAGGTCGCCCACCAGGGTGCTCACTTCATCAAAGCTTAGGCCAATTCCCTGGGCACCCAAAGTGTCCACAATCTACTCCATTTCCTTACCCAGGTCTGTGAGTTTATCCATTCTTCTGGTAATTTGGGGGTATAGTTCCTTGCTGGGCCTTAATTGAGCTCCTTAAAGCCTCAATTGCCTCTGATTTATTTTCTACCTCGGCTAGAACCTTGTCCCTCTCTGCCCTATTCCCTTTGTTATTTTCTTGGAACTCTTTCAGCTCTACTTCAAGTGTGGTGACCAAGGAGCTTGCCACCTTATCTCTATCCATGCATGTGTCATATGCGACTTCTACAGACTGGGCAATGACCTTAATCTCCGTGAGTACTTAGTTGTACTCGGAAATAAGTGCTACTACCTTCAACCGGTCTTCCTCTTTCAAGCGTGCAACCACTTCTTCTACAGATTCTAGTGCCAAGGGTCACCTCTCCATAGTGAGGACGTGTATTAGGTCTTCTAAGTATTCTAAAACTGATGCATACTTCTGAGGGATTTGCATTAGGTCTAGGTGCTTTAATATGATGGCACTCTTGATCGACTCCACCTTCTTGTAGACCTCCTGCACCTTTACTTTTTCTTCCTTTAACTCGCGCCTTAACTACGCACTAATTAATTCCTCCTATTTTAAACTCTTGGCCTTCTCCACCAGTTCTTCCTCCTTCTTCCCCAACTTCACCTCCAATGCTCTAATTTTGTCATTTCGCACGAACAGCCTAGCCTCGGTCTCGACTGTGACTTTGTTTAGAGCATTGCATACTTGCTCATTTGAAAGTTCTTGAGCATTTACTAAGGGGTTGTCTCCCTTAGATTTTGGCAACATGATGAGTGATTTCTGGTAGACTTCAAAGTCTAGCTCATCAATGTGTGACTCGAACACCCAAGAGAGCATCTTCTTGGTCTTGGGGTATGCACCATCCTTTTCAAAAGACCCCATGGCTAGGAGCCTTTCCATGGGTACGGTGCTTTGGAACCGTGCATGTAACACCTTCTTTATGTCATCCACATAGACCTTACCTACCTCTATTCTTTATCCAGAGTTCTTTTACCCGAGCGCGTGCCTTTGGGGAAGCTAACTGTTAGAGCAGGGGGCCTCCTAGGCTGTCATGTTCCTTTTTAACGCTCTCCTCCTTCCCTTCCTTAAGCACTATGTCTGCGTTGTGCTCTAACTCTTGGTCTACAAGGGATTTGAGCATATTTTTCACTTCTCTCTCTTCTACCTCAGTAATCTACTCTTTTGTAAAACTTATGGTTCCTTGCTTCTCCTTGGCATCCTTCTCATCTACCTTCATGTCTTTGGTGCCTTCCTCATCTTGTGTACCCTTGCGTCGTGTAAATACAAACTCTTGCTTCTCCTCTCCACTCTCTTCCTCCGAGTCATAGACACTAAACACATGTGGTTCCTTGTCTTTCTCAGGATCTTCTTCCTTGTCGTCATCTCCTTCACTCTCATCTTCTCCTTCTCCCAAGTATTTCTCTAAGCTATCGGTCACCTCCGAGTTAGCTTCTTCATCCACCCTCTACTTCTTCTTGAGAGGTGGCTTCTGATCAGGAGATTCAGCCTTCTCTTCTTCCTTTGGCAATTCTTCCATGGTGGTGGGCTGCTCGGGTGCCTCTACTTCTAGCGTCTTCTCCTTCACTAGAGACTTATTTCTCTGTATGTAGGTGCTTGGCTTGGCGCTTGTAGATGATATGCTCAGCACACTGCCCGAGTAGTTGACACAGTTGGTGCTCTGTCCTCTCCTCTGTCTCTCCTCTTAGACGTTGGCTTCTTCTTCCCTTAGGGGTCTTCAAGTATGGAAATTTCATCCTCCAAATACGTGCCCTTTTCGAACTTCAGCCTTATGCATATCTACATGCATGCCACGGATCCTCCAGTGATGGGAAGCGTCATCGGCCTAGTAATTTAGATCTCATATGACACATACTTCCCCACGTACATGCGCTACTGCTGGGGTAATTCAAATTCTTCCTCATCTCCCTATGTTCCCAGTCTAACCTTCCTAGTTCTAGCCTTAGCTTCTTTGATTATTTAAATCTGTTTACTCCCGCTTGGAAGTATTGGGCAGTGAACGTGAAAGGAAGCTTACACCAAGGTCTCCATGATTTGTTAATAAGCTTGAATCTGCCCAAGCGGTAGTGCTTTGTACACCATGAACTCAACTTCTCCTCGGTGGGTTGGGTGTTGTTCGGATCCTCCACTCTTCCCCGAATGCATTCCTCAAGTGCATATACCACTTTTCTAGCCATGCTTTGTGGGGAGCCATCATTGTATCACAAGCATACTTCTCAAACCTCTTTGCGGGTGAAGGGTCTTCAGCTGGGTACTCCCACATGAACTTGTCTGATGCATCCGGCACTCCAATTTCTACAAACACTATGGTGAGCAAGACATTGCCAAAGAGGATCCTATCCCCTTCCTTCATGCACTTAACAATCTCCTCTACAATGTATGTGGATAAGTTGTATATCATCCCCTCTGTAATCTTCCTGTAGACATGTAGCCAAGGTTTGTTGACCTGTGTCCATATTTCTTGGCCATTCAGCTTAGTCACCAAATGCGCGGCCATCTTCATAACGGGGTCCTTGATGTTTGAAATATCGTAGTACCGCGACCCTTTCTTGCAGGCATACTCAGTGACGGTATCTTGAATAGCCTCCTTGTTACCAAGGTCATCTTCTAGGATATCTCCCTCACATATGAGGCATGTAAATTGTGAAATCAACTAGGGAGTCACGCGCATCTTGCGCCCAAAAAAGTGGAAATAGTCTTCATGCACCCGAGACATCAACCACTAGTACAAGTGATCTAGATTCCCAAAATAAGGCAACTCATAGAGTTGTAACAGCCATACCTTCACCAATTTAACCTTAACGTCATCGTCATATATGGGCAAACCTTTAGGTGTTCGCTTGTTGGTGGGGTGTACTAATTCCAATGCCATTTATTTCTCTATGGTGTTTGTGCAGTGATTATAGTCACTAATAGGTATGCTTCTCAAGTGGGATTCCCATTCCTTTCCCATCATCACCCCATCTGGGTATTGCATCTCTGCATACCATTCTTCATTTGTGTCTACTTGGTTCTGGTTGTTTAGCCTTGGCTTTTCCCTTTCCTTTCTTGGGTGCCATGGTCGAGGTATTTTTATCACTCCTACCCTCTCTTTGTTACTCTATCTTTCTTCTCCCAACCTTCAATCTCAGATCCATGATATAACTCTTCTAAACCCGTGCCCTAGTTTGTCAAACCCTAACTTGGATAAAATCTTCACAAGACAACGCCTTTTCAACTCCTTCCATGCCCGTGTAATTCCTTCTGGTTCGTAATCTCAAACTAGCTCTTCGCATTTTAATCACACAGATCTTCCACTCAATTGAATCTGAAAACCCTAGTTTATAACACTCGCTTATATCTCCAACTCTTCGTTTTCATAAAGTAAAAATGAGAGTGCCCGACCCTTTATTTATAGTTTTTCCTTTTTTGATCATTAAATGCTACTTTACCTACCCCATACTTTGTTCATTTAATGTGGATTTTTCAAACAAAGTCCGTCTTCAATGCCTTCACTCACGTGCCCTTCTGCGTGAAAACTCCTCCAACCTTCTGGCGTGCAACCCAACCAACCTGATAGGAGACTCTTGCACGTGCTTAACCTGTGCCAAAGGCACTTCTTCTGTCCAGATTCTTGCTTTCACCTACCTTGTGTTGCTTTAACTGTGCTTTCTTTTCCTTTGTATATGGGATCTACAAGTAACTTTATCCTGGCACCAACCATTATACTTTTCTCTTCATCTATCTCTTTCAACCAGGCTACTCAACAAGGCTCTTCAACATAAATTCCTTGGTACTTTTAATCATGCGGTTCTTCACTTTTCTCCACCCCAAACTTAAATGATGCACGATCCTTTACGCACTCAAAAATTCTCCAAAAATAGCAATAAGGTTACCGACGCCCAAGGTGTAAAACAAAACAACAACGTGAAAGGGAAACACAAGAAAGGGAAAATGCATAAAGGAAACTTCTAAACTAACTGGAAAAACTGCCTTATTTACAAACACCAAGAAGACTTATTTATAGTAGGGCTTCAGCCTACTCCCATTGAAGTGTCCAGGCAGCTTCGTCCCATCCAGCACTTGTAACTGGCATGCACCCGAATCAAGGATGTATGAAATTGTGTAGGGACCCAACCAATGGAATTTCAACTTTCTAGGATGGCGTAGAAACTTGGAATCATATAGTAACACCATCTGCCCAACCTCAAACTTCTTGTTTCTAATGTGGCGATCATGCCAAGCCTTTTTCTTTGCCTTTTCCACTATCTAGCTCCATCGGGCAAGTGATCATCTCTCATCCAGTTTCATTAGCTCATCAATCCTTTCTTCCAGCTTGTTCATTGGCTAATCCTCTGCGTGCGCTATTCACAGAGAAGGTAACATAAATTCAACGGTAAAATGGCTTCCACGCTAAACACCAATTGAAAAGGTGTGGCTTTATTTAGTCTTTTATACGTTGTTCTGTAAGCCCATAACACTACCGATACTTTGTCATCCCAATCTTGTCTTCCAACATCACAGATTTTGGTCAAGGTATGACTCAATATTTTGTTGAATGCTTCCGTGGTTCCATTTGCTTGTGGGTGATAGGGCATAGTCTTGTGATGAGCCACCATGAACTCTGATAACAGGATCCTCACGGTCTCATTCAGAAAATGTGTACCCCTATCACTGGTCAAACTCAACGGACATCCATACCTCGTGATAATGTTCTCCCATAAGAACCTTGCCATTTGTTGCTGCCGTGTAATCTTTAGTTGGGGCTGCCTCTGCCCACCTTGTGAGATAATCCATGCAAGTGATGACATAACGTGACCCATTCCTACACGCTGCTAGTGTAATAGGTCCTACAAAATCTATCGCCCATTTTTCAAAAGGCTCCGTGCTAGGGATAGGGTGCAAAGGCATTTCATCTCTCCTTCCTAGTTTGCCAATGCATTGACAATGGTCACACACTTTACAATAATCTCTACAATCCCTATACAAGGTTTCCCACCATAATCCTTCATTAATATCTTACACGCGGTGGCATCACCTACGTAATGCCCACCCGCACTTCCTCCGTGTGCTTCCTCCATGATGGTCAGGTGCTCATGCTCTAATACACACCTACACAAAACTTCATCTTGTCCCAACTTGTATAAGTCTCCACTAATCAACATGTAGGGTGCGACACGTATGGCCAACTGCTTCTTCTCCAATGCCTTCATTCCATCCGGCGCCACACCTTCTTTTAAGAATACTGCAATCTCCTCCAAATCGAGGGCGTGTGCCATAATATAAACTATTGGGTGTCTGAATTAATTCCTCAATACTTTGTGCATCCTCTCCTAAATCAATCCTTGACAGATGATTAGGCCCATAGTTGCTTTTTCCGGGCTTCACTACAATGGTGAATTCAAACTCTTGAAATAACAACACCCATCGACATATGCGCCCTTGAAGAATGGGCTTATTTACTAAATAATTTAATGCCATGTGGTCGGTGTAGAATACAAAGGGTGTTGCCAGCAGATACTATCTAAACTTGAAGAGTGCGTAGATCATCGACAATGCCTTGCGCTTCGGTTGTGGTATAATTTTGCTTTGCTGGTGTTAGCTTCTGCTTGTAAAATTGAGAGGATGATCAACAACCCCTTCACTGGTTGTGCAAGTACTACTCCAATGGTAGTCCTTGAGGCATCTACATGGACATGGAAGGGCTTGTCCTAAGAGGGAAAATGTAAAATAGGCACGGTAATAATCCTATCTTTTAATGTATCAAACGCCCTCGTTGCGCCTCTCCCCAATGGAAGGAAATTTTATGTCTAAGCAGCTCCTCTAAAGGTGTAGAAATCTTGGCATATCCCTTAATGAATTTTCTGTAATACCCCATATGCCCAAGGAATCCGTGCACTATGCTCTAGCTAGTAGGCTCCCTTAACCCCACAATAATTGCAACCTTGGCAAGATCTACTAGTAAGCCCTCCTTACATATGATATGCCCCAATAAGGTCCCAAAGGGTGTAGTAAACACACACTTCTTAATGTTGAGGGATATCCTCAACTGCCTACACCTCTCAAACATTAATCTCAAGTTGTCACAATGGTCCTTAACCAGACCATATACTATCCAATCATCCAAATAGACCTGAAGAAATTTATGGATGAAGTCCTGGAATGCTTGCACCACTATGCGTGAAAAAACAATAGGTGCATTCTTCAACCCAAAGGGCATGACCGTATATGTAAAACTTCCCCATTCGGTGGAAAAATTTGTCTTCTTCTAGTCTTCCTTTGCAATCCGGACTTGGTGGTACCCTGAAAATCCATCCGTAAAGGAGTAGATTTCATGCCCAGTGACTCCTTCCAAAATTTCTTTAGTGAAGGGGGTTGGAAATGGATCAATGACACAAATTGCATTCAATTCCCTATAGTCCACACAAATCCTAATCCACCCATCCTTCTTGATGTTGATTACCATCGAGACTTATCCACTCGATTCTTCCACTGCCTTAATGATCCCAAAAGCTATCATTTTGTTTATCTCCTCCTTAACTTTCACATGCAAATTGGGATTCATCCGGTAGGGCATTTTTCTAACCGGTGCGGACCATCCTCCCATTTTATCTTCATCCCCCAAGGAATGGTGAATGCCTTTGAGCTTATGGTAATGTAAGGAATACATCCTTAAATTCACATAGCAGATCAATGATCTTTGATACTTCCTTCTCTCGTCTAGTAATCCCTAATAATAGATTCCTTAGGTTCTTCTAAACTGATGTTAACTTTCTTCATATTTAAAGGCTCATGGTAGGCACGTGCGCAAGCATCCGCACTATCCACTACCTCGCGTGTCTCTGCTGTAATGGCTAACATCTAAACTTTTTGATTCCTCTCCATCAATCACATTTACCAACTTTCCCTTCTCCTTTTCCAAACATGCGTGCTCAAGCAGTAACTCTTCTATTTCCTCAACTTCTTCAAAGCATGCCCCTATACCTAGTTCACCTAATAATTCTAACAGCCTATCTTCCATTCTGGCACTATCCCCCATGGTAAGGTGCTTGATACCCTGCAAGGTCTTATCAATCGATGGCTTGGTACTCCGATACTCAAAGGTTTGAATAAGGTCAGCCATGAGCTCCTGCCAATTCCTCATCTGGTGGCGTGTCTCTGAATGAATGTACCATGCGCGCGCACAACCCTGCAGTGTAGAATACAACTTGTGCACCTAGAGGGATGGTGGCAAAGATTTTGTGCCTTCTCTCCAGATGCATTCACACTCTTGGACATGGAAAGAGGTGGGCTCCTTCCCATGGTAGTCCTTGATGATGGTGGGTACATTACTCCTAGAAAATCTGACAGAGAGAGCAATTCTTACCTCGCGCCACTCTAAAAGGCTCTCTTGATGTGTGGCCCACCAATGAGCTACTGTGCCAAGCAAGACATAAATTAACATCTCCCTCCATTCCATCTCATTCTTCCACTGAGCTTCTACCTCATGTAGAAAGATCTCAGGGAAGGCTCCTCCTGAATACTTGGGCAGTTCTTTTCCTCTAAGGTGCCTAACAGTGCGCACTTTGTTACCTTGGTCACTGACCCTCTCAACTTCCATCCCATTAATTTGTAAGTTCCATGTGCCCAATTGTCACAAGCTAGACTGGTGGTATCACTTACTGATTGAGCATCTTCAAACTAGATAAATCCATTAGTAGGGTGTACCATCTCAAGGTCTCTAATTGAGTGCACATAAATCTTGTCTAGAACTTCTTCTCCCAATGGTTCAATATAGGGTGTTGAATTCCCATCAACCAAGGGTATAATGACCCATTCCTCTTTGTTCTCAAAGTTGATGTACCCTTTGTTGAACCGAAGGTCTCGCATTATTTTGTAACACCAAGGGCGCCCAAGTAGTGTTGGGAAATTATCCGCCTCGGCGAGTGCCAAGACTTCAAGTCCCCAGTAAACTTGGCTCCTTGGATAGTAATAGCTACATCCTTCAAGACACTGATGGGAATTGCCTTAGTTTTGTTTACCATATACAACACATTCAAAGATGACTGTAATGCAGGTCTCCCCATCTGATGCCATACATCCAAAGTCAGAACATTAACCTCCATGCCAGTGTCAATGAGTATATTGCTGAGGAGCCATCCATCTACAACTACATTCAATGTAATCTCCTTGTCATAGTTGAGGCTGTGAGGGGGAAGGTTCACATGCAAGACCTATCTCTCATGCTCTTCTCCGATACGTGGTACCTTCTCTCTCAACTAGGATCCTAGTAAAGGAATGATGTTCTCCTACCTTAGCATTTTACACACCTCCTTGACCTCATCCAGGTCATCCTTTTGCACCTCAACTCTCCTTCCTTGTTCCTCCTTTCTGGATTGCTCCTTTAGATATTGGATCTCCCCTTGTAAGCTTCGAATAACATCCATGGTGTCCTGATATATCTCCTTCTGATGCATGGGGTCTAGATATTTTCCATGAACGACCTCCTCCTTGTAACCAGGGTCTTTTGTTTTGGTACCTCTCTTGCATGCGCGGATTCTACCCTTGTTGTTACCAAGACAGGCTCCAAACCTTCATCCCGTGTTACCCGAGGCATCCACTAGTATGTCTACCTTCTTGATGCTGACCATTGCAGTGCCCTTGTCCTTCCGGTGCTGCTGATTCATATGCTCAAATAATTCTAGGCACTCCTCATACTTATGCTTCTTTCCGCACCATGAGCATTGCAACAAGTCCGGCACTCATGCTTGTAATGTTCTATAGATCCACAGTTGAAACATGTTCCATGCAGGAACTCACTCCTTCCTCCATGATTACCCTAACCATGGAATCCTCCTCAAAATCCTCTTCCATGTGCACCTCCATCTGCGCACTCCTCGTAATGGCGATCATCATTTTTAGAACCACTAGCAATGCTTTGGTTTGGCGTACCCCATGATCAATGGCCTCATGGATCTAGTCAATGAGCCTACATTCTTTAGTATCATGGGTTGTGGAGGTGAAAATCTTGTAATAAAAAGATACATTCTTCCTGATCACACGCTGTAGCAAGGGACATCTACTTGCATCATGGTCCCCATGATAAATCTCACAATCTACTATCATAGCGCGTACCGTCCTCTAGGGAAATTATCCTTAACGTGCCCCTCTATTTCACAATCCATGCACCACAAACCACTATGAGTCTCATGGACTAAGTTCACAAACAATTTTCCAACTGTTTGGCCATAGCAACAATCTGAGCCTCCAAGAACGGGATAACGCCAGTATTAATACTACCAACAACCTCGGCGTGTAAGGCAACTTCTAATGCTTCATGTGGATCTATAAAAGTTTTATGAGACAAGGCCCTTCTAAAAGGGGTGATCAATCCTCCAACAAACCATTGTGCATGTTGTGAAGGGTGAATATCATATGATAATTTAGACAAGAGAGTTTTAAAATGCACATCATACTCTTGCACACTCTCTGCCATTCCTTGTTGAATCTCCTTCAAAGCACTGATGCTTTTCTACTCGAACTCAGGAATGTGGAACTTTTCCAGGAATGCATTCTTTAAAGTAGTGTAGTCCACCACTATTTGATGAGGGTCATACTTTCTATACCAGCTATGCACATGCCCTTGCAGTGTGGTCATAAATTGACTAGCCTTTCATTCTGGTGTTGTGATACCCTTCACACGCCATAGCAGTTCACACTTGTGAACATGTTCCACAGCATCTTCAATGCCCATGTAATTTGGAAAATGTAGAGACATTTCAAAGAATACTTGAGGTGGTGGCTGGGGTCCTTGTCTTGAACTAGAGCCTTGGTTCCCTCCAGTGTTTCCTCCACCGCCTGATCCACTAGGTCCACCGGGACTTATACCTCCAGAGCCACCATATCCACTGTAACCGAGCATCCCCATGGTCCCACTAAACTATGCACCGATGGTTTGTTATAAGCACCCCACTACCACTACTTTGCTGTCCCATGCCACTCCCCGATATGAGCCCAAAATCTTGTACACTTGCCCCTTGTCTAAAACTCCTTCGAATACTGGAATATGTGCAGCCATAGAAGAAGGAACTAAAAAATTGTACCTCCTAGGCACGGATCTGTCTCTTCCACTTATATCAACTGGGTCAATAACACTTCTTCTTGGATCAGGAAAACCAAGTGCTAGGGCTCAGTCACTGGGTGGGTTTAGATATGCACCAACAACTCTCCTCTCTTTGTGTGATGAACTCTCACCAGAAGCCGAAGGGGTCTCCCTCATGCACTTGCCAAGATGGGGTAGCACAGATTGCTCAAGTTCCAAATCCTCTGTGTGAACCTCAACTCCTTCCCACAACGTCTGTCTCCATAGATCCATCACACTAGCAGCCTCGTGTCGTCTAACAATCTCCCTTTCTTGCACTTCACTATACTTGAGCCATCTTTCTTCCCTCTCCTTCTCTGTTGTGATATCTACCATCTTCCTCCACCCAAGTTCCCTTACCCGGCACTCAGAACAGTTTAGCCGGCCATTGGGAGCACCTCTAAACTCATGGTAACCATCAATATCTTCATAGCTAGAGGAATAACATGTAGAAACATTCCTCTAGGTTCTCACAAAAATTCAAACTCAACAACCTCTGGACAAGAATACGTAGAGATGGCGTATTCTAGAGTGTAGCTAGTTAGTACTCCTCTCCACCAATGATCAACAACATGGGTCCACGTTAGATCTGCATCCTGCAACCTTTGGTAGTCTTCTTCGGCCCATACATGTGATCTATAATGCCAACTTGATCTAGACGTATAGGCTGAAAGCCATTCATATAACTCTCTGGGAAGCAGCAGCGAGAAGGTTTCGTGCGTACTCATGGTAGAGGTTCTCTTCTACCCATCTACGTGTATTAAACTCAGGTCTAGTGCTAAATCTCTGAGCAAATTCATCCTCCGTGCTCTTGAACCATGATTCAACATTTTTCAATGTTAACCGATCCGTCATTACTCTTTACACATATCATGATGCATGTTATATCCCACTACAAATTCGAAAAGAGGTCTCGAAAAGGAACCAAGATGTAGTCATTTTTACTCCTATCTCAAAAGGAAGAACCCCATGCACGCTAGCCTATCACCCAAAGGAGCCGAGCGCCACCGAGGCACGCGTGGGTACTGAGTTTCTCTTTTATGTGATTTTAGTGGGAAGCATTATCTATAAACCAAAATATCCACTCGTAGCAATTCTGCAGAGCTTCGCTTACTCTCTAACCCACTATTCCCTATGTATATCCAGATGATATATCTCTCTGTGTGTGTGTATATATCTTTTTCATGGCAAGCACTTGTATTTATCACTTTCTGGGCTGCCAACTCACCTTGCTGCGCCCTCAGATCCATCGCCAAGTGTCGAATGTGGTCCTCCATGTGAGCATGTTCCTTCAGGCTTGAGCTCTCCACTCCATCTCATGATGATCTTCTAGAAGATTCCATCCGAGGCATGCTCTTTCCTAGGCCAACCTGTTGTCAGGATGGCATCTTATCCATGCGCAACCGATCACACTTTTCATGTGTTCTACCTTGGGCACTCAAATTGGCTAAGTCCCGAACCTCCTTTCACACGTCGTGCATGCTATTTTCTTCCTTAAGCCTTTCTCTTGCACGCTTTTTCCTTGCGCGCCATTCTATAACTGGGATCCCGCACGCCTAAGTGCCTTCATACTTGGTCAATATTCCAGGGGCCCAACATAAATTACACAAAATATAAATATGATTTTAAATAAAAATGCTTGAAGATAAGAAGGGGTATCATATTTATTCATATCTTGATGAATGGTTATAAAAGAGAATGTAGTAAACCATAAACACATAGTGAGGTTTATACACCGAGTTTTCCAACATAGACAATGGTTTGAAGGGGGAGATAGAGGCATCTAAGGATTTCCATTAGTGGAGAAGGAATATTCTATGCAAGAGGGAAATCAATATCACTTACGTGTTCGACTTTTTACCTCTTATATGTTATATACTTTTGTGTTCTCCTAGTGCAAGTAGGTGGCTTGATGGATAAATATTTGGGATTGTAATTGGAAGGTTTAGGGTTAAAATCCATAGAATTTTATGTTTTAATTATAAACCAAATGAAACTATAATATGTATTCATATAACAATCAACCCACAATTTGACCAAACTCTAAGCCATGACACCATGGTAATGAAAAGGATGTTGGGAGTGAGGGCTTGAGGTTCGAATCCCTTCACTCCTTAAAATTTTATTAATACCTAAAACTAAAACTTGACACCTTACAACTATAATATTGGCATGTGTTAAATATTAAACAAGGAAAATAGTGAGGCCGAATGGCTAAGACCATACATTTGAAGAGAGGGGTCTTAGGTTCGACATTCTCCAAAAAAATTCAAACTTTAAATGTTGTTTTGAATAGTATAAAGTGGTATAATTAAAATTATATGTAAATTTATTTTTACCACCATGGAATTAGAATAGGGAATTCAATTTTTATACTCATTGTTTAACTAAGAAGACTAATTAGGATTCACCCTAATGGTATTAGATAAACATTTTTATTAGAAAGAATACATATTAAACAAAAAGAGACAAAATATAGCCTTGTCTAAACATAAAGAGATGATAAAAAAGTTGCACGTTGGATTTCATGAAGACGTATATTTATTGAAACCATGAACATCATCATAACATATAGGGACATCGTAATAAGTAATTATCATGATAATGGTTATATCCATGTTAATATATCAAACATACAATTATGAAACCAAATGTTAAGGCCATTGGGATAAATGATTATGATGTATACACCTAGAGTGATAGGTAAATCATGAAAACCCTTTTTACATATTTTGATTTAACTATAATTTAAAAAGTATTCATTATAAAATGAGTTATGACATGATTAATGTAATAATGTGGATTATGAAATAATGTGCTTTGGACGCATTTATTATCAATGAGATAGTGATTATATATTTGTTGACATCATTTCTAAACCTTATATGAAGTATTTTTAAACCTTGGAACATGTATAACTAGAAAACATGTATATGGAAACTATTATGGATAATTTATAGTCCTTTATATGTGATGGAAACTAGGCTTATGATTATCATAATAACAAATTCCTTGGGTGGTATGGGACATCCAAAATGTTTTGATTGTTTGTGTCCTATTCATGGTTTTTTTGTATTGTTTGGGGATTAAAAATTTGGATTAGTATCCTAATAGCATTAATGTGAGTGAGTGGTATGGGACATTCAATAAGGTTAGTGCTTTTTCTATTGTAGTTCAAGTTTTCCCAAGTTGTTAGAATGGGGATATAGATGTCTTATTGTGAATTTATAGTAGGGAAAGGGAATGTTTTGAGAGATGTGTTATTAGACTCATGAGTGACCTATATGGATGGTTTAGATAACCTATTGTAGTGAATCACACATGAAAAGTGTTATGGGTTAGGGTAGATTGCAGATAGACTTAAGGTATTCCCTTATGATTAGTCGGTGAGGATTATTTTCATACCCTAGTACGTTGTTAGATTTCAATTGAAATATATACCTTCTATTATCATAAATATTTTTCCAAAACCATATTCATTACTTCTATCATTTCTAGGATGATATATTCCTTCCATGTTCATAGGTCTATCACTTTTTGGGTGATTGCACTACAAATTGTATTCTCTCTTACCTTATTGATTTTTGTATCTTCCTTTTCATGAAGGGTAAGCCCACTCACACTTTGAGGGAGGTGTGCATGGATCTATAAGGCATATGGTTGGAGGTAAATGCTATGATGATAATATTTCTCTCATGGTACAATTTGACGTCGGGATGGATCTCTAATGATAAACAATGATTGTGTCACAACGAGCGATTGTTGTATATGTATATTGTGATACCTATTATATTGTATATCAAGAGGAAATTTAAAACATTTTAAATGAATGTTGATAACTACTATGCATCAAAGTGGAACCAATATTTCACATGTAATTAAAGATGTATTTTATACTTGATATGTAAATTTATGTAATGGTGTTACCCTTATGAGTAAATGGAAACATACACTTTTATATATTTAACATGAATTTGTGATTATGGTACAACTAATAAACTAAATCTGTTGGTGTGTGTGACATGCCTAGTCATCGTCCACATCACAGGACTCACCTTACGAGAGTCATAGGTCTTAGGAAGTCAAATGAAAAGTGTCAAATTCTGTCATAGAATCTATCATTGTCATTTGCGTCAATGCGTCATAGGAGTTACATTCCTTATTTGGAATTGTAACTCCTCCTTTAGTGGCATCATATGTGTCGGTCATGTTATATGCGTCGGTGGCGCTCATTGAGTGTCGATTACACCGAAAATGCACTCATTTGTCTTTTTTTTTAGTAACAACTTTTTGACTCAATACAAAAACAAATTAACGACACAACTCTTACACATACACTTTTTGACATTTGACAAGATAATAATAGCGTGATAAATAATGATGACTTTCGATAATGACTCTAAACACTAATTTACGATTGGAGGACTCAACATAAAAATGACTATAACGTTGACAATGATAATATAACAAATACTATTGATAACTTGACTCTTATTTTCAAGACCATCTAATAACAATAAAAAAATGAGACACGATGACACTATAAACAAAATATTGAATACAATAGATTTGTATAGTGACTCAAATAAAACTCTATTCACTATGGAAGAAAACAAACTAAAGAATTTTGACCAAAAATATTGGACTTCTTCTAATGCACACGCAAACAGATTTTGGAGTCTACATTAAGAAATATGAGGTAACTTATAAATTAATAACAATTCAAAAACAACCTAATAAGGTTAAAATGAACACTAAATAACTAATAAGAATCATGACTTTGACCTTTAATGTAGTGAGTCGAATTGGATCAATTTATTATTGTAGAGAGGTTACAATATATAGAAATTTTATCTCCTACAAAGGAGGAGTCAACTCACATCATGAATCCCCTTTATCTCTCCTAATATCTCTACTAGTTCCCTAAAATATCTAGTGAGTTGTAGTAGACAACTCACTAAGGTACAATAATAAAATACAACTCAATATGGGATTGTATTAAATTATTTAAACACTTAATAATGTTATCAATAATATTTCCTAACAGCTTAGCAAGCTATGACATGAGCATTTTGGGCATCTAAATTATTGTTACCTTGAACAATTGAGCCAAAATGAAATGGTCAACGGGTTACCCCGAGTTAAGTTTTCTAAAGGTCTTTGTGAGGGTTGTACCCTCGAAAAGCACCTGAAAAAAACTTTGATAAGGGAAAATCCTAGAGAGCTACTCGTCCCTTGGATCTTGTTCATAGTGATGTTTCTGGCCCCTTTCCATCTCCTTCTTTCACTAGAGCTCTATATATACTAACCTTCATTGATGACTTTTCACGTTATACTTGGGTATATTTTCTTAAGCTTAAGTATGAAGTCTTTGAGAATTTTCAAAACTTTAAGGATCTTGCTGAGAAACAAGTGGAACGGTCTATCAAGGTTCTTCGAACCGAAATGGATGCAAGTATGTGAGAAATAGGTTTGAGGATTTTTTCACTTCGAGGGATTGATTTACAGTAGACAATTGCTTTACGGCCCTTCCCAAAATGGAGTTGCAGAAAGAAAGAACCGAACTTGAAAGGAGATGGCTACTTGTATGGTTCACTCAAAGTCCCTTCCTCCGCAGAGATTGGAATGAAGTAGTGAATTGTGCTTGTTACATTCAAAATTGTGTTCCACACAAGGCCGTAAGAGGGATGACACCCTTTGAAGCCTGGTTTGGACACAAGCCTGATGTTGAGCACTTTCAAGTCTTCAGATCCAAGGCTATGGCTTGGATTCCCAAGAAGAAAAGTAAGTCATTGGATCCTCAATCCAAACTTTATATATTTATCGAGTATCTTGATGGCGTGAAAGGATATCAATTATTAAACCCTAAAACCCATGAGCTATATATTGAGAGGAGTGTGAAGTTTGATGAGTCATCCTTGACTTTTACTTCCACTGAGGTTCTTTTGCCCACTGATTAAGATTCTGACTCATCAGATGATGATGTTGTTGAGCGAGTTCCTCCTCTCCCTGCTCCTCCCGATCCTCAAACTTCTGAGTCTTTTGATTTTGACAGTAGTGATGATGAGGACTATGTCCCTTCTCACTCGAGTGAAGAATCTTCCGAATCTGAGCTTGAACCTTCGGGACCTCTTTGGGCTAGGAAAACTTTATAGAGTGCTAGAGATTTAGTTAGAGATCCTTTAGATGAGAGACGTACTCGCTCGAGTTTCATTAGACCCCACTCCTTCTTTTCCTCTACTTCTGATCCACTGTCTTTCCAGGAAGCTTCTAGGATTCCTAAGTGGGATTCTACTATGGATGAGGAGTATTCCTCACTCATAAAGAATGACACATGGGATCTTACCCCTCTTCCGAAAGGAAGAAAAATCATTCGGTGTAGGTGGATATATTGAACAAAGTATGGAGCCAATGGAGAAGTCGAGAAGTATAAAGCGTGACTTATAGCTAAGGGTTTCTCCTAGGTAGCTGGGGTTGATTACTCGAAAACCTTTGCTCCGGTTGTGAAGATGACTTCCATTCAACTGACCCTTTCCATCACTGCCGCTAACAAATGGGAAGTCCACCAGATGGACATTAAGAGTGCCTTCCTTCATGGGGACCTAGAGGAAGAGATCTATATGGAACAACCTCTGGGTTATGTCCATGATCCATCCCTTGTTTGCAAGTTAAAGAAGTTTCTCTATGGCCTTAAAAATTCCCTCGGGCTTGGTATGCCAAGATGGACTCCTTTTTACTTGCATCGTGGGGTTCACTCGGTGTCACTCTGACCCAAATGTGTATATTCTATGGTAGGATGACTTCATGATTATTCTTTTTGTCTATGTTGATGACTTGTTGATCATAGGTAACTCTTCCTCTATCATTGATTCTATGAAGATATCCTTGGCCAACAAGTTCTCCATGTCTGACTTAGGCTTGCTTCATTACTTTCTTGGGATCTAGATTTCATAATCTGACTCGAGAATTATGATCTCGTAGCCTAAGCACTCTCTTGATTTTCTTGCTTGGTTTCACATGTCTGATTGCAAGTCCTCACCTACTCCTTTTCTTTCGGGGTCAAGTTGGTTTCTAATTGCTTTTCCCCTCGGTTGACGGTACCCTTTATTGGTAGTTGGTGGGGAGCTTGATCTACCTTACTCACACTTGGCTAGATCTTTTGTATGCTAGTTGGGATCGTGTCTAGATTTATGCAGAGCCTCATGAGTTGTATTTAAAAGTAGCAAAGTGGATCCTTCACTATGTTCATGGCACTCACACAGATGGTATTCATTACTTAGGAGGGACTGAGATTGACTTGGTTGGATTTATAGACTCAGATTGGGCCGGTGATCTAGATCATCTGAATTCTACCTCAGGCTATAGTTTCACTCTTGGTTTACGTTCTATCAGCTTAGTCCAGAAAAGTAGAATGCAATTGCCATATCATCAACAAAAGCAAAGTACAAAGGAGTAGTTAACATTGCCATAGAAGCTGTTTGGTTACAGGGTATCTTGAAAAAGTTTGGCATCCACTTTCGGTGGCCTACCATTATCTACTGTGACAACATGAGCACTATCTTGATTTGTAGAAATCTAGTTCAACATCAATGAAGCACATTGAGATTCACATGCACTTCATATGGGAGTTGATACATGAAAACATCATTGACATACAATATGTTCAGATAGCTGATCAGGTTACAGAAATATTCACCAAGCCCTTCACTGAGGTGAAATTTCTTCGCTTGCGGTCTCTTCTTGGGGGAGGTCTGCTGCAGCCACCCATCTTCTTCGGGCTATATAGTCCTTCTCCTCTTCTTCTTTCCAGCATGATGTTATTTGTATATGGGCACCTTATCAGGCCTTTAGTTGTCGGGCCCCATTGACACATCTTTCTTAGTTGTCTAGGGGAGTCTTCTTTCTCACGTTTCGCTTACCTTGACCTCTTCCTCGGCTTCGATGAAGGGGGGTGTTGGTGTGTGTGACATGCCTAGTCATCATCCACATCACCTAGTGAGTCATCTCACCTTGCAAGAGTCATAGGTCTTAGGAAGTCAAATGACAAGTGTCAGATTCTATCATAGAATCATCCATGTCATTTGCGTCGATATCATAGGAGTTACATTCCTTATTTGGAATTGTAACTCCTCCTTTAGTGGCATCATATGCATCAGCCACGTCATATGCATCAATGGTTTCATTGATGTTATTTCGTTGTTTAGGCATGGGGGTTACACAACACCCCTATTTGTACTTCCTTTTTTTGATTTATGAGTATGGCGCAGACTGCTTTTCTATTTGCATATTATTTCCATTGTTCGAATCTTGCTTATTACGTTGGAGCTTGATGTTACCATTGGAGTGCAACTTCGTCATGATGCAATGTTTTTGACATCGGTTCTCGTGAATCCCTCTTTCATAAAATAGATGGATGATCATGTTTAGGTAATTAGAAGAATCTATCTAAAATAAATTATTACTTAGAATGGAATTGCTCACATATATGAAATGGAATGGATAATGTGTATGCATATGTTAATAGAATTAACTCGCAATGCCTTAGTTTGATTATATGAACTATTATATGTGAACTAATTAATGTGGGTACATTTACTTAATGTTATACATGTGGTTAATTCACTTAAATTGAAATGGAAGCATATTATGAAAGTTTAAATTAAGTGATACAATTAAATCTATTTTGATATAGAACACCGCATTAATTGTATTATATTATTATTATTCTTGCATGTGTTTGATTATATGTGTAGGGATAGGAAATATAGAGGGATCGAATTTGGTCTTGGGTTGTGTAAGGATGATTGAAAATTATTGCAATTAAATTTCCAATGAGTTTTTCCCGTCATCCACCAGGGGGTCACTACACCTTGGTATCGGAGCGTTGGTTTAACGATACATTTTTTTGTGTTTTCTATGTTTCTAAAAGTTATGTTTCCATGTCATGTTTATGGGTAAAAATGGAAAGGACAAGAACAAAATGTGGTATTTGTAATGCCAACAATAATGAAAATGAGTAGCAAGAAAAGATGGACCAGATTCTTGCACTTTTCACTAACACCTATGACCAAATTACAACACTTGATAAGAGGTTTCTAATTGAGAAGCCCAATGAGGAATATAATCAGGGAAATGAGGTCAAATAGGGTGATGGAAAAAATAAGTAGGATCTAAAATTTATCATGATTAGGTAGTTGAACATATGCATAAGAGGGTAAGGTTTGAGACAAAGTTGGATAAGGATTTGAATAGAGTAGTCCCACAAAATTACATAGGAGAAATATTAAAGGATGGGGCCAAATCATGGATTATCAAAATGGAAAAATATTTTGAAATTCATAATTTCTATGAGGAAACAAAGGTCATATGAACAACATATCATATTAATATAAATCATCTAAATGGAAATTAAGGCAATGGAAAGAATAAAAGTGCAGGTGAAAAAAATTCACAGAAGATAAGGCTAGGGGCTAGATTTTTAGATGTGAAGGTGAAAATTATGATAGAAATTCTCCCCATAACACCATTGGGATAAATTTTATAGGACATCCTTTATATCCTCATATTCGATAATTTCAAAGAACATATTTACACATTAGTTCAAAATCATCAAGAATACTTCCAATATCCTCCAAGTAGATGTGATAAGTAAACTTTTAAGTGTTTTTATTTTTATTTTGATTGACACAAGAGCCACAAAATGATTTATTACACTATAGATATTCAGTAAAATTACTAGACAAGTTGGTCATATGGATAAAAACATAGTTAATGTAGTATGGCAACTAGACTGAAATGAAGGTAGAACTATGTATTTTATAGATGAGATAGAGCTACTAGGTTTTACAAATATCAACCCATATGTTTGTTGGAAGAAAAATCACTGAGATGGGGTGGCGAATTCGTGAACAATAAAAATTTCATTCACTTAAGAAATTTCAACCATTAACCAGTGAATTAACCATTAAGCATGCATCCACAAGAACATAAACATATAATATTAAATGAGAGTGCAACAACACAATAACACCATATTTAAGTGGGAAATCCTCAAGGGTAAGAAAACCCACTGAATTTTTTATTTATTAGAGCTATGAATAAAATTTATTCGAGCACCAACTCAACAAGGAACACCAAGCCCTAGGTTTAGTGAGGCACCAACCCCAAAAAGAGCACCAACCTATGATTTTAGTAGAACACCAACCCTACAAGGAGGAACCAAACCCCAAGAAGACTAAACACCAATTAAATCCACATGATATTTTTTTCACCATTTATTTTTTGTTGTAACAACTAAATATTACACAATGAATCTTCTTGTCCTTCCTCCTTCAAATTTGCTCACTAGGTCAACTTGCTCTATATCTTCTTCACCAAGTTAAATTAGGTTCAATGACCTATCTCTCCAATACCTGAAAAAAATCTAAAACATATTCACACACTATTTTACCTCTCTTGAAGGTCACATATACCTCTTTCACCTCTTGGAATCACCCCCCTAGCTCGCACTTTCTCTCACTTGCTCAACTAGCTCAAATGAGCTTTCTAATTTTCTTTTATACCTATCTTATGAACTTAAAACATGTCGTTTAGACATAATAGAGTAAAATCACTCCCAAAAACATAAAAACATAATTACATCATTAATAGGACCATATAGGTCACCACCAACATCTAGAATCACCTATAACACCATTAGGACTCAAGAAGTCAAATTGCACCAAAAGACCTACTCGCCAAAAATGGAATATTCTAGAGAAAAACACCTTCACCAAAACATGGAACATACTTATAATTTTTTTCCAAGACCACTAACAACCTCTAGAAATCTAGAACAACTAGGACCCATCATCTCACCTCATGAAGCCACTTGAGAACAAGCATAACCAAGCACACCCAAAACTAGTCTTCAAAGACCAAGCCATAACTTCATCAAATATCATAAAAATGAAAGTGTAATATATAAATAGAAATTTCATGACCTCATTATCATCACTAAGTACATATTATTCCATAAATCAGATTGTAGAGCCACCAAAACACCTCTGCAACTAGACTACCTCAAACTGCCCAAAACTGCCCCAAAAACTAGTCATGCAAGATAGGGCACAACAGACCTCCTAAAAGATAAACCATGATCTGAAACCATCATGGAAATGAATAATATCTCCCATAATTCCTTAAATACCAATTTAGTCATCAGGTCTAATGGAAAAATTTGGAGAAAACTAAAAATATTCATAAACTTATAAATTTGAGTGGGGTCCACATACTGTCACAACCTCTAAATACCACCTAGAGAAATTTTCAGAGTCCTCTACAACCTCCAATCATCACATTTTATCAAACAATCCATTCTGGTCCACTAAAACAAATATCTTTCTAATCACTACATAGCTAGGGTTTAAAAGTTGTTTACCTTCTTAACGATTGTTCATAAAACTATGACAATCAAATGAATTCATTCCACTTGGAAAATATTATTAACAAAACTCTTCAACTATCCCCAATATCTTGGTTCCCTATGCTAAGTACATGCATTCTAACGAGCATCGAAAGGCCAAATTTGACCTTGGTTTCTCATCTCCAAAACTCAGTAAGGAAAAAAATCAATATTTTGAAAAATATTGAACAAAAAGACCTTAAATTTGGAAAAAAACTTCATATCAATCTATCACACATTATCCAATGCTTACCTTTTATCAAATACACTCAAAACATTTGACTCCACCACACTAGGACATGCTTTCTTTAAGGCTATGTCTAGAAACAAACCTAAAACTCATTTTCCATGCAAAACGCTCAAAGTACTAACCTCAAAATTCAATAACATGATATAAAAAACATGCCACAACACTAAAATAGATTACATTTACATACCTATCTCTATAAAATATAATCTCACCTCATCTAGTCACCTAGGGTTTGAGAATAATTCTAGTGTTGACCTAGAAATCATGTCTTTACCTCATATTCTCACTATGAGGCACTTGTGAGTGTCCCTACACATAATCTACATGATCCCCATCCTCTCACTACATTTACACAATTGTTACATGCCTTACTTCATCATACCATACCTCATTCTACTCTCTAGGCCTCTAGAACAAGTACCTTGAACATGTTTATTTCACTAAATTTGACCTTAACACAACTTTTCAACCTTTTACACCTGTTAGGAACTTAAAAAAACTACATGACATCATCACACCATCATTCATACCTCTGCAAGCCACCATACTAACTCAATAACCCATGCAACATCACCAAGACCAAGCAATCTCAACAAGAAACTCAACTTGACTTGACACTACCAATCAACCTTCATGTTTCTCTTTCCTTTTGACATTAATTACACTCAATGAAAAAATTGAAAAAATCATACTTTGACATCAATGACAAGACAATGCCAAAATCTCCCCCTTTGTCATTGATGGAAAAACACACAAAGCTCAAACTCCCCTAACAAACACACATGTCATCAACTCATTCTCACCCTTTTGACATTAATGAAAAAGATACAAACTTGAAAAATCTTCTTCGACATCACATTCCCACTTGGTTGGAAACATCAACCAAACAAGACAAGTCCATTTGACCTTCTTTATCACTATTTTGACTCCTTTTGACATAAGAGAAACACAACTTCCCCTAACAAAATTCATGACAACAAAAGAGATTTCTTACCTTCCTTATTGATGAGAACATCACATTCTCCCCATATATTTAAGCTTACATGTTATTGATGTAACATTACCAACTCTTCAAAACTTTCATGCATACCTTCTAGACATCCCATACTAAAGCCATTATCTTAGTTGTCATATACCTTCCTCTAAGTAGAACTAGGTCTCCTTCTTTGTCTTCATGGGGTGAACATAGACCATATTCAAGAAACACAACTCAATTCCAAATTTTACATACTATTCATGACGCTTCAAACCCGCTAGAGTAACATACCTACCTTCTTGACTCTTAGTATCTCATACTAATCTAATGGATCCCTTCTCATCTCCCTAACCTAAAGCATTCTTTCTCAAGGATCATAAAACCATCTACAAACTTAAACCAAGCACACCCTCATTCTTATGCTCAAATAATATATACCCATATTTCATCACTCACTCGACCTCAAGAGGTATTAGAACTTCTAACACAATGTATTAACAATATTTTTCATGATTTCATGAGCCAAGAATCATGTCACAACTTAAAAAAGTTACTAATCGACATGATAAAAACTTCTCAAGCAGAGTCATGACGACCCTCTTTGATAGATATCAACAAAATCGCATTCAAAAGCATAAGGAATTGATCATGTAAATGAGAATTAACATACCATGTATCCTTAGAGAATAGATTCATCAAGATTAAAATGACATTATTAGTTCTTTAAATTTGAACCTCAACCTATAACATTATGTACCTTCATCAAGAAACACATACCTTTCTCTTATAGTCCATTAAATGCCTTGTAAGCATGTCCACCTCAAGCATACAAACTCCCAAGCTATACTCATACACATATTTCATCTTGATTCTCTACTTGCAAACCTGATGTCATTGTCTTTTGTGCCATGACCTTATCCTCAAATTTTCAAATCCATTCAACAACCCATTCTTCACTTGACCCTCTTACACAATATCTTATAACCTGGTCATAGTCTCAAAAATACTCCTATGGATCCAAAATTATCTTAATATCATGGGAAATATAACACAAACCTAAACAAAGATTCAAAACTTGAATCTCAACTCAGAGCACTTTTCCTCCTAATAAAAACCTTAAGGTACTTTTGTAGTGCTTCAACTACTTTATTTAAGAAAAACACTATCCTTAATGCAACTTGAACTGGTAAAGCAATTATACATACCTTCAAGATAATTTCTTAACTGAAACTACTATGCACATTCATATTTCTAACTCATACATTTATCATCTTGACTTCAAGATCCTATGACATAGCTTCAATATTTGATTACTTCTTCTTTAAGTCACACACACTTCAAGAATAGTCAAACTACTTGGATATATACCTAAGTCCTTTTGATACACGTTCTTCTCTAAAAAAATCATATTTATCGATCAAGGAAACACCTTTAAGGTCTTAAAATAATCTCTACTAATAACAAGTATTCATGAACCAATCATACATATCTTAGCTTCTTCAACCCATATCGAGACCTGTCAATCTTTTTATTAGGTAACACACACCTCTTCAACATCTTTAAACATGATCTTAAGCTCATCAACCGATGAAACTCCAAAACTATACTTATCACCTCATGTTAGGCCACAAGAAACAACATGTCACCTAATTTCACGTTCATATAGTACATATGCAGACCTAAAAACACTCTTCCAAGATTTGATCCTACTAATATGCTTCTCAAGAGCACCTATCATTCTACCTTCACGATCATAAGACAACACTTCATGATCAAATACATACCCTATGAATATTAATACTTAAGAATATTGATACCATTCCTACCTATTGATCTTTTCTTCATACTCTATCATGAAAAAAACTCTATCAAACCAGATTTCAAGCTTAGAACACCAACACAAAACACTACTATTTCTATCAACATGTCTGACTTATTTCAAGTAAAAACACCAGCTTCTTTATGCATTTGAAAACTTCATAAAATATCAACTGTCATACATACCAACTCAATATCTTGACTAATTAGATCTCTAATAACACCTTAGAGTATGTACATGCATGCATCAAACTGACTCTTCATTAACAAAGCCTTATCTCACCCATTTTCCTACAATTGGAGATAAAGGATGACTAGATTAGCTCCCCTAAGATCTTAAATTCATTAATGACTGCTTGGCACAAGAATCACACCCAATTCCTACCTTAGATGTTCAAAATATTCCTTTGGTAGTGGTTTGGTTAAGATATAAACAATTTGATCTTTGGTTGATACATATTCAAGATTGACATTTTGTTCATTCACCTGCTCTCTTAGAAAATGATACCTAATAGGAATGTGTTTGGTCCTTGAATGCATGACAAGGTTATTTGACACACTTATTGCACTTGTGTTATCACAAAGAATAGGAATGGGATTATCATACATTACCTTGTAGTATTTTAGGGTATGTTTCATCTAGAGCACTTGAGTACAACATGAAATAACATCAACATAATTATCTTCACAAGTATAAAAATATACTGACCCTTGCTTCTTGCTTTACCATGAGACTAGGCAATCTCTTAGGAGGAAGGCCCCACCACTAGTACTTTTCCTATCATCTTGACTTACTTCCTAGTCAACATCAATATAAGCTATCAAATCAAAATCTTTGCTTCTTGGATACCACAATCCATATTCCTCATTCCCTTTGAGATATCTAAAAATCCTCTTGATAACTTGCAAGTGACTGTCCTTAGGATCAAACCGTAATCTACCTACTAGTCCAACTTCTTACATAATATCATGCATAGAAGTAGTAGAGTATAACAAGTTTCAAATCATATACCTATAGATTATTTAATCCACTTTTAGTGATTCATATTATTTTCTTAATCTACACCATGTAGCCATTAGTGTACTAACAGGCTTATTGTCCTCCATTCCAAAAAAATCAACATTTATTTTATATACTTTGATTGTGAAATGAAAATACATTTTTCTGATTGGATGATCTGTAAACCAAGAAAGAATGACAACTCTCCTAACATGGACATCTCAAACTCCTTCATTACATTAGAAATATCCTTTGTCATGTCTTCATTGTTTCATGTAAATATAAAGTCATCTACATACAACAACACTATCAACCAGTGATCTCCTTTTGTTTTTATGTAAATATTGTTATCTACTTCTCCTCTTTTGAAACCTTGGTCTAATAGATATCTATCTAACCTTACATACCAAGTCCTAGGGGCATGTTTTAGACCATAAAGAGCCTTATTTAGTTTGCAAACATAGTCTTGATTATCTCTCAATAGAAACCCTTTAGGATGCTCTATATATATTTCCTCTTCCAATTTATCATTCAAAATATTGACTTTACATCCATTTGGTATACTTTGAATCCCTTAAAACATGCATATGCCAAAAACAGTCTTATAGCCTCTAATCTAGCTATATGAGAAAATGTTTTCTCAAATTCAATTCCCTCTACTTGTGCATAGCCTTTACACACCAATATTTATTTATTTCTAGTGACTTCTCCATTCTCATTCAACTTGTTTCTAAACACCCATTTAGTACCAATGACATTTTTGTTTTTGGGTCTAGGAACTAGTTCCCAAGTCTCATTTTTCTCTATTTGATCTAATTATTCATTCATGACACTCACCCAAAAATCATCTTTACTATATTCTTGAATGTTTTTAGGTTCAAATTTAGATAACAAAGCATTATTTTCATGATTCAAGTTACTTACCAATATTCTTCTTGTTTGCACACATGTTTCCTTGTTGCCAAGAATCTGAGTTTCAGGATGATCCTTTTGAATTTTTCTTGAAGGACCTTTTGAGTCTTGTCTCTCCTCAACTTCTTCTTCTCCATCTGATTCTATGAATTCTTCCTTATTGTTGGTCTTCATATTTTGTGGGGCATCCCTAGATCTTCTTGAGAATGTCTCATGAATTTTCACATGCGTGCTTTCTATTGTTATAATACCTATAGGTTGTGATCACTCTTTAATATCCCAAGAATATCCCTTCATCAACTCTTGAGCCAAATTTTCCTAGATCTTCTTCATCTCTGTTGATGAAATATCTACTCCCAAACTCCATAAAGAGTTCTACATTGGCATATCTTCTGCTCCATAACTCATATGAAGTGTGATTGTTGTTAGATCTAATTTGACCTTTATAAAATATACATATAACTATACTTGTTGCCTCTCTCCAAAAAATATCGGGAAGCTTTGACTGATTCAACATGTTGGGGTTAAACCATAAACCAATTTTGTATAAATCTATAATCAATTAAAGCATACCAACAATAAACATGGAATTTAACCAGAAAATAAAATAAACAAGAGAAAGATAACACCAGATATAACGTGGTTCACCTAGTGTGGGTTACGTCCACCTAGAAATGACCAATCTTATTATTCAGAGCTTTATAGAGGAAATACAATGAATATCTATGATCTTCCACACCTCACAGGATGTACAATGCTTTCTCCTCACTAGCTACTCTTTCTTGGTCTCTAAGGAAACTTACATTCAAAAATGCAATTCACCACCTTCTAAACCCTAATTCTCATGCCTTTATACATATACCAACTTAGGTCACCTTAGCTATGCGTTTACAACCATTAGATCAACTTTACAAGAAATATTAGCTCTACTTCCCTTGAGTTAAACATAAAAATTCACACATAGAAAACCAACACCGGTTACCTAATCGATGTCAACTCCTCCTTTCCTTGACGGATCAAGCTTTCCTAGGTGACCGACGCTTCTTGTCGTATTCTAGCAAGTTTGTAAAGCATGATAATGTGAAGTAATTAAGCTTCACAACTCAAGAATCATCCACTTGGAGATAAATTGTTTCTCTGCACGTATAAATCCATCCTTGAATCCTTTTCCTTGGCCCGTTTCTCGCTCTTCAAGTCTCAAATTCGAATACCAACAAAAGTGGAGTGAATCTCCAACTTCTCCTTTTCCAACTACCTTGTTAGATTTTCCACAGGGTTCTCATTTATATGAATTTTCTCCTACTTCAACTGCCCATCCTCCAACACCTGCCATATGAAGTGATATCTCAACTGAATGTGTTTCATTCTTAAATGAAACATCGAGTTCTTTGCCATATGAATCACACTTTTACTATCACTATACAACCATCAATCCTCTTGCTCCTTTCCCAAATTTTCCATGAACCTGATCATCCATATCATCTCTTTGCTAGCCTCTATAGCTGTAACATACTCGGCCTCTGTAGTAGACAAGGCCACAACCTTCTGCAATCTCAAAATCCAACTAACTGTTGTCCCACCTAATGTGAATAAATATCCAGTGGTGCTTCTCCCACAATCAAAATCTCCAGCCATATCTGAATCAACATAGCCAAATAAAGAAGTATATGACCCTCCATAGCATAACTACATGCTTTGACGCCCTTTTAAATAACTATGAATCCATTGGACTACTTTCCAATGCTATTTACTTGGATTGGCCATAAATCTTCTCACAACTCCCATCTTTTCATGTAATGTCTGGTCTGGTACAAACCATAGAATACATAAGACTTCCAACTGCTTAAGCATATGAAACTCATGCCATGTACTCGACCTCCTCATGTGATGTAGGACACTGATCTTTGCTCAATTTGAAGTGTCCAGTCATAGATGTACTTACAGGTTTTCATCCTACATTTTAAATATTTTCAACACCTTATTGATATAATCCTCCTGAGATAAATACAAATTCTTGTTCTTATTATCCTTGTGAATTTTCACGCCAAGGATTTTATTTGCAGCTACCCAATCCTTCATTGCAAATGTGTGAGCTAACTTTTCATTAAGCTCACCAATGTCCTGCATACTAGATCCCGTAATAAACATATCATCCACATACAAAGAACAAAATAATATAGCTCCCACTTCCAAGCTTCTTGAAAAAAACACAATGGTCGATTCACATCTCATATAACCATAATCATGCATGAAACTATTAAACCTCATATACAATTTTTGTGGAGCTTGCTTGAGCCCATACAAGTTTTTTTCAATCTGCACAAAAGTTTCTCCTTACCCTTGACTTCATAACCAAGTGGCCGATTCATATAGATCTCTTCCTTCAAATCACCATGAAGGAAATCTGTCTTAACATCAAGCTATTCTAAATGCAAATATTCTATTGCCACCAAAACTAAAAACAGTATGGATGGAAGTCATTTTAACAACAAGAGAAAATATTTCACCAAAGTCAATACATGTTTTCTATGCAAATCCTTTTACCAAAAGCCTTGCTTTGTATCTCTTCTTTCCACCCTCTTCCTCCTTGATCTTGTAAACCCACTTGTTCTGCAATGTCCTCTTACCTGCTGTTGGCAACTTGACTAAATCCCATGTCTGATTCTTTTCCAAGGAGTCCATCTCCTCATTCATGTCATGCTCCCATTGCACATGGGTATCTTGCTACATTGATTCTTCAAAACACTCGGGTTCACCATTATTAGTCAATAATAAATAATATAATGAAGGAGTAAATATTTCTAGAGGTATACTTACCCTTTGTGACCTTCTCATTGATATTTGGGGTGCTTAGGGCTCATTCTATGTCCGTTGAACATCCGTTTCAATCTCTCGATAATGACTAACGTTAGTTTCTCTTTAGCCAACGTCGGTTCACCCAACCAATGCCAGTCTATGTAACTAATGTCGGTTCACCCAACCGATGTCGGTCTTGCTTTGACCAACACCAGTCACCTTGAATGATGCCAGTGTCTGTGGATTTTGTTTTTAAATCCGAGAATGTATCTTTCTCAACAAAATCTTCTCCCGATTCATTCTTAGGTACCAAAACCTGATCCCTGTACATTCTCTTTTCATTACAATCAATGTTACGACTCCTAACAATATTAGTATCATCTAAATCCCAAAACTGGAATCCAAAATCACCATAACCATAACCAATGAAAGTGCATCTTTTGGATTTAACATCCAATTTCTTCCTATTTTCCTTATCAACATGCACAAAAGCTTCTAAACCAAATACTCTAAGAAAAGAAAGATATACCTCTTTTCTAGTCCATGTTTCTTCTAGTATTCTACCATCCAGTGCACTTGAAAGCCCACGGTTAATTAAATATACCGCCGTATCTACTGCTTCTGCTCAAAACTTTAAAGTCAAACCAACATGTAGTCTCATGCTTCTAGCATGTTCCATGATTGTTCTGTTCATTCTTTTAAGCAACTCCATTCTTCTGTGGAGTTCTAGGAACCATTCTTTCTCTACGTATTACATTCACTAAACAATATTCATTGAAAGCCTTGCTGTAGTACACACCACCATTTTCAGATCTAAGACACTTTACCTTTAAATTTGTTTCATTTTCCATAAGATATTTCCATATTTTAAAAGTCTCAAAAACATCAGATTTCTAATTAATACAATAAACCCATACCTTTCTTGTGGCATCATCAATGAAAGTCACATAATATTGGGATCCTCTAAGAGAAGCAACCTGAGTTGGTCCCCATACATCTGAATGAACAAGCTCCAACTTCTGCTCCTTATTTGTTGCCCCAACCTTAAGAAATCTCACTTTCTTCTACTTTCCAAATATACAATGCTCATAGAAATCAAGATCTACATGTTTCAAATTTGATAACTTACCCTTTTCCTTTAAGATATGCATTCCTTTTTCACTCATATGGCCTAGCCAATAATACCACATGTTTGCATATGAATCTGAAGTACATAGCACTAGAAAAGTAATCAGTAACACAAGTGGACAAATCAAATATTCCTACCTTCTTTCCTCTTCCTATAACAAGGATCCCTTGTGATGCAACCTAGAATTTACCGATAACACCCTAGGCGCTTGGTACATAACTCACCTAGACCGAGTGCTCACCTGAAGTGCACAAAGGTACTATGTCCCTCTTTAGGGTTGTTATAGTAGGATGTTAGTGTGATGAAGGAAGAAACATATAGATCCATAACTAATCCATCATTCTACAATGCATGCTACATTCAGATCTATGAAAGAACAAACTTTAAACAATAATCATGATTGAATCAATAACATGCACTACTCAATTACACATAGGAATGAAACTTATATTCAATCAATATCTTCCATCTATTAATAAACACAAAAGCTCCTTACAATAATGTTAATCTATACCAATGCACGCATGGATCTGATATAGTAATTCAGTCATATGTGTATATCTCTATACCTTCATACATTCATCTCTCTCTATGTATATGTATGTATCTTACTATGTACTTCATATCATATATATAGGGTGGGGACTTTCCCTTCACCAATTATCTATTCTAGAAATAGGCCGCATGCTAATAATAATCACGCGCCATTTACAGGCATAGCCACACATGCATGTGCGCTATTTATAGACCTCTTAAACATTTAACTAAAGTGACAATCCTATTCCTAGCTCGTCTCCATGTAAAACACTTTGATCCAATCCTCCAAGGATAGAAAATGTGTGGTGTGCACGTCTTTGTATTGTTGGTGTGTTCCGCATGCCATCTTCTAAAAATAGGTCATCATGCTCAAAATCAGATAAGTCCCAAAATTTGAACTTTCCCTCTCGCACGCGGGTTCTTCCTGTCCCTTCGTGCCCTTGATCCTAGCCTTCTCTCCGTGTGGACTTCTTGTGTGATCTATGAAAAGTATTCTCTAGATCAACATTACCCCACACTAATCTCATTGTTGTCTCGATAATGAGTATCTCCAAAAATTGAAGTAAAGAATAGAAGAATGGAAAGAATAAGAATGAAAAAATGTAGATAAATAAAGAAGTTTTATGAGGCTATGAGGCAGCCTCCTCTGTATTAATTTGAAGTATCAACTTTGGATACTCCTTTATTTCGCCTCCGGGGTCTTCCATTCAATTAGTGCTTGTTCTACTTTCTCCGGAATGTCCACAATAATGGATTCCAACTAACACAACACCGGACATTGAGGTCATTTTTCCTTGTAGAAGATCCATCTTCTCGCATAATTCACTTCCCAAGCTCTTCCAGCCAAGTCTTATGTGACTCTTGTATTGCTGCCGTGGCTTCACGCTTATGCTTAACCATTGAAAATCTTTCTCGCACAACCTAATGTCTCATCCTTCATTGCTTTTGGACCTCACTGTCTTCTTCTAGGATATTTATGTTGATAAGCACCTCTAGAATCGTGCATATATTCAAAGCCCAGTCTTGTTTCTTCAATACTTCTTGTAGTGCTTGCAACAACCCTTCATAGGATGCAATCTTTCACATCACTGAGGCTTTCTCTCATTCTGCCTCTTGCTCTGATCTCCTTGCACCGCATGTCATGTGTAGAGGTTCATCTTCAAGTACTAAGTCCACCAACATTCCTACATAGTATATCATTGAAGGAAATGTTTGTGGTACCTTGCCTCCAAGTATGGCCTTGCTCGATGACATTGTCCCCAATATCCTCTCGCGATGCTTTGATAAATAATTTTTCTTCTTCTTCATGAAGTCCCTCTCTTGTGTTATGCATGCTATCTCTACATCCTTTGTCTTTAGCTCCTTGCACAATGCTCTAATTGTTGCAGCTTTATCCATGTTCCTTCTAGCAACTTCAGCAGAAACCTTCACCAATGCATTGCTGACCTACTCATCTGACATGACAGTAGGCTTTACTGTCATGTGTCTAGCTTGGGGTACCTTCTTTAGCCATCTCGAAACACATGAATCTTCACATACATCAAAGTTAGGCTCATCCATGTGGGTGTGCATTGACCATGATATTTTCTTTCAAGTGCACATAGTCACTATATCCTCATCCATTATCTCCCAGCCAAATAAATCCTTCTACGCCATTGTGCTTTGGAAGCGGGCACAAACAATTTTACCTATGTCCTCTGCATACCCCATGGCTAGTGGAATGTGCTCTCCACTCATACTCTTCGATCTAGTACCCTTGGGAATTTTAGCCTCAAGGTTAGAAGCTGTCTTGTTACATCTTGAGCAATCACATGCGTGGATCTAGAGATTTATTTTTCTTTTTCTTCTCCATCCATCATCTTTTTGCTCTTCCTCGTTCGTGGCTCATATTCTTACTCGAGTAGGGTAAGAGATGTATGATCACTCTCTTCCGATTCCTCCGCTTCTTTATCCAACTTCAAATTTCTTATCATCTTTGGCTCAGTGGTTTCCTTGTGTAGAGAGAGACGAGGTGATTTCCTTATCATTTTTGGGGTTCCACTTTTAATCCTTGTGCATCTGAACACTTTTTTAAATCTATGATCCCACTACTCAACCTCTCGTATCTTCCTCTTCATCCTGTCCTTGAGGTGGAGTGGCCACATGCTATGACTCTTCTCTATCATAAGGTTGCTTTCTTCTGTGCTCTAAGCCTCCACTATCTTCACGCTCCTCTTCTTCACCCTCTACTTCAACAACTTCAGGGCCTTTGCTGCGCATAGGTATGTTTTCTATTGTGTGCTTACCCTCCAGGTGGCCTTGGGAGTGAGAATTCTTCCTCTATATACTTATTGTTCTCCATCTTGGGCTTCAGATTGAAGATACACCAATGTTGCCCCTACATCTACTACAACTAGACTTATTGGCTTAATATTCAACACCTCCAAAATGATTCTCTCGGTGTAGGCACTTCTTTCAGGATACACATGCTTCTTCCTCAACATATGGTAGTCACGGTCTACCATATACGTATTGTGTATACCAATCGGTGCGTGTTTGTAAATCTGTGAAAAAGTTCTTAGAAATACCTTGCAGTGAATGCGTAAGGAAATTTACACTAAGGGCTCCAGATTCCATCTCTCATTGGGAAGCGCACGATGTAAATTTTTTGATACATAACAAACTAGAATTGTTTCCCTACTACTTTTGATGGTAGGTCCTTTGGGATGCGCCACTCTTCTCTAGATGCCGCGGAGCCTATCGTACCATTTCTCTACCATTTTCTTGACATCATCGGCATGGCCCCTTTACATAGGTACTTACTGAACCTTTCAGCTGGTGACTTATTTTGCATGGGGGTATTTCCATACCTTTTCCTTCGGCCCATCCTGGTAATCCAATTTCCATGAATAGTAGTGACATGAAACAACCCCAAAGCTGATCTTCCCTCCCCCGTGCACACTTCCTCGACTATTTGTTCTGTAATGTAGCCTGCAATATTATAGATTTCCCTTTTGACATCTTACACGCAATGTGTAACCACATAGTATTTACCTGTGACCACCGCTCCTGATAATTGAGCTTTGTAACAAGGTGTGCTATTGCTTACACAACCAGATAGTTCTTCAATTTTTCTATATCCATACCATCGCAGACCCTTCAGGTACCCCAACTCCTATTTTTTCTTTAAGATCATGGCTTTATCTATGAGATCATTCTTTATGTCCTCTCCTATGGCCTTCAAACCTATAACTAATGAGATAAGCATAGATGAGATTCTAACTTTGGTCCTACAAAGTAGAATAAGTCCTTGTGCACTTTGCTCATGAGCCACTGATACAAGGGCTCATACTTCCTAAAATATGGAAGCTCATATAATTGGTAGAACCCAATTCTCTTGAAGCTTGTCAATTACATCATCTTAAACTGGCATGTCATCTACCATACACTTGTTTGTCCTAGCAGTGAGCAAAGAATTGAGATCCTTCTTGTTTTCCATGGTTCTCGTGATTGTATTCGCTCACTTTTCTCTTTTTGATAGGTGAATCCCATTATTGGCCTAGGATGACTCCTTCGGATATTACATTTTTGAAAAATCTCTTTTAGGTGCCATCTCTTCTTCCTCGATGACCACCTTCTTCTTTCCTTTTTCTCCTACTGCAACTACCTTCTTAGGTGCCATTTTTACCTTGCAAACATCTCCTCTTTAACTCTGCAACTTATGAATCAAACCCTAGCTCGATTCAATCATGCCCTAGGTGGAAACTTCATGCCCTAACTCCCCGTCTATCTCCCTGCTTCACTCAAACCCTTCACCACCAGGGGCCACGCAATATTCTTTTCACAAAAAATTGTTTGTCACACTTGGTTTCACATCCTTCACACCTTAACTCGATCACTTGGCTCTTCACACTTGGCTTCTTTCAAATACTCTTAATTGCAACGGTAAAAATGAATCCGCATCCCATCCTTATATAATTTTTCAAATTTTGATGCATTTATTGCTCCTTCACCTACCAAATATCCTCTCATTCATTGACCAAATTCATTCATTCTATGCGGTACATCTTCATGCCCCAACTATAACCTTATAACACGCCTTCCTACCCTCTGTTCATAGAATTATCTTCAACACGCGCCCTTGCACTCGAGTACCTCATCATTGTACCTTCTCCTGTAGTTATCATGGCCTCCACTTACCTCACATTATACTGTCCTTTCATTCATCTCCATCCTTGGTCACTTTTGAGAAGCAATCTTCTTTTGACTTAAAGCACACCCATAACAACTTATTCCTTTCACCAATTCTCACAATCTTTTACTTGGATAACTACAACCACCCCACACTAAAGGTATGTGTAGTCCTCTGTGCATAGACATTCTTCACATAGGAATTAGCTTCATGCGTGCAAGCATGCTTATTACACAAAAACAAAAACAAAATTGATAAAGCATAGCGAAAATGAAGGAAATACATTAAGGAAATACATAATTGAAAACCTAATCTAAATGGCAATATTGCCTTATTACAAACACCAAGAAGACTTATTTATAGTAGGGCTTTAGCCTACTCTGTTAAAGTAATCGGGTAGCCATGTTCCATCAAGTGCTTCTAATTGACAAGTACCTAATTCAAGTATGTAAGTGATGACATACGACCCCAACCAATGTACTTTGAGCTTGCCTGGATGGCACAAGAAATTTGAGTCATAAAGAAGTACCATTTGTCCAATATCAAACTTCTTATCCCTTATGTTTCTGTCATGCCATGCCTTCTACCTAGATTTTTCCTACTTCTGACTCCATCGTGTTATGGCTCATTGCTCATCCAATTGAATCATCTTCTTGATACACTCTTCGAAAGCCTTCTCATCAACTAGACCTCTAGTGCACACAATGTGCAAAGAAGGTAACATAAATTCTATAGGGAGAATGACTTCTGTGTTAAACACCAACTGAAATGGTGTGAATTTGTTTAATCTCTTATAGGTTGTTCTATATGTCCAAAGAACAACTGAAACTTTGTCATCCCAATCCTTTCTGCCAACATCAGAAATTTTTGTCAAAGTCTGGCTCAATATCTTGTTGAAAGCCTTAGTGGTTCCATATGATTGAGGATGATAGGGTGTAGTTTTATGGTGTGCAACCATAAAATCATCTAATAGGATCCTAATTTTCTCATTCAAAAGTGTGTACCCCTATCACTTGTCAAGATTAAAGGACATCTATATCTTGTAAGAACATTCTCCATAGAAACCTAGCTGTTGTAGCTACTATACAATCCTTCATAGGTGCTGATTCTCGCCCACCTTGTGAGATAGTCTATGTAAGTAATGATATAAGCGTGACCCGAGTCCTCTACGCACGGCTAGTGAAATAGGTCCTCCAAATTCAATGGCCCATTTCACAAATGGCTCGGCACTAGTAATTGGTCTCAAAAGCATCTCATCTCTTTTCCTTGGTTTTCCTAGGCACCGACAATGATCACACGCCTTACAATATTCTTTACATATTTATACAATGTCTCCCACCATAATTAATCAAGTAGGATCTTCCAAGCAGGCACATCACTTGCATAATGGCCTCCTGTAATACCACCATGGGCTTCTTCCATAATATCCTTGTGCTCATGCTCCAATACACAATGGCGTGATAATTCATCTGTGTATAACTTGTAGAGGTCATTACTTGATTAAGATAAACGGTGCCGTGCGTATAACAAGATTTTTCTTTTCTAATGCCTTCATTCCTTCTGGTGCCATACCAGTTCATAGAAAGACAACAATGTCTTCTAATTCTGTGGTACACATTGTAACCTATATAACTGTGCATTTGGCATGGTTTCTTCAATTGTCTGTGCTTCCTCTCCTGAGTTGATTCTAGATAAATGGTCTGGTCCAAAATTGCTTTTCCCTGGCTTCACCACAACTATGAAATCAAACTCTTGAAATAGGAGTACCCATCTACATATGTGCCCCTGTAAGACGAGATTTTTTTACCAAGTACTTCAATGCCATGTGATTTGTATAAAACACAAATGGTGTTGCTAACAAGTACTATCAAAACTTGTGCAATGCATAGATCATTGACAAAACTTCATGCTCTGTATTTGTATAATTTTGTTCAGAGGAGTTCAACTTCCTACTAGAAAAAAAAATTGGATGATCGACAATACCTTCTCCAGGTTGAGCTAACATAATGTCAATGGCCATGCCAGAGGCGTCCACATGCACAAGAAATGGTTTATCCCATGAGGGAAAGTGTAGAATGGGCAAGGTAGTAAGTTTCTCCTTTAATATCTCAAACGCACACTATCTGCGGTTCTCCCCAATAAAATGTACGTTCCCCCTTCAGTAACTCTTATAAGGGTACAACAAATTTGGCATACCCTTTGATGAATTTTCTATAATATCCTGTATGACCTAAAAATCTACGTACCTCACTTTGACTGGTAGGCACTTCTAGGCCTAAAATGACTACAATCTTAGCTAGATCAACCAGTAAACCTTACTTGCAGATTATATGTCCTAATAGTATTCCAAATGGTGAAGAAAATATCCACTTCTTGATGTTTAAAGAGATACTCAATTATCTGCACCATTCAAAAATTAAGTGCAGATTGTCACAATGATCTTTCACAAGCCCATATATTGTTTAATCGTTTAGGTAGATCTATAAGAAGTTGTGAATAAAATATTTGAATACCTAAACAACTATGCGTGAGAATACAACAGGTTGCATTTTTCAATCCAAAAGGCATAACAATATAGGAAAAACTACCCCATTCAGTAGTAAATGTTGTCTTTTCTTGATCCTCATGAGAAATCCTAACTTGATGATACCCGAAAAACCCATCTGTGAAAGAATATATTTCATGACCTATAACTCCTAGTATTTCCTCAGTAAATGACGTAGGGAATGGATCTGTGACGCATGTAGCATTCAGCTCCATGTAGTCCACACATAGTCTAATTCTTCCATCCTTCTTGATATTGATCACCATTGGGCTAACCCATTCTGACTCATCAAGGGGCTTGATAATTCCAGATTTCAACATTTTATCAATTTCTTCTTTTACCTTTTCCCACAAATTAGGATTCATTCTCAAAAAGTCTCTTTCTAACTAGGCATGGATTGTCCTTAAGCTTTATCTTCATTTCCCCAAGTGATTCATGCACACCTTTAAGTTCATGATACCCTCGTGGGAATAAGTCCTAATAATCCCTGAGTAACTCAATGATCTTTGCTACCTCCAAGTCTCACTCAAAAGAGTCTCCAATGATGGCCTCCTTAGGCTTAGCCTCTCGAACCTATATTCACCTTCTTTATCTTCATGAGTTTGTGATAGGTGTGCATATCATTATGTCTGCACTTTCCAAGACCTTACACACCCTTGTGAATGTTTAATATACAAGTTCTCAACTTCCTCATCATCCACGATGTAAACTATCTTTCCTTTCTCTTTCTCAAGGCAAGCATGTTTAAGTATCATGGAGTCCATTTCTTCTTATTTTTCAAAATGTGCTATGGACTTTGTCTCACCAAATAATTCCCGAGTATGCTCTTCACTTTTACACTATCTCCCATAGTTAAGCGCTTAAAATTTTTTAATGCCTCTTCTATTGGAGGTTGGGAAGAAAAGTAGTCAAAGGTCTGGATCATTCCTATAGTCAAATTTTGCTAGTTCCCAGTCTCTCAATGTAGTTCTACGTATATACATACCAGGTGTGTGCACATCCTTGTAGCGTAGAGTACAATCTATGCACCTAGAGTGAAGGTGGTAATGCTTCATGTCCTACTGTCCAGAGTCTCTCACACTACTGAATGTGATGATGAACAGGTTAATCACCATGATAAGTGTAGATATGCGTAGGTGAATTGTTCCTTACAAACCTAATAGATAGCGCTATTCCAATCTCTCCACATTCTATAATATTATCTCTATGGACTACCCACCAACGTGCTACTATCCCACGTAAGGTATATACTAACATATATCTTCTCTTAATTTGATCTATCCACTATGTTTCCATGGATTTCAAAAATGTAGGAAGATCTTTTCCCCTATATACCAAGGTACTTTGTGCTACCTATCCGTCGAACCAAACAAATTCCATTCTTACACGTAACCGTGCTTTTACCTCGTGCCCTACTAGTTCATATGTACCATGAGCCCAATTGTCACAAGAAATACTCGTAGTATCACTAATAGAATGAGAATCCTCCCATTGTAGGATGCCTTCTTTTGATGGCTCATTGACCTTTGGGTCCTGAATAACGTGTACATAAATTTTGTTTAAGTCCTCCTCACTTAGAGGCTCAACATATGGTGTAGACTTCCCATCTGTTAGAGGTATCACAACTCTTTCCTCCTTGTTCTCAAAGATGATATACCCCTTATTGAATCTCAAGTCAACATTATTCGCATAACACCAAGGGCGTCCAAGCAAGGCTAGAAAATTGTCTGCTTCTGCAAGTGGTAATACCTCAAAATCCCCAATGAACTTGGCCCCTTGTATAGTTATAGATGCATCCTTCAAAAATCCTATGGGGGTGGCCTTAGTCCGGTTTGCCATAAACAACACATTAGATGATGGCTGCAATGGAGGCCTCCCCATTTGTACCCATGCATCTAATGTAAGCACATTTACTTCCGCACCTATATCAATCAATATGTTGCTCAACAACCATCCATCCACAACAACATTTAGAGTAATTTCCTTGTCATAGTCAATGCTATCAGGGGGAAGATTTGCATGTAGGATCTGCCATCTGGTCTCAATACTTGTGTGTGGAGTGTTCCCTTTTAACCAACTTCCTAATAGTGGAATGATGTTCTCTTGGCGTAACATTTTGCACACTTCTCTCAGATCATCGATATTAGTTTGGATTATCTCTGATGCTTTCTTCTTCTCCTTTAAGTATTGTATCTCACCCTAAAGATTCCTTAGCACTTCCATGGTATCTTGGTAAACTTCCTTTTGGTGAGAAAGATTTAGGTAGCTTACATGAAAACCTCCTTGGTGATCGTAGGATTCTGGTGTAATGCCTCTCTTGCACGTGCCACATCAGCTCGTGTAGTAATCTTCACTGTCAATTCCTCGTGTCCTTGTCTTTGTCTTGGGCATCCACTAATCTTCTACCGTGCGTTAAATTCTAACCATCCCAACACCTTTGTTCTCTTTCTTATACTACTTACTCAAATGCTCATATAAGTCTCTGGCACTCTTCATAGCTATGGTTCTTTCCACAAAAAGAACATGTAATATTCTCGAGTACATTCATGCTTATAGTGGTCGAGAGATCCTCACGTCCTCCATATCCACCACCGTGACCTCATCCTCCATATCCACCACCATGGCCTCTTCCTCCACCATGGCCTCATCCTCCATATCCACCACAATATCCATGTCCTCTTCCACAACTTCCTTCAAAATGCCCCTCATTCTTTTCATAGCACGTTTGATTATGATCTCGATCTTGGTGCTCATTTTTGCCTCTCGAATTATCTATTACACTTTTCTATCGTACCTAATTTCTATAACATCCTGGATCTCGACCAATCAACTAACAATCCTCAGTATTATGGGTTGTGGACCTACAAATCTTGCAAAAGCAAGATACATTCTTCCTTATTGCGCACTATAACAAAGGACAGTGACTAGCATCATGATTCAAATGAAAAATCTCACAATCCAATAGTAATGAGTGTATAGATCTATGAGGACAATGATCCTTGGTGTGACCTACCACTTTACAATAGGTACACCAAATTCCTGAGCACGTTTCATGGGCTGAATTTGTTGACATCTTCTCTAACTACTTTTCCATAACTACAATTTGTACCTCCAAGAATGGACTAACACCAGTGTCAATGCTCCCAACTACCTTAGCACACAAAGCTACTTCTAGTGCTTCACACGGATCAGTGTATGTCTTATGTGATAGTGCCCTTCTAAATGGTGTAATCAATCCTCCAAAAAACCATTGTGCATGCTGGCTTGCGTGAATATCATAAGATAGCTTAAGTATAAGTGTCTTAAAACGGGCATCATACTCATGTACACTCTCATTAGTGACTTTCTTGATATCCTTGAGTGTACCTATACTCTTTTGCTCAAATTTAGGGATATGGAACTCTTTCAAGAAAACATCCTTCAATGTTGCATAATCCACGCAAGTTTGATCAGGGTCAAACTTCCGTACTAATTGTGTGCATGTCAATGTAATGGAGTAGCAAATTGAATTTTCTTTTTCTTAGAAGTCATGATACCTTTAGCACGCCACAAGATTTCACACATATGCACATGTTCGACAACATCCTCTATACCTCTATATTCTAGGAGACGAAGAGACATCTCCATATAGATATTATGTGGTTGTTACGGGCCTTGACCACCTGATCCAGAATCTTCAATGTTCCCTCTACCTCCAAGATCTCTGGAACTAGAACCACCTATACCTCTTGATCCTCCACCTGTAGCTGAAATATGACCTATAGATGTACTCCCCTATGCTCTGATAGTTTTACTATACTGAACCCCTATAGTCTGCGAGGTAGTTCCACTTCTAAAGGTGAATCCAACATTCTGCACGCTCATGTTCTATGCGGATGATGCACCTAATAATGTTCCTCCAAATATTATTGAATTCATCTATCCTGCCATTGATGTACTTACTCCCTGACTTACTCCTTCTCTCTTACTTCCCAAGTTAGCTTGCTGGTTACTTGTCGTAATAGATATTGGAAAACCAAGCGCAAGGGCTAGGTCACCAAGTGGATTACGATGCACACTCGCGGCCTAGGTAGTCTCTGCTGGTGCACTTCGGTGTGAGGCCACATGGGATCTCTGTCATGTTTTCCAAGATGGGGGATTTTTGATTCTATGGATCCACTTATTCTATGTGAGTGTAAATCCTTCACGATCCATCTCTCTCCTTAACGCCATACTTTCTTTCTAAATGAACCCCGCTTCTCTATCATCCTCTCACACACCTTATTATACTCAAGCCACCTCTCTTCTCTCTGCCTCTCTATCATTAGGTCTACCATCTTTCACCAAACCTGTTCCTACCCTCACACGTGGTGAATTTTAGTTAGCCATTGGTTTACTCTCCAGGTTCAAAGTTACCATCAAGATCTTGATCGCCAGTGGAATACCTTGCAAATATACTCCTCTTGGATACCACAAAAGTTGGAATTTAGCTACCTCTAGGAAAGAGTACGTCAATATTGAATACTCCAAAATATAAATATTTAGACCACCATGAAACCACGTCTCCACAGTGCGAGTCCAGATCAAATCAACATCATAAAGGGCCTGAAATTCTTCCTGTCTCCAGAAAGTGCGTGATACGTCCAATTTTGATGAGATGCATAAGTAGTAAGCCACTCATATAGTTCTACTAGAAAGATTGCGAAAAATATCTTGTATAGGTTGTCATACATATTCTATTCTACCCAAGTGCGTGTGTTAAACTCAAATTCACTGCTGAACCTCCATGCATATTCTTCCTCCAGATCATGTATCCACTCCTCAATACTTTCTAGAGTTAACCAATATGTCTTCATCATGAACCATCCTGAAAAAATTGAAAAAGATGTCTCGGCAACATAACCAATGATGTAACCTAGAATTTACCGTATAACACCCTAGATGCGGCGACACATCACTCGGCCTTAGACTGAAAGCGCTCACCCGAAGCACGCAAAGGTACCAGGTCCCTATTTAGGGTTGATGTAGTAGGATGTTAGCGTGATGAAGGAAGAAAGATATAAATCTATAACTAATCCATCATTCTACAATGCATGCTACATTCAAATCTATGAAAGAACACACTTTAAACAATAATCATGATTGAATCAATAACATTCACTACTCAATTAAAAACAAGAATGACACTTAGATTCAGCCAATATCTTCCATCTATTAATAAACATAGAAGCTCCTTACAATAATGTCAATCTATACATATGCGCGTATGGATCTGATATAGTAATTCATTCATATGTATATATCTCTATACCTCATACATCCATATCTCTCTTTGTATATGTATGTCTCTTACTATGTACTTCACATCATATATATAGGGTGGGGACTTTCCCTTCATCGCTTATCTATTCTAGAAATAGGTCACATGATAATAATAGTCACACACCATTTACAGGCATCCACACATGCAAGCGTGCTATCTATAGACCTCTTACAGCTTAAGCTCAAGCGAAAATTCTATTCTTAGCTCGTCTCCATGAAAAATGCTTCGATCTAATCCTCCAAAGATAGATAATGTGTGGCATGCACATCTTTGCATTGTTGGTGTGTTCCACATGCCATCTTCTAAAATCGGTCGTCATGATAAAATCGGCTAGGTCCCAAAAGCTAAACTTGCCCTCCGTGTGCGGGTCCTTTCTATCCCTCCCCGCCTTGATCTGGCCTTCTCTCCCAAGCGAACTTCTTGTGTGAGCTCAAAAAGTATTCTCTAATCAACACCTTTTAAACTTTCCAAGAATCGGTTGTGAATGTAACCATGCATCCAGATTCTCCTAATTTCCCTGTAGAAATTATATTTTTCTTGATGCTTGGAACATGTCTCGCATATTTCAATACCCATGTATTTCCATTCTGTAATTTAAGATGAACATCACCTTTACCAATAATCATGCATGGTTCATCATCTCCTAAATAAACATGTCCAAAATTACCCTAAACATAATTTCTGAAATAACCCTTATTAGGGGTAGCATGGAAAGAAGCTCCAGAATCTAAAACCCATGATTCTACTTTATTATCCAAGGAGAGAATAAGAGCATCTTGCATTACCTCACTTGTAATGTTTTCCTCTTTACCTTTTTCTTTACCTTTGTCTAGTATATTCTCTTTGTTTTCCTTGAACCAACACTCCTTCTTTGCATGTCCTCTCTTTCCACAATTCCAACAGATTATATCTCTGACTTTGGATCTAGATCTGCCATTCTTTGTTCTACCATTCTTCTTTCTCTTGGATCTCTCTTTAGATCTTTGTAACATTACCATTTTAAGACTTTAGAAATAAGGGATTTTTTTAAATAATGTTCTCTGTTCTAAATTCATAATTTAGAACACACATTCTTTATCAACCATTCATATAACAGATAACCATATGCAGCTGTAATGACTCGGTGTGCTACCGATCTATTCATTTCATGACTCGGTAAACTACCAATCTATTCATGTTTAACATTAAGTATTGAATACTTTTCCGTATACTATGTATACTTGGTTCTCTCTCCCTGTTCAGGTATTGAGTGATCTATCTAAGGAACCTATATGAATATTTGTTACCAATATTCATCTGCATCACGAACCTTAGACTAGGTGACATAGACAACGCAACCAACAACTTGCGATACTTTGGCCAAATATTTCTAACATACTATTCGTATTACTATTCCTTGATGGCATACTCATCAATCCAAAATATGTCCTTCACCCCCATATATTGTTATCTAGAATTCCCTTTATGACTTTCTTTATCGGTAGTCCACTTGCCCAAGGTTTAACCCTAGTTCGAGTTAACAACATACGTTATGATAGGGAGAGGCTCACTAAGACTTAGGGTAAGTTGGCATACTGGGTCAACCTAAGTCAACCCCATGTGCCAAGGTATCATGAGTCTTAGGGGGCTACCCCATATCTTAGACATGTTACTAACCAGACCTAGAGAGAAACTAAGATCAAGTCCATGTGTGTAGATCTAGATGATCAATGTAGAAGGGTGTTGCCACATGTCGACTGCATCGCTGTATCCTCGAGAAGATCCTAATCTTCTCGAAGGTATAGCCCTACAGTTGGCGTGTGTCAGCATCCTGCTGAGAATAGCCTCATCAAGATTTACATACCTCAAGGAGTTTATTATAAATTTAATTAATTTGTATTATTAAATCAGATTTCAACAACATTGCCTAACCCTAATCCAACACTCCTTAAGTTCTTCTCTACAATAGATTCAATTGGTTGTTAAAGAAATTTCATAGTTTAAGATTGCCTTTAATGTTATTTACCAGACTTAACAAGTCATCAACCATAACAGGATATCAACATCATAAGTTCCATTTATTGTGACTTAACCATTCAAGGAATTGTAACAACCATCTAGGTTGTAACTAAGTAGACTTTATTAACGAAGTCTAATAATTAGGAATAACATCTTCCAATTTATTTGTATTTTTAAGTTAGAGTAAGAATCTTCCTTTAAATGATTAAGTGCTACGGTCTAGTACCCATATAAATCATTACAAATTCAATAGTTATTACTGAATGTTCATTCCATATAATATTACTATATTGAATTGTTTAGTTATGACATCAAATTTTGCATCTTAAGAAGCTACATCGTATTTAGGGAAATTTGTCCAATTCCCACCATCAAACTTATCTAAGAATACCCCATTAAGCATATACATAATATGGAGTATAACAAAATATAAGATTCCATCATGCAATGAAATTACAAGATAATATACCCACCCAAAGTAATAAATTCTCGACATTTAATTCATCTCTAAAGCTTATACATTTAGGTATGCTACCTAATAACCGCCTTCATAAAAAGAATACTACTTCCTTTTTCAATACAATCTCGAGAACGATTTAGAGTTCTTTTACAAAAATAAACTTAAAACAACCAATGATCACATAAGTTTATGCCTTCCTTTTCACTTATGAAGTCCATCTGCAAAAATTGCTAGCACGAGTCAGTTCAATGAACTGAGCATGATAAGCACTAAGCCTTAAAAAGAAGTGCATTCCAATAATTGTTCCATTAAAACAACTCTACTTTAATGAGACAATTATTACATCATATAATCAATATATCAAAAGCAACGGAAAAGAAGTACATTTTAAACAATTGATTTCACTTTCAAGAAAAGGATAGAATATAATCCACCATATCAGCCTTACAAAATAGAGTCTAATTGATTCTATCAATTATCCTTAGGCAAACAACATATCATAACATCTCATTGTTCCCAATATTTCATAAAATAAAACAACATTTATCTTTGCTTCAAGCTAAAGGAAGAGTTTAAAGCATGGTTCGATTAGGATGACTCATCTAACTCCTAAACGAAAGAAGAAGAAGAATCATTACAAACTATGCCCAACACAAAACATCTGAGAAACAGAGAAAAATTCTACATGCGATTTAACTGTTTCTTTCAAAGAACAACTACCTTAAAACTTTAACATTTAAGATATTCATCTGAACAAAATTTCCATTTAATCCAAGAAGGGATAGAGGATCAATCGGTCTACCTGCAAGTTTAAATCTATTTTCACATATATAAGTTAACTTTTAAAGATCTGAAACAACGTTCAAAAATCAAAGTAGACTCATACAGGAGATAATCTCTACTCGAGTTCATCCAAGGAGAATTCTTAAAAATATAGAGTGCAAGAGACCAACTTACTCATCTCAAACCAACAAGTAAAGTCATGTCAAACAACAACATGCGAAACAAGTTTGCATTTCCAAATTTCAAGAAAACGAATAATAGTATAATCTCTTCCAACATCATTTCTACATATGATTGGGTAAAGAAAGACGAAACAACTCATAGAGAAAATTTCATTTCAAAGGAGAATCAAAACATAAGTTCAACTAATGATCTATACAGTAAGAAGAAGTCACACTACCATATTTCTTATACTTCTTTACTTTCAAGGAGTACGAGTTTCAATTCCATACACATAATGAAATAAAAATAGTAGTCCAAAAACACAGTTGGTTCAAAGGAACCACATTCCATTCCTCTATAAAGTCTCAAGGTGTATTTATAGTATCCATGATGGGATAGAAAAATAACCGATCAGTAAATTTTAACATGATCAGAAGTATCAACAACTCAGATTGAAATCCCATAGTTAGATTTCATTTTTGCATTACAAAAAGAATAACCGGTTCTTGATTCAATAAGTAATATAATACAAGAACTATTATAACAGAGTCAAGTAATCCCTCCATAATAGTACAGTACTAATTTATTAAGTTCTTCTCATAAACAAAACCCATAACCTATTCTAAGAGATCTAAAGATACAAGTTTCCATGGAATAGAGGGGAAAAGAGTACCCTCAATTAAATGCCAATGCCATCTCAACAAGACGAAATAGTTCCCAGAAAATAATTACCAAACCCATTCATCAAACAAAGACGTTTTCAGTTGAGATCTTAAGAGTTTATCCAACAACTCAAACAACTATTTTCCCCATTTCCCTTGATCAATGGTTCAACAAAAGAGTTAGCAGTTTTAAACATTTAAAACAAATAAAACCCAACTCAAAATTCTAGAGCAGAGTCGACACGAAGTCTCGACTATAGTTTAGTCTACACCAAAAACAAATACGAGTGCTACATAAAATACAAATCTACAATAACAGTTCCAAATTTCCCAAAACAAATAAAACACGGGTACAGAGCCACATACAGCTTCATTCATCAGTCTTGAGTTACCCAAGGTTTCAATACTAGTTTAGAATAACTAGAGGCTCCAACAAAAATTCAAATCAAAACGTGAAACCAAATATTACCCCAAACAGAACTCAATTTCTCTCCAAAGTTTGAGCCCCAAAAATGAGTAATAACATACAAGTACAATGTTCATTATGAACTGACGTTAACAGTTCAAATTATCATAAGGAAATAAAACACAAGCAACGAGATATATACGGACTTCAACAACAGTCCAAGGATATCCAAGATTCCAACACGGTTCAGAACAACAAGAACCTCTATCAATAGTTCTCACAAAATCAGAACCAAGTTCCAAATAAAAATGAGCTCGAATACAAGCTCTATTAAAACATAAGCTCAACACAAGCTCATGATCAAACAAAACACAAATTCCAACAAGATCAGACAGAACCCAAAGTTCTCAAAAACTCTGAACCATATCTAAATAGCAATGAAGATTATCTAAACATAATACTTCCTTTACCTGTTCTAGAATGAAAAGGCCGAGCTACAGAGATACATTTTTGCATGCATTTATTTTTAAGAACAAAACATGGTAAGTTTCTAAACAGAACATTATTTACCAAGGATTCAAAACTGATATTACAAGATTTAATAAACCCAACAAGAAAATAACCAGATATGATGTGCAATCCAAGAATCTCAAAAGAGCAGAATCGTTTTAATGAAACATTTATAAGAAAGCATGAGATCTTAAAGTTTAGAGCCTATCATGTCTGATAGCGCTTCTGTCAAAGTCAAAGAGAACCTCTAGCCTAGCTCACAACTTCTCCTCTTCTCCATGAAAGATAAAAAAATATTCTTTTTCCACCATGCCTCTTATATATTCCATGAACCGAAAATAGGTCAAAATCTCAAGAATAGCCATTAAGTGCAGTTCAATCTGCTGGTTCAAAAACCAGAGAGCATGCAGAGCAAAAATCGTGAAACATGCAAGGTGAAATGACCCCATACAAACCCATTTACATGCTTTCCAAAACGGTTTGAGCACAAAAAATTGAAAACAATAAATTCCATTAATTCCTATTTTCCCGCCTATCCTTCCTTGCCACCGCCTTCCAAGTTTAGCTAATGCCAAATCAAATTTAATAAGGAATTCCATTTTAGTGAAGTTTCCACATAAGCCTCCGCCAAGTCAGCTAGCCCTTGCCACAATTGGCGGTACCTCTATGTAATTAAAACCTTATCAACAACTTAAATGCCTTGGAACCATCACCTGTGATACATGCGACCACCAATTCCCCTTCATGCCCATTAGTTTAGGGTAGTCATAATTGCTTAGGTTAGATCTTAGGTTAGCTTAGGATAGGTAACCTTAGGATATAACCCAATCCATAAATTACCACCTTAGGTAGTTTCCACATAGGTTAGATTAATTCTAACACAATAGTTTTTAGGCATTAGGTTAGATATAACCATATGGCATTAGGTTTTAGGATAATTCAAATAACCTAGTAACCTCTCCATAACCCTTTAGTAAAAGCTTAGGTTAGGATAAAATTTAATTAATTAACATAGCTAGATATCATATATTTTCTTACCTAGCTTAGGATTCCATAGGGCAGTCCCTTTAGTTTTAGGAACTAGAATGTTTCCCATGCCATGAATAGGCTATAGTTCGTTTGCGCCAACGATTGTCCTGCCACGATCAAACTGAAAAGATCCAAACACAACATACGACTGAATAAAAACACGTTCACACAACAATCAAAGAACTCTTAATCAATCAAAGTTCAGTCATATGTTTTTAATTCATGGAATGTCGATTTACCATTCGTTCAACAGAGAAAATTTAAAACATTCCTTGGATCACTCAAATTGATCCAATGATGAGTCAGATTAATAGATAAGTTTACAATTCTTAAACCAGATTGCAACTCACCTACAAGAAGTGAAAAATGAATTCAAAGGAAACCATTCCAATTCAGTTAAAGGATCTTAAGAACAAAAGATGATTTATCCATATCAAACACGATCTCCAAAAATCAAAAGAACATATCTTTATAAGGAAAATCATATGTCAACACTTGAAATGTAAAGGAGGAAAATAACAACCGTCAAGGGTGTTACAATCTTCCACTACTTTTCACATTCAAATCATTCCCAGATGATGATTCTCCTATAATTTTCTTGTGTATTTATTCATTCAGGATTATACTAACCACATCATCAAACTTTAAAATATTAGAAGCAGATGTTGTATTACTAACAACCATTACCAAATTATCCCAACTATTTGGCAAAGAGCATAAGAATAAAAGTGCTTTCACTTCATCATCAAATGGAATATTAACCAATTTTAATTGATTAATAATAGAACAAAAATCATTCAAATGATTTGACACAGATCCACCTTCTTGCATTTTAGAATTAAATAATTTCTTCATCAAATAAAATTTATTCGATGCACTTGGTTTTTCATATAAGTTTTCTAAATATTTCATTAAATCTATCGTGGTTGTTTCTTCTATTATATTCAAAGCTACAAATGTTGCTAGGATCAATCTTATAGATCCCAGAGCCTTTTTGTCAAGAATCTTCCATTCTTCACTAGTCATCTTTGCAAGCCTTGCCTTCTCATCCAACGGTAAATATAAATCTCTCTAATACAGATAATCCTCCACCTGCATCTTCCATAATTGATAATTATGGCCATCAAATTTCTCTACTCTATATTTTTTATCTTTTGTCATTGTTGTGCTCCCACTCAATTAGAAAAAACCCTCTAAGAGTAAATCATGTCAACACACAAAACCTCCAAACAAATATCTGATACCAATTGTTGGGGTTAAACCATAAACCAATGTTGTACAGATATATAATCAATTAAAACATACCAACAATAAACACAAAATTTAACCAGAAGATAAAATAAACAAGAGAAAGATAACAAAAGATATAGCGTGGTTCACCCAGTTTGGGATATGTCCACCAAGAAATGATCAATCTTATTATTCAAGTGCTTTATAGAGGAAATATAATGAATATCTATGATCTTCCACACCTCACAGGATGTACAATGTTTTCTCCTCACCAACTAATCTTTCTTGCTCTCCAAGGAAACTTACATTCAAAAATTTAATTCACCACCTTCTAAACCCTAATTCTCATGCCTTTATACATATACCAACTTAGGGCACCTTAGCTATGCGTTTACAACCATTAGATCAACTTTACAACAAATATTAGATCTAATTCCCATGAGTTAAATATAAACATTCACACATAGGAAACCGATGTTGGTTACCCTAGCTGATGTTAGATCCTCCTCACCTTGACTTATACTGGTCCTTCTTACATCGTGTATTCTAACAAGTTTGTAAATCATGATAATGTGAAGCAATTAAGCTCTAAAACTCAACACAACATAGTCCTTGTCATTTCTTGGACATTCTTGTTTTTCCTTTCAACTACCCCATTTTTCTAGGGTGTCCTAGTAGCTGAGAATTGCCTTATAATACCATGTTCTTCACAATAATCATCAAATGCATTAGACAAAAACTCACCTCCTCTATTAGATCTCAGACATTTGATCTTCACATTCTTCTCATTTTCAACCAATGCTTTGAATCCTTTGAACTTGTCAAGAGCCTTTGATTTGTCTTTCAAGAAGGCCACCCAAGTCATTCTTGTGTAGTCATCAATAAGCAACATGAAGTAACTATCTCCTTGAATACTTTGAACCCTGGTAGGTCCACATAGATTAGTATGTATCAACTCTAGAGGTCTTGAGGTAGAATATTTTTGGACTTAAACTTCCTCCTAGTTTTTTCCATGTTGACAAGATTTACACAAGGTATTAGTTGGTTTGCTGATCTTGGGAATATTTATTACACATTTCATGGTGCTTATCTTGACCAAATTATCAAAATTTAGGTGCCCCATCCTTTTATGTCATATCCATCCTTCATCACCCTTGCTCAATAAAGAACTTTCCTTCTTAATTTCATTCAAAATATACATTTTGTTTTCAGTTATTTTAACATTAGCAACCAAATATCTTTTTTTGAATTTTCTTATGTCACATTCCTTGTTATGAAATGTCAATGTGTGCCCTTGACTACACATCTGAATTACACTAAGAAAATGATGTTTTATCACTTCTACATACACCACATGTATTGTCACCAAACATTAATGATCATACTAGGTTTTCATTCAATTAAATGAATTTACTTTTACTTCCTATCATGTGACTTGAACATCCACTGTCAATGTACCAAATCATGCCTTCATCTAAGTATGAAACACAATTTGAATAATTAGCAATTTTCCTTCATTGTTCATCCCTATCCTAAACCGAGTGCATCCTTCATCTTCTAGCTCATTCTTGATGATTAACACAATCCTCTTATCTCTTTTAAACGTGATGCTTGTCAAGAACCCAACCCACTCCTTTAGGACTTTGACAAAAAATATCCATAGTTGATCCATTATGTGCTTTAAGGATCACCTCAAGTTGTTAAGCTTTCTTTAAAGGACTTGCTTAACAAGGAGTCATGAACCAATCATACCTATCTTATGTTCTTCAAACCCATATCGAAACCTACAATCTTGTTTTTAGGTAGAAAAAACGTCTTAAAGTTCTCAATACATGATCTTAAGCTCATCAACTAATGAATCTCCAAAAAATACTCATCACCTAATGTTAGGCCAAAAGGAACAACTCTTCACCTGATTTCATGTTCATATAGTACATATATAGACCTAAAAAAACACTCTTCCCAAATTTGATCCTACTAATATACTTCTCAAGACCACTTATCATTCTACCTTCATGATCATAAGACACAACTTGATGATCAAATACATACCCTATGAATATTAACACTTAAGCATATTGATAGCATTCCTGCGTATTGATCTTTTCTTCATGCTCTATCATGACAAAAATCCATCAAATCGGATTTCAAGATTAGAACACCAACACATAACACTATGATTTCTATCAACCTTGCTGATTGCTTTCAAGTAAAAACACCATATTCTCTATGTATTTGAAAACTTCATGAAAGATCAATCGTCATATATACCTTGTAACTCAATATCTTGACTAATTAGATCTCTAATAAAACCTTAGAGTCTATACATGCATGCATCAAACTAACTCTTCATTAGCAAAGCCTTCTCTCATATGTTTTCCTTCAATTGGAGCTAAAGGATGACTAGATTAGACCCCCTAAGATATTAACTTCATTAATGACTATTTATCACAAGAATCACACCCAATTCCTACTTGAGATGTTCAAAAGATTCCTTTGGTAGTGGTTTGGTTAAGATATAAGCAATTCGATCTTTAGTTGATACATATTCAAGCTTGAAACTTTGTTCATTCACCTGTTTTCTTAGAAAATGATACTCTGTTAGGAATTTTTGGTCCTTGAATGCAAGAGGGGGTTATTTGACACACTTATTGTACTTGTGTTATCACAAAGAATATGAATGGTATTATCATACATTACCTTGTAATAGTTTAGGGTTTGTTTCATCTAAAGCACTTGAGTACAACATGAAATAGTAGCAATATACTTAGCTTCACAAGTAGAAAAGCTATTGACCCTTGCTTCTTGATTTTCCATGAGACTAGGTAGTATCCTAGGAGGAAGGCCCCACTACCAAGATACTTTTCCTATCATCTTGACTTCCTGCCTAGTCAACATCAGTATAAGATATCAAATCAAAGTCTCCACTTCTTAGATACATCAATCCATATTCCTCGGTCCCTTTCGGATATTTAAAAATCATATTGATAACTTTCAAGTGACTGTCCTTTGGATCGATTGAAATATACCTACTAGTCCAACTTCTTACATAATATCAGGCCTAGAAGTAGTAGAGTATAACAAACTTCCAATCATAGACTTATAGATTTTTAATCTAATTTTAATGATTCATCTTGTTTGCTTAATCTACACCATGTAGCCATTAGTTTACTAACAGGCTTGTTGTCCATTCCAAAAAATCAACATTTATCTTATATACTTTGATTGTGAAATGAAAATGCCTTTTTCTAATTAGGTTATTTCGCAAACCAAGAAAGAATGACAACTCTCCTAACATTGACATCTCAAACTCCTTCATTATATTAGAAAAATCCTTTGTCATGTCTTCATTGTTTCATGTAAATATAATCTCATTTACATACACCAACACTATTAACCAAAGTGATCTCCTTTTGTCTTTATGTATAGATTGTTATCTGCTTCTCCTTTTTTGAAACCTTGGTTTAATAGATATCTATCCAACCTTGTATACCAAGTCATAGGGGCCTATTTTAGACCATAGAGAGTCGTATTTAGTTTGAAAATATAGTCTTGATTATATGTCAATATAAAACCTTCAAGATGCTCTATATATACATCATCTTCCAATTTACCATTCAAAAGCCGACTTTACATCCATCGAGCATACTTTGAATCCCTTAAAATATGCATATTCCAAAAATAATCTTATAGCCTCCATTCTAGCTACAAGAGAAAATGTCTCTTCAAAGTCAATTCCCTCTACATGTGCATAACCTTTACACACCAATCTATCTTTATTTCTAGTGACTTCTCCATTTTCATTCAACTTGTTTCTAAACTCCCATTTAGTACCAATGACATTTTTGTTTTTGGGTCTAGGAACTAGTTCCCAAGTCTCATTTTTCTCTATTTGATTTAATTATTCATTCATGCCACTTACCTAAATATCATCTTTACTAGTTTCTTGAATAGTTTTAGGTTCAACTTTAGATAACAAAGCATTATTTTCATGATTCAAGTTACTTACCAATCTTCTTCTTGTTTGCACACCTACTTCCTTGTTGTTAAGAATAAGAGTTTTAGGATGATCCTTTTGAATTTGTCTTGAAGGATCTTTCGAGTCTTGTCTCTCCTCCTCATCTTCTTCTTCTCCATTTGATTATATGAATTCTTCCTTATTTTTGGTCTGCATATTTTTTGGGGTGTCTCTATATCTTATTGAGAATGTCTCATCAATTTTCACACGTGTGCTTTCTATTATCATTTGTAGTCTCTTGTCATAACACATATAGGTTGTGCTCATTTTTGAATATCCCAAGAATATGCCTTCAAAATCTCTTGTGCCAATTTTTTCTAAATCTTCTTCATCTCTCTTGATGAAACATCTACTCCCAAACACCCTAAAGTGTTCTACATTAGCATATCTTCCTTGATATATTTGGTACAAATTTTATTATGAAAACAATAGAATTAAACACCAAATATAAACACAAATAATATAATTTTGATTTTATTCCTTCGGGATTACAATTACATTGATGCAAAATGCATTTTATAATTTTTGAGCTCTAACAAAGGTGGACTTAAACTTCATCTTCAATCATATCTCCTAGTATCTCTCTCATCCCTCATATTGCTCTAGTAATCCCCAAGATATCTCACACTCCCATATAGCTACGTGAGTTGTGCATTAAAACTATTTACACGCTTGTGTATTATTTTAATATTAACTAATACTCGATATTCTAATACATTATGTTCACACTATGAACATAATTTTCCTAACATTCACCCCCTTAGTGTGAGCATGGGTGAGTTCTGTCTAGTACTACTCATGTTCTACGATACGATGGTTTTCAAAGAGTACCATCAACTCCAACATGTTTTCTAGTGGAACCATTAACCACTTTGTATGTGATTTTCTAAGAGATTCACAAAGTCTCAAATTGGTTTTCTAGTGGACCACCAACCACTTTCATAGTAGCGTACACGTTTCCCCATCCACATTCTACAAAAGAGAATAAATATAGGAAAATATGTTCTCAACTATGAGCAGGAATTATCCATCTATTCTTATTTACTACCACACATGCTAAACACAACTGAAAAACATGGCCACCAAAGTAGTATTGCAGCCTCGTCGATGGTGCCTAATGAGAGGTCGCTAAAACACCTCCTTCCTCTGTTGCCTCCAACCTCCATTTGTCTATTGCTAACTCAACTATATTTGATCATGAGGTTCAATTTACATTCATGAATGTCGGTTACCACCGAAAATGCATCCGTAACACAAGTTTTTAATTTTTTTGTGAGTTTTTAACTCACATATTTTGACTAACTTTGATAGACAATACAATGACATAATTTGACTACAAAAAATACACTCTTAAACATAAACACAAAATACAAATAAAAATAAAGACTTAAACTTAATAAAAAAATATAAAATTAAAACTAAAGTTAAAAAGCTAAAACCTAAGCCAAATTTACAAAACAAAAAAAAAAACTAATTAAAAATAAATTCCAAAAGATAAAAGAGTGGCCAAATATTAAATTTTTGTTTAAATGAAATCTAAAAAACCACGGGTTATAAAACATAAAAACCACATATTAAAAAAAAAAACTTTAACCTAAAACATAAACTTAATATTCTAAAAGCATTTAAAGACTAATGATAATAAAAAACTAAAAACATGTAAAATACTAATAACATAAACATCAAACTAGAATATAAGACTCCACGTAAAAAAAATTGACTTAAAACTTGACACGGTTGGATCTTTTAGGATATTTATGGGCATGTGGTGAGAGGGAGCTTATCTGTTTTGGATGTATACGAGAATGACTATGAATAGCACAAAAACATGTCTACCGGCATATTTTTCACAAAGATACTACCAAAAAAATACCACAGATTTGTGTTATACCTCTGCTGGAGGAATATCTCTATGCAATAAATTGATCTAGTGCTTGCGTTTTGAGATGAGGAATTTGGAGATACCGTGTGCATGCCAAGTATCTACCAAAAAGATCCGTAAGAATTAAGACCGAGCTCGTAGATCTCGAGACAAAGATAGACAAGACCTTACTCACAAATACAAACTGTGATCTGATGCAAAGCTAAGAGAAAAAACAAATCTCCATATACCAATATAAATCAAGTAATGAATACACAAATGTGAAAGAATAGAAACTAGTCCATAAAGTTGTATTTTTACAATATTGATTCTCTTGCAAATAATTCCTCTCCTTCATGGGGACAAAGCACAATATCATCGCTTGCCCCTGTTATACTAAGTTACCCCATTAACGAAGTGGATCTAGCTGCTCTGATACCAAATGATATATTTAGTACAGATTTAATTATGAAAACAATAGAATTAAACACCAAATATAAACAAAAATAATATACTTCTGATTTTATTCATTTGGGATTACAATTACATTGATGGAGAATACATTTTATAATGTTTGAGCTCCTACAAAGGTGGAGTCAAACTTCATCTTCAATCCTATCTCCTAGTATCTCTCTCATCCCTCATATTGCTCTAGTAATCCCCAAGATATCTCACACTCCCAAATAGCTACGTGAGTTGTGCATTACAACTATTTGCACACTCATGTATTATTTAAATATTAAATAATACTAATATTCTAATACACTATGTTCACACTATGAACATAATTTTCCTAACATTCCCTTCCATAACTCATATGGAGTGTGATTTTTATTAGCTATAATTTGGCCTATATTTAATATATATACAACTATACTTGTTGTCTCTCTCTAAAACTATCGGAAGCTTTAATTGACTCAACATAGTCCTTGTCATTTCTTGGACAATCTTGCTTTTCCTTTCAACTACCCCATTTTGCTAGGGTGTCCTAAGTAATCGAGAATTGCTTTCTAATACCATGTTTTTCATAATAATTATCAAATACATTAGACCAAAACTCACCTCCTCTATCAGATCTCAGACATTTGATCTTCACATTCTTATCATTTTCAACCAATGCTTTGAATCCTTTAAACTTGTGAAGATCCTCCAATGCCTTTTCAAGAAGGCCACCCAGGTCATTCTTGTGTAGTCATCAATAAGAAACATGAAGTAACTATCTCCTTGAATACTTTGAACCCCGTAGGTCGAAATAGATCAAGATATACCAAATCTAGAGGTCCCGATGTAGAAAATGTTTTGGACTTAAACTTCTTTCTAATTTTTTTCCATGTTGTTAAGATTTCCACAAGGTATTAGCTAGTTTTCTGATCTTGGGAATATTTCTTACACATTTCATGGTACTGATCCTGACCAAATTATCAAAATTTAGGTTCCCCATCCTTCTATGCCATATCCATCCTTCATCACCCTTACTAAAGAAACACCTTTACTTCTTAATTTCATTCAAAATATACATGGTCTTTCAAGTTTTTTTAACATTAGCAATCAACTCTCTTTTTTGACTTTTCTTATGTCACAACCCTTTCTATGAAATGTCAATGTGTTCCTTTGACTACAAATTTGACTTACACTAAGAAAATTATGTTTCAGCGCTTCTACATTCAACACATTTTTGTCAAGGTCTTTCCATTGTCTAAACTCAAGGAACCTTTGCCAACTATCTTGACATGTGTATTGTCACCAAACATTAATGATCATACCAGGTTTTCCTTCAATTAAATGAATTTACTTTTATTTCCTATCATGTGACCTAGAACATCCACTGTCAATGTACCAAATCATGTCTTCATTCTAAGTATGAAAGGTAGTTTGAACAATTAGGGTTTTTTCTTCATTCTTCATCCCTATCTTAAACAAAGAACATCCTTCATCTTCTAGCTCATTCCTAATGATTGACATAATTCTCTTATCTCTTTTGAACATGATGTTTGTCAAGAAGCTAACTCTGCTCCTTTAGGACTTTGACCATGAGTCTCCATTATTGATCCATTATGTGCTTTAGGGATCACCTCGAGTTTTAAGCTTGCTTCAAAGGCCCCGCTTTGATAACAAAGAGTCATGAACCAATCATGCCTATCTTAGCTTCTTCAAACCCATATCGAGACCTACAATATTATTTTTCAAGTATCACATACTTATTCAAGGTCTCAAAACATTATCTTAAGCTCATCAATTGATGAAACTCCAAAAAATAATTATCACCTCTTGTTAGGCCACAAGGAACAACTCTTCACCTGATTTCACGTTTATATAGTACATATAAAGACCTAAAAAACATTATGCCTAGTGTAGTCATAAAATCATGCACTTTAGACATTTATTTATCCCGATCTCATACTACTATTTAGAAGGTTATTGAGGGAAAAAGTACTAATTAACCCCCGTCTTTTGGCCACTTTATTTTATTTTATTTCTTCATTACAAACCTCTTGCACCCTTATGCCTAGTCGTGTATGTCATCCCGCATTATTTTAGGCTCGGGGGGGCACCCAAATTAGTATTAGGGTGCCTGTCGATGCCTTGGTCCCACCATGGGCACCCCAATCCTTCTAGAGATATTTCACCTCTTTTGAGCTCTTTCTATCCATTTGGAATCTTTATCTTTCTTTTGGTAGGCATTTTTGGGGTTAATTGTGAAATTAGACCAAGATAAACCTATAAATATAAAATTATGACACCATAATGAGGGAACTAGCATCACTTAATACTATCACTCCATCTAGAGTTGCATCCATCCATTGCATTGGATATCACTTGCATTCACATAGCTCCATCATCAAGGCACAAGGCTAGGACATACGCATCACACTTCATAGGGCGTGGGATTCTATTTTATTCCATGCACATATTATATTACATATTATATTACATATTCTACACATATTTATTGCTCACTACTTCACAAAGTGCGATTGCCACAAGAGAAACCTAGGGCATTTTCACACACACTTGCACATAGATCTACATCGGGTCCGAGTTCTAGTGCAATTCTCAATTAGTAAGTCCACCATTGTGGTAGTTGAGGATAGTCTGACCCCTTCATATACATTTTTCTTTTTAGGGTTTGATGCTTGTTTTGGGGTCTTGTAGGTCTTTATTACGTCTTGAGTCATTGACAACATCTGACACAATACAATGGAATTGATGCGATAGGTAGTAAACATTACAGATTACCTTTCACCTCTGTGAAAACTAGATTTAGAGATTTTACACAGACTGGCGCCTGAATACACTAAAGCACCCCAGTGCCCTGACCTCCTCAAAGCACTCCCGATCTAGCTAGATTCTCTAGCTCCATCTTTTTTGGCACTCTTGCTTATGATTTTTCAAGTCTCCTATGTAACATAGTCCTACTAGTTCTTTGAATCAACCGAGTTATTTCCTTTCTCTCTCCTACATATTAGGGTTTCTATTTTTAATAGTTTTATTACTTATGTCATTTACATGTTGTCTTAGTACATTTATCTTAGCTGCATTATATGTCCTCTTAGATTAGATTAACTATTCTTTACTACACCTAGTTAGTCAATTTTAGTTAATCATTTTGGTGAAACTCGACTCAATCATACATGTTTCTAGGTTATTCCTTCTTCCCTCACCATCCTAGGGTTTATTTTTCTTCATCATGGCTCACTCTCATGAGGAATTTACTGAAGCTCACCTTAAATCCATCAATGATCACCTTGTTGAGCATCCCCAAGATCTAGATTTACTTTTGCATGTTACTCATGAGGAAGCTACTAACTTGGCAGAACTCACTAGCTTCTACTACCATACCCACTTCGTTGTCACTCAACCACTTTCTTCTACTCTTCCTCCTCATATTTCCACTATTCCCATTTTTGTTCCTACTCCTACTAATCACTTTACACCACAAGTCTCATATGTGGGAAATCAAGACCTAACTTCTCTTTATCATGATCTTCAAGCTCAAATTTATAAGTGTAATAGGCCACCTCACATGCATCACCATATTTAGATTCTACTTTGCTATTAAATTCTCCTTCCATCTCTACTTATCCCTTTACTCCTAAAATTTTCACCCCTAAGCTTCCCATTTTTAATGGGCATGGTGACCCACAGAACACCTTAGAGCATTCCATGTCACTTTTCTTGACTTTGCTGATGATCATATCCTTTTAGCCAAGCTATTTCCTCATAGTCTCCACGATTATGTGATGCGTTGGTTTTATGACTTACCTATTCACTCAATAACCTCCTTTACACATTTAGCTGATGCATTTCTTACTCATTTTTCTATCAACATTGGCTCTAAGATTTATTATGCCCAACTAGCACAACTTAAACAAGGCTCAAATGAACACCTCACTAACTATGTTTTAAGGTATAAGAATAATTAGCTAAGATGACAAACGTGCTTTCCGACTCTGAGCTTTAGGATTTATTTATTCAGATTCTATTACCACCTCTACAAGATAGTGTTCTCTTCGAATCCTCTCCTTTGTTCGATCAACTTTGTCACACTCTTAAGCTTCATGAGACTAAACTCCTATCCATTGAAAAGCTTAAGTATCAAGAAAGACTTCATCTTCCACTCGTTTTCCTAGCAAGACACCATTTAAACCTTCTACAACTAAACCAACGATGCTAAAGTCATTGTCAACACTATCGCTCCTTCTAAGGAGGTTTAATCACAACAACCTCGACGCACATTTAGCACCCTTCCCATGGCTCCACATATTATATTGAGACAAATTCTTGAAAGCAACCTTATTACACTTCCCCTCCCCTCGAGTTAGACCCATCGTGACCAAAAGGTAGGAACTACAATGAGAAATTTTGTTATGATTATCATCAATGAGTAGGAAATTATACAAATCAATGCCTAAAACTCCAAACAATCATCAATAATTAATTGATAATGACAAACTCGAGTTCCCAGATTCTTCTAGCTCCACCCTAACCAATGACAAGGGAAACTCAAGATTTTTAAAATGACTCTCAACAACGTGACAAGAAGACAAAAGACTCTTTTGCTAATCATGCATATCATGAGGTATTGCATCCTGGATCGGAGTGCTCTATATTTCTTAGTTTCTAACACTAAATATTTGCCACCAATCATTTCCTTTTCCAACATCGATTATCACTCTAAATTTACATCTAATCATTTACACATCGATGCATCTATTGGATCAACCTCCATTAATAACACTAAGGTTTACCCATCATGGACCATTAGTGCATGTTCCATGTCACTCCTTAAGGCTATTGGGTATCCTCTATCCCAAATTGAATACCCTTTCATAAAACCCTTTGGGGTCTTTCAACTACATGTTACAGTTTTCTCTTACTATGCTTGTGCCTTTTCTCATTGGAAATATAGTTGAGGGATGTGACATGCTTCTCGGTCTCAATTGGATTCTTCACTCACAATCTATCATTTCTATGAATCATTTACAAATCAAATTCATTTACAACAATCAGGTCATCTCTATTGGTGGTGTCCCTCCATCTACTCCGTGGAAACCATCTTATCGCATGACATATATTACATCCCCTACCTCATCTAGTGCATCACACTTTATGTTACTCAAAGCACAATCTACTCCTAGTTTGCCTACTCACATATCATCTCCACAACCACATCACTCCACTAGCCCTATACATTGGTATAGGCCTATTCCTAGACAGTTACTCCATCATGGCATAAATCCCTACCTTTTTTTATTCCACTTATATCTTCTTTACCTTCGCACTTTGGATCACATATATCTCCATCACCAACACGTTTTTATGATGCCACAAACTTCTTCATATATTCATCCCTCACATGCACACATAATTCATTCATCACTACACTATTTTTCTACCATACCTCCATTATTAGAGCATGGTCATACACTCTCCCTCATGTGTTAGATGAATGCCATACATCCTTCACCATCATGGATAGTTAATTCATTCACCAAACACACACATTAGGAAGTATAATCGCATTCCATATCCCCTCCCTCGTTTTAGCATAATTACACTTATCACTTTCCTGCATTCATTAGGCATCTTCATCATACATTCTAGCATCATTTATCAATGACACACTCTTGTGCTTCAGTTCACACTTGACTGGAGAGGGATTACCACACATGTACCCCACACTATACTATAGGCATTATACATCACATTTCACAATACAATGCGCGTCATACACCATACATTCTACTTTACTACATTTTCGACATTCATGATAGTTATCATTAGGCATACATCATTGTCTTCACGTCTTAAATGCTACACTAATTAACCTACATATTGCATTATCTATTTGTTTACATACCATACATAATACACCACACCTCTTCACACAGATTCTACATATTATACTATTCTTCATCATATAGGAGTCTAGCATTACATTACTATTTTATCTACATACATTATATGTCACTCCATACATTACACTTTACACATTCTACACATATTGCATTATATTATACACATAACATATTTACAAATTCCACACATCATCATGGTCATTATTTCATCCTTACATACACTACATTATCTTTTACACGTTGCACTCACTACCTAATGATGTACTTTAGTTCCTTGGTCCATACTCGATTGTTGAGGGTTTACAAATCAAATGGACCTTACACATTTACTACTTGACCTTTCACCATGTGACATTCCTAGGCTAGTGACATACGCTTTAGGCTAAATCGTCACCTATTCTATCATTTTGTAGTGGTATACACCTTAGGTTACATCACCACTCCCTACTATTCATCTAGTAGTGACATACACTTTAGGCTAAATCGTCACCTATTCTATCATTTTATAGTGGTATACACCTTAGGTTACATCACCACTCCCTATTATTCATCTAGTAATGACATAAATTTTAGGCTAAATCATCACTATTTTATCATTTTCTAGTGGTATACACATTAGGTTACATCATCACACCTTCCTTAAATTTTTTAGTGATATACACTTAGTGCTAAATCATCACTCATCCATTCATATTATAGTGATATAAGCTTAGGCTAAATCATCACTTACACATGACATTTTGTTGTGATATACGCTTCAGCTATAGGGTTCACGCACACATCATCATTAGTTCACATATCATCAATCTACACATACACATTCATCACAACACGTTAGACACAAACACACTACTCAACCATTTCCCGATGACACTCTCTCGTTTATGGTTCATTCTTGACTGTTGAGGGAAAAACAAAATGAACCTCATTTCATACGTTTCCATCCACTCGGGGCATGTGGCTCCTATCACTCCATTTTGCATTCCATTCCATCCATCCACACATCGTGTTGCATATTTTGGTTGTTTATACTCTTGCTTACTTTTGTTGTTCATGATCACTTTATTACACATGCTAGTTTGATTACTTGTATGTCATTTATCTATATCATCCACACATGCACGTTCATGCCTTCTTCTAGTTGTGATCATAGATACAAGTCTCTTACATGTAGCATGGATGCTCACCTTCTACCCTTCCTACATCTGGTCACTGGGGGCATCACATTCATCTCTTCTAGGTGCTATTGTTTCATTTTGTACTTAGCACTTTACATTACTTGCTTATATACATGATTTTGACATACTAGTTATCTTTCTAACATGCTAATGGGTGCTTCATGTGCAACATTTGTTATGCAAGGATATTGGTTTCCATACTTGTTTGTTACATTGTCCTCCATTATTTGTTAATTTTTTCATTCCTTACCCTATGTTTGGTGTGCACACTTATTTTTTGTTTGTGGACATGATGGCCTTGCGTGTCTTGCGACATCGTGAGTGGTTTCCCATGTTTGTAGCCTACTTTTGAAGCTTACTTGTCTTGTTTCTTGTATGTTTACATTACTTTGCTTGGTAGCTTTACACACTGTTGCCTAGCTTATACATTGTTTTATATGTGCATGTGTGTTTTACACTTATTTTGGATATCCTTCTTGTTTTTTTGTGCCTTGGTTTCTACTAAGCAATTTTTAGGGTTACAATGTACATGTGGTTAGTCCTCTTTTGGGGCCACATTTCTCCTATCAACGACATCACATGTGCCCCCAAAGAGGGGGCATCATTTGGGGTTTCACATACTAACACAACGTATTTACACTGGTTCAATTCAGTGCAATTTCCTCCCTTGGCATTGTGGGTTACATAAAGTGAGTGGGTTCAGACCAATCTACAAACCCCATACACAATGGATTTTATAGGGCATGGTGTCCTTAGCATTTTGGGAAGCGATTCTACAGGCTTGAAGGTTACACTGGGTATACCTCTCTATACCACTTCGGCTAGTGGTGTTAGATTGCCCAAAAACTAGGATGTACAGAGATCTCTACACACATTCAGGGAAATAGTTAGAGCTTGGAGGACACAAAGCATTTATTCCCTACACTTCTTTGGCCTATGGTGTGAGATCACCCCAAAAACTTGCAGATCTTGGATATCCTTCTACACACACACTCTCTCTCTCTCTCTCTCGACATGGATGAGGTGCACATGTTCCATTTACATTTACATACACATGTGTCTTTTACATAGTGTTTTTTTACATAGATACATTTTGACAACTTTTTATTGTTTTCTCCATATTTGACTACTTTCATTTTCTCCTTGAGAGTCCAGAAAAAACAAGTCAAATGGGGGAAAAACAAACAACAAGCAAGAACAATGTTAATAATAACATTCTTCAACATCACACATGCTTTACTAACCATGCAGATACACTACACATTGCAAGCTACACACATGTTCCACCCTAGGTTCACTCTCATCTTTTTCTTTTATGCATTTTTTTCATCTTTAGTTTCCACGCTCCTCCATATTTTTATCATTTCATGATTTGTCTAGTCCTTCGGCACACCTTCTTCATCACTCTACATTGGCATCGATACACATTTTGGTCTACTTTATGTTACCAAGCTTTCCTCTCACCAACATAAAGTGGGGAAAATATAGTCACAAAATCATGTACTTTAGAAATTTATTTATCCCAGTCTCATACTACTATTTAGAAGGTTCTTGAGGGAAAAAATACTAATTAACCCCCATATTTTGGCCACTTTATTTTATTTTATTTCGTCATTACAAACCTCTTACACCCTTATGCCCAATCAGATTTTATCATCCCACATTATTTTAGCCTCGGCTGGGGTGCCCAGATTAGTATTGGGGCACCCGTGGGCACCTTGGTCCCACCATGGGCACCCCGATCCTTCTAGAGTTTTCCTGCCTCTTTTTGGGATCTTTCTAGTTGTTTGACATCTTTATATTTCTTGTGGTCGACATTTTTGAGGTTAATTACGAAATTAGACCAAGAGAACCCTATAAATATAAAGTTATGAGACCATAATGAGGGACCTAACATCACTTACTACTATCACTCCATCTAGAGTTGCATCCATCTATTGCATTAGAGATCACTTGCATCCACATAGCTCCATCATCAAGGCACAAGGCTAGGACATCTGCATCACACTTCATAGGGGGGGATTCTATTTTATTCCATGCACACATTCTATTACATTTTATACACATAGTTATTACTCGCTACTTCACAAAGTGTGAATGGCACAAGAGAAACCTAGGGCATGTTCACACACACTTGCACATAAAACTACATCGGTTATGAGATGTAGTGCATCACTCAGTTAGTAAGTCCACCATTGTGGCAAAGCTGAGGATAGTCTGAACCCTTTATATGCATTTTTATTTTTTAGGGTTTAATGCTTATTTTGGGGTCTTGTATTTCTTTCTTCCATCTTGAGTCATTGGTGACACATCCATTACTGATCTGTGAAATTGATGCGACAAGAAACGTAGACTAGGGTGTATAGGTCAGTAGAGAGCAGAGCACTCATAGGCACCCCGATATCCTCTAAGTGCTCTAGTCTAGCTAGATCCTCTAGCTCCATCCTTTTTAGCACTCCTACATAGTCGTTCCTACTTTTGATTTTTCCAGCCTCCTCTTCGACACACACCCACTAGTTACTTTGTCGAATCAGCCAAGATTTTTCTTTTCTCTCTATTACATATTAGGGTTTCTATTTTTATTAGTTTTATTACTTATGTCATTTACATGTTGTCTTAGTACATTTATTTACTGCATTATATGTCCTCCTAGATTATATTAACTATTCTTTACTACACCTAGTTAGTAAATGTTAGTTAATCACCTAGATTTGATCCTACTAATATGCTTCTCAAGACCACATATTATTTTACCTTCATGATCATAAGACACAACTTGATGATCAAATACATACCCTATGAATATTAACACTTAAGCATATTAATAGCATTCCCGCGTATTGATCTTTTCTTCATGCTATATCATTACAAAATTCTATTGAAGCTGATTTCAAGCTTAGAACACCAACATAGAACACTATTATTTCTATCAACCTATTTGATTGCTTTCAAGTAAAAACACCATCTTCTCTATGCATTTGAAAAATTCATGAAAGATCAACCATTATACATAGCTTTTAACTCAATATCTTGACTAATTAGATCTCTAATAACACTTTGGAGCTTGTACATGCATGCATCAAACTAAATCTTCATTAGAAAAGCCTTCTCTCACCCATTTTCCTTCAATTAGAGCTAAAGGATGACTAGTTTAGCTCCCCCTAAGATATTAAATTTATTAGTGACTTTTTGGTAAAAGAATCACGCCAAATTCCTACCCGAGATGTTCAAAATATTCCTTTGGTAGTGGTTTGGTTAAGATATAAGCAATTTGATCTTTGGTTGATACATATTCAAGCTTGACACTTTGTTCATTCACCTGCTCTTTTAGAAAATGATACTTAGTAGGAATATTTTTGGTCCTTGAATGTATGACAGGGTTCTTTGACACACTTATTGCACTTGTGTTACCACAAAAAATAGGAATGGGATTATCATACATTACCTTATAATCTTTTAAGGTTTGTTTCATCTAGATAACTTGAGAGTACAACATGAAATAGTAGCAATATACTTAACTTCACAAGTAGAAAAAGCTATTGGCCCTTACTTCTTGCTTTACCATGAGACTAGGTAGTCTCCTAGGAGGAAATCCCAGCCACTAGTACTTTTCCTATCATCTTGACTTCCTGCCTAGTTAGCATTAGTATAAGTTATCAAATAAAAGTATTTAATTCTTAGATACCATAATCCATATTCCTTAATACCTTTGAGATATCTCAAAATAATCTTGATAACTTTCAAATGACTATCCTTAGGATCATATTGAAATCTACTTGTTTGTGGTCAACCTTGCACTTGTGTCTCGGATCTAGAAGGATTGAGTCATTTGAGACAACAATGGAACTATCTCCAAGTTGTGGGACCTTGTGCACTTGAGACAGATCTCTAGAGAAGGTCGGTTCCTCTATATATTTCTACTGCTATTGCTACACCTAATGTTGAAAGAGAAAATTAAGCTAACAATGCCAAGGGAACTATGATAGAAGGATAACATAAATGAAAACTAATCTAAGGAAGGTGATAGCACTAGAAAAATAGGGATAAAAATTATCTATTTTGAGATAAAATTAAAGGACAAGGCATGAAATAAGGATAGGCATATGTCGCACAACTAAAATGCATTTACCAGATCAATTTCATGGAACACGACTAAAAATGGAGCTACAAGGGATATAGAGTGACACAACAAGCATGCAATGTAAAATAAAGGTAAGAAGAAATAATACAAACACACGTAGGATTGAGAATAGTCACAAAATGATGCTTCCATTATTTCTAGAAATGCATAGAACTATTACAATGATGAATGAGGTTGATATCCACATGCATGAGCTAGATATATAGGTCTATGACTCAGAATACATAAATATGAAGTTCTTAGCAAAGTGCATAAGGATCTAAAGTGTGCAACATTAATAATGAGCCTAACTCTTACATTTATAGATGAATCCATGGAAGAAGAAGAGAAAAGGAGGGAAAACCTTAATTTTAAATACAACCACCAACAAGAAACATTCAATGCTTGCATATCCACTTGCAATCTATCAAATGCACTTCCCCAAGTCTATTTGGCATGTCAGAGAAGGAAAGAGGGTGGATCAGATCAAATTAGGTGGCTAGAGTAATCAGATCTACTCATTAATACCCGTAAAAGATGTTTTCTAATTTCTCACCTACCAGATCCACCAAGAAATTGAATATCTAGCACTCTAGCCTACATCAACAACTATCAATTGAGACTAGGCATATGCCAATCAGAGCTCTGTAGAAAAAATATGGTCGTCAGAAGTTTTTCAGAGTCATTTACACACACAAGACATGTGGTGCATGTAGATTGGCTGAAAGGACAGACAACTATGTAAATATTCTTGGTGTTTTTGCACATGTCACTCATTGATTTGTTGCAATGATTTAGCACCATATTGGCACACTTTGACTAGTTGTGTGTGGCACAATCAAGCATGTTAGAAAATGACATGGCACAAAACGGCGATAGGGAAGGGTGCAAAGGTATATGCACGGAAGAATGAGGCATGGGAAGAAGGAAAAAGGAAGGTGTGAGAAATCACAATGCACACAGAGGAAATGGGGTAGAATGGTGAGCAAAAATGTATGGTCAAGGTGCAACTATTACAAGGTAATGTCCAGGGCGCACGAGAGGGCTAGGGACTTAGCTGATTTAAAGAAAGTGCAAAGTGCATGTGTAGGATGAATAATCAAGTAGGAAGAAGGTGAATGTGTAAAACATACACACAATGTAAGAGTGTAACAAAGAGCAAAAGGAAAATGGAAAGGGGAGAAGGGGAAGCGCATAAGGGTGCACGAGGAAAAAATGAAAAAGTGAATGTGTCAAGGAGACAACTGAGGTGTGCGCCACTTGTAATGAAGATCTCTGATCCAGAATATGTATGTAAGTTGTCCAAATAACTAGGAGAGTTATTTGGATAACAATTTTGGTGAGTTTTGGGGCCATCTACCTGTTAGATGAAGGAGATCGATAGTCTTGAAGCATCCATGGGCATGGAGTCTTTATGTGATCATGAAATTTTTATTTTTAGCTTTGAAGAACTGCCCCTGAAGTCACTTGAAGGATCATTTCTTGACTTTATTCTTATTTCGCAAACTGTTGAGAATAGACCGGTACTTTACTGGAAGAAAAGAAGAGCACGCGTTAGAAGCATGCGAGAAGAAATAAATTTATACAAACAAAAACTACATGCAGTGCACTTGGAGGAATATGAACTACTCTAATATATACAAAATGATGTAGAAAAATTAATGGAAGGGTTTGAGATATATCCCATTTACTAGGATTTGCAGGCGTGCCTCCATCAAGACAATTCAACTCAAAAGATTTAGCCTCCTTACATGAAATGATGATTTATGGGCCACTCCAAAGTGCATCAAAATTTGAATGGCACCCTGGTTTAGCTTTGTCGGCATCCCATTTCAAGACCAAGTCCCAAATGTTGAAAGCTTGAGGCCTGGCCTTTCTGTCAAACCATTTATTTGTTGCTTGTTGATGTTGTTCTAGCTAGATTGTGGCGAGTTCCTTGATTCTTCAAGATTAACAAGCTCTACCATTCTCGATTTATCTCGTGTCCGTGCCTTCGAGCTCTAGTTTTTAGGCAAACACCAATGAGTTCAACTCAAATGTCAAAGGAATGGTATCCTCTTTTCCATATACGAGCTTGTAAGGTGAAGTTCCTAGTGCTTTTTAATTTGTGATTCTATCTTGCCTGCACCGCTCGTGAGACATTTGTATGCCATTGTCTTTGGATGATGTTTATTGTGCACTTCATGACCTTGATCGGGTTCTAGTTTGTTTACTCTTCCGGACCATTTCCTTGAGGGTAATATTTGGAATAAGTCTTTAGATAGATGCCCGATTTAGAGCCCAATCGGTGATTTTAGTGCCAATGAAGCTTTTGTATTATCGTGAGATAATGGTTTGAGGAGTAACAAACCTTGTGATAATACCTTCGAGAAAGTCAAGGATGACTGACTCGGATGATTCCTTGAGCACAAAAAATTCTATCCATTTAGTAAAGTAGTCCGTAGCTATCACCACCCATCTATGTCCAGTGCTTGAAGGTGGATTAATCATGCCTATGAAGTCGATACCCCATTATGCAATAGGCTGGTCCATTTGGATTGGTCAAAGGGGAAGCACTTCCAATATCTTCTTTCCTATAAAGAAAACACATTCCTTGTATTTTTGACCCACTTGTGTGTATCTGCAAACAAAGTAGGCCAAAAGATACCTACCATTATGATCTTCATTGTTGTATTCTTGGCAGAGAAGTGTCCACCAGAGAATCCATCGTGAAATTATGCTAACACTTTTTCAATCATGCATCGTCGATACACCTTAACAACATGCCATTAAGATTATTCTTGAAGAGAAGTCCATCAATCAAAACATAAGGGATAGATTGTAACCTTAGATTTCTTCTCTTTTCCTTTTTTAAGCCAGGAGGGTATGCACCCTCGGAAAGGAATGTGATCATGTCCTTCATCTAGTTGCGTGTGCCAAGGTCTATATTCTACTCAAGTTCTGTACGTGGGAGAGATTCATCAAGAAATAATGAAATTTCAGATTCATTGTGTGCATCCTCAACAAGTTATTTATAGAGCAAACTACCTATTACCAAATTTGTGGCTTTGATAGTCACATCATACTCCATGATTTTGGTCACCCATCATTCTCTCTTTTCACTAATTTCTACTCCCATGATGAAGTCTCTGACAAAAGAGTGAGAGACTAACACCTTGATATGATTTTTGGCAAGCATAATCTTGAATTTCTTGAGCATGCGCATGATGGCGAAGACTTGATTCTCCATGTGACTATATTTTAATTCATAATCCTTCAGCATCTAGTTGAAGAAAGCCACTGGTTGTTCTAGCCCTTGTTCATTTTCTTGTGTTAGGACAACAAAAACACTTGCATCAACACCATAAAAATAAAGGATGAAATCCTTTGAGTAATTTGGGTTGATGAGTTTTGGCACACAAGCAATCTCTTGCTTTATTTTGTTGAAGCTTTCTTTTCCTTCTATTGTCCATTTGAAAGTTATGTCTTTCTTGAGCATGAGGGTGATGGGCCAAACCATTCCTGCAAAGTTAGGAATAAAATGCCTAAAAAAATTGATCTTACCGAGGAAGTACTACAAACTTTTTTGTGCACTGGTAGGGAAAGAGCTAGGATGGCTTAAACGCACTTAGGATCAATTAAAATTCCATCCTTTGAACCCACATGGCCCAATAACTTTCCCTGTGCCACTATAAAATTTCACTTCTTGGGGTTAAGAGATACCCCATACTTTCTGCATCTCTCAAATACTTTCTCTAGGTGCATCATGTGATTTGCACTCTGCTTTGAGAAGACTATAATGTCATCAAGGTAAACCAAGATGAACTCATTGATGTAACCTTTGAAGGAAATGTCCATGGTGTGCTAAAATATTGCACTCACGTTTGACATACCAAAGGGCATCTTCTAATATGCATATGTTCCCCACTTGGTTGTAAATGCCATTTTGAATTGATCCTCTTCCTTAACCAGGATCTGATTGAAACCTGAATACCCATCCAACATTGAGAATCTTTGTGCACTGGCCATAGTCTATAGAATCTGCTCCATTGAAGGAAAAGGATAATGATCCTTTAGAGATGCCTTGTTCAAATCTCTGAAATCAACACAAATTCTAATTTCACCGTTCTTCTTACACACTCGGAACTAGATTCGTGACCTAGGTAGAGTACTTGATGGGAAAAATAATCTTCGCCTCAATGAGTTTGGATAATTCCTTTCTCATGAGGAGTTTTATCTTTGGATTTACTGGTCATTGTTTTATCTAATGGGCTTAATATCAAGATCAAGGTCAATGGAGTCTTGAGCAACACTTGGATCAAAACCTTTGAGGTATTTATACTCCCACAAGAATATATCACTGTATTTTTGATAGAGAGAGATGAAGGCCTACTTTTCATCGTGTGCATAAAATTTATTGAGCAATAATTCCTTTCTGCATGTAATAGTGATTGGGAAGCATTCTTCTTATGTCACATGCATATATTTTTCTTCACCCTTGAACTCATCAACATGGCTAAATATTTTCTCTAAGGTGACCAGCCCTTTAGGAAACTTGTTTTTCTTCAACTTGTATTACTTGGTCACCATAACTATCATGCAAATCTTCTTGCATAATTGATGATAATTCAGCCACATTTTGGATGAACTTGATGATTTGCGCGTCACTTTCAAACAATTGCCACTGGTTTTATTGTTTGGAATGAATGGTCGGATCACCATATTAATGTGCTGAGTGTTTCCTTTGACAAAGTCCTCAATAGGAGAGAACTACGAACCCAACGCGACCATATGGTCAACTTCCCCATTCATTTTACATAGCACCATATACATATTTAGAGCATCAAATCTCTCAAGGAGGTCCCAAACTCTATGTTTATAAGCTTTGAGCATCTTATTCTTTGTGATGCACTTTTTGGTGACTTGGTGGATAACCAATTTTGTATCCCCAAAGATCTACAACGCCTTAATCTTCTTCTTTTTAGAAATAAGCAGACCATGCACCAACGCCTCATACTTTGCCACATTTTTAGAACATGTAAACTACAACCTATGCGCGAAGAAGAATTTCTCATCCTTAGGGGAAATGAGAATGACTTCTGCTCCCATACCATTTATGTTTTTGGATCCATCAAAGTATAACTTCTATAGACCAAGGTTCTCTTCACTTTTCTTAAGCGCGTATGGAAGCACAACTTCTTCAAGAATGAAGTAAGTACCAATCCCGCTTCATAAACTTCCAACTCTTCAACATATGGATCAAATTTATGGTGCCTCTTCACCCATTCATCATGTACTAGATCAGGAATAAAAGGTGGAAGAGGTTACTCTTCAGAAATTGAAGTTTGTTCTTCTTGGCTTAAACAATTGGCTTGGAGAGGGGATGAGACATATGAATCTACATGATAGGAAAATATTGTCCCAACTTATATAGTAAACCGGGTACCATACCTTGTCCTAAGTAACATATGAGACCAATCAAGACAAGTAACCACCAACTTTAGTAGTAAAATCTCTTGACAGACATAAAGCATAAAAAGGGGGAAGATTAATGATTGATGTGTCTTGAGTTATTATTAGACTTGGACATGCATGGAGAGTTAACTCAATATCCTTGATGATTCCTAGAGTAGTGACAATTGAACCATCAAGTTGTAGGACTCCTTTTGTTAAGGGGATATACTTAAGACCTAAGACATTAGCAATTTTCTTAGGCATGACAAAAGTACTAGAACATGAGTCAATCATATAGTTATGGACAAGATGTTTTCCTATGATCAAATACATATAGAAGGGTGGGGTTTTAACAACTTTACTTACTTGCTTCTCCTCTTCTTAGTGGATATTGACATAAGCACAAGGTTTGTGAATAGCTAGATTAGTGCGTGAAAGTAGGGCCGAGGATTCATACAACAAGTCACGCTGTGATGGAATGCTCAGGAATCGCACATTGTAATTTTATGGTTATCTTCTTCATCTGGTCCATAATGTTGAATGGAAAACCCACTAACTTGCGCATTTGAGGAACAACAACATCCTTGCTTGGTTTCTTAGGTACAAAGGTAGGAACCTTAGCTGGTGCAGAGGGCTTGACCTACCAAAGGAGGGGCATGTGCCACTTCCAAAGGAGCTTTTCGTGGAGCCACGAGTGTAGGAACTTGGTTGCTTTTACTACTGGATATGTTAGCTACTTCCTTTTTATTTTGTGGGTTTACTTGTGTTGTTGGAATTATGACTTGCGTGTCAGGCTTGAGCATTCTCTTCTTGTATCTTGTGTTGTCTACAACATGGGCACATGGTATGCTTGTATTATCTCGTAACTTTGTTGATTGCATAGAATTACTTAGTGCCAAAGAACATCAAATTTTCCTTTAGAGGAGCTTCTATCCTTTCTTGGTTATCTGTTTCTAGTGAACTTGTTGAAGGCTCACATCTGGGAGCATTCTGAATCATGTAGGCTTGCGTGCACACATCATTGGCATAATGATATTGACTATGAAGCATACTTTGCAAGGAAATCACCATTCAGACTCTTGTGCCATGTTGTTCTGGACAGGACAAGTGCTTGAATTGTACTAGGAACTAGAAGAGAAGGCACAAGAGGAATAACCTACAAAGGAAAGTGCACATTAACATGCCATCTATCATTCTACTTTGGTTTTGTTCATATTTTTATTCCCATACTTGATTCTAAAAAGGTTGATTGCTCTGGATTTGTGCCTAATTAGAACTACCTTTGTAGGCTTGTGCTTACTACTTCTCTAATGATATGACTTTGTTGGACAAGTTTCTAATCAGGTCCTTTAACACATCATCTTCTTTTTATTGTGCAGAGAGTAGGATGTAGATGCAACTAGTTGCGTACTCTACACTGGAACTAGAGAAATGGAATCTTGGGTACTAGAGACATCTCTGGGAACAAGGGTGTAGGAGGCCTAGGCACAAATTTACCAGCCTGAATGAGATTTTTTCTACCCTTATTGCAATGTTATATGCAATAGGTAAGGTTCTACCTCTCATAGATTGAATCATGACTAAAATGTCACTATTCAAAGCCCTTAGATAGTACAAGAAAGCATGTTGGGCTATAGGCCTTACCACTTGAGGAATTCTATCCCAAGTCTTCTAGAATCTGATGTTGAAATCAGTCATCTAGCTTTTTAGGCACGTGCTTTGTTGTAGTCAATTGATCCATTAGTGATAGATGATCTGATTTATCTTCAAATTAATTGTAAAGAGTTATTCGAGCTCATCCCAAGTAGCAATAGATGCAGGTCTCAGGCCATGGTACCATTGGAGTGCTTTACCCTTGAAAGAGGCTACAAGTAACCTGACAAAGCAACATCATCATGTGTAATCAGATAGATAAAGCATACATTGGCCACATCTTGAATGTGTTCAACAGGGGTGACTTTATTTTCTCCCGTGAAGTATGGAATACTTTTGAGTACGACTGTTGACATATCATGTTGGGTATTGAGATTGAGTGGGCTTCCGCCAATGAAACTTGTGAAGTTCCTTGGGGAGGAGGAGGTTGAAGCGCCATGGTAGGGCACGCTTGTCTATTTTTAGGAGTAGAGTGCATGTAGCACACTGGAGATGGGGATATGTGCACGGAAGATATGTTATGTGTTTTTCATGAGAAAATATGGAGGTATTCAAAGGATCATTTAGTTGCAACACTCTGTTGATATGCACTCTTCTCATAGAAGGTGCTCAAGACTAAAACGAGATCTTTGGAAATGTTGGGAGTCACTAGATGTGTTGAAATAAGCCTCCAAAGGCTGAAAATAATAAGTTTACACACCAGAAATTAGCAATGTGAAATTTGATCTTTCATTACTGGTCACATCGGGCCTGCTAGAAACTGTTTGTGGTCAAATTTACACCCGTGTCTCGGATCTAGAAGGACTGAGCCATTTGAGACAATAATGGAATAGTCTCCAAGTTGTGGGACCTTACGTGCTTGAGACAGATCTTTGAAGAAGGTCGGTTCCTCTATCTTTTTCTACTACTACTGCTACTCCTAATGATGAAAGGGAAAATGAAGCTAATAATGCCAAGGGACGAGGTGTTTCACCTGATTTCTTAGTTTTTCTGAGAAGTACTTGATGAAATAGATAAGGTAAAGGTGGTAAGAGGAATACCTGGTTTGAGATGGTTGAAGGTTGTATGCATGCGTATCTGAATTTTGAATCAAAGTGATTGTGAGACCTTCCTTTTGGCTAGGAGGAACTACCTATATAAGAACCAAAACAAGACCACCAAAGAGAGTTAAATGATATATGCAATGGACTACCTAGCATGTGCTAGATCCTGGAAGTGTGATACTTCCTAGATGGCTATCAATCCACTATTTAAAATAATTCAATGCTGAAACAAAGTAAATATTGTCCTACTGTAGTTTAATATGATTTAGGCATCTCATACAAAACATAATAGGCTAGATCTAATCTAACAGGCTAGGCTAGAAGGAGATCTAGAGGTCAAGTAGGTTGGTTATAGGTGAATCTGAGCTAACATGATAGGTTAGATATAGATCTGAAGGTCAAATAGGTGTTCGTAGGTATATGTTAGAAACAAGTTATTATTCTGGCAGAAATTAGACCGACCACGGTTTTATGAAACCGATGATGGTTGGAATGTAACCGGTGACGGTTAGAGAGAATTGACAACAGTTAAGTCGGGGGTTGGTGGACTCACATAGTCTAGGTTTTTGGAGTTTTGGGGCAAAAGTGGAGTGGATAGAAGACGGGATTTAATCACAAAGAGGGAATGGATAGAGAGTAAAAGAATAGGTTCCTTTACCCCAAAGACTACAACTGATGATAAGAAAATGAAACAGATGGAACGAGGATACTTACTCTTCTATGAGGTACAAGTCTGAAGAATAGTGAAGAAGTTGCTGCGTTGGAGGATCTTTGGGAAGAAAGTCTCACTTTGTTATACCAAGTGTATTTGGTTGCCTTTTTGATCACAAATCAATCTTCATTTTGTTGTCGCGTCTAAAGAGATTGAATTCGAGATCAAAAGTTTTCTCACAAAACCAACCCGTATTACAAAGCTGTAAATGGGTCTAAATAGGCCATTTGGTTCATTCCGGTATAACGGCATCATTTCAGGGTGAACCGGCGTTGGTTTAGGGTGAACCGACATCGGTTTGGGTGAGATATCTTAGGTTGTTCAAAAGTTACCTAGGAAGTTGTTCCGCCATTTGACAAGGGTCTCTTCTTTTCCTCGAGGCAAAAACCGACCTTAGGAGGCTTTTTAAATGTGAGGTGAGGGGATGGATCTAATGTTAGGTTTTATTTAGGACATTAGTTTAGCGTTTAGGTTAATGGGTCAAATGATGGGGGTGATTAGGTGAGGTGCATTTAATAAAGGAAATTATATTAAATAGATGTGTGAGGGTGGTGAATTAATTTAATGTAAATAATTAAATTAATATGTGTGTGGGAAAAAAGTTATTAACTTAATTAAAATAATTAAATTAATGTGTATGGGGGTAAATGACATTAATGTAATTAAAGTAATTAAATTAAAATGTGTGGGGTGCAGGAGATAGGTGATAAGGTGTTGAGGATGATGAAGTGATTATAGGGCCATGCTAGGTGACCAAGGTGATTACAACATGATTTCAATGTCTACATTTTTCCCCTTTTTGTTGCGTAGAGTTTGTACCGTAAGCAACACAAACAAAAATAGAGTGTGGTTGCTCCAAGTGGGAATGAGGGTGATCCCCCTGAAACCAAGAATTGATGAGGTGGCAGAGCACATCGGCGAGTGGTTTGATAAAAGTGGATGCAAAGTAGAATTATGAGAAATGAGGAATGGGATAAAGGGCAACGCGGGCATATAGGTAAATAGGTAAACAAGCCAAGGTCAAAGGTAGGGGTAGTTGAATGCACGCACATGTATAAATTGTGACATGGTACCAGGTTGAAGAGCTTGCAAACTCTACATCATCTAAGGTTGATAGGTTTATCCAAACAAGGTTGAAGTGATTCTGGTATCTAGGGTATAGAATAAGGTCAGGAATCACAATGTAGGTTAGGTGTAGGAATGGTTAGGTTAGGTTTAGGAACGGTTAGGTATGATCTGGTCCACCAAAGGTAGGGTCAGGATAAATGGTCACGGTAATAGGCAAGGTAAGGTCATTAGGTCAAACAACACAGGTAACAGTGTCACAAGGTATAGCGAGCACATTGGTTTAAAGGTCACAAATAGTTTTTCGGGTCTAGGTAGATAGGTCACAACATGGGTAAGGCTGAGGTAGGGGTAAAATAATGAGGATCTAAAGGAGGACAAAGGGAAGTAGTAAATGATGAGGTCGAGAATGTGAGGGAAATGGTTTGGGTAAAGGTGGGGTGGGGTAAATGATTTGATTTATTATTTTGATATGGATGGAAAGTAGGTGAGTTAGGCATGATGGAGTCGAGTCGGTTTAGGCATGGATCAAATCAGGTTGGTTAGGCATGGTTGAGTTAGGTTTGGCTAGGCATGGATTGAGTCGGGTTGTTAGGCATGGTTGAGTCAGGTTATAGGCATGGATGAGTTAGGTTATAGGCATGGTTGAGTCAGGTGATATGCATGGATTGAGTTAGGTTGGTTTGGGCGTGGATTGAGTTAGGTTGGTGTAGGCATGGATGTTCATTTCTATATTTTGATAACAAAGGGAAATATAAATGCATGAGATGGTGTAAAATGTGGAAAATGTTGGGTATGTATGAAAATGTGAAATAGTATAAGTGGTAAAAGTTATGTGGTATCTGGTTTAGATGTCGAGGGTTTTTGATATGAACAAGAAATCGGTAAAGGTGGGGAAAATGGTTAGGGTAAAGAGTGGCCGAGCTAACCTTCCAAGGCCCCATGCCCTGAAGTGCTTGCCTATATAGTCCTGGTGGAAAGGGACCTCATACCGATGTAGTTCTCCCATAAGCTAGGGAAGAATATGAGAAGATAGAAGAATAGGTAGTGAGGTTGAGAGGTAGGGTTGATTCAAGGTCATAGGTATGATTAGGTCAATGTCAATTAGGTTGGGTGGAGGATAGGTAAATAGGTATATGTGATGTTAGGTTAATAGGTAGTGTTGATTCCAGTCATAGGTATAATTAGGTTGAGGACATTGATGTTGGGGTTGAGAATAGGGAGATAGGTAAAGGTGATTTTATGTTGATTGAGGTGGAAGAAGAAAATCCCAAAAGACAGGTTTCGAGGTTCTATTCCTATATAGGAAGGTCAACAGGGAATTAAGAAGAGAAAAGATAAGAGGGGGCAAGAAAGCCACCCGATTGGCAAGGATCAAAATGTGTGAAACACATCTACAGATAGGCTAGTGAACGTAAGACCCTAAAGACATTGCATGATTGATAATTCTAAGAGTGACGAATAGTCACATGATCACCAAATGTCATTGGTTTAGTAGGTCCCTTGTGGTATGAAGTGGAAGGACAATGGGTAAGGAGGTGAAGGTAATTGGGTCATAAAATGGGGAGTAAAATGCCTTGGGCAATAGAGCCAAGATCACAATAGGCAATTCCATGACGAAAAAGGCTACTTTTCTTTTTCTTTTTCTTTTTAACTTTTGAGATAGACTGATCGATGTGGGAAGTCTAAACGGGATGAATATATGTCTCCTTGAGGTCTTCGCGAAGCTGATTGATGCAGGAAGCTTCTGAATTTTGGTCTTTGAGAAAATAGTCCTCTTTTGGATAGACTATGTAGAGAATTGCAAGCTTTTTATAGCTATCCTTTGAGGGAGCAGTTTACTTATAGCGAAAATATAAGGTGGAAGATGTCCTTTTGAGGCATTCATCTTTTATATTGGAAGTTTGACTCAAGGAGTTAATCCCTTATTTTTGGAAATAATTTTTTTATCTTTTAAGTCATGGACTAGACTATAATGAAGCATTTGGTTCTTGTTGAGAAGGCAAGGGTGAACGACCATGGGATCTCATCTAAAAGAAGACAAAAATTATCCACGAGAATCATGCCATGTGCAGAGCCGTGGTGCACATATTTAAGAGGAGGAAAAAGGGTGACGAGTAATCACATGATTCTTGTTTAGTCATTAAAGTGGAGGTGTGGAAAAGAGAAATGCAAATGGTGCTCAAGGAACGAGCATGAACTAGATAAATAGTGATGTAGGACTAGAGTTCAATAGTATAACACTCGAAGATGTGAGGTAGTGAGGGGCTCAGGTTCGGGCTTACCATCAAGTGAAGACAAGCGATAAGCACCTGATCCATAGTCATGGGTCATGATGTATGGTCCAAGCCAATTAGGAGCAAATTTTCCCGTTTGCTTTTTTTCTGCTTTGGTTACGTGTTGATTTTCCTTGAGGATGAGATCACCGACCTTGAAGGTGCGTTCATGGACATGTTTGTCATAGGCACGCTTGATGCATTTTTGGTAGACTTGGAGATGGTTAAGAGCATGAAGACGACATTCATCTAATAACTCAAGTTGTGCTAAACGATCTTGGTGAAAGTCATCATTAGTAAGCATATCTTGAAGGGAGATACGAGAGACGGGATCTAGAATTTGAGAGGCAAAATAGCCTCGAGTACCATAGACCAGAGAAAAGGAGTGGCAGCGGTGGAGGTGCGAATACTAGTACGGTATGCCCAGAGGGCGAAAGGAATGTGCGTATGCCAATCCTTTCCAATATCATTAACCAATTTCATGAGAATTTTGTTTAGGGTTTTGTTGGTGGATTCAGCTTGGCCATTGGTTTGTGGGTAATATGGTGAGGAGAAGCTAAGCTGGATACTGAAAGTGTCACAAAAGCTTCTGTAGAGTTTTGTTTTTGAATTATTTTCCATTATCAGTGATAAGGTGATGTGGAACACCAAAGAAACAAATAATGTGATGATTGATGAACTCACATATTTTCTCAGCTTTAGTGAAGATGAGGGGTATGGATTCAACCCATTTGGTGTAATATTCGGTAGCAATGATGATCCATTGATGTCTTAGGGAAGAGTCGAGGATTGATCTCTCCGAAAGATCCAAACCCCATTGAGAGAAGGGCCAAAGGTCACAAGCGACCTGTAAGGTATGACTAGGTGTGTGATGAAGATTGGCATATTGTTGGCATTTTACACAATACTTAACATAGTTGTAGCAATAATCATGATTGAGGGTTAGCCAAGATAATAGCCTAGGTGAAGAATGCATTTAGAATGGCCAGAGCCCACTAAAGTGACCTCTACATATGCCATCGTGAACTTCTTTAATGGTATAGAGGATTTCAGAGCTGGTGAGGCATCGTAAGAGAATACAATCAAAGCCTCATTTATAGAGAAGGCCACCCATGATGACATAACGAGAGGGATTTTTTAGAAAGGCACATTGTCCATTACGTGTGAGATCAAGAGGCAATATAAAAAGGAAAAGGTATTCTGCAAGCTTCTTATACCAAAGGTCTTGTGTGTTTAGTGAGGTAGTTCAGATGAGGTTAACACAACAAGATTTATAAGAAGGTCTCGGTATGTGTTTTATGGTAACAAAGATGTCTGAGTCGGTAGGTGAAGTAGGTATTTGGGAAGCGAGGTAGGCCATGGTATCCGTGAATTTATTAGTGGATCGCGAATGGTTTGAATTTTATAGCGGTCAAAGGTAGTCAACATGATGTCGATGTAATGTTTGTACTCTTGAAGTATTTCATTATGACACTGATAAACACCATTGACTTGGTTTACTACCAGTTGAGAGTCACCAAAGATATTAATGGATCTGACATCTAAGGCATAGCTAGTCATGAGACCCAATACGAGTGCTTCATAGTCGGTGATATTGTTGGTGCATTCGAAGTCAAGTTTGAATGATAAGGGCATAGGTTCCCATCAAGAGGAATGAGGATAATACCCGCACCACCCCACACACCGAGATTTGGAACCATTGAAGAATAAGGTCATTTGATAAGGGTCATCATCCAAAGAGAGGTTAGCAATGGATTCGTCTAGAAAATCAAAATTTGAAGATTGATTCCAAGAAAGAGGTGCATTAATGCGGTGGTTAGCAATGGCCTTGCCCTTGATAGATTTTGGTGGATGAATTCGAGGTCTAGGTTAGCAAGAAGCATGAGCCAACATGTGACACATTGATTTTGGTAAGGTTTAACATACATGAAATGTAAGGGGTCAGTGTTGGTCACAACATAGGTTTTGTGGTTGAGTAGGTAATGATGAAGTTTGGTGGCAACAAAAACTAATGCTAAGAAAAGTTTTTTAGGGTGAGTGTATCGGGTTTTGTAGTCTAGAAGGGTACGAATTATGTAATAAACTACCTACTCCCTATGTTGTTTGTCACGATGAGCGAGCATAGCCCCTAAAGAGTGATTAGTAGCAGAGATGTATAGGTAGAAGGGTTGGTCATCTTTAGGTGGAATAAGTATGGGTGGTTGGAGAAGGTATTGTTTTAAGGCCTCAAAAGCTTTGTGGCAATCATCATCCCATTTGAAAGAGACCTCCTTTTTGAGAAGGTGATGAAATGGTTGACAATGGTCGAGAGTTGGGAAATAAATCGACGAATAGATTGCAGTTTGCCTTGCAGGCGATGAAGCTGTTTAAGGTTAGTGGGTGGAGGAATTTCAAGGATGGCCTTGACTTTAGCAGGGTCAACTTCTATACCACGTAAGGAAATGATAAATCCCAAGAGCTTTCCTGAGAGAACCACGAAGATGCACTTTTTAGGTGAAGGCGGATGTAATATTTAATGAGGCGGTCAAAGATGGTTTCGAGGATTGTGAGGTGCTCGGTGCAACATTTAGACTTGGCCAAGAGATCATCCACGTAATCTTCCAATATGCGATGCATGATATCATGGAAGATGTAAGTCATAACACACTGATATGTAGCACTAGCATTTTTAAGGCCAAAAGGCATGACTCGGTAGCAGAAGGTCCCCTAAGGAGTAATAAATGTGGTTTTGTGTTGATCACCCAGGGCGAGCAAGATTTGGTTATAACTTGAGAAACCATCCATAAGTGATAGCATCTCATGGCCAGCGGTAAGGTCAACAAACTGATCAATACCAAGTAGAGAAAAATCATCTTTAGGGAAGGCAAGGTTGAGATCATAGAAATTGGTGCAAATGTGAAGTCCCCCTATCACCTTAGTGACAGGATGATGTTAGAAATCCATTGGGGGTAATCGATGGGTAAGATGAAGGAAACTAAGAGAAGGCATTGAAGTTCTTCTTTGACAAGAAGAGCAATGCGAGGGTACATTTTCCTCAACTTTTGTTTTACGGGTTTGGCACGGGAATGGTTACAATATTGTGGACCACGATAGTGGGATCAATGCCAGGCATGTTAGCATAGGACCAAGCGAAAGCATGGCTATGAATTTTAAGAAAAGAAGTGAGGGCTTCTTGTTCAGCAGCATCCAAAGATTGGCCAATCTTGAGAATGTGGGGGTCGTCCTGAGTGTGGATGTTGACTTCGATAGTCGATTCATTCAACATTGTTTGCATCTCAGAAGGTAACGACCGGTGAATATAAGAGTCTTCAGCACCAAGGTAGGTGAGTATGGACTCATCATCTTGGCATTAAACGACATTAATAAAAGGAGTATTGTCCCCTATCATATCAAGATACAAGAAACGAAGAGAGGAAGGATCCTCGCCATCATGGTGATAGGTCAGAGGCCCCAAGGAAATGATATTTATGGACAAAAAAGGTAGGAGGGATAGATTCAGGATCCATCGACTTCGTTGGTGAAGGTGGTGAAGATGGGGTAGGTGAAGAAGGTGGAGAGGGGTCAATATCTTCAATGAGTTCAATACGGGGCTTTGTGGCAGGTAGTTCGGTAAAAATGATTCCACTACGATCATTATGTTTACGTGTGGTACATGAAATAATGGTGTGATGACCTTGTTCATAAAGGCCAAAGCTGAAACCCTTCTAGGCACAGTGGTACAAGAAAGTGTGAGCAAAGTGGCGGTTGGTAAGTGATTGAAGGTCAGTTGAAAAAGGTTGGGTTTGTGATGGTGGTTCAGGTGTGTAAGTGGAAATATCAAGTCCCCCATAGGTAAGATGGGTATGGAGGTGGGGAGGACCATAAAGGAGACACTCACCTATGTGGTGATCATAGTGAGGATGCTGGTGAAGGTTTCCATGCTCTTGTGGAGTAAGGAATGTATTGACATTGTACAGTGATACTTGCCCATAGTGAGGCATTGAAAAACATCTTCCAGGGATCATGGTTAATATATTGGTGGCTGGAATGGAGGAAGCATTAGAAGTTAGATTGGTGGAGGTGTCGATTATTTGGGAAGCTGATGTGTGGTAGTAGAAGCGACAACAACACAGTGGGAATAAAATATTTGGGTGAAGGTGAGGTTACAACAACACCGGTGGATGGGGTCGTGTGTGAAGATGTAGGCGGGAGGTAGACACCTTAACAGGTACAAGGACATCATTGGGATGGTAAATCATGTTCTAGGTTTTGAAAGGTGATGGGTCATTCGGAATGGTATAGGAACATTCTTCATGTTCAAACTTTACACATCGGTGCAAAGTAGAAGGAACACAACCCATGGCACAAATCCAGGGTCTGCCAAGCAACAAGTTGTATTGAAACTCCCCTTCCAACATGTAGAACAACTCAGGAATAGTACAAGGACCCACACGAACGTGGAGGATTATAGTGCTAAGAGTAGAGGTAATAGCGTCATTGAATGAACACAACATAACTGGATGTTTATGCATGCAGTTATTGGGTATGCACATTTGTTCGAATGCGTGAGAGGAGATGATGTTAAAACTAGTGCCCCCATCGATCATAAAATGTCAGACATGTATATTATCAATATGGATGGAGATGAAAATCGCAAGATCTGGGTCATCGGTTTGGTGGGGGACAATTTCATTATCCGAGAAACTAAGGATAGCAACTTGGTGAATAGGTGGAGGTGATGAGGAAGATGGAAATTTGGTGAGTGAGGCGACATGATGAGGTGTGATAATAGATGCTACAGGTGTGGGGTCAATAGGTAAAACCTCAATAGATTGAAGGAAATCCATGAGGGCTTGACAATGTGACTCTGAGGTTTGGATGAGGTCATATAAGGACATTTTGAGGGGAGATTGGTGTAGTTGTTTGAACATGGTGCAATGTGTGACGCCATTAGAAATGGGGTATGTGGGGCCACATATAGTTATCTTAGGTATGGGTGCAAATGGTATGTTGGATATAGGATTGGTTGGTGGGTCACTATTTTATCTTTGCCCTTTACGCACGTGTGGTGACGTACACCATGTTGATTTGAGGGGAGTTGGAAAATGGAGAAGGTGTAGGGTAAGTGGTATAAAGACATGAAGGGAAAAAACCTACTGGAGGAGAAAAGCCTTGTGAGGTTAGTTGGGCACAATGACATTTGGGTGGCGGCGTGGCAAGTTCTTTGATGCGAACCATGTTAATTTCAAATTTCGGAGATGGAAAGAAAGGTCATGGTGGTGAAGATGGAGGTTGAGGTATAGGTGTAGGAGGAAGGTGTGAAGAAGGTGGCGAGGGTGAAATAGGTTCATCATCTAGGAGGTCATTGTCATCAAAATTAGGGTCAGAAGGACATAATTGAATGAGGGTAGCGTTTATACCCTTACAGTTCTCAACATCATGTCCTGACACATGATGGTAAGCACACATTTTAGTATCATCAAATCCTTCTGGTTTAGGTTTAGTCTAAGAGAAGGGAGATTGATAGCGAGCTTTCGGAGGTTAGCCAAGATGGTGGCCTATGATCCTACCATCGGATCACAATACGAAGTGAAATTAGGTTTAGTTAGAAGATTGGGTAGTTATGGTGGTAGTCGAGGTGATGCGGTCTTGGATTTGGATTGTACTTTCTTTGGTGTAGGTGTAGCAGAAAGAAAAGAGGGGTAGGTTTAACCACCTCTTTGGAAATTAACGATTTTTTCAATTTTTGGTGCTTTTTCTTAGGTAGAGGTGTAGGGGGAGCATGTGATGTAGATGGAAAGGCAAATGATGGGAGAGGACGAGTGACTCAAGGGGAAAACCGAGGTACAACGGTAGGTGTTGGTCAAAGTCGAGAGAGAGGTGCAATGAGAGGTGGAAGAAAATGTCATAGGTAGTGAAGGAGGTATAGAAGGTAATGGTGGTATAGGAGGCAAAGAAGGTACAGATGGTGATGAAGGATGCAAGGTTCGCCTAGGTAGAGCTACATGTTTGTGGTAAAGGGGTCAAGGATTTTTAGGTTTACCCGTGGAGAGCGTATATTTTGTTAAGGTAGAGGGTGAGGTCCTAACATAGATGGTATGGGTGAAGATGATAAAGGTATAATTGGTGAGGTCGGTGTGTGCGGATTAGAATGTTGGGGTTTTTGTTTAGGTTGAGGGATTGGTTCAATAGGTATATGGGAAGTGTTATCACTGAATCACTGCACCCCGAGAGTTTATACAAGTGCATATACTTGAACTCACGGTGTGATTGGATAACATGGGTACTATCTCCAAGTTGTGGGACTTGCTACTTGAGATAGACCTCTAGAGAAAGCTGGTTCTTGCTCCTAAACTACCTGCCACAATCTACTCTAATGCAGGATAAGCTAACTGTTCTAATCTAAATTTCAAGGGACCAGGAGAGAGAATGCATAAAATGAAAGCCTACACTAAAGCGATGATACACCGAGAAAGGAGGGTGTGAGAGTAGTCTCCAAATGCGTGAAATACAGAAGCAAAGTGCACACTAGAAGAGGTGATGACAGTTCTCCATAATCTAGCAAAATGCATTCACAACGATATTCCAAGCATACACAATGATAATGGATCCTGCAATAAAATAATAATAGACACAATATTCTTGTAGAAAGATTAAAGGGGCAAGAAGAATGCAAGAGAACACATTAGGGGAAGATACATCCACAAACTGATATTTTATTGCTTCATGATATGCACAGTTCAATCTATTACAAGATAAGGGCCTGGATCACCATGCAAGGAGTCCACTACAAGGGCCTGTAGCACATTGGCTTCACAAAGAAATTTTGATAGAGCTTTGCTATCTGAAAAACTCTCTCTTTACAATGAGCCCAACACTCTAATTTATAGAAAAATGAGAAGAGAAAGAGAAGGGAAAAATAAAAATCCCAAAATCTGTCCTTCAACCACTTGTAAGAGGCATTAAATGGAGTAAAATGATTATATATTACTTACAAAAGGCTCCCCATACTATCCCATGTGCTGCAGCAGAGAAAGAATGATGACCATGCCTCTTAATTGCACTCCCAACCACCAAATGAAACACTGTTGTGAACCCAGCCACGTTTTCTAAAAAATATCGACCAATTTCTGATCAAATCTAGAATTTCTTTATTTCGTGCATCGGGCTCGGAGCCACAATTCCAACAGTACCAATTTTGTGTGATTTCGTTGAGAAATGCAAAAGTTATGGCCTTCTGAGTGCGGGAAGCTATTTTGGGTCTGGCAGGCGTTTTCTGTCATTTGACGGGAATGAGCATTAACTGACTGGAGCCGAATATGTTTCTTTTATTTAAATATATATACCCTCATTAAAAATAATAAATCTAGTTTTTGTGGCGTAGAGGACATCGTGCTCATTCCAGAAAGTCCAATTTTGTGAAAATCGGAGCTCGGAGTCAAAAGTTATGGCCGTTTGAAGTTTCACGGGTCAAACGTTGACTTTTCTTCTTTGCCTTCAGCCTTCAGATTTCCGCGTCCCTCGCATCCCGCACGTACCTTTGTCCCGGATGTCCCTAATGAAAATCTCCTGCTTTGGCTGAATCGGCCTTCCTTGTTCCTGTTTGAGGTGAAGACATGTGGCGAGATTCCATTCGTTAGCGCGCTCTTTTCGGCTTTTCGCCCCTCGCGTATTTTGCCCCAACTGTCCCAGATTTAAAGTCTCCTGTTTCGACCGAATTGGCAGTTCACGTCCTCTGCATACTTTCGCCCAGATGTCCCAAATTGTCTGGGACAAATATCTCTCAACCGCTTCGAAATGGACTCGACTTGCGCCAAACCGCCGATCATGCGTCCCGCGCGTACTTTTGTCTCGGATGTCCCAAAACCGCGTGAAACAAAAACTTGGTGATTTTTTCAAATTTCAGCCGGTTTTCCTTTTCGTGTCCCTCGTGTCCTTTTGTCCTAGCTGCTCCAATCGGCCTTTCGCATTGCTGGCAAACTTTCCGCCGGCTTCGCGCGCCTCGACGTTCCAATCGTCCCCAATATACCGCGCAAACTAGGACTTAGCCGATTTTCTTCATTTTTTCGGCCCCAAGCTTGGTTTTTTTGCAATTTTTCACCTTTTCTAACTCGTTGGGTTTTCTTCTTGGATGGGAGAGTTAGAAGGAAGCCGAGGGGGCCCCAAAAACATGATTTCGGGCCTTAAATCAATCTATTTGCTTGGGACTAAAGAATTTGATGCATGTTATCAAAATTACCTTGAGGGGTGAATTTTGGATAACAGAAGATGTGGTCAAGTGTATCCTGAGAGGAGGATGTGCAAGGTTTGATGTGGGTGTGACCCCTAGAACACTAATGGGTTTAGATACAAGAGATGATGTTGGAACACGTCGGCTAGTAGGTAGAGAGGTGGGTATAGATGAGGATGATGTAGTAGAAGATGTATCGAGAGTTATGTTCATGTGCGGTTTGGGTTGTTGAAACTTCTTCAGATAAATGGTAGAGGTGTCAGTGGAAGATGATTGCATTTGGGTCGAGACCGGGAGTAAGAGATGCCCCCAAAGTGAAGCCCTATCAACATAGTCCAAGTGGTCGGCCAAACATGAGAACGACACTGTGGTAGATGAGGTAGATGTGGAGCGAGTGGTGATTCCCATAAAATATGTCTGAGAAATAGGGAATTCACTGGCTTCAGCCTCTATAGGTAAGAGAGCTGAAAGTAGGTCCACAGGATCTTGGGTAGTTGATGGAGAATGGTCACCGAGCGGCAACGAAAAATATATTGGATCCTAAATAGGTGGAGAAGACGATGGGTACTCCTTTGTGGGTGGAGGAGGTATAATTGGTAGCGGCTCACTGGGTAGGGAAGCTTAAGGGGAAACGATATCGGTGCTAGCACAGAGACTCCTCCTCGGAGTACGGGGGAGGTGAAGGGATTTCCTCTACGGATAGAGGAACAAATAAAGTAGGTTCCTGTGTGGGTAGAGGATTTTGGGCTAGGATTTCCTAGATGGAGGGGATAGAAGATATTTGGGAATCAAGTGGTAAGTCGGTAAAGATAACATGTACCTCTCATGTATTACTTTCATTGTGTGAGGCATGACTAGTTTGATCATTAGATAAGGAATGGTTAGGGAATGGTTTCTTGAATATATGAAGGTCTTGATTGGTCGGTGCATTAGGGTTATCTAGGAAAACTCGCCGCTCTCAAGCATTCCCTGAACAATGTTTTTAAAGGTGATACAATTGTTGTCACTGTGACCATTTACACGGTGATAGTTACAGTTGTAATTTTCCTTGTACCAACCTAGTATGGGGTGAGAGGGGTTAAAACAAGTATGTGGTTTGATAGGAGGAAGGGTGATGGCATTAGCTTTAATAAGATTTTCTAAAACAGATGAATATGGTTCCCCAATTGAGGTGTATTTCTTTTTTCTCGTTTGAATTGAAAGGCTTGGACTGGTGACATATTGGATGAAGGTTTAGCGTGATTGGATGGATGGGAAGGGCCAGCCTTAAGTACCACTGCATTGGAAGTTCCTTTGGCTTTGGAATAACTCGTCTGTGGTTTCGAGGAAGAGGAAGTATTGTGTGATTTAAATGAAGAGTTCTTGTTTTGTAATTGTATGTTCTTCTCTTCAATGGCGTGAATTTCAAACTTACATGCCATGTGAAAGCCTCATCAATGTGCGGAAGGTTTTCAATTGTAAAGTAGGTGAGATATGTCTAGCACTAGCTCATTTGAAGAGCTCTATGAGTTCATTTACGATAATTAGAAAGTGAGTTGGTTGATTAGGCTACGTTAATGAGTGACAAAATATGTGATAGATTCATCATCATATTGACGTGTAGAATAAAGATCAGTCATGGTAACCTTCTTGACGATGTTAATCAAAAATGATCCAAGAAGGTTGGGCTATTTGGTTGAATGAGAAGATGGAATGTCTAGGTAATCCACTACACCGGTCTAATCTTTGGACCAGATTAGGGACATGTGAAAGGTTCGTAAAAGCAAAGCATCATAATGGGAAATTAAGTAACACCCATGTTTGAAAGATTGCAAATGCTGATGTAGGTATTCCTTCTTTGTTAAAGTGGTTAAACTTAGGCATCTCCCAAAGATTACGGGATATGGGCGAATGGGAATGGATGGGTGAATAGGCTCATTACAAATCTCGTCATAGGTGAGAGAATTACGAGTGCACCGAAAACAGATGCTTCTAATGTCTGCGCATCTTATCCATGATTAACTTGATAACGTCATTGTTGTGTTGTGAAGATTGGGTACCCCCCGAATGAAAGGAGGTTGTTGTGGGACATATGAAGAATAAGACATTCCAAAATATGGTGGTGTCAAATAAGGAGGTGGGAATTGAGAGACAGACATAGAGGGTATATATCCAGATTGAATGACTAATGAAACAGGGGGTGGCTGGTAGTAGGTATGTGAGGGTGGGACACTCGTAGTGACCACCGGTATAGATGGGAGGTAGACATTGGGGAATAGAAAGGATGACATTTTAAATGGGGTAGAGGTTAACAACAAAGCACGGGTGGTAGCATTGTGACTGGTATATATGAGACAATAGGTGCAGATGATGCTATGTTCTGGGTGGTGGATGAAGATATGGTGGAGACTGCGGGTACTATAGTGGTAGCGGATGTGGCGGTCAAAGCTAGCGTGGGACCTAGCTGCGACACAACCCGGGGATAAAATGGGTGAAGTCACCATGGTAGGAGGTGGAGCCGAGGTAGAATCGATCATTAGGAATGTAGATAAAGATACTGGCATGCCATAGATCAATTGACCCGAGGCATCTCGAGTGGAGGCATGGGTGAGGTAGTGGCTCAAAGTAGCGAGATTCTAATCCAGGAGTCGTGCAAACTCCGTGTCACCTGTAGGAATGGTGATAGGTTGATTGGGATCCATGGATGATGAGATGGAAGGTGGTGAAGGACTAGGTGATGAAGGGCTAGGTGGGAGTGGTAGTTGACTAGTGTGAAATATGAGGGTGCTCACCTAACTACGGGTCAACACCATGTGGGTAGGAACTGATTTGGCGAGACTATATTATGTCTAAATGGCACATAACACAATAGAACTAGGAAAATAGTCAACGGTAAATGAATTAGGTCAGTTGGTGAGTTGTAAAACAACACAGGTGACCGACACCGGTTTAGGTAAACCAATGCTAGTTAGGATTAATCGATGCTGGTCACTATGAAAAACCAACAGTCTATTAAATGATGGTCCCAGATTGAGAATTTCCACACAGGATGAGACGTAAGGTGACTGTGTTTGAAGTAATGACAATATGAAAGGTGATAGGAGCCTTTTACAACTTAGAAAGTGAAATAGGTGTCTTTGGATAAGTATCCAAGAAGACTTCATACCGAAACCGGTTGGGTTAAACCGATGCCGGTTAAAGATAACCATAGTTGGTTACTGTGAAATTAAAACAAAGAATAAGAAAAATGGTTGTGATTTAAATATCTGGTGTTGAATCAAACCCAAAAGTCTGAGAATGATGTAGATGTGGTCTAGGAACACCCAGAAAAGTCAGAATACACCGACTATGATTGGGAGTGTGCAAGGAAAGAAAAAATAATGATCGAAAGCTCACACCTCAAAACAAAAATCAAGTAGAACACTAAGAAAGAACATTCCTAGAGTGCCTATTCTATTACGTTTTTTCAGCTTATGCTATTTGTATGGACTAACTGTTATGAACAAAACAATAGAATTTCTTGGTGAGGAAGGCTTCCTACGAAGAAATAATTCTAAAGGGTGAGGTTTTAGGAATGTTATGGCGGGGTGGGATTTTCTCTAAAGTATGACTCGACAGAGCAGTGAGCTGGGTGCCCACTATACCGTGATCGTGTGATCACCTACAACTTCTTCTAGGTAAGATGTTCTTTAAGAATGTATGTATTTTGAATTTTTGTGTGGTTTAGTAAGACTCAGAGAAAGAGAAAAGGATAGAAGTGCTTTGCTATGATTCGTTTGTCAACCATCAGCTGGTCATGACTTCCAGCGTATAGGTTGCCCTCAATTAATGTGAGCTAATGAGCTAAATCATAATGCAGTGCACTTATTTTAAACCCAAATCGAAAGTATGATATTCGATGACAATAATAGATGAATAGGAAGAGGGATGCTCTTTCACTAAAATGTAGAAAACAAGAATAAGAAGGTTCTTTTTAAATACACCAAAAGAAATGTGTCTTTCGGAGCAAGTAGAAAGAAGAGAATGTTACCAAGGAGAAAGTCTTAATGTGAATGCTACTTAGAAGGGAAATAAACACACACAATTTTTCACCTAGGAATGAAGAAAGATGCAAGGAACCCCGAATGGGTCCCATCAGGCATGCCAAAATGTTTCACCTGATTTCTTAGTTTTTCTGAGAAGTACTTGATGAAACAGATAAGGTAAAGGTGGTAAGTGAAATACCTGGTTTGAGATGGTTGAAGGTTGTATGTGTGCGTATCTAAATTTTGAATCAAAGTGATTGTGAGATCTTCCTTTTGGCTAGGAGAAACTACCTATATAAGAACCAAAACAAGACCACCAAAGAGAGTTAAACGATATATGTAGTGGACTACCTAGCATGTGCTAGATCCTGAAGTGCGATACTTCCTAGATGGCTGTCAATCCACTGTTTGAAATAATTCAATGCTGAAACAAAGTAAATATTGTCCTACTGTAGTTTAATATGATTTAGGCATCTCATACAAAATGTAATAGGCTAGATCTAATCTAACATGCTAGGCTAGAAGGAGATCTAGAGGTCAAGTAGGTTGGTTATAGGTGAATTTGAGCTAACAGGCTAGGTTAGATATAGATCTGAAGGTCAAATAGGTGTTCAGGTAGGTATATGTCAGAAACATGTTGTTATTCTGATAGAAATTAGATTGACAATGGTTTTATGAAACCGATGATGGTTGGAATGTAACTGGCGATGGTTAGAGAGAACCGATGGTGGTTAAGTCGGGGGTTGGTGGACTCACACAGTCTGGGTTTTGGAGTTTTGGGGAAAAAGTGGAGTGGATAGAAGACGGGATTTTATCACGAGAGAGGGAATGGATAGAGGGAATGGACAGAGAGTAAAAGACTAGGTTCCTTTACCCCAAAGACTACAACTGATGATAAGAAAATGAAATAGATGGAAGGAGGATACTTACTCTTTTGTGAGGTACAAGTTTGAAGAATAATGAAGAAGTTTTTGTGTTGGAGGATGTTGGGAAGAAAGTCTCACTATTGTGCCAGTGTATTTGGTTGCCTTTTTGATCACAAATCAATCTTCGTTCTACTGTCGCATCTAAAGAGATCGAATTCGAGATCAAAAGTTTTCTCACAAAACCAACCCGTATTACAAAGCTGTAAATGGGTCTAAATAGGCCATTTGGTCCATTCCGGTATAACCGGTGTTAGTTTAGGGTGAACTGACATCGGTTTAGGTGAGATATCTCAGGTTGTTCAAAAGTTACCTAGGAAGTTGTTCCGCCATTTGATAAGGGTCTCTTCTTTTTCTCGGAGTGAAAACCAACCTTAGGAGGATTTTTAAATGTGAGGTGAGGGGATGGGTCTAATGTTAGGTTTTATTTAGGACATTGGTTTAGGGTTTAGGTTAATGGGTCAAATGATGGGGGTGATTAGGTGAGGTGCATTTAATAAAGGAAATTATATTAAATAGATGTGTGAGGGTGGTGAATTAATTTAATGTAAATAATTAAATTAATATGTGTGTGGGAAAAATATTATTAACTTAATTAAAATAATTAAATTAATGTGTATGGAGGTAAATGGCATTAATGTAATTAAAGTAATTAAATTAAAATGTGTGGGGTGCAGGAGATAGGTGATAAGGTGTTGAGGATGAGGAAGTGATTATAGGGGTCATACTAGGGGACCAAGGTGATTATGACACGATTTCGGTGTCTACACTAGGGATAGAAGGATAATAGAAAGGAAAAATAATCTAAGGAAGGCAATAGCAGTAGAAAAAAAGAGGGATACACTATTACAATGGTGAAAGAGGCCGATATCCACATGCACGAGCGAGATATAGAGTCTCTGTGACTCGAATACATAATTATGAAGTCCTTAGCAAAGTACGTAAGGATCCAAAGTATAGAACATTAATAATGAGCCCAACTCTTACATTTATAGATGAATCCATGGAAGAAGAAGAGAAGGGAAAACCTGAATTTGAAATACAACCACCAAGAAACATTCAATACCCGAAAATCCACCGCAATCCAAATGCGCTTCCCTAAGTATTTTTGGCATGTTGGAGGAGGAAACAGGTAGATCGATCAAATCAGGTGGTTGGATTAATTAGATCTACTAATTAATGCCCAGAAAGATGTTTTCCCATTTCTCACCTACTAGATCTGCCAAGAATTTAAATTTTAATATCTAGCACTCTATCCTACGTCGCAGTATTGATTGAGACCATGCGTGCATGGTCATCGAAGTTTTTTAGACTCATCTATGCATGTAAGACATGTGGCACACATGGATTGGCTGAAAGGATGACAAAATGTGAAAATATTTTTTTCCGCCATGTGTCACTCATTGATTTATTGTAAGGATTCAAGTGCCTTATTGGCTTGCTTTGATTGGTTACATGTGGCACACTCAAGTGTGTCCGAAAATGACTTGGGCATGGAAAGGCAAAAAGGAGGGCACAAAGGTATGTGTGTGGAAGAATGAGGCATGGGAAGAAGGAAAAAGGAAGGTGTGTGTGGAGGAAATGGGGCAAACTAGTGAGCAAAAAACATATGGTCAAGGTGTAACTATTACAAGGTAATGTGTGGGGCACACGAGGGGTCCAAGGACTTAGTTTATTTGAAGCAAGTGTAAGGTGCATGTGCACAATGAATAAGTGCTAGGAAGAAGATGAACGCACAGAAGATGCACGTAAGGTAAGAGTGGAACAAAGAGGAAAAGGAAAATGGAAAGGGGAGAAGGGGAATCGTGCAAGGGAACACGAGGAAACAGTGACCAAGTGAATGTGCCAAGGAGAAAACTGAGGTGCGTTCAAATTGCAATGAAGATATATGAGCCAAAATATGTATGTAAGTTGTCCAAATAACTAGGAGAGTTATTTAAATAACACTACTATTGGTGCGAAATTAGAGCACCCCAAATGAGTTGTGGATCTAATTTTTTAAGGCAAGGTCATCTCGGTGTGATTTGTATAACATGAGACCACCTCTTAAGCTATGGGAATTCCGGACTTGAGATGGCCCTCCGGAGAAAGCCACTTCTTCTTCTTCCGATACTAATGCTAAACTACTCCTAATGTAGAAATGACGTCTAACTACACCTATCCTAACAATGCCAAGGAGACATGGAGAGAGAAAGTGCATAAAGAGGGAAATCCTACACTAACAAGGTGATATCACCAAAAAAGGGAAGTTCTAGTCACAATCTTAGCTGCATGAAGTGGATAGAGGTGAGCATAGGAGAGGGTGGACAAGATGCACCATAGACTAGAGATATATTTCACACAGAACACCACTTCAAAACCCACTAAACACAGCTCCCAGGACCTATAAAAAACATCGAACATGCACAACATACCCCGTAATGATGAGAGGTGAGGAGAGATAATAAAATAAGCAAAGGATGGATAGATGCATCACAAAATAGAATTTATTGCTCCAAAAGTTCACATAGTACATCATTAGTGGGAAAGAGGTAAGAGAATGCCATTACAGAGCCATGAAAGGAGGTTCAAACTCCATTTTCAACCCTGGGGAAGAAAAGAAGAGGGGAGGCAGAGAAGAAGAATGAACAATAAATTTTTACAATGAATCTTGCCCCTATATTTATAGATTCGATTAGAGAGAAGAAAGAGAGAGAGAGTGAGGAAAAGAAAAGTCAAACTCAACCTCTGTTGTTAATGCTTATGATAAAATCTACCCCAAATCCATCTTTACTGCATCAATCCTTGGTTCAACACCTTGAAAGAAGAGGAAATGACAAAAACATATCGAATCCAATCTGGTTGTTGAGATAGATGGATCCTGCATTGAAGGTCCGAAGACATTTCCTCCTTCTAGTTGGTGAGGCCGAGATCTTTCCAACGACATTAGATTTTCCAATAATATTTTCGAGCCCTGAATCAAAAGATACGCCCTTTGAAGTTTGTATCGGGTCCATATAGAAGGGTGGGAAAACAACTTGAAAAATGGGTCCCCTTTTGATATGGGACACGTGGCAGCCATATTGGAAGAAAAATCGGGCCTACGAGTCCACAGTTTATCTTTTTCCCTTTTTCCGTGAGAATCACAAAATCTAGAAAACTCCTACGGCCTCGCTGCTCTGCTTGGACATGTGGCACCCTTTTGTTGGCTGGGGAGGTGTGCTCCAATATTTTCCTTTGTGCCATTTGAGAAAAGGAAAATTTTCACCTTTTCCTCCACCTCCCCGCTTTGGCTTTGACTTGGGTTCAAACTTTGACTTTTTCCTTTGCCTCATTCTGGAATGTGAGCTCGTAGGTCCGAAACATTTTCCCTTCATATTTTCTCTATGTGTGGGGTTGTCTTGACCAAATTTTCCGGGGGAAATTTGGGATAACAATTTGGTGACTCACGAAGACATCTATCTACTAGATGAAGAGACCAATGGCCTTGAAGCATCCATTGGGCATGGAGTCAAGCCTGATAAAATGATTCTAATCTAAAATATGAAACTTTGACCTCTAAGCCTCTTGGAAACCCACTAAAACTTGAAGCTAGAGTTCACCAAAAGCCAACTGAATGCATTTGCAAGAGCAATAAACAACACCAAAACTATGTACAAACTAAAATCATACATGCTCCAAATGGAACATGTAGAGTGTGTAAAATCACTTCTTCTACTAAAAACAAACCTACCTACACTACTCTAACCAAGAGCAAAGGGAGCTCAAAAAAAGCCTACAACTGGCAAGGAGAAATAGCTTCCCTTCCTCAAAAATGGCAGCCATGCAACTGATTTGGCACTAAACATGGCTGGTTGGATGAGTGAAAAACTGACAATAAGCCATTCCTCCACCCAAATCATCAAGGTATCAACATTAATGGAAAATACCTCCTCAAGCTGACCTACATTGACTCCTGGAGGTATTGATGATGACCCTTGGTACTTTGATGCTCATCCTCATGCCCTGAAGTAGGCATGATTGGTTTTGGTTTCTCCTTTGGCTCCAATGAAGCCAAGTACCTGATTGGGCACGGTATGATCCTTTAGATGTGCCCATTTCTCTGAAATTCAACTCCAAAAATGGAGTCTTCTTGTGGACCTTCTTGGGTGGATGGTGTGAGAGAGATGATAACATCTTCTGCCTTTTCTCTTCCTCCTCCTTTAAGAACATGGAAGATCAAGATCTTCCAATCTTGGTTCCAGAGGGCTGTTATGAAGTGTAGGATGTTGTTCTTGAATGTTCTCCTCCATGGCAGTAGGCTCATGTGTTTGGGATGTGAGAGATGGAGGAAAAAATGATGTGATCTCCTCGGGCTCCTCTCCATCAAGACAATCCTCCAAGTCAGACAGATAATCTGCCTCCTCGTTGTCCTGTTGCGTGTGTTCGACCTCCTCCATGGTGTCCTTTGAATCTGTAATTGAATCACCATGGTTCCCTTCATCCTCAAACATGAAGTTTTAAAGCTTAAAACTATTCCTCAACATCATATCTTGAAGGGGATGAAGTGGGAGGAAGAACTGAAGGTTCTTCTGTGGCCTGCTCCACACTTGGAGCCTCTGAAACTATATGGTCCTCCTCCACAACCGGAATGTACTCCTCTTCTTTTAGATTAGGAGTAGCTCCTTCTTCCCCTGCTTGTGCTATAGTTGGAGCTTCCACCACTTATGGCTTGACCTCAACCTCCTCCATAGGCTTAACCAACAAGGGAACCTTTGAAAACTCAAATTTAGCATCCCAACTCTTCATATTTTCTATCATTTCTTCTTTGTTGGGTTCCTCTATTTGATGTTCTCCTTGGCTGGTTTTTTTATTGTTTTCTTCCCAACATGGGTTTGGGAAAGCAAGAGGAGTGGTGGGTGGGGTCTCCACTAGTTTTTTCCTTGTTTGTGGTGGAGGGGAAGGAATTTCTTTTGGCTCTTGTGGGGATTGGATTTGGGAGGGAAAAGGGCAGAGAAATTGAGGTGGGATGGAAGACTAGGAGATGGAGAAATGAAATCAACACTTGGGGTAGCAAGTGAGGGGCTTGACTCTTGCCTCTGCTGAAATGATAAAGATTGAGGGAGAGAAAATGAAAGGTAGGGAGCTGGTGATTGACTTACCCATTGACAAGGTTGTCTCACACTTTGCTCATAAGCCCCGATCTCCTCAACCCACTGTGTAAGTTGAGGCAACACTTCAACCATGAAGTCAAGCTTCTCTCTGAGGGCTGTAGTGTCTTGGAAAAGGGCCTTCCCATGGACAAGGTGCCCTGCAACCAATTCTGAAAGCCCACATTTGAGTTATTTCCCCTTAATTGAACCATGTCAACCTCCATTTTTGAATCTTCTCCAGTAGACCAACATCCTTTACATAACTATCACCATCATATGCATCCCCTTGTCCTTGATAAGCTTCATAGTCAAACTGGTTTTGACACGCTCATATGGGTAAGCATAATGGTTTTGGATCTGATCATAATGTTGATCTGGAGGAGTTGGGAAATACATTGGAGGTGGACTATATTGTTGTAAGTGTGAGTTCCATGAAGGGAATGAAGTCATGATTGCACAACCTCATGGAATGGGAGAAAATGAAAGAGATGGAAGAAGAAAATGGATGAAATGAGTGGAAATGGATGGAAAAGGTCTGTAACTCAGAGAATGGGTTTTTGACTAGATGGAGTCACCAGATGTGCTTGAAAGTGCCTCCAAAGGCTGAAATCTTCACCAAGAGCACATCGAACCTAATGAAGTGAAGTGGTAAGGTGCTTTAGACCTGTCCCACCGGGCATGCCAAAACTATTAGTGTGAAATCACAACACCCCCAAATGAGTTATGGATCTACTTTTCTAAGGCAGGGTCATCTGGTGTGATTTGCATAACATGGGACCATCTCTCAAGCTGTGGGACTTGTGGACTTGAGATGGCCCTCCAAAGAAAGCTGAATTCTTCTTCCTGATCCTAATGCTAAACTACTCCTAATGTAAAAATGACGTCTAACTACACCTATCCTAACAATGCCAAGGAGACATGGAGAGAGAAAGTGCATAAAGAGGGAAATCCTACACTAATGAGGTGATAGCACCAAGAAAAGGGAAGTGCTGGTCACAATCTCAACTTCCTGAAGTGGAGAGAGGTGAGCAGAGGAGAGGGTGGACAAGATGCACCATAGACCAGAGATAGATTTCACATAGAACACCACTTCAAAACCCATTAAACACAACTCCCAGGACCTGCAACAAACATCAGAATATGCACAATATACCCTGTAATGACGAGAGGTGAGGAGAGACAATAAAATAAGAAAAGGATGGATAGATGCATCACAAAATAGAATTTATTGCTCCAAAAGTTCACATAGTACATCGTTAGTGGGCAAGAGGTAAGAGAATGCCATTATAGAGCTATGAAAGGAGGTTTAGACTCCATTTTCGACCTGGGGAAGAAAAGAAGAGGGGAGGTAGAGAAGAAGAATGAACAACTTTTTACAATGAATCTTGCCACTTTGTATTTATAGATTTGATTAGAGAGAAGAAAGAGAGAGGGAGAAGCGGGAAAAGTAGGTCAAACTCAACCACCGTTGTTAATGCTTCTGATAAAATCTGCCCCCAAATCCATCTTTACTGCATCAATCCTTGGTTCGACACCTTGAAGGAAGAGGAAATGGCAAAAACAAATCGAATCTGATCTGGTTGTTGAGACAGATGATCCATATCCCCGAAGCATTAAACCTCCTCAAGACATTTCCTCCATCTGGTTGGTGAGGCCGAGATCTTTCCAACGGCATTAGATTTGCAATATTTTGAGCCCTGAGTCGAAAGATACGCCCCTTTGAAGTTTGTATCGGTCCATACAGGAGGGTGGGAAAACAACTTGAAGAATGGGTCCCCTTTTGATATGGGACATGTGACAGCCAGATTGGAACAAAAATTGGGCCTATGGGTCTGCAGTTTATATTTTTCCCTTTCTGTGAGAATCACAAAATAAAAAAAAATCTCGTGGCCCCGCTACTTCGCTTGGACACGTGGCACCCTTTTGTTGGCTGGGGAGGTGCACTCCAATCTTTTCCTTTGTGCCATTTGAGAAAAGGAAAATTTTCACCTTTTCCTCCACCTCCCCACTTTGGCTTTGACTCAGGTTCAAAATTTGACTTTTTCCTTCACCTCGTTCTGGGAATGTGAGCTCGTAGGTCTAAACATTTTCCCTTCATATTTTCTCTATGTGCAGAGTTGTCTTGACCAAATTTTCTAGGGGAGAATTTGGGATAACAACTACCTACTAAGTACAACTTCATGTATAATATAATGCCTAGAAGAAGTAAAGTATAACAAGCTTCCAATCATAGACCTATAGAATGTTTAATCCACTTTTAGTTATTCATCTTCTTTTCTTAATCTATACCTTGTAACCATTAGTTTACTAACAAGCTTGTTGTCCTCTCTTGACAATGAATACTTGAAAAGAATATTTGACACAAAATCTTTACACAGAAACAAGATGGTGCTTGTGTATTTTATTAATATCAAAATCAAGCATTACAATCAAAAGAGAGAGCTACAATATTTATAGATATTAGACAACTTCTATCTCTTCCACAATATATGGAACAATATCAACTAAACTAAGAAAATATGCAGGAATAGCTTATTGCCCCTAACTACCCCTATTGCCCCTCATGGAAATCATCCGGGAACAAAATATGCAAGATAGAACATGATCCCACAAACCAAGGGATAAGACAACTAAAAGACAACTCACTAATAATTGACTTTATCTAAGCTAACTTAAGTAATTAAAAAATTACTTTATTACAATATCACTTTAACTCATATGATGAATTAAGTGTTAGTTTATTTCCAACATTCCCCTCCTTAATTCAGCATTCTTTAAAGTGAACAGGAGAGAAATTTTTTGAATTCCTCAAATTTTGGACATGCAAGAGACTTTGTGAAGATATTTGCACGCTGATTTTCTATCAGGAAATGTTGTAGTTGGATGTTGTTGTTCTGAACATGTGTCATGAATGAAATGTACTTTCACCTCAAATTGTTTGGTGCATTCATGAAAATGGATTCCAAACAAGTTTTATTACTCCTTCATTATCTACATGTAGGATTGTTGGATCTTTCTACCATATTCCCAATCCTTCAAGTATACATTGGAGCCATATCACTTCACGTAAAACTCCACCTCCGCATGACATTCTGATTCTATTGAGCGTATTAAAACACAAGTCTACTTCTTACTCCCCATAATATCGGTCAAGATCCCAAAATTAATACAAATCCTAAAATGGATTTCCAATCATCTTTGTTTCTTGTATGATCGAATCGACATCCTAAAGCAAGAAGAAGTTATTGTTCTTCTTGTATTTTATGCCATAGTCCATATTTCCTCCGATGTACCTCGGATCCACTTTTATACTTTCCAGTGAGAAACCCTTGGTTCTTGCATGAACCTTGAAAGATAGCTGATTGCATAACTAATATCCGGTCTAGTGTAAGTCAACTAGATGAGACTCCCGATCAAATGCCAATAGAGAGTTACATTTACTTGTGGTGATGGATTTGTTTGAGACAGTTGAATTCTTGTCTCCATAGGTGTGGTAATTGGTTTATAATCCATCATATTAAACTTCTTGAGTGGTTTCTTGGTGTATTTCAATTGTGACACAAATATATGATTTTCTCTTTTCCAAATTTCGTGTTAGATATTTGTTTGTTGACTCAATCATTCTAACTAATCCTCCAATGATGACTAGATAAACGAAATATACTAAAATGATCACTATCTTCCCCCTTTCTTTTTGAGATAGAGATTAAGATCGTATGGACTCCTTTTGAATCCATGTTGAATGAGATGCTCATCAATTTTAATATACCATGCCCTGGGAGACTGCTTTAAACCATATAGTGATTTTATGAGTTTACATACCTTTTCCTCTTTACATGGTATGAAAAAACCTTTTGGTTGATTCATGTAAACTTCTTCATGTAAGTCACCATTAAGAAAGACAAATTTCACATCCATTTGGTGTATTTTCCAACCAAATTGTGCATCTAGAGAAAATATTAATCAAAGTTTTTACCTTAACTATGGGAGCAAAACTAGTCTAGCCTTTTTTTTTAGCGTATCCCTTAACAACTAGTCTAGCCTTGTATTTATCAAATTTTCCATCTGCTTTGTACTTCATTTTGAAGATCCATCTGCATCCAATTGGATTTTTCCATAGTGGAAGATCCGTAAGTTGCCATGTATTATTTTTCATAAGTGACTTATATTATGCATCCATAACATCTTTCCAAGGTTTAAAAACCTGTAGGGCCTAAAAACGTGGATGGCTCAATAGTTTCAACAACTTTACCCATTAAGGCCAAATTGACCTCATTTCAAGCCATACTGTGAGTCCTCATTCCAGTGGTAGATGTGTCAGGGGAACTATCCAATTTTGCATCTCTCATCATACTTGTATACCATTTAGGCATACTTTAGTGGTTCCCGTGGAGGTTGAATTTCACCATCTTCCCCATCATCACCGTCATCATCAAAGTTATTACCATCCTATTTTTACATTACAGGGATGATTTTTTCATCATGTGAGTGTATGGAAGGAGCATCTAATTCTTTCTTCTCAAAGAACTCAACATCCCGACTAGTGTATACCCTCCTTGTTCTTGGATCCATAAGTCTATAGCCAAGTGCTTAATCACTGTATCCCAAGAAGATAAGTTTTTTTGATTTCATATTAAGCTTAGCTCTTTTTTTCTTAGGAATGTGCATAATAGTTTTACATCCAAAAACTCTAAGGTGTGAAATAGATGGCTTATTCCTTGACCATGCTTCATGTGGTGTTACTCCATCAAGAGTTGCAGTAAGTGAACTTTGTTTAGTAAATAGCCTGCTATTTTAGCTACTTCAACATAATTTGTTTTTGATAAACCTACATCATCAATCATACATCACACCATATCCATGATAGTATAATTTCTCCTTTCAATAACACCATTTTGTTGTGTGTGTGAGGAGGAGCCATTTGACGATGAATGCCATGTGTTTCCAAAAATCGTTGAACTCATTACTGGTGTATTCTCCCCTTAATCTGAGTGGAGTGTTTTTATTTTCCTACCAGACTCTATTTCAACAAGGGATTTGAACTTATTGAAAGTTTCAAAAGCTTGGTATTTTTAGAAAGACAATATATCCACATTTTATTGAAAAATCATCAATAAAGAGCATGAAATATTGAAACCCATAGTGGTTAGGTCTCATTTGTCACGCACATATTGGTATGCACCAAGTCAATTTTTGCCTTACCTCAAAATTTACTATGATTGAATGGTGATCTATGTTTTTTTCCTACCAAACAATACTTGACATTTTTTTGTACCCTTTTTATAAGTGGAAAACCCCTAACCATGTCGTATCGACGAATTGTTGCAAAATAGAGAAAACTCACATGTCCAAGTCTTTGATTCCATAGTTGAGCTGATGATGTATCCTTGGATATAAGTACTTGATCATTTTATTGAACAAAATCCAACTGAAACATTCTTCATACATTCAAATATTTTACAACAATTTTCGAGCTTCTTGACTTATCTCGAATTAAGAACATCTTTTACCACCTTTACAATCAAAGTCAATTTTGAGATTGTGATCTAATAATTGACTCAAGGATAACATATTTTTTGTTAAACCAGGGAAATTATTGAGTAGATAGAGTATGACACTAAGGAGAGGGCACACGAGAAGATTCACGCGTAGGAATAAGGTGTATTTGAAGGCGTAGAAAGTAGGAAAGGAAACGTGTGCCAAGACAAGCTGATTTGGGACTTGGCCATTTTTCATGGTTACGAGCTATTTTTGGATATAGTTTATGGAGCACACAATGGGATGGAGACTTACACCACACATAAATTCTATTTTTAGGATGAGTGTCTACTAAGCGGCATACATGAGTTCAGGATTACTACTACCAGCTTAACTATAAGAGATCTATTATTAGAGAACTTGCATGTGTGCATATTATTCTAAAGGCACATGGATATTTTCAACATGCAACCTATTTTGGGAGGTACGTAAATGGTGAAGGAAATTCCCCACCCCTATAAGTATGTATTAGTCTATGTAGTTAGAGAGAGACAATGTGTATGATCTATTGTAGAGTTATGTCTTTGCCCGAATCGATACACACATAAACTTATGATACTATTTATTGTAAAAGCTTCGTATTTATTGTGTTTAATATATTGGAGTATATTGGGTAGATAAAGGTTTTAAACATGATTTTAACTAGTTCTTGCATGGTTGATTTCATTATGATTATCTTTTAATTCATGATTCTTTAAGATCTAGATCTGAAATATGCTTAGTGGAATGTTTATGGTTACTTAGGGTTATGGATGTATGTTTTATCTTCAAACACATTGGCATCCTGCACAAGAAACTCTAAAGAGGGACCTAGTACCTTTGTGTGTTTTAGGTGAGCACTTAGCTTAGGCTGAGTGATGTGCTAGTGTGTTTGGGTTGTTCGTGGTGGATTCTAGGTTGTATCATTGATTCCATTGTTGGGACCTCTTTTTAGTTGTTTTCAGGATGGTTCATGATGAAGATGTACCAGTTCATCCTAGAAAGTGTTGAGGAGTGGATAAAAGATCTAGAAGAAGAGTAGGCACAAAGGTTTAGCACTAGATCTAATTTTGACACATTCATGTGGGTGGAAAAGAATCTATATGACTGTTTGTATGAGAGATTATTTGTTATTTTCCTAGTAGAATTATACGAGTGGTTGGTTGCTTATGCGTCTAAATGGAATTGGAGGTATCGCACACTTTTTTGGATGCAAGAATAATTTCAGGCCTTGTATGATGTTGATCTGATTTGGACACACGCTGTGGATACTTGGTTCCATGGTGTTTTGAACAACTATATTCTGAGTACTCAATTTCCACTTATTCTTTCCCGGAGGTAGCTGAGTTCCAATTTTTATGTTATCCTAGGGGAACTTACTTGCAAGGCATTCCACTAGCAATCAAGATCTTGATGGTGACCCCGATCCCGGAAGAAAACCAGCTAAACTCCACCATGTGTGGGGGAAGGAGTAGGTTTGGTAAAATATGGTGGACCTATCAAAGAAAGGAAGAGGTAAGAAAGGTGGCTTAAGTATAATGAGGTGCGTGAAAGGTTAATGGAAAAACAATGGGATATTACAGAGTTGATGGAGTTGAGGAGAGAGATGGCTCATGAAGGATTTAGAGATCATGTAGAAGGCATGGAGTTAGATCATTTGTAACTCCCCATTTGGGTAATCATTACACGGAACCCTCCTCACCTCACACGGGAGCATGCCAAAAGACAACCTAGGCAAGATGCGCACACATCTCGAATCTACCTGTAACCTAGCCCTTGCGCTTGGTTTTCCAAAGATCTAGTACACCCAATAGTCAACAAACTAATTTAGGTAGTAGAGAATTATGGGTAAGTCACATAGAAAGTACATCTATGGTAGGGAAGACGTCTTCATTATTATTTAGAGGTACCTTTTCAGGCACATCATCAACACATAATTTGAGCGCATAGAATTTTGGACTCACTTATGGGAGTAGTACCACCACATAGAATGTAGGAGTTTAGTTCAGTACTACTATTGGGATACAGGGAAGTACATCTTCTAGTCCACTTCCAGCTATAGGTGGAGGATCAGGGGGTATAGGTGGCTCTAGTTCTGGTGGATTTGGTGGTTCTAGAGGCAGAGGTAACATAGGAGGTTCTGGATTAGGTGGGTAGGGTCTGCACCAACCCCAAAATATTTACATGGAGATGTCTCTCCATCTTCTAGAGTATAGGGGCATAGAATATATTGTTGAACACATGCACATGTGTGAGAATATGTGGCACACAAAAGGGATTACAGATTTTGAGTGCAAGGCAAGTTAATTTGCAACTACATTACAGGGATGCACACATAGTTTGTACAGGAAGTTTGATCCAGATCAAACTTGCATAGATTATGCAACATTAAAAGGTGTTTTCCTTGAAGAGTTCTATATCCCCGAATTTGTGCGTTGAGGTAGTTGGAAGTATAGACACTAGATTCAACCCATTCTTAGAAGCATAGATTGCAGCTATGGAAAAGTATTTGGAGAAACTATCGAAAAATTCAGCACATGAGATGCGCACTGGGATTTGGTGTAGAAACTATGAAGTGGAAGGGTACACCAAGGATAGTTGTCCCCGTAGTTCAGAGCAATCATTATTGTTAGACTATGAGATATGTCATCTGAACCATGATGTCACCCGCTGCCCATTATTACAATGCACGATAAGGAAGAATGTATCCTGTTATTGTAAAATTTTCTAGTCCATGACTCACGATACAAAAAACTACAGGTTGATTGGTCAGATCCATGATTTTATAGATATTGGTTAGTGACAAAAAGGAGTATCAGATAACTCTAAGGGTAAAGGTGAGCACCAGGATTGGGATCAAAATCAAGCATGTTATGATCAGAATAAGGATTGCTATGAAGGAGGATGTGGTAGAGGTCGAGGATACTATGGTGGATTTAAGGGTCAAGGCCGTGGTGGTGGATGAGGTGAGTTTCCTCATGAAATGTGCTTTACATGTAGATATATTGACCACTACAGGTGTGAATGTCCTCATAATATTACTTTTTATTTTTGTGGGAAGATTCATATCTATGAGGAATATCCGGATCTATATGAGCATCTTAACAAGCAATATAAATAGGAAAATAAGGGCGCATGAATGGTTAGGATAAAATTCACTATGGAAAATTAGTGGATGCCAAAGTTGGCACTAGAACTTGATGAATTACCTATGAAGATTACTACATGTGTTGAAGCTGCATGCGCTAGAGAAGTGTTACAACAAAATCCTACCATTACTAAGGAGGACATTTTTCATGCAAGGTACCTAGATCCTGTGCACCAAAAGGAGGTTTATCAGGAGACCATGAAGGTACACAAAACCTTCGGGGGAAATACATTGTTTAAAGGAGCAATCATAAAAGATGGAATAGAAGAAGGCAACAAAGACAGTCTAGTTGGATATTGATGACTTGAAGGAGGTATGCAAAATGTTGTGCCAGAAAATATCATTCCATTACTAGGGAGTTAGCTAAAGGGAAACACTCCGCATGTAAATATTGAGAATGGACGTCAGATCCTGCATGAAAATATTTCCCTCATATCTTAGATTACTGACAAGGAGATCACTCTAAATGTTGTTGTGGATGGATGGCTCTTGAGTAATATATTGATTAACACAGAAAGGAGATAAATGTGCTTACTTTAGATGCATGGGTACAGATGGGGAGACCTCCATTGCAGCCATCTTCTAATGTACTATTTATGGCTAATCAAACTAAGGCCACTCCTATCAGATTTTTAAAATATCCATCCATTACTATGCAAGGGGCCAAGTTCACTAGGGATTTTAAGGTTTTAACACTTGTAGAAGAAGACATTTTCCCAGCTCTGCTTGGGCGCCCTTGGTGTTATGAAAATAATGTTGATCTTTAGTTCAACAAAGGATAAATAAGTTTCGAGAACAAGGAGGAATGATTTATTATCCCTTTAACGGATGGTAAATCTATGCCCTATGTTGAGCCTTTGAGTGAAGAATATCTGAATAGGATTTATGTATGCATCATTTGAGACCCAGAAGTACTTGAGTCATCTAAGGAAGGAATCCTCTAGTGGGAAGATGCATATTCTATTACTGATACCACAAGTATTACTTGTGATAATTGGGCTCATGGAACTTATGATATGGTTGGGTGTGAATTAAGGAGCATATTTGCATGGAAAATCAAACCTCATTGCATTAAGAGGATAAGTAACATCTCTATACCTTGGTATACTAGAGAAAAGACCCTACGGTATTCCTAGACACCGTGGAGGAATAGTGGATAGACCAATTTGAAATAAGAAATATGTTAGCATATACCTTGTGTGGGACAACATCACATTGGTGGGTGGTTTACAGGGATAATCTTGTAGAATGGAATGAAGTCAGGATTGCTCTAACAACTTGGTTTTCCATGAGCAATGCACCTACTCAAATATGCACATATCATGGTAATCAACCTGTTCAGTACCATATTCAGTAGTGTGAGAGGCTCTAGACAAAGGGACAAAAAGATTTACCACCTTTTCTATGGTGCACAAACTTTATTACACTTTACAAGGCTGTGAATGTGCTTCGTAGGTATATGCGGAGCTACATAGAGAAACTAGAAATTGGTAGGATTTGATTGCAGGAATGGTCTATACTTTTGACTACTTCTCTGTTAACCCTCCAATGGAAAAGGAATAAAGGGTTATAAAGTTCTTTACTGTAGGAGACAAAGTGCAAAGGTGGAAGAGATCATTTAGGAGTTATTTGGTGAGACACACTCGGGGCACGATTTGATAAAGAAGAATAAATAGATGCCACGCTACTCAAGCACTCTTACTTGGAAAAAGAGAAAGGAAAGATGGTATACATAGTGGATGATGAGGAAGTAGAAGATCTAGATATAGACCATTCAGCAGGTATGCGTGAGGTGTTAGACAATGCGGATAAAAACATGTGTGCTTATCATGAACCCATAAAGACAAAAAAAGTGAATATTGGTATGGATGCTAAACCTAAGGAGGTAATAATTGGGGATTATTGGTCTGACTCTGAAGTGGCAAAAATTATTGAGTTACTACGTGATTTTTAGGACTTATTTCCTTGGGGCTACCTTGAATTAAAAGGAGTGGATGAATCATTAGGAGAGATGAAGATTAAGCTTAAGGAAGGTATGTACCCGGTTAGGAAAAGACCTTAAAGAATGAAACCTAACATGTGTGTAATGGTTAAGGACAAAATTGACAAGATGTTGAAATATGGCATCATCAAGCCCCTAGAAGAATCAGAGTGGGTTAGCCCCATGGTTATCAGTATAAAGAAAGATGTTTCGATTATGATTTGTGTGGATTACAAAGAACTAAATGTTGCATGTGTGATTGATCCCTTTCCTACACCTTTCACAGAGAAGATATTACAAGGTGTTGTAAAGCGTGAAATCTATTCTTTTACAGATGGATTCTCTGGGTATCATCAGGTTAGGATTACACAGAGGATCAAGAGAAAAAAATTCACCAATGGGGAAGTTTTGCATATCTTTGTGATGCCCTTTGGTCCGAAATACACACCTGCTATATTTTTGTGCATAGTTGTTCAAGAATTCCAGGATTTTATTCACATTTTCTTATAAGTTTACTTAGATGATTGGATAGTGTATGGACTTGTTAAGGATCATTGTGACAATTTGTGCTTAATGTTTGAAATATGTAAACAATTAAGCATCTCTTTAAACATCAAGAAGTGTGTGTTTGCTACACCTTTTAGAACTTTGTTAGGGCACATCATCTGCAAGGAAGGTTTGTTAGTGGATCCAACTAAGGTTGTAGTTATTATAGGCCTGGAAGATCCTACCAGTTAGAGTGAGGTGCATGGATTCTTGGGTCACACTAGGGATATTATAGAAAATTTATCAAAGGATATGCTAAGATTTCCACACCCTTGGAAGAGTTACTAAAGGGAAAAGGGACATTCTATTGGGGAGAACCGCAACAATGTGCATTTGAGGCATTGAAGGAAAGACTTACTACAATGCCTATTCTATGTTTTCCTCATGGAACCAACCATTTCATGTACATGTGGACGCCTCTGGCATGACCATTAGTGCGGTATTAGCTCATCCTGGAGAAGGTATTATAGATCATCCTATCTATTTTGCTAGTAGAAAGTTGACTCCTACAGAGCAGAATTATACAACTACTGAGTGTGAAGCCTTGTCAATGATCTATGCACTGCATAAATTTAGACAATACCTGCTAGAAACACCATTTTTATTTTACACCGATCACATGGCATTGAAATACTTGGTAAACAATACCATTTTACAGGGGCACATATGTCGATGGGTGCTCTTATTCCAAGAATTTTATTTCACAAATTGTGGTAAAACCATGTTCTAGCCTAGACCATTTATCAAGAATTCAATCAGGGGAGGATGCATAGACAATTGAAGATATAATTTCATATGCATAGTTGTACAAGTTACAATTCCCACCTTTAGAATCAGAGGATATTGTTATCCTTTTACGTATAGGTATGGTGCCGTAGGAATGAAATCCTTAGAGAAGAAACAACATGTAATTTGTGCGACACCATATATGTTGATCAATGGTGACATTTACAAGTTATTCCAAGATTAAGTATTGCACTTTGGTGTGTATTATAGCACGAGCACAAGGATATCATGGTGGTATTGTAGGTGGGAACTATGTAGGTGACGCCATTGCACACAAGATTCTACTCACTGGATTATGGTGGGAGACCCTCTACAAAGATTGTAAAGCATATTGTAAGGCGTGTGATCGCTATCAAGGCATTGGTAAACCTGGACAAAGAGATGAAATGCCCTTAAGACCTATTCCTAGTGTAGAGACATTTGAGAAATACACTATAGACTTTATGGGTCCTATTTCCCCAGTCACACGTAGAACTAGATCGTGCTACATCATCACTTACATAGATTATATTACAAGGTGGGTAGAAGCAACACCTACCAAGGATTGTACAGTAGCTACAATAGCTAGGTTCTTATGGGAAAATTTTCTTATAAGGTATGGATGCCTGCTGCTTGACAATTGATAGGGATACACATTTTTTGAATGAGACAATCAAGATACTATTGGATGAATTTATGATTCGCACCATAAGACTACACCCTATCATCCTCGGAAAATGGGACTGTTGAGGCCTTTAAACATATTTTGAGCCAAAAATTGACAAAAAATTGTGATGTTGGAAGGAAAGATTGGGATGATAAAGTTAATGTCATGTTTTGGGCATATAGAACAACATACAAGAGGTTGAACAAGGCCACACCCTTTCAGTTAGTGTTTGGCACAAAATTAGTTCTTCCTATGGAATTCATGTTACCTTATTTGTGTATTGTGTGCGTTAGAGGTCTAGTCAATGATAAATATTTGAAAGAAAGAAGTGATAAATTGATACGGTTAGATGAGAGGTGCACCATAGCACGTTGGAGTCAAAATCAGGAAAAGGCCATGCAGAAGATGTGGCATGACATGCACATCAGGGAAAAAAAGCTTAAGGTAGGACAAATGGTGTTTCTCTATGATTCTAAGTTTCGCGCCATCTAGGAAAGCCTAAAGTGCATTGGTTAGGACTGTATATTATAACTCATATACTGGAATCGGTGTTTTCTAGTTAGAGACACTTGATGGAATATAGTTACCTGGTTACTTCAATGGGATTAGGTTGAAGCCCTACTTTAAATAAGTCTTCTTGGTGTTTGTAATAAGGTAGTGTTTCCATTAAGAATAGGATTTCATTTTTGTATTTCCTTAATGTATTTCCTTCTTCATCGCTATGCTTTGTCAATTTAGTTTGGTTTTTTGTGTAATAAGCATGTTTGTGCGGTTGAAGCTAATTACTATTTGAAGAATTTTTATGCATAGAGGACTACACATACCATTGGTGTGGGGTGGTTACTCACAATTGGGTACACATGAGAATGAAACTGTTACATGTTGTAGTTGAGTCTGGAAAGAAGTTGTTATAAAGGATATTTCTCTAAAATGATGACCATAGATGGAGATAAATGAGGGAACAATATAACGTGAGGTAAGTAGCGATCGTGGAGACTACTAGGGGAAGGCACAATGGTGAGGTACTCGGATGCATGGAAGTGCACTGAAGAGAAGTCTATAGCCGTAATGTAGGAAGGTGAGATAGAATTTTATAGCTAGGGTGTGAAGATGTACCATGCAGATATTGTGAAAATAGCCAATTAATGAGAGGATTTTTGGTAAGTGAAGGAGAAAAATGTACTAACTTTTGAAAATCTATATAAAGACATGACATGGGTTCATTTTTATCATTACGATCACAACTAATTAAGGGAGATAAGTGTGATCGAGCCAAGTGAATTTTGTTGAGGTGCATAACATTGTGAAACCAGATGTGGAGAGAAGACTATTGCGTGGAAGAGGCTTGCGTCCCCATGGGTGAAGGGTTTTAGTGAAGCAAAAGTGTTGAGAAGGAGCTAGGGAACATGGTTTCAAGATAGGGCATGCATATTCAAGCTAGTGTTCGAGTTTACTTTTTTAGATAGTAAAAGGTAGGATTTTTATGATGGCACCAAAGAAAGCACCTGCAGTAGGCACGAAAGGAAAGAAGAAGGTAGAAGATGAAGTTGAAATTGCTCCCAAGAGTAATTTTTAGATATGCAATACCCAGAAGGAGTAATAGTTAGACAAGAGTGGGATTCCCATATCCGTAGATGCAAGATAAGTGACTATAACCACCGTACCTCTAACAAAAAGGGAGAGTTGGATGCGTTGTTGAATAAGAAGACCAACAAGTGCACGGTGGAGGATATGCCAGTGTATGAAGACATTGGAGATAAATTACTGAAGAAGGTTGGAGTTTATCAGTTGTATGAGCTCTTGTATTTTAGTAAATATGAACCCTTATACCAATGGCTAATGAATGGAGTCCATGAAGACTTATTTTATATTTATGGACGAAGGGTTAGGATCAAAAATAATCGGTTTCGACACTAACAAGATTGAAGGGCACATGGGTTGACCTTGTTAGTGATCTGGCTAATAAAGCAACAGTCATAGAAATAAGAAAGGATTTGGGGTATACTAAGGGTCTATGTGGAATGGAAATTGATAAACTGAATAATTTTCCTATGGTTCATGTAGTCACGCATATGTTAACAAAGTTGAATGACCAAGAGAGATGGTCACAGGTAAACACCATAAGGCTTCACATTGCAAAGAAAATGTCTCAGGGAGTAATATACACCCTAGCAGGCTATATTACAGACACCATTATTGAGGAAGCATGTATAGGAGAAAAGATAAGTTATGGAATTATCCTCCTTTCTCTTGTTTTTTTAGAAATTGAAGTGCCCAATGGACCAAAAACAAGATTTGGGAGTTACCATTGGAAAATAAGTACCTCACGGAGAGGTGTGAAAAATATTTATGGGAAGGATCAATGAGTGGGCCATTTAAATAGAGGGCAAAGATGTGTTATGACTGACTTCATGTGGCATTTGAGGAGGAGTAGCACATTCCAAAGGAGCTACCTTTGGTAGTGGGCAAGGCAATACGGTTTGTGGTGTACCAAAAAAATTTCATCGCACGGTTTACTATGAGGGATGGGACATGGAGCCCATGGTGAAAACTACCCTATGCCTTCACAACACACTACTTCTAGGCATCCGTTCATAGATTTACGGATGCGTGTAATCTAAACTTCAACATAGATAAGATATATTATGAGTACCACACCCTCATGAAGACATGTGTATCCATGCCAGATCGCCTACATCAAGAGGCTAATCTTAGACGTCATATAAGTATGAAGCCAGTAAGCTTGGCTATTGGGGATAGTGGAGCTGTGCTCATATACCTTTAGCTTAAGCCTAAGTTGGAGAATAACAAGTATGTGGAGAATGAGTTTGTGCTCCTAGGGCCACCTAAGGGAAAACATACAATGGAGAACATGTCATCTCCAAATCATGCAACGACTATAGAGGTAGATGAGGAGGAAGAAGAACATAAAGATAGTGGTGGCTTAGATCATAGAGGCTGGAGGCAGCCCATACTCCACCTCAAGCGCAAGAAGGAGATGAGGACTTGGATGTAGAATAATTCCATGAAGAGCACCATTTTAAGAGGGTATTTAGAAGAACAAGAACCCAAGGTGCGGGAACTCCACATCCTATAAGAAGATCACCATGACTCTCCCCTTAGAAAGAGGCAACTGAGAAGAAGAGGAGAAAGCTAAATCTAAATGAGGAGGTGGAGGAGTATATAGAGAGCATGCTTGGAACCCAAGTATAGCCATTAGATATATAGATGATCCCACAAATGAGGACATGAAGGATGAAGAGGAAGGTGTGAAGGAGGTAGAAGAATTAGAGCATGAGAAGCCTCACACGCATGACACTACTCAAGACATCGAAGGGCCAACTCCAAACCTTGGCGCTCAGGTTCCTAAGGGACCAAGAACAAGGAGAACAAGTGAAGAATATGATGTGCCAAGTATGGGCTATTTTGAGGACACAAGAAAAATTATCTGCGCCCATTTTCAAAGAACAATGGACCTGAAGGAGTTATATTGGTGGGAGTTGATGGACCTAAACATGGCCACTATGTGTGCAAGGAAATAGATGTTATGGTCCATGCAGATTGACATGGACGAGCCATATTTTGATGTATGCGAGGAGTCTTGAGTGTTAATAAGAGTGAGGAAGGCACCTCAGAGCAAGCACATGACTATAAAGCCCACTCTCATGTATGATGAGCAGGTGAGTAATGCCTTGGTTAAGGTATCTACAGAGGTTGCGTGGAGGAATATCGATAAGGTTACCACTATTAGAGCGCTAATTGAAGATATTGGTGACTATGTCCTAAAACCAAGGCCTCATTATTAGAGAAGGATCTAGAGAATAAAAATAATGAGGCCTTCATTAGCATGGTAGAAGAAATTGGTGACTATGTCCTAAAAGCAAGACCGCATCTGAGTCTAAGGTACCTGAAAATTTTCCTTCGGCTATGCATTATGTGCACACATTAGTTGATTTGGTGCTTGAGGATGGACCAATTTGAATGCTAGCACCAAAGGATCCTAAACAAGAAGTAGAGAGAGCCAAGGCCTCTGTGGTTAGAAATATTTCATCTTACGAGGCATTACTCCAAAATTTATAAGATGAGTTAAAGAAATCGGATCAAGCTTTGAACATATTTGTGGCTCCAAAACAATGATCAAGATCAGAATATAATAGAAGATAATGAAATTTTAAAAGCAATGAAGGATGAGACTTTAGGGTGTGCGAAGATATTGTCATTAGTAAAGCAAAAGCGTAAAGCCCTTACAAAGAACACAAAACCTGCATAAGGAGAGGTTGGATGAGATTGGGAAGCTCATAGTACAAAATATGGATCTTCTGGAAGGAAGAATGTCTGTTATGGCTAATGTTGTCCTAGTACTATAGAATGAAAAGGGAGAGATAACCCAAGGCGAGTTAGAAGCTATTACCACATACGTTCTAGAGAAAATGAGAAATGCGTTGGATGACTGGAAAACATTAGAGGTTCGATTAAAATAGAATATCCAAAGTTGATCCTTCCAAATTGAAGTAGAGGGTGCTTTGCGCCAAATAGAAGTCCATTCTTTGTACAGTAATTCTTTACATTCTCTCCATTCTTATTGTTTATTATTTGGGAACGTTAGAAGGAAACCCCATTTTCGGGGTGGCAATGTAGTTTAGTGTGGGGTAATGTTGAGTAGACAGAGTATGACATTGAGGAGAGTGCACACAGAAGATTCACGCACCGAAATAAGGTGCATTTCAAGGTGCGGAAGGATAGGAAAGGAAATGCACGCAAAGACAAGTTGATTTGGGACTTAGCCATTTTTATGGTTACGGGTTATTTTTGGAGATAGTGTGAAGAGAACACAATAGGATGGAGACTTGTGTGACACACAAATGCTATTTTGAGGATGAGCGTCTACTAAGCACCATGCATGAGTTCGGGATAATAATAGGATTACTACCACAATTAACTATAGGAGATCTATTATTAGTGCACTTGCATGTGTGCATATTATTATAAAGGTGCATGGCTATTTTTAGCATGTGACCTATTTTGGGAGGTGTGTAAGTGGTGAAGGGAAATTCCCCACCCCTATAAGTATGTATTAGTCTGTGTAGTTAGATAGAGACACTATGTATGAGCTATTGTAGATTTATGTTTGTGAGAATCGATACGTGCATAAACTTATGATAATATTTATTATAAGAAGCTTATGTATTTACTGTGTTTAATATAATGGAGTATATTGGGCGGATAAAGGTGTTAAACTTGACTATAAATGGTCCTTGCATGGTTTATTTCATTATGATTATTGTTTGATTCATGATTCTCTAAGATCTAGATCCGGAATATGCTTTGTCAAACGTTTATGATTAGTTAGGGTTTTGGATGTATGTTTTATCTTCAAACATGTTGACATCCTTCACAAACAACTCTAAAGAGGGGCTCAGTACCTTTGCACACTTCAAGTGAGCACTCACTTAGGATGAGTGATGTGCCAAAGCACTTGGGTTGTTTGTAGTGGATTTTAGGTTGCATCAAACATAAAGAACATATGTAATTTTACAATTATGTTGCCCAAGTGGTAGTGAAATGGAACCAATGCCTTCAACATTATATGATGTATCATCACCCAAAGAGACATGATTTTTAGTGGGTGTTTTACTCATTGTGAAGAACCAATATTTCTTTCATGTCATGTGTCAAGTTGCACTTGAGTTGACATACCAAATTTGATTTGTAGAATTAGATACTTCATTTGACTATGCAGAATATAGAAGTCATCATCATCAAATTGATCTTCCTATTCGGCTACATTTCCTTGTTGAGTTGTTTTTTTCCACTTTTGATTATTTTTTCCTTGTTTACTCTATTGTTGTCCTAATTTTAATTGTTGGTAATCAATATTTTTTCCACTTGACGATACTTGTTGGAATTTTTTTGTACTCAACAATTCTCAGTAACTCGTGTCCTTTTCGACCACAAATAAGACATTTTTGTTGGTCCTTTTGGCCTTATTGAGTATTACCTTTCTTTTGAGGTTGTTTACTAGACTTAGCCTATCTTTTGTCTTTTTTATTAGAAGCAAATGTCTCTCTTTCTTCAGCTTTTAGTAGTTGAGTGAATAACTTCCTCTTATTGTAGCATATTCACTAACTCTTCAAACGTTATTTTTGACCAATAGTGTTTAATGTGGTCAAAAAATCATATAAGGAGGAAGAGCTCTCAATACTATAGGCATGAGTGATGTGTCAGTTACTTATTCTTCCAAAGCTTGAAGTGATGCACGTAAAGTTTCTACTCTTCTAAAAAAATTTCAACTTTCTCAGTTGGTTGCATTTTCAAGTTCAATAGTTGACTCTGGAGATGAAGTATTGTGTTCTTATTTTTGGATTCATATATTGTTTTCAACTTGTCCCAATATTATTTTGATGTTGTGGCCTCATGAATATGAGATTGTACCTAATCTAAAACACTAAACAAGATCATTAACTTTACTTTTTTATTTGCATGATCAAATGTAGCTTGTGTAACATCCGTTGTAGATCTTGTTAATTTACCAAAAATAATGGACCATAGATTTTGAAAATCAATTTGTGCATGAATTTTTTTCCATGTTGGGTAGTTATCAAAACGTAAAAGTTAAGAATCTAGAAAAAATAATTTTGGTGTCGTAATTGCAGCCATTGTGAAGACTGATAAACAGTAGAAGAAAATATTGAACACTTTTCCCCCTTAAAGCATAAACACCCCCAAAAAATAATATTTTATTTATTTTGGGCACGCTTTTTCAGTCATTTACAATATTTGGCACTATTGGCCCTATTACAAATTTGGCTCTATGGCTGATTTGCAAAAATAAAATGGCTCTCTTGGCCGATTTGAAAAAATTAAAATTTTGGACTCTTTGGCCTCTTTTCAAGTACAAACAACCTCTAATTTTTGTAATTTTTACAAGACAAAGCTTATTAAAAACTAGACCAAGGTGTAGAGCTCAAAAAAACACACACTTTCAAAACAAATGGCACCTCAATCCGAGGTACCAATTGAAAGTTATGACAGGTACAAATTCCAATTTAAATATCTTTTCGGACCCCTTTCCAAAATTGGAAAAAAATTCCATCCTTCTAATTTTTTTCACAAAATCCAAAAATGGATTTTTTTCCAAAAAATGCATTTAAAAATAAACACGAATTAGGGCTTACCTATCTGTGTATATCCTTGTTTTCTCCACTTCCTTCAATATATCCGTTGTTTTCCTTTCTTTTATTTATTTCACATTTTGGCCACTTTTTATTTTGTGTGCAGATCAACATTTGAAGTGTTTGCAAGCTTCGTTGCTCACCTTTTTATCGTGTAGGGTCTCTGGCTTGGGAGTATGGGGTGTCCACTTCTTTCAGGAGAATCTCCAACCAATCTACATGCCCACCTTGATTTATAGGTCTCCTCAACTTGTGGGTTATGCAAAACTACTTAGATGAAACAAGTTTTGCTAATGACAGATCCGACCGGTGAAAAGTAGCAAATATGCCGCAACACGTCCAGATGGGTGATACTCGGTCACCATGCAATGAAATTGGTCTTCAATGCAAAGTTTTTAATCAATATTGGAGGTGCATCTAGGTATGTTAGCCTATGATCAGTAGTTCCAAAAAACCACCGCTCGTGAAATTTTCTAAATTTTTTATTTTGTTGTTGTTTGTGTGTGGAGTAGGGGCAAGGGCTTTGTGAAGAGGATGGGGGAAACTCTAGATCCTCCTAGCTCAAGCTTCTTATTCCTCCTCCCTCAAACTTCCTACACTCCCTAACACTCATAGGTTCAGGCTCTTCCAGCTCTGATACCAAATCTTGACAATGAAATAAATCTTAACAATGAATACTTGAAAAAATATTTAACAAAAAAACTTTACATAGAAACAAGATGGTGCTTATGTATTTTATTAATATCAAAATCAAACATTATAATCAAAAGAGAGAATTGTAATATTTATAGATATTGGACAACTTCTATCTCTTCCACAATATATGGAACAATATCAACTAAACTAAGCAAATATGCAGGAATAGCTTATTGCCCTAACTGCCCCTATTTCCCCTCATGGAAATCATCCGAGAACAAAATATGCAAGATAGAACATGATCTCAAAACCAAGGGATAAGAAAACTAAAATACACTTCACTAATAATTAACTTTATCTAAGCTAACTTAAGTAATTAAAAAATTACTTTATTACAATATCACTTTAACTCATATGATGAATTAAGTGTTAGTTTATTTCAACATCCTCCATTCCAAAAAAAATCAACATTTATTTTATATACTTTGATTGTGAAATGGAAATACCTTTTACTTATTAGGTGATCTCAAACCAAAAAATAATGACAAATCTCCTAACATGGACATCTACAACTCCTTCATTACATGAAAAAAATACTTTGTCATGTCTTCATCATTTCATGTAAATATAATGTCATCTAAATACACCACAATTACCAACTGGTGATCTCCTTTTCTCGTTATGTAAATATTTGTATCCATTTCTCCTCTTTTGAAACCCCGGTCTAATAGGTATCTATCCAACATTGCATACCAAGCCCTAGGGGCCTGTTTTAGAACATAAAGAGCCTTATTTAATTTGTAAACATGGTCTTGATTATCTTTCAATAGAATTCCTTCAAGTTTCTTTATATATACTTCCTCTTCCAATTTACTATTCAAAAATCATGACTTTACATCCAACGGGTATACTTGAATCCCTTAAAATATGCATAATCCAAAAATAATCTTATAGCCTCCATTATAGCTACATGAGAAAATGTCTCTTCAAATTCAATTCCCTCTACCTATGCATAGCCTTTACACACCAATATTTCTTTATTTCTAGTGAATTCTCCATTCTCATTCAACTTGTTTCTAAACACCCATTTAGTACCAATGGAATTTTTTTTTTTTTTTGGGTCTAGGAACTAGTTCCCAAGTCTCATTTTTCTTAATTTGATCTAATTATTCATTCATAGCACTTACCCAAAAATCATCTTTACTAGCTTCTTGAATGATTTTAGGTTCAAATTTAGATAACAAAGCAGTATTTTCATGATTCAAGTTACTTACCAATATTCTTCTTGTTTGCACACTTGCTTCCTTGTTGCCAAGAATCTGAGTTTCAGGATGATCCTTTTGAATTTGTCTTGAAGGACATTTTGATTCTTGTCTCTCCTCAGCTTCCTCTTCTTCTCCATCTGATTCTATGACTTCTTCCTTATTATTGGTCTTCATTTTTTTGGGGCACCCCGATATCTTCTTGAGTATGTATCATCAATTTTCACATGTGTGTTTTCTATTATCTTTTATAGTCTCTTGTTATAACACCTATAGGTTGTACTCACTCTTGAATATCCCAAGAATATCCCTTCATCAGCTCTTGAGTCAAATTTTCCTAGATATTCTTCATCTCTCTTGATGAAACACTTACTCCCAAATACCCTAAAGTGTTCTACATTGGCATATCTTCCCTTCCATAACTCATATGGAGTATGATTGTTATTAACTCTGATTTGACCTCTATTTAATATATATACAATTATACTTGTTGCCTCTCTCCAAAAACTATCAAGAAGCTTTGACTCATTCAACATAGTCCTTGTCATTTCTTGGACAGTCCTATTTTTCATTTCAACTACCCCATTTTGTTGGGGTGTCCTAACAGTCGAGAATCACCTTCTAATACCGTGTTTTTGTAATAATCATCAAATATATTAGACCAAAATTCACTTCATGTATCATATCTCAAGCATTTGATCTTCACATTATTCTTATTTTCAACCAATTATTTGAATCATTTGAACTTGTGAAGAGCTTCCTATTCGTCTTTTAAGAAGGCCACCTGTGTCATTCTTGTGTAGTCATCAAGAAGAAACATGAAGTAACTATTATTTGAAATTTACCCCAAGGTGATTTCGATAACTTGCACAATTTCTTTAGAATTGGATAGATAGAAATGGTGAAAAAAAAGAAATCTGGATTTTGGGGGCACGCCTTTGATTTTCTATAACTCCCCTTTTCAAGGAAAATCTAAGGAGTTAGCAAAAATTTGCTAAAATTTTGAAAAAACTGAAAAGGGACCTATTTTAATGTATTGCAGGTCTAGGGGCTATGGATGGAATGGTTGTAGATTGAACTAGGGTTCCTCATCCTTGACTTGGGTCTAAAATGCTAAGGAAACAATGATTTGTGGGTAAATCGGGTCCGGTGGCCTGAGCAAATTCAGTTCCATCAAAGCTACAAGTTCGCCGAAAAGCCAATTTACCCAATTTGTAAAGGAATGTAAACAGATTCAATGTATTGTAGAAAAGGTGGAATTTCATGGCCTTGGTGGTCCAAGTTCCATCGGGCCACAAGTTCCCGAAAACCCAATTTACCTTATTTGCAAAGGAATGGAAGCAGATTCAATGTATTGCGGAAAAGGTGGAAGTTCACGGCCCGAGTTGCAGTCCCAAGTTCCATCGACCACAAGTTTCTGAAAAGATAATTTACCTGATTTGCAAAGGAATGGAATCAAATGCAATGTATTGTAGAAAATGTGGAAGTTCGCGGCCCAAGTAGTCCAAGTACTGCGGAAACATGAGTTCCCCTTAGAGGTGAAATTGTTGCACATCAAGGAGATATAGTGCATCATGGATAAATTGGGGTTTGGAGGCCCAAGAGGCCCTTATACCCTAGTGCCATGAGTTCCCCAAAAATATGCAATACCCACAATGTAAAGGGAAAGTGGTTTAATGCGGATTATGGGAGCCTGCGTGGAACACCCCAACCCTGAACTTCAAATGGGCATAACTTTTGACCTGGAGCTCTGATTTTGACAAAATTGGACTTTTCGCAAAGCTCTTGACATCCTCAATGACAAAAATCTATATTTATTATTTTTAGTAAGGGTAGGTAGGTGAAAATAAAAAAAACATCTCCAGATCCATAAATTTAAATGTTCAGTCCCGTGAAGAGCAAGCAAGCCTATCAAAACTCAAAATAGATGCTCACACTTAGAGGTTCATAAATTGAGAAAAATTCAACAGGTTTTCACAAAATTGTTCGTGTTGGAATTGTGGTTCCAATATCGATGCACTTAAATCAATACATGCATAAATTGATGAAGTTTTTATGGTGATTTTTAAGGAAAACGAGCCCAGTTCTGTTTGGTTGTTGAAAAGTGGTTGGAGAAGCATTTAATGAGCATGGGAAATCATTCTTCATTGCTACAAGTTATGGGGAACCTTGAGATTGCTTCTACAGGTCCAAAACCACCAACCAAACTCATTTATCATGACTTGTAATTGATGGGAAAGGGAATTTTAGGAATTACATCCCCTCTCTCTCTCTCTCTCAAAATTCTATAAATTGATGTGTTGGGTTCATTCTAGAGGAGGATAGTTTTGAGTAGTAAAAACTCTATCATTTTGGTTTTGTGAAGCCAATGTGTTGCTTGGCCTTTATAGTGGACTCCTTGTATGGTGATCTAGGCCTTCCCTTTGTAGTAGTTTTGATTGTGCATATTAATGAAGCAATAGATGTGAGTTTGTGGATGTATCTTCCCTTGATGTGTTTATTTTCATTCTCCTTGCCTCTCTAATCTTATTACGATGCTTATGTATACTCTACTGCTCTAGTAAGGATCTATTATTGTTGTGTATGTATGAAAATGTGTTGTGAATTTTGTTGTTAGGCCGTGGAGAACTATCATCACCCTCTTTGATATGCATTTTTCTTCCATTTTCACACATTGGAGATTGTTCTCATTCCATTATTTGTGTGCATCACCTCTATAGTATAGTTTTCCTTCATTTGCTTGTTATTAATCTCTCCTCGATCCCTATGAAATTGTAGGCTATAGATAGTTAGTATCTTCATCTTTATAGAGTTAGTTTGCACTAGGATTAGGAAGAATAACCAGCTTTCTCTGGAGGTCTATCTCAAGTAGAAATTACCACAACTTGGAGAGATTACCCATGTTACCTAGTCACACCATCATCTCAAACACACATGCTTGTGCAAATTGGAGGGTACTATGATTTAGTGATAATAGTTCTACAACGCTCGATGGGACATAATAAGATTTTATTTGAGTTGCAACAATTTTTATGTGCTCTTGTTGTGAAATTCCAACTTGTAAGAGGCTTTGAAATAGCACATCTGGTGACTCCAAAATGGCAGAATCCATTGGTTTCAATAGTCCAAGCTTGGCAGATTTATGAGAATAATTTAAACAAAGTCAATAACTATTGAGGAAGGATTTTTTGAATAATTACAGTTATCTCCAAACAAAGGAATAAGGGGAAGAAGAGCTCAAAGGTCTCCATCTCCACCAAATAGAACACTATCCACACCTCCACCTGGTAGGCCTTTCATTTAATCAACTAGAGTTCTTAGATTGATTATAATGGCACATCTATAACAACTACTAAAAGTGCCACCAAATCCCTATGTCAACTTCACAGAAGCAACCCACTTGCTCTCAATGCACAAAATCCAATTCCAGTTGCAACATTGAAAAACATTTCATATTTCACTGGAGAGAACCATATAAATCCGATTGACCACATCCAAGACATTGAAAATGTTTATACAATTCACGAAATTATTGAAATGGACATTGTTGTTAAGTTGTTGGCATCCTCCTTTAAGGGTAAAGCTTTGCAATGGTTCAGAGTCTAACAACAAGATCTATCTAGAATTGGGACCATTTGTACATAGCTCTTCACAATCAGTTTGGGGAGAAGGCAAACAACTTATCTCTATTGGAATAGCTAACCATAATCAAGAGAGCACTAAATGAGTAGATGGATGATTTCAACTTCAAGTTTCAAAGGACATGGGATAGAATTCCACCTTCTATGAGACCAAAGAGCCAAAGTTTCTTTCATACACTTCTTAAGAGTTATAAATTTAGATATTACAATGATGGTATAATCCATGGGAGGTACAACTTTACCCAAAGCTTATAGTATTTCCATTAGAGCCAAAAATTATCTAATTCAAGTTGGAAAACTTGAACCTAGACCACCCATGCCTCTTTATCTAGAATTAGGAATTCCAAGCCTTATTCAAACACCTACATTAGCTCCCATCCCTACCCCAAAAAATCAAAGTTCAAATGAAGCTTCTACCTCATCTTTTAGTACCTCAAATGAGCTCCAAGAAGTCATGAAGTAGCTGCAAAACTTGGGTAATGAGTTGGTGACACTTAAGAGGCAACAAGCTCAAAATTTCAGGTCATACCAACCTCAAACCCAACCCAATAGACCTTTATATCAGCCTAATAGGCCACCCATTCAAACTGAAAATCAGAACCAAGTCAAACCTCCTGCTAATAGGCCATTTCAGCCTTACAATCCTAATGTTGTGTCCACATCTAGAGCCTTGGTACCAGTGAAAAATAACATGGCTCAAGAATATGACTGGTGCTTCCCATGTAATCAACCTCATAACTAGTCAATGTGTTTCAATGGTGATTTGAATCAAGATCTTATGGCGAAAACAAAGGGTATGGAACAAGAGATAGGACAACAAGGAAATCAACAGCTGACAACTCAGTAAGAAACACCTCTAAATGAGACCACATTAGTCAATTGGGAAGTTGAAGATTTCAACGGAATAAATCAATCCCCTTCTCAAAGTGTAACAGCCAATACATGGTCCAAGAAGAGAAATATTGAGAGGGACAGTCATCCAATTCAAATGATTCACATCCTTATATCACCCAACAAGGTATTAGAAACTAAAATCTATCTCCTAATGTGCAAGGTCGACCCAAGCCACCTTCTAGACCAATGCAAGTATTCGTTGTAACAACCCATGTGCAAGAAAAATTGTGCAAATCAAGGGAAGAAGATATATATATCATCTCCATTCAACATCATTGATCAAATGAAGAAAATGAATGTAAACATCTCAATGTGGGAGTCATTAGCTATCCTAGGACAAAGGGGTCTATTACAAGTTGTCATGGAAAATTGGTCCACAACAAATTAGTCATTCAAATAACAAGAAAAGGTTCTTACCAATGCAGCTCAACAGGAGGTAATCAAGGAGATCAACAAGATAAAAACATGAAACCTCCCCCATTCTACATATCGCTGATTATTGGAAACAATCTTTTCCATAATTACATGATTGATTCGGGAGAAAACAACTCACATGCCTAAGCAAATAGTTGATCAGTTGGGCCTCCAATATAACGCCATTTCCAAGGGTGTGGTAAAATTGGATGGGACAGTGGTAAAAACAATGGGAGTAATCATGAGATTGAGCCTCACATTGGATGCATGTCCCAATGTGACCGTCTTGCAAGATGTATCAATCATAGACTTGTCACCACTCTTTGCATTGTGTTTGTCAAGAGACTTTACCGCTAAAATTGGAGGCTATTTGTCTGTTGATTGGCCACACATGTTATTCAAAAAAAGGTATGGAGCTAAGTCTACAATCATATCTGAGATAATTGAAAATTTCCACATTGAGCCTCGTACACAAAATTTGGTGAATGGAAATTGTTCAGCCTTTGATCAAGAAGATTTCCCAAGCACTTATGAAGCAGATATTAAGGTTAGAAGCATTCTAGACTTGAATCTTGATGAATGGGCAAACAAGAGGCATGCATTTGATCCATACAAGGAAATGGAGGAAGTTGAATTAGGCATTTATTGCTTGCATGAAGAGAATCTACCTCTCCCTAGCATCACCAAGCTAGATCACAAAGATGATAATGAGGTATGGTAGTTATTCTTTGATGGCTCAAAGAGTAGGCAAGGTTATGGAGGAGGAGCTATGATTGTTTCACCACAAGGTACAAAATATTATTCATCCTTCTATTTTAAATTTTCTTACTCAAACAACATAGCTGAGTATGAAGCCTTGATTCATGGATTGCATTGGGAAAGAAAGAAAGGTATCAAGAACTTGCAAGTATTTGGGGATAGTGAGCTGATTGTGAACCAAATAAAAGGAAAAAATGATTCTAAGAATGATCTAGTGAAGAACTACAAAAATTTGGTATGGGATCTCATTAAACATTTTGAAGCTTTTAGCATCAATTCCATCCCAAGAGAGAAGAATGAAGTAGCAGATGACCGAAAGTAATTGGGGCAGCGTTTGATGTTGTGAAAAGTATCAAAAGTGAGAAATATTGGCTTGATATCAAAGTGGTTGTAAGACCAGTTGTGCTGGATAAAAACACAAGTTGTCAAGTCTTTGAGAATGATAAGCAAATTGTCAATTTTCTACAAGAAGAAGTTGAGTTCTCTTCTAGAAACCAAGACAAGTTAGAGCAGCAGTATGGTGACCAAGTGGTGCAGCTGAGGACTAATAGATTACTAAAAGGTCTTGTAACTTTTGAGTCAATCTTCAACCCAAATGATTAGTTCCGAAGGAAAATGCAAACATTCAGGTAAAGGGTGAGGATTCAAAGCCCATTTCAGTAGATGAAGGCAAGATATTGCAAATTGGCAAAGTAAGTACTTGACAAGAGAAATCTGAGTTTGTTCAAATTTTTCTAGAATTCCTAGATGTCTTTTCCTGGACTTATAAGGATTTGAGAGGTTTCAATCCAAAGTTAGCACATCATACTATTGAGTTAGACCCGAATCTAAGCCTATCAAATGAAGTAAAGGCCAGTGAATCATCACATTGAACCTCTCATGAGAAAAGAGTTGAACAAGATAATTGAAGCTAGCATCATCTTTCCTATCAATCATTCAAGTTGGGTTACAAATTTGGTGCCAGTAAGGAAGAAAAATAGAGAGATCAGACTATGTGTAGACTTCCAAGATCTAAATAGAGCTTCACTCAAAGATCATTGTCCACTTCCTTCAATGTAACAAATATTGCAAGTAGTAGCTGGTTTGGAAATGTTCTCATTACTAGACTGCTATTCAGGATATAACCAAATAATAGTGAAGGAAGAATATCAATTCAAGAGAACCTTCACTATGAAATGGGGCACATACACTTATAATAAGATGTCATTTGGATTGTCAAATGCTAGAGAAACATTTCGAGATAGCTATGGATAGGCTGTTTAAAGGATCAATAAAAAAGATAGTGATGGTATATCTATATGATATCACTTGTCTTCTCAAAGATTTCGATGTTCATGTCTTTCACCTCATGAAAGTATTTCGAGATGTAGAAGATTCAGAGTGTCGTTGAATCTGAAAAAGTGTGTATTCTTGGCACAAAAGGAAAATTATTGGGCCACATTGTTTCAAGAGAAGGGTTGATAATTGATCCCAAAATAATTGAATCTATCGAACTTTTCCATTTCCAAGTCATAAGAAATCTCTCCAAAGATTCTTGGGAAGGATAAAATTTGTCCATAGATTTGTGCTTGATTTTTCCACTCTTGTGAAGCCATTAACAATGATGTTGAAGAAGAATCTTGCATTCAAATGGACAACAGAAGGCAAAGAAATTTTTTAGGCTATCAAGGGGGAATATCACAAGCTCCAACTCTTATCAATCCATACTTTTCAAATGAGTTCATGTTGTATGATTTTGGAGGATCAGACACAATCTCATCTATCTTGTCATAACTAAATAGAGAAGGTTCTAAACATCCCATAGCATTCTTCAGTCAAATCTTGGAAGATTACGAAGTAAGGTATTCTTTTATTGAAAATCATGTTCTTGTTTTCATTAGGAGTTTGAAGATGTTAAGCCATAAGGAACAACTCTTCACCTGATATCACATTCATATAGTACATATATAGACCTAAAAAAACACTCTACCCAGATCTGATCCTACTAGTATGCTTCTCACGGCCACCTATCATTCTACCTTCATGATCATAAGACATAACTTCATGATCAAATACATAACCTATAATTTTTAACACTTAATCATATTGATAGCATTCATGCCTACCGATCTTTTCTTCATGCTCTATCATAAAAAAACTCTATCAAACCTGATTTCAAGTTTAGAACACCAACACATAACACTATGATTTCTATCAACTTGTCTAACTACTTTCAAGTAAAAACGCCATCTTCTTTATGCAATTGACAACTTCATGAAAGATCAACCTTCATATGAACCTTGTAACTCAATATATTGACTAATTAGATCTCTAATAACACCTTAGAGTATGTACATGCAATCATCAAACTTGAATCTTCATTATCAAAGCCTTATCTCACTTGTTTTCCTTCATTTGGAGCTAAAGGATGACTAGATTATCTCCCTAATATCATAAATTCATTAATGACTATTTGGCACAAGAATCACACCCAATTCCTACCGAGATGTTCAAAATATTCCTTTGGTAGTGGTTTGGTTAAGATATAAACAATTTGATCCTTAGTTGATACATATTTAAGCTTGACACTTTGTTCATTCACCTTCTCTCTTAGAAAATGATACCTGATAGGAATGTTTTTGGTCCTTGAATGCATGATAGGGTTCTTTAACACACTTATTGCACTTGTGTTATCACAAAAAATAGGAATGGGATTATCATACATTACCTTGTAGTATTTTAGGGTTTGTTTTATCTAGAGCACTTGAGTAAAACATGAAATAGTAGCAACATACATAGCTTCACAAGTAGAAAATGTTACCGACCCTTGCTTCTTCCTTTACCATGAGAATAGGAAGTCTCCTAGGAAGAAGGCCCCACCACTAATACTTTTCATATCATCTTGACTTCCTACCTAGTCAAAGATCGGTATAAGCTATCAAATCAAAGTCTCTTATTCTTAGATACAACAATCCATATTCCTCAATCCCTTTGAGATATCTAAAACTATTTTGATAAATTTCAAGTGATTTTCCTTAGGATCAGATTGAAATCTACCTACCATTATAACTACTTGCATAATATCATGCCTAGAATTAGTAGAGTATAACAAGCTTCCAATCATAGACCTATATACTATTTAATCCACTTTTAGTGATTCATCTTCTTTTCTTAATCTACACCTTGAATTCATTAGTGTACTAATAGGATTGTTATCCTCCATTCCAAAAAAATCAACATTTCTTTTATATAATTTGATTGTGAAATGAAAATACCTTTTCCGATTAGGTTATCTCGCAAACCAAGAAAGAATGACATTTCTCCTATCATAGACATCTCAAACTCCTTCTTCATTACATTATAAAACTCCTTGGTCATGTTTTCATTGTTTCATGTAAATATAATGTCATCTACATACACCACAACTATCAACCGGTGATATCATTTTGTCTTTATGTAAATATTTCTATCTAATTCTCCTCTTTTGAAACCTTGGTCTAATAGATATCTATCCAATCTAGCATACCAAGCCCTAGGGGATTGTTTTAGACCATAGAGAGACTTTTTTAGTTTGAAAACATAGTCTTGATTATCTATCAATAAAACCCTTTAGGATTCTCTATATATACTTCCTCTTCCAATTTACCATTCAAGAATCCTAACTTTACATCCATCGATTATACTTTGAATCCCTTAAACCATGCATATTCCAAAAATATTATTATAGCCTCCATTCTAGATACAAGAGAAAATGTCTCTTCAAAGTCAATTCTCTCTACGTGTGCATAGCCTTTACACACGAATATTTTTTTATTTATAGTGACTTGTCCATTCTCATTCAACTTGTTTCTAAACACCCATTTAGCACCAATGGCATTTTTTTGGGTCTAGGAACTAGTTCCCAAGTCTCATTTTTCTCAAATTTATCTAATTATTCATTCATGAGACTTACCTAAATATCATCTTTACTAGCTTCTTGAATATTTTTAGGTTCAAATTTAGATAGCAAAGCATTATTTTCATGATTCAAGTTACAAAATCATAGCCAAAACTTGGTAAGGGAAAAACTTAATATTTTACGAAATCTTAAACAAAAAGACCTCAAATTTGGACCACACCTTCATATCAACCTACCACACATTCTGTAATTCTCACATTTTCTCAAATACACTCATAAATGCTAACTCCACTACACTAGGGTATGTTTTCTCAAAGGCTATGTCTAGAAACAAACCTAAAAACTAACTTTCCATGAAAAAAATCAAAGTAATGACCTCAAACTTCACTAACATGATAGAAACAACATACCACAACACCGACATATATTATATTTTTATACCTAGCTCTGAAACATATCAACTCACCTCATTTGGTCACCTACGGCTTGAGTATAAGTCTAGTGTAGACCTAGAAACCATGTCTTCACATCATATATGTAATTTGAGACACTTTTGAGTGTCCCTACACCTTATCTACATGCTCTTTATACTCTCACCAAGCTCACATAGTTTCTACATGCCTTACTTCGTCATACCATACCTCATTCTACTCTCCAAGCCTCTAGAACAAGTACCTTGAACATGCTTGCTTCACTAAATCTAATCTCAAAATCACTTTTCCAACCTTATACACCTACTAGGAAATTCAACACACTACATGAAATCATCAAACCATCCTTCATACCTTTTCAAGCCACCATACTAACTCAAAAACCCATGAACCATCACCAGATCAAGAAATCACAATTAAAAACTCAACTTGACTTGACACTACTAATCAACCTTCATGTTTCTCTTTCCTTTTGAAATCGATGACAAGTAGTGACAACACTGAAAGTATCATACTTTGATATCAATGACAACACAATTCCAACAATTTTTCTCCTTTAGAATCATATGAATTTATTTTGGGGATTAATTGGTCATAGAAACATCGTGTTAAGGTGGATTGTTTTGCTAAAATAGTGTTATGTCAAGATGATAGTGAGAATAAAGAATATAAAAAGGGAATTACATTATTTTGGAACACATTGATGGTGTATGTGAAGAGAAATAACCTACACTAGAGGATTACCCTTTCCTTTGAGATTTTAGTGACATATTTCCAAAGGAATTACCAAGATTTCCATCATGTGGAGAATTAGATTTCTCTATATGCATTATTTTAGGATCAAAACCCAAGTATAAAGTGTTGTATCAAATGACTATCACCAATTTTTTTGAGTTGAAAGCACAACCGTATTTATTAGATAAATGATTGATTCATCCTAATGTTTCACCTTGGGAGCACCAATTTTTGTGAAAAATAAGGATGGAACACTTAGACTCGAGGATATAATCCATTATGTTGAACAAGGTGATAGTAGAAAATAGGTATCCACTACCATTCTTTGATTATATTTTCAATCAAATGCAAGAAAATGTATTTTCAAAATTTGATTTGAGATCGTACCATCAATTAAGAATCAAGGAAAGTATCATGCATAATAATACTTTTAATTCACACAAGGTATATTCATTATGAGTTCATGATACTTCCTTTTCGACTAATAAACACACCGGTAGATTTAATGAATTTGATGAATAATGTTTTTAAAGACTACTTAGATAGAGATTTGTTGGTCTTATTGGATGATACATTGACATGTTTACACATAAAAGAAGAACATCTTCATCACTATAAAAGTGAACCATGATGATTTAACAGATCCCGTGACCATAAAGGTCATTGCACTCCAACAAAAATGAGAATTTTCTCCAAGTAATCAACATAATTAACCATAAGCTAAAATTTTCATGCAAAAGAATAATCTACTCATGCTCAAAGATCAAAAAGAGAAGTACATAAAAGAGTTTTTTTGTAACTCCCATGCTTGGACATGTCATACTCCCATGATGGAGTGGGCGTTATAATGTTAGGAATAACATCTAACTACCATATGGTAATGACACATATGACAAGATGAAAAAATCTGTCATATGTCATATAACTCCCCGAAAAGACCTATGAATCACCATGTGTGAGTTGGAAAAACACCTAATAACAAAAGGTGGAAAATAATATACCTCACACCAACATCCCCCTTCATCAAATATTAGGTATAGGTATCACAAGCCATAAAGAGAAAGATGATTACCCTATACAACTAAGAAATACGTGCCATGTGGGTCCCAGAAACTAAAGACATGATGGGGTATCCATGTATAAATTACAATATTTCTAGAAGAAGATAAAGAGGAGAATAAGAATAGAAATCCGAAGAAGATGAAAAACTACAATGGACCTCGCCCCAAGAAGAGAGTGCAAGTGAAGGAACTTGGTTTCAATGAAGGGCTTGGTAAATATGTATGCAACCTAATATGAAATCTAACAATGTTGCAAATCAATGATGTCTTCATGGATAAATTCATATATGAAGTGCATGTGAATCTCAATGTGCTTCATCTGTTGATGTTGAACTAGATTTTGGGAAATCAATATAGTGCTCATGTTGTCAAAATAGATAATGGTAGGTCACGAAAGTGAATACTAAACTTTGTCAAAATCCTTGTAACTAAATAGCTTTTGTGGCAACATTGATTATTCCCCTGTATTTTTCCACTATTGAATATATCACAATCATGTTCTACTTAGTGCTCAACCAACCGGCATGACCCAAACCAAGAGAAACGTTGTATCCTAAGGTAGAATTATGATAGTTAAGATCACCGACCCAATCAAAATATATGAATCCAACTAAATCAATATTCTCCTCCTAAGTAGTACATACCATTGGTATGAGTGATATGAACATAGTGAAGGATATTCTTTTCTACTCTCTAATGCATCTCATGAGGCTCCTATATAAATTTTTACATGATGCCAAAAACAAATGAAATATCAGCCCGATTGTGAGTCGGGTAGATCAATATCCCCACCAACTAGCGATAAATAGTACCATCGACTAGGGGAGTAGAGCAATCAACAACTAACTTAACCCCAAAAATGAAGGGAGTGGAAAATGTCTTACAATAAGACATGTGAAACATGCCTAGTGGTATTAATGGAGAGGGTTAGTCGAATAGAAGTAATCTTTGCAACGGGAGAAAATGTCTCTCAATAATCAACACTAGCAACTTGGGGGAAACCCTTAGCTACGAGTTGCGCTTTAAAATTTTTGATGTTCCCATTAACACTATACTTTTTTCGGTACACCCACTTACACCAAACCATTTTTATTCCTTTCGTAAGAGGGGTGAGATGCCAAGTATTGTTCTTTGTGAGTGAGGAATACACCTCATCCATGGTAGGATCACACTCAAGAATCCCATAAGCCTCATGGATAGAATAAGGGTTGGAAGTGGAGACGAAGGTGTGGGGTCCCAAAACTCTGAATTTTTTTCTCTCATCTAAAGGATCCCTATCCAATCTCCAACACTCTACAAGGTCTTCCTAGCCCAATGAGGACTAAGAGGAGATTCAAGCTTAGAATCTATAGATTCTTCACTTGAGTGAGAGGGGACATAGTCCTCATCATCACTATTTTTAGAGTATGAATATTTTGAAGCATAAGGAGTGGGAGGAGTAGGAGGATTAGGAGGAGGCTCAATAATATCATCATCGGAAGAATCGAATCGAATCGAGAGAGAGGAAAAAGGACCTCAACGGGTGGAGAAGTGGAAGTAGAAGATGACTCATCAAAATTCACACTTCTCTCAATATAAATTTAATGAGTGGTATGGTTCAATAATCTATATCCCTCAATTTCATTAGGATACCCTAAAAATATACAAGGTTTGGATTTTGGTTGCAGAAGGCCTTGCATATATTTTTGGGAATCGAGCCATAACACTTTATCTAAAGATGAAAAAGTGATCGAAATCAAGTTTGCGTCCATACCAAGCCTCAAAGGGTGTCATCCCTTTTACTTATTTTTGAAAAATGTAGTTCTGAATGAAACATTCATAGTTCATAGATTCAGCCCAAGATCGCAAAGGAATGGATTTAGAATGAACCATATGCGTAGCCATTTCTTTAATAATTTTGTTCTTTCTTTCCATAACTCCATTTTTCAAGGGTTGTAGAATCTGTACACCGCAAAGTAATCCCTTCAAAGGTGTAGAAATCATTGAACCTATTTCTCACATATTCACCTCCATTTTCAGTTTAAAGAACCTTAATAAAACATTTGGCTTGTTTCTTAGAAAGAGCCTTGAAGTCTTGAAAGTGATCAAAACTTCAGATTTTTTTAGAAAGTAAACCCATGTATAACGTGAAAATTCATCAATGAAGGTAAGTATATAAATATCTCTAGTGAATGAAGGAGATGGAAAGGGGCCATAAATGTCACTATGAACAAGATCCAAAGGATGAGAATCTCTCCAGGATTTTCCCTTGCTAAAAATTTCTTTGGGGTGTTTCTGAGGGACAACCTCACAAATACCCTTAGAAAATTTGACTCGAGGTAACATTTTGACCGTCTCATGTTGTCTCAGTTGTTCAAGTTAATGATAGTTTAGATGACCAAAATGCTCATTTCATATCTTACTAACATCATTTGCATGAGGTGAAGAATCAAAAGTAAAGTGGGAGAAGGTTTACAACCAATACCGGTGATCCATCTTTCCTTAGCCATTGTAGTCTCACTATGAATCTCATGAATAATCACTAAGTTAGGGTTAAATTCCACTAAAATTCCTTCACCAATATGAGTGATTTGGTAAATTGATAGGATATTGGTAGATAGATTGAGAAAAATTAAATCATTGTTAAAGGTTCCACCCTCTCGTATGGTAGGCCAAAAATGTGTCTCAATAGATTACACTCCTAAATCATTCATTCTACAAGGGTATCAAGGAAATGGGAAAAGAAAACACATGAATCGACATATAGTGGATAGAGTTAAAGGGCCTACAATAGGCACTAGGGTCACATATCTAGAGGGAATTAATTCCTAAAAGGTCTTGTAACTTTGGAGTCAATCTTCAACCCAAATGATTAGTTCCAGGAAGGAAAAGGCAAACATTCAGGTAAAGGGTGAGGATTCAAAGCCCATTTCAGTAGATGAAGGCAAGATATTACAAATTGGCAAAGTAAGTACTCGACAAGAGAAATCTGAATTTGTTCAAATTTTTCAAGAATTCCTAGATGTCTTTTCCTGGACTTATAAGGATTTGAGAGGTTTCAATCCAAAGTTAGCACATCATACTATTGAGTTAGATCCGAATCTAAGCCTATCAAATAGAAGCAAAGGCCAGTGAATCCTCACATTGAACCTCTCATGAGAAAATAGTTGAACAAGCTAATTGAAGCTAGCATCATCTTTCATATCAAACATTCAAGTTGGGTTACAAATTTGGTGCCAAAGTAGGAAGAAAAATAGAGATCGACTATGTGTAGACTTCCAAGATCTAAATAGAGCTTCACTCAAAGATCATTGTCCACTTCCTTCAATGTAACAAATATTGCAAGTAGTAGCTGGTTTGGAAATGTTCTCATTACTAGACTGCTATTCAGATATAACCAAATAATAGTGAAGGAAGAATATCAATTCAAGAGAACCTTCACTATGAAATGGGGCACATACACTTATAATAAGATGTCATTTGGATTGTCAAATGCTAGAGAAACATTTCAGATAGCTATGGATAGGCTGTTTAAAGGATCAATAAAAAGATAGTGATGGTATATCTATATGATATCACTGTCTTCTCAAAGATTTCAGTGCCCCATGTCTTTCACCTCATGAAAGTATTTCAGAGATGTAGAATATTCAGAGTGTCGTTGAATTTGAAAAAGTGTGTATTCTTGGCACAAGAAGGAAAATTATTGGGCCACATTGTTTCAAGAGAAGGGTTAATAATTGATCCCAAAATAATTGAATCTATCAGAACTTTTCCATTTCCAAGTCATAAGAAATATCTCCAAAGATTCTTGGGAAGGATAAAATTTGTCCATGGATTTGTGTTTGATTTTTCCACTCTTGTTAAGCCATTAACAATTACGTTGAAGAAGAATCTTGCATTCAAATGGACAACAAAAGGCAAAGAAATTTTTGAGGCTATCAAGCAGGTAATATCACAAGCTCCAACTCTTATCAATCCATACTTTTCAAATGAGTTCATGTTGTATGATTTTGGAGGATCGAGACACAATCTCAAACTATCTTGTCACAACTAAATAGAGAAGGTTCTAAACATCCCATAACATTCTTCACCAAATCTTGGAAGATTACGAAGTAAGGTATTCTTTTATTGAAAATCATGTTCTTGTTTTCATTAGGAGTTTGAAGATGTTAAGCCATAAGGAACAACTCTTCACCTGATATCACATTCATATAGTACATATATAGACCTAAAAAAACACTCTACCCGTGATCTCGATCCTACTAGTATGCTTCTCACGGCCACCTATCATTCTACCTTCATGATCATAAGACATAACTTCATGATCAAATACATAACCTATAATTTTTAACACTTAATCATATTGATAGCATTCATGCCTACTGATCTTTTCTTCATGCTCTATCATAAAAAAACTCTATCAAACCTGATTTCAAGTTTAGAACACCAACACATAACACTATGATTTCTATCAACTTGTCTAACTACTTTCAAGTAAAAACGCCATCTTCTTTATGCAATTGACAACTTCATGAAAGATCAACCTTCATATGAACCTTGTAACTCAATATATTGACTAATTAGATCTCTAATAACACCTTAGAGTATGTACATGCAATCATCAAACTGAATCTTCATTATCAAAGCCTTATCTCACTTGTTTTCCTTCATTTGGAGCTAAAGGATGACTAGATTATCTCCCTAATATCATAAATTCATTAATGACTATTTGGCACAAGAATCACACCCAATTCCTACCTAAGATGTTCAAAATATTCCTTTGGTAGTGGTTTGGTTAAAATATCAACAATTTGATCCTTAGTTGATACATATTCAAGCTTGACACTTTGTTCATTCACTTGCTCTCTTAGAAAATGATACATGATAGGAATGTGTTTGGTCCTTGAATGCATGACAGGGGTTATTTAACACACTTATTGCACTTGTGTTATCACAAAGAATATGAATGGGATTATCATACATTACCTTGTAATATTTTAGGGTTTGTTTTATCTAGATCACTTGAGTATAACATGAAATAGTAGCAACATACATAGCTTCACAAGTAGAAAATGTTACCGACCCTTGCTTCTTCCTTTACCATGAGAATAGGAAGTCTCCTAGGAGGAAGGCCCCACCACCAATACTTTTCATATCATCTTGACTTCCTACCTAGTCAGCATCAGTATAAGCTATCAAATCAAAGTCTCTTATTCTTAGATACAACAATCCATATTCCTCAATCCCTTTGAGATATCTAAAAACTATTTTGATAAATTTCAAGTGATTTTCCTTAGGATCAGATTGAAATCTACCTACTAGTACAAATTCTTGCATAATATAATGCCTAGAAGAAGTAGAGTATAACAAGCTTCCAATCATAGACCTATAGACCGTTTAATCCACTTTTAGTGATTCATCTTCTTTTCTTAATCTACACCTTGAATTCATTAGTGTACTAATAGGATTGTTGTCCTCCATTCCAAAAAAATCAACATTTATTTTATATAATTTGATTGTGAAATGAAAATACCTTTTTCTGATTAGGTTATCTGCAAACCAAGAAAGAATGACATTTCTCCTAACATAGACATCTCAAACTCCTTCTTCATTACATTATAAAAATCCTTTGTCATGTATTCATTGTTTCATGTAAATATAATGTCATCTACATACACCACAACTATCAACCGGTGATATCATTTTGTCTATATGTAAATATTGATATCTATTTCTCCTCTTTTGAAACCTTGGTCTAATAGATATCTATCCAACCTTGTATACCAATCCCTAGGGGGATTTTTTAGACCATAGAGAGACTTATTTAGTTTGAAAACATAGTCTTGATTATCTATCAATAGAAACCCTTTAGGATTCTCTATATATACTTCCTCTTCCAATTTACCATTCAAAAATCCTAACTTTACATCCATCGATTATACTTTGAATCCCTTAAACCATGCATATTCCAAAAATATTATTATAGCCTCCATTCTAGATACAAGAGAAAATGTCTCTTCAAAGTCAATTCTCTCTACGTGTGCATAGCCTTTACACACGAATATTTTTTTATTTATAGTGACTTGTCCATTCTCATTCAACTTGTTTCTAAACACCCATTTAGCACCAATGGCATTTTTTTGGGTCTAGGAACTAGTTCCCAAGTCTCATTTTTCTCAAATTTATCTAATTATTCATTCATGAGACTTACCTAAATATCATCTTTACTAGCTTCTTGAATATTTTTAGGTTCAAATTTAGATAGCAAAGCATTATTTTCATGATTCAAGTTACAAAATCATAGCCAAAACTTGGTAAGGGAAAAACTTAATATTTTACGAAATCTTAAACAAAAAGACCTGAAATTTGGACCACACCTTCATATCAACCTACCACACATTCTGTAATTCTCACATTTTCTCAAATACACTCATAAATGCTAACTCCACTACACTAGGGTATGTTTTCTCAAAGGCTATGTCTAGAAACAAACCTAAAAAATAACTTTCCATGAAAAAAAATCAAAGTAATGACCTCAAACTTCACTAACATGATAGAAACAACATACCACAACACCGACATATATTATATTTTTATACCTAGCTCAAACAGATCAACTCACCTCATTTGGTCACCTAGGGCTTGAGAATAGGTCTAGTGTAGACCTAGAAACCATGTCTTCACCTCATATTTGTACTCTGAGACACTTGTGAGTGTCCCTACACCTTATCTACATGCTCTTTATACTCTCACCAAGCTCACATAGTTTCTACATGCCTTACTTCATCATACCATACCTCATTCTACTCTCTAAGCCTCCAGAACAAGCACCTTGAACATGCTTGCTTCACTAAATCTAAACTCAAAATCACTTTTCCAACCTTATACACCTACTAGGAAATTCAACACACTACATGAAATCATCAAACCATCCTTCATACCTTTTCAAGCCACCATACTAACTCAAAAACCCATGAACCATCACCAGGATCAAGAAATCACAATTAAAAACTCAACTTGACTTGACACTACTAATCAACCTTCATGTTTCTCTTTCCTTTTGAAATCGATGACAAGTAGTGACAACACTGAAAGTATCATACTTTGATATCAATGACAACACAATTCCAACAATTTTTCTCCTTTAGAATCATATGAATTTATTTTGGGGATTAATTGGTCATAGAAACATCGTGTTAAGGTGGATTGTTTTGCTAAAATAGTGTTATGTCAAGATGATAGTGAGAATAAAGAATATAAAAAGGGAATTACATTATTTTGGAACACATTGATGGTGTATGTGAAGAGAAATAACCTACACTAGAGGATTACCCTTTCCTTTGAGATTTTAGTGACATATTTCCAAAGGAATTACCAAGATTTCCATCATGTGGAGAATTAGATTTCTCTATATGCATTATTTTAGGATCAAAACCCAAGTATAAAGTGTTGTATCAAATGACTATCACCAATTTTTTTGAGTTGAAAGCACAACTGTATTTCTTAGATAAATGATTGATTCATCCTAATGTTTCACCTTGGGGAGCACCAATTTTTTTGTGAAAAATAAGGATGGAACACTTAGACTCAGGATATAATCCATTATGTTGAACAAGGTGATAGTAGAAAATAGGTATCCACTACCATTCTTTGATTATATTTTCAATCAAATGCAAGAAAAATGTATTTTCAAAATTTGATTTGAGATCAGGGTACCATCAATTAAGAATCAAGGAAAGTATCATGCATAATAATACTTTTAATTCACACAAGGTATATTCATTATGAGTTCATGATACTTCCTTTTCGACTAATAAACACACTGGTAGATTTAATGAATTTGATGAATAATGTTTTTAAAGACTACTTAGATAGAGATTTGTTGGTCTTATTGGATGATACATTGACATGTTTACACATAAAAGAAGAACATCTTCATCACTATAAAAGTGAACCATGATGATTTAACAGATCCCGTGACCATAAAGGTCATTGCACTCCAACAAAATGAGAATTTTCTCCAAGTAATCAACAATAATTAACCATAAGCTAAAATTTTCATGCAAAAAGAATAATCTACTCATGCTCAAAGATCAAAAAGAGAAGTACATAAAAGAGTTTTTTTGTAACTCCCATGCTTGGGCATGTCATACTCCCATGATGGAGTGGGCGGTTATAATGTTAGGAATAACATCTAACTACCATATGGTAATGACACATATGACAAGATGACAAAATCTGTCATATGTCATATAACTCCCTAAAAGACCTATGAATCACCATGTGTGAGTTGGAAAAACACCTAATAACAAAAGTGGGAAAATAATATACCTCACACCAACAACCCCTTCATCAAAGCTTAGGAATAGGTATCACAAGCCATAAAGAGAAAGATGATTACCCTATACAACTAAGAAATACGTGCCATGTGGGTCCTTAAACTAAAGACATGATGGGGTATCCATGTATAAATTACAATATTTCTAGAAGAAGATAAAGAGGAGAATAAGAATAGAAATCCAGAAAGAAGATGAAAACTACAATGGACCTCACCCCAAGAAGAGAGTGCAAGTGAAGGAACTTGGCTTCAATGAAGGGCTTGGTAAATATGTATGCAACCTGATATGAATTCTAACAATATTGCAAATCAATGATGTCTTCATGGATAAATTCATATATGAAGTGCATGTGAATCTCAATGTGCTTCATCTCGTTGATGTTGAATTAGATTTTGGGAAATCAATATAGTGCTCATGTTGTCAAAATAGATAATGGTAGGTCACCAAAGTGAATACTAAACTTTGTCAAAATCCTTGTAACTAAATAGCTTTTGTGGCAACATTGATTATTCCCCTGTATTTTTCCACTATTGAATATATCACAATCATGTTCTACTTAGTGCTCAACCAACCGGCATGACCCAAACCAAGAGAAACGTTGTATCCTAAGGTAGAATTATGATAGTTAAGATCACCGACCCAATCAAAATATATGAATCCAACTAAATCAATATTCTCCTCCTCCTAAGTAGTACATACCATTGGTATGAGTGATATGAACATAGTGAAGGATATTCTTTTCTACTCTCTAATGCATCTCATGAGGCTCCTATATAAATTTTTACATGATGCCAAAAACAAATGAAATATCAGCCCGATTGTGAGTCGGGTAGATCAATATCCCCACCAACTAGCGATAAATAGTACCATCGACTAGGGAGTAGAGCAATCAACAACTAACTTAACCCCAAAAATGAAGGGAGTGGAAAATGTCTTACAATAAGACATGTGAAACATGCCTAGTGGTATTAATGGAGAGGGTTAGTCGAATAGAAGTAATCTTTCGCAACGGAGAAAATGTCTCGAATAATCAACACTAGCAACTTGGGGAAACCCTTAGCTACGAGTTGCGCTTTAAAATTTTTGATGTTCCCATTAACACTATACTTTTTTTTGGTACACCCACTTACACCAAACCATTTTTATTCCTTTCGTAAGAGGGGTGAGATGCCAAGTATTGTTCTTTGTGAGTGAGGAATACTCCTCATCCATGGTAGGATCACACTCAAGAATCCCATAAGCCTCATGGATAGAATAAGGGTTGGAAGTGGAGACGAAGGTGTGGGGTCCCAAAACTCTGAATTTTTTTCTCTCATCTAAAGGATCCCCTATCCAATCTCCAACACTCTACAAGGTCTTCCTAACCCAATGAGGACTAAGAGGAGATTCAAACTTAGAATCTATAGATTCTTAACTTGAGTGAGAGGGGACATAGTATTCATCATCACTATTTTTAGAGTATGAATATTTTGAAGCATAAGGAGTGGGAGGAGTAGGAGGATTAGGAGGAGGCTCAATAATATCATCATCGAAGAATCGGAATCGGAATCGAGAGAGAGGAAAAAGGACCTCAACGAGTGGAGGAGTGGAAGTAAAAGATGACTCATCAAAATTTACACTTCTCTCAATATAAATTTAATAAGTGGTATGGTTCAATAATCTATATCCCTCAATTTCATTAGGATACCCTAAAAATATACAAGGTTTGGATTTTGGTTGCAAGGCCTTGCATATATTTTTGGGAATCTGAGCCATAACACTTTATCTAAAGATGAAAAAGTGATCGAAATCAAGTTTGCGTCCATACCAAGCCTCAAAGGGTGTCCTCACTTTTACTTATTTTTGAAAAATGTAGTTCTGAATGAAACATTCATAGTTCATAGATTCAGCCCAAGATCGCAAAGGAATGGATTTAGAATGAACCATATGCGTAGCCATTTCTTTAATAATTTTGTTCTTTCTTTCCATAACTCCATTTTTTCAAGGGTTGTAAGCAACTGTACACTGCAAAGAAATCCCTTCAAAGGTGTAGAAATCATTGAAACTATTTCTCACATATTCACCTCCATTTTCAGCTTTAAAGAACCTTAATAAAACATTTGGCTTGTTTCTTAGAAAGATCCTTGAAGTCTTGAAAGTGATCAAAAACTTCAGATTTTTTTAGAAAGCAAACCCATGTATAACGTGAAAATTCATCAATGAAGGTAAGTATATAAAAATATCTAGTGAATGAAGGAGATGTAAAGGGGCTATAAATGTCACTATGAACAAGATCCAAATGATGAGAATCTCTCCAGATTTTCCCTTGCTAAAAATTTCTTTGGGGTGTTTCTGAGGGACAACCCTCACAAATACCCTTAGAAAATTTGACTCGAGGTAACATTTTGACCGTCTCATGTTGTCTCGGTTGTTCAAGTTAATGATAGTTTAGATGACCAAAATGCTCATTTCATATCTTACTAACATCATTTGCATGAGGTGAAGAATCAAAAGTAAAGTGGGAGAAGGTTTACAACCAATACTGGTGATCCATCTTTCCCTTAGCCATTGTAGTCTCACTATTAAGCTCATGAATAATCACCGAGTTAGGGTTAAATCCCACTAAAATTACTTCACCAATATGAGTGATTTGGAAAATTGATAGGATATTGGTAGATAGATTGAGAAAAATTAAATCATTGTTAAAGGTTCCACCCTCCGTATGGTAGGCCAAAAATGTGTCTCAATAGATTACACTCCTAAATCATTCATTCTACAAGGGTATCAAGGAAATGGGAAAAGAAAACACATGAATCGACATATAGTGGATAGAGTTAAAGGGCCTACAATAGGCACTAGGGTCACATATCTAGAGGGAATTAATTCCTACACTAGGTCAACCTAGGGTTTCTAAGGCCTGCAATCAAGATAGAGGAGAGCACCCTAATAAGATATCATTGATTGGATGTGGAAAAGTGTAGATCAACAATAGATAAGACAAGCATGCACAATATAACTGAAATGAAAGTAATGTAAAGCTAAGGATATGATCATGAATAAGAGAACTATGATAACTAGCATCAAACTAATCTAACATAACACAATGAGGGAAGGAGATGAACTAATTTATGTAAAATGAAAAATATGGTTAGAGCACTCACCTTGTACACTGTAAGGTGGTCATTGATGCATCTATCTCTCTAGAAGCATCACACCAAGAGAGAATCGCTATTAGGTGGAGAAGGGGAACACCATTCCTATCCTAGACTCACAATAGATGGCCTAATAGTGTAAGCAAACCAACTAAGAAGAATATTGTACAATCCAATCTAAGTAATTTGCAAGATGAACCAAAATCTAAGAAAGAATAGATGTGAATATGGCACAAAAATCATAGTAGATGGAAGTTCCTAAGGTCTGAGCTTCCTTCTTTATGAATTTCCAACCGAGGTGAGTATATATAGGATGACATCTCTCATGGGTGATTGCATCAACAAAGAGAAAAATATAGCATCGACACTATCACCCATGGGCGATGGCATCATCCAAAGGTGGTAAAATGAGATAATGTGTCATAGAAATAGAAAGAAGGAGTTCTATATAATGGAAGTGGATAAAAAAGTGCAAAGTGGCAAGAAACAAGAAATAATATGGGAGTGTAATGTGTGTGAGACCTAAAGAGACAAGGATATCTAGTAGAGGGACAACTAATTCCAAAAACAAATAACAACACTCTCTCTATGTATTGTCTCTAACCCATAATGGTTATGTGAATAACCATTCTGATGCAAACCTAGAATTTACTAGATAACACCCTAAATGTGCTTTGGAACATCACTCACCTAGACTAAACAAATCACCAAGTGCACAAAGGTACTGTGTCCCTCTTTAGGGTTGTTGTAGTAGGATGTTAGTGTGATGAAGGAAGAAACATATAAATTCCTAACTAAATCCATCATTCTACAATGCGGGTCCTATTTAGATTTATGAAAGAATAATCTTAAACAATAATCATGATTGAATCAAGAACATGCACTACTCAATTACACATAAGAATGACACTTAGATTCAGCCAATATCTTCCATTTATTAATAAACATAGAATCTCCTTACAATAATGTCAATTTATACCAATACGCTGCATGGATTTGATACAATAATCCAATAATATGTGCATATCTCTATATCTCCATACATCCATCTCTCTTTGTGTATATATTCTACTATGTACTTCATATCATATATATAGGGTGGGGACTTTCCCTTTACCACTTATCTATTCCAGAAATAGGCCGCATGCTATAAATAGCCACGCGTCATTTATAGGCATAGCCACAGATACAAGTGTGCTATCTATAGACCTCTTATAATTAACTAAAGTGACAATCCTATTCTTAGCTCATCTCCATGCAAAACGCTTGATTTGATCCTCTAAAGATAAATAATGAGTGGCACTCACGTCTTTGCATTGTTGGTGTGTTCCACATGGCATCTTCTAAAAATAGGTCTTCATACTCAAAATCGGCTAAGTCCCAAAAGCTAAGCTTGCCCTCTATGTGCACATTCTTCCTGTCCCTCTGCGCCCTGGATCTTGGCCTTCTCTCCCGCATGGACTTCTTGTGTGTTCTCTAATGAGTATTCTCTGATTAACATTACCCCACACTAATCTCATTGTCATCCCGAAAATGGGTATCTCCAAAAATGAAGTAAATAATGTTGATTGGAAAGAATAAGAAATAATGTAGATAAAAGAATTTTTATGAGGCTATGAAGCAGCCTCCTCTGTATCAGTTTGAAGTATCAACTCTAGATAATCCTCCTTTATTTTGGCCTCCAAGGCCTACCATTTTCACCTTGCAAACATCTCCTCTTTTGACACTACAATTTGTGAATCAAACCCTTTCTCGATTCAATCATGCCCTAGGTGGAAACTTCATGCCCTAACTCCTCTCTATCTCCCTACTTTGCTCAAACCCTTCACCACTAGGGATGAAAGCTTCTTTTTGCAAAGATCTGTTTGTCACACTTGGTTTCACACCCTTCGCACCTTAACTTGATCATTCGGCTCTTCACACTTAGCTCTTTTCTCAAATTCTATTAGTTGCAATGGTAAAAATGAATTTGCATCCCATCCTTATATAATTTTTCAAATTATGACGCATTTATTTCTCCTTCACCTACCAAATATCCCTTCGTTCATCGACCATATTCATTTGTTTTGCATGTTACATCTTCGTGCCCTAGCTATAACCTTCTCACGTGTATTCCTACCCTCTGGTCACAGAGACTTCTCTTTAGCGCATGCCCTTGCACCCAAGTACCTCATCACTGTACCTTCTCCTGGTAGTTATCACAGGACTCTGCTTACCTCGTGTTATACTTGTCCTTTCATTCATCTCCATCCTTGGTCACTTTTAAGAAGCAATATTCTTTTGACTTAAAGCACACCCGTAGCAGCTTATTCCTTTCACCTTTCAATTCCCACAATATTTTACTTGGATAAATACAACCACCCCACACTAAAAGTATGTGCAGTCCTCTGCGCATAAACATTCTTCACATAGTAATTAGCTTCATGCACACAAGCATGCTTATTACACAAGAACAACAACTAAATTGACAAAGCATAATGACAATGAAGGAAATACATTAAGGAAATACATAATTGAAAACCTAATCTAAATGGAAATATTGCCTTATTACAAACACCAAGAAGACTTATTTATAGTAGGGCTTTAGCCTACTCCCGTTAAAGTAACCGGGTAGCCGTGTTCCATCAAGTGCTTCTAACTGGAAAGCACCTGATTCAAGTATGTAAGTGATGACATATGACCCCAACCAATGTACTTTGAGCTTGTCTGGATGGCGCAAGAACTTTGAGTCATAAAGAAGTACCATTTTTCCAATCTCAAACTTCTTATCCCTTATGTTCATGTCATGCCATGCTTTCTGCCTAGATTTTTCCTACTTCTGACTCCATCGTGTTATGGCTCGTCACTCATCCAATTGAATCATCTTCTTGATATGATCTTCTAAATCTTTCTCATTAGCTAGACCTCTAGCATGCACAATGTGCAAAGAAGGTAACATAAATTCTATACGGAGAATGGCTTCTGCGATAAACACCAACTCGAAATGGTGTGGCTTTGTTCAATCTCTTGTAATTTTTTCTATATGCCCAAAGAATAGCTGATACTTTGTCATCCCAATCCTTTCTTCCAACATTACAAATTTTTGTCAATATCTGGCTCAAAATCTTGTTAAAAGCCTCGGAGAGGTTCCATTTTCCCGAGGAATATAGGGTGTATTTTTATGGTGTGCAACCATAAACTCATCTAATAGGATCCTGATTGTCTCATTCAAAAATTGTGTGCCCCTATAAATTTTCAAGCTTAAAGGACATCCATATCTTGTAAGAACATTCTCCCATAGAAACCTAGTTGTTGTAGTTGTTGTACAGTCCTTCGTAGGTGCTACTTATGCCCAACGTGTCAGGTAATCTGTGTAAGTAATGATATAGCGTGAGCCAATCCTACGCGTGGCTAGCGAAATAGGTCCTACAAAGTCAATGGCCCATTTCTCAAATGGTTTGGCATTATTAACTGGTCTCAAATGCATCTCATATCTTTTCCCTAGTTTTCCTAGGTGCTGACAATGATCACATGACTTACAATATTCTTTATAGTATTTATATAATGTTTCCCACCATAATCCAGCAAGTAGGATCTTCCGGAAGTCACATCACCTGCATAATGGCCTCCTGCAATACCACCATGGGCTTCTTCCATAATATCCTTGCACTCATGCTCTAATACACAACAACATAATACTTCATCTCTACCTAACTTGTAGAGGTCACCACTGATTAACATAAATGGTGTCGTGCGTATAGCAAGTTGTTTCTTTTCTAATGCCTTCATTCCTTCTGGTGCCACACTAGTCTGCAGAAAGATAACAATGTCTTCTAATTCTGATGGCACACATTGTAACCTATATAACTATGCATCTAGCATGGTTTCTTTAATTGTTTGTGCTTCCTCTCCTGAGTTGATTCTAGATAAATGGTCTAGTCTAGAATTTATTTTCCCTGGCTTCACCACAACTGTGAAATCAAACTCTTGAAATAGGAGTACCCATCTGCATATGTGCCCCTGTAAGATGGGCTTGTTTACCAAGTACTTCAATGCCATGTGATCTGTATAAAACACAAATGGTGTTGCTAACAAGTCTTGTTGAAACTTGTGCAATGCATAGATTATTGAAAAAGCTTTGTGCTCTGTAGTTGTATAATTCCTTTCAAAAAGATTCAGCACTAGCAAAACAAATTGGATGATCTATAATACCTTCTCCGAGGTTGAGCTAATACCATGCCAATGGCCATGCTAGAAGTGTCCACATGCACATGAGATGGTTTAACCCATGAGGGAAAATGTAGAAGAGGCACGGTATTAAGTTTCTCCTTTAATATCTCAAATGCATGATGTTGCGGTTCTTCCTAATAAAATGTACCTTTCCCCTTTAGTAACTCTTCCAAGGGCGTAACAACTTTGGCATACCCTTTGATGAATTTCCTATAATATCTTGTATGACCTAAAAATCTGTGCACCTCACTTTGACTGGTAGGCGCTTCTAGGCATAGAATAACTGCAACCTTAGCTGGATCAACCAACAAACCTTCCTTTCAGATTATATGTCCTAATAGTATTCCAAATGGTGTAGAAAATATGCACTTCTTGATATTCAAAGATATACTCAATTGTCTGCATAGTTCAAACATTAAACATAGACTGTCACAATGATCTTTCACAAGCCCATATACTGTCTAATCATCAAGGTAGACCTATAAGAAGTTGTAAATAAAGTCTTTGAATGCCTAAAAACTATGCACGAGAATACAGTAGGTGCATTTTTCAATCCAAAAGACATCACAGTATAGGAAAAACTACCCCATTCAGTAGTAAATGTTGTCTTTTCTTTATCCTCCTAAGCAATCCTAACCTGATGATACCCACAAAACCCATCTCGTGAAAGAATATATTTTGTTCCCTCGCCACTCCTTCCAAAGATCTCCTCGTGAATAGCGTAGGGAATGGTCTCGTGACACATAAAACATTTAGCTCCCTATAGTCCACACATATTCTAATTCATTCATCCTTCTTGATACATCGATCACCATTGGGCTAACCCATTCGACTCATCAAGGGGCTTGATAATTCCATATTTCAATGTTTGATCAATTTCTTCTTTTACCTTTTCACGTAAATTGGGGTTCAATTTATAAGGTTTCTTCCTAACTAGTCGTGCACTATCCTTAAGGTTTATCTTCAATTCCCAAGTGATTTATGCACACCTTTAAGTTCATGATACCCTCAAGGAAATAAGTCCCGATAGTCCCTAAGTAACTCATTGATCTTTGCTACCTCCAAGTCTGACTAGTAGTCTCCAATGATGGCCTCCTTAAGCTCAAATTCTCCGAACCTATATTGACCTTCTTTTTCTTCATGGGTTTATGATAGGTGCACATATCCTTTTCTACACTATCCAAGACCCCATGCACCCTTGGAATGTTCAATATTCGTGTTCTCAACTTCCTCATCATCCATGATGTAAACCATCTTTTCTTTCTCTTTCTCAAGTCAAATTGTTCAAGTAGTATGGAGTCCATTTCTTCTTCCTTTTCAAAATGTGCTCTGGATTCTGCCTCACCAAATAATTCCCGAATATGCTCTTCGTCTTTTGCACTATCTCCCATAGTTAAGCGCTTGAGAAATTTTAATGCCTCTTCTATTGAGGTTGGGAAGAATGGTAGTCGAAGGTCCGGATCATTCCTCGTAGTCAAATTTTTCTAGTTCCCAGGTCTCTCAATGTAGTTCTGCGTATACATACCATGGGCATGCCATCCTTGTAGCGTAGAGTACATGCCATGCACCCAGTGAAGGTGGTAATGCTTCATGTCCCGTTGTCCGAGTCTCTCACACTACCGAATGTGATGTTAAAAAAGTTGATCACCATGATAAGGGCAGATCTTCATAGGTGCAATGTTCCTTACAAACCTAATAAATAAGGTGACTCCAATATCTTCCCATTTTATAAGATTATCTCTATGGACTACCCACCAATGCATTGTTATCCCTCACAAGGTATATACTCACACATCTCTCCTCTTAATTTGATATGTCCACTATGTTTCCATGGCTTTCAAAAATACAGGAAGATATTCTCCTGTATACCAAGGTACTATGCTACCTATCTGTCAAACCGAACAAAGTACATTCTTACGTGTAACCGCACTTTTCACCTCATGCCCTACTAGTTAATATGTACCATGAGCCCAATTGTCACAATAAATACTCGTAGTATCACTAATAGAATGATAATCCTCCCACTGTAGGATGCCTTCTTTTGATGGCTCATTGACCTCTGGGTCCTGAATAGCACGTACATAAATTCTGTTTAAGTCCTCCTCACTTAGAGGCTCAACATATGGTGTAGAATTCCCGTTTTTTATAGGTATCACAACTCTTTCCTCCTTGTTATCAAAGCTGATATACCCCTTATTGAATATGAAGTTAGCATTATTGCATAACACCAAGGGCGTCCAAACAAGGATGGAAAATTGTCTACTTCTGCAAGTGCTAATACCTCAAAATCCCCGCTGAACTTGGCCCCTTGTATGGTTATAGATGCATCCTTCAAAATGCCTATGGGGGTGGCCTTATTTTGGTTTACTATAAACAATACATTAGAGGATGGATGCAATGGGGTCTCCCCATTTGTACCCATGCATCTAATGTAAGAAAATTTACTTCCGCACCTGTATTAATCAAAATATTACTCAACAGCCATCCATCCACAATAGCATTCAAAGTAATTTCCTTGTCATATTCAATGCTATCAGGGGGAAGATTTTCATGTAGAATCTATCATCCGGTCTCAATACTTACGTGCAAAGTGTTCCCTTTTAACCAAATTCCTAATAGTGGAATGATGTTCTCCTGGCACAACATTTTTCACACTTCTCTTAGATCATCGATATCAGTTTGACTGTCTCTAGATGCTTTCTTCTACTCCTTTAAGTATTGTATCTCACCCTAAATATTCCTTAGCACTTCCATGGTATCCTAGTAAACTTCCTTCTGATGAGTAAGATCTGGTACCTTGCATGTAAAACCTCCTCCTTGGTGATTGTAGGCTTTTGGTGCAATGCCTCTCTTGCACATGCCACTTCAAAGCACATGTGGTAATCTTCATAGTTAAGGCATCGTGTCCTTATGCTATCTTGGGAATCCACCGATCCTCTATCACACGTTGGATTCTAACCATCCCGGTGCCTTTTTCTCCTACCGATGTTGTTTACTGAGATGCTCATATAATTCTAGGCACTCCTCATAGCTATGATTCTTTCCATAAAAAGAACATGTAACATTCTGGGGACATTCGTTCCTATAATGATCAAGAGATCCGCATGTATAACATGTTCCATGAGGTAACTCACCTCTTCCTCCACCATGGCTTTGTCCTCTATATCCACCACAATATCCATGTCCCCTTCCACGACCTCCCTCAAAACGCCCCTCATTCCCGCCATAGCACGTTTTATTATGATCCCGATCTTGGTGCTGATTCTTATCCTTAGAATTATTTGTTATACTTGTCTGTTATACCCCAATGTATATAGCATCCTAGATCTAACCAATCAACTAAAAATCCTCGATATCATGGATCATGGAGTGAATTTTTTTGCAAAAGTAGGATATATTCTTCCTTATCGCACATTGAATAAAGGAAAATTACTAGAATCATGATTCAAATGACAGATCTCACAATCCAACAGGAATGAGCATACAAATCTATGAGGGAAACCATCCTTAGTGTGACCTTACACTTCACAATCTGTACACCAAATTCCCGAGCACATTTCATGGGTCGAATTTGTTGATAGCTTCTCTAATCAAGCTTTTCCATAGCTGCAATATGTGCCTCTAAGAATGGACTAACGCCGTGTCAATGCTCCCAACTACCTCAAGACTCAAAGTTGATTTCAAGGTGCTTCGTGTAGATCGAGTGTATGTCTTATATGATAGTGCCCTTCTAAATGATGTAATCAATCCTCCAACAAACCATTATGCATGTTGGCTTGCGTGAATATCATAAGATAGCTTAGATATAAGTGTCTTAAAATGGGCATCATACTCAAGTATACTCTCAGTAGTGCCCTACTTGATATCTTTGAGGATGCCGATACTTTTCTCCTCAAATTTAGGGATATGGAATTCTTTCAGAAAAATTCTTTAATGCCTTTGCATAATCCACACAAGTTTGATCAAGGTCAAACTTCTTATACCAGCTATGTGCATGTCCCTATAATGTAGTAGCAAATTGACTTGCCTTTCTCTCAGAAGCCGTGATCCCTTTAGCGCACCATAATATTTCACACATATGCACATGTTCGTCAAAGATCCTCTATGCCTCTATACTCTGGAAGATGAAGAGACATCTCCATATAAATGTTCTCGTGGTTGTTACGGGCCTTGAACGCTTTGATCCGTAACCTCCTGTGTTCCCTCTCGCTTGCAGAACCACCATGTCCACCGAAACTAGAACCACCTATACCTCCCGATCCTCCACTTGTAGTGGAATAGGACTTGTAGATGTACTCCCATATTCTCTGATAGTAGTACTATACTGAACCCCTATAATCTGTGAGGTAGTTCCACTTCCAAATTTGAATCCAACATTCTATGTGGATGATGCACCTAAGAATGTTCCTCCAAATATCATTGAAGTCTTCTTTCCTACCATTGATGTAATTATTCCATGACTTACTCGTGCTCTCCTACTTCCCAAGTTAGCTTGTTGGTTACTTGTCATACTAGATACTAGAAAACATAGTGTATGGGCTAGATCACCAAATGGATTAAGATGTGCGCCCATGGCCCAGGTAGTCTCTTCTAGCGCACTTCTATGTGAGGAAAGGGGTGATCTCTGTCATTTTTTCCAAGATGGGGGAGTTCCTAATGCTCTAGCTCCATGTCTTCTACGTGAGTCAGAATCCTTCACGATTCATCTCTCCTCAACGCCATACTTTCTGCAACGGAACACTAATTCTCTATCTCCCTCTTGTGCACCTCATTATACTTAAGCCACCTTTCCTCTCTCTACCTCTCTTCAGCTAGGTTTTCCATCTTTCACCAAACCTGTTCCTACCCTCATGCATGGTGAATTTTAGTTGTCCATCAATTTACTCTCCATGTTCAGAGTTACCATCAAGATCTTGATCACCAATGGAATACCTTGCAAATATGTTCACCTTGGATACCGTAAAAAATGGAATTTAGCTACCTCTGGGAAAAAGTACATTGAAATTGAATACTCCAGAATATAACTATTTAGAACACCACAAAACCACGTATCCACAACGTACGAGTCCAAATCAAATTAGCATCATAAAGAGCCTAAAATTCTTCCTGTGTCTAGACAAGTGCATGATACCTCCAATTCCACTGAGATGCATAAGTAGTAAGCCACTCGTATAGTTCTACTGGAAAGATAGCGAAAAATCTCTCATATAAGTTGTCATACATATTCTATTCTACCCAAGTGCATGCATTAAACTTAGATCCACTGCTAAACCACCGTGCATATTCTTCCTCTAGATCATGTATCCACTCCTCAATACTTGCTAGAGTTAATTGATATGTCTTCATCATGAACCATCCTGAAAACAACTAAAAAGAGGTCCCAGAAATAGAACCAATGATGTAGCCTAGAATTTACCAGATAACACCCTAGACACACTGACACATCACTCATCCTAGACTGAGCACTCACCCAAAGTGTGTAAAGGTACCAAGTCCCTCTTTAGGGTTGCTATAATAGGATGTTAGTGTGATGAAGGAAGAAACATATAGATTCCTAACTAATCCATCATTCTACAATGTATGCCATATTCAGATTTATGAAAGAACAAGCTTAAACAATAATCATGATTGAATCAAGAACATGCACTACTCAATTACACATAGGAATGACACTTAGATTTAGCCAATATCTTCCATTTATTAATAAACACATAAGCTCCTTACAATAATGTCAATCTATACCAATGTGCACATGGATCTGATATAGTAATCCAATAATATGTGCATATCTCTATATCTCCATACATCCATCTCTCTCTGTGTATATATTCTACTATGTACTTCATATCATATATATAGGGTGGGGACTTTCCCTTCACCGCTTATCTATTCCAGAAATAGGCCACATGCTATTAATAGCCATGCGTCATTTACAAGCATAGCCACACATGCAAGTGTGTTATCTATAGACCTCTTACAGTTAACTGAAGTGACAATCCTATTCTTAGCTCGTCTCCATGCAAAACACTTGATCCGATCCTCTAAAGATAGACAATGTGTGGCACGCACGTCTTTGCATCGTTGGTGTGTTCCACACACCATCTTCTAAAAATAGGTCTTCATGCTCAAAATCAGCTAAGTCCCAAAAATTGAACTTGTCCTCCATGCACAAGTTCTTCTTGTCCCTTCGTGCCCTTGATCCCGACCTTCTCTCCCGCACGAACTTCTTGTGTGTTCTCTAACAAGTATTATCTCGATCAACACATTCCCCATTCCTAGAAGGCCCATTGAGGAACCCGATCTATAAATAAATGCATGATTGACCCTTATCAAGATAAAGGAAATTGTTAGTAACAGGTATGAAAGATGAGAAATGAAAAATTAGGTGTGTACATATGCCACAGTCATTGATCATCGCATGTCACAATAATGAAACATGGGGTGGTCAATGGAAAGAAACATTCTGTAACACCTGTACTAAAAGTAAGTACGTAAAGAAATGTTGAAAGAACTAGCTGAAATGAAATATACCCACTAATGCGTACTTGATAGTGTCACTCATCCTACCATTTATGGGCCCAATCAATGTTATAAGAACCCCCAAGAGTAATAATTGAAAGGAAACACTAGATGATCATCAATAAAATAAAACATAAATCACCTAGCTAGGGGCCCATTGTATGGATTTCATGTCATAGTGGTATGGTTTCATAGTGTCATAGATAGGCGATGGGTGGCAAAGCCGAAAAGCACAAAAACCCCGTATTAGAAGCTAAAAAGAGAAACTTTCATAAACCAAAAGGTGTAAATAAAAATAATATGGATGATTATCCCAAATGGAATATAATAATGCTAAAAGTGAAAAACACCATGAGGCGATGTTATAAGAATAAGGTTTTCATATACAAACATAAATCCAAGCAAGGTCATGAGCGTAAGCGAGGATGTTCATAGTACCACGATGATCCAATAGGAAACATTGGGGCATATAAATCCAAAATTTTGATAATGTTATCAGAGAAGGTTGATGAAGTAGTGAATTTGAGAGGAGAGGATGAGAGATGGTACATGAGTACCGAAACTCCTGAGTTCCTTTATGTGTGAAACGCTTTTGATGAATTTAGCATTCGTGGTTCTTTGAAGATGTGGCCTTCATTATTTTGAAGATGATACATGTTAGGACCTATGATGTCTTTGATGGGGTAAGTACCCCACCATTTATGAGTGTATTTTCCTTTTTTGTCATGTGTATAATCAATTTTGAAAACCATGTCACCCATGTTGAAAGTATACGGATGAACAAGTTTTTTAGGTTGTTTGGAAAGGAATTTTTTATGTTTCTCATTATGAGTGTATGCTCTATCAGGTATCTCTTCTAATAATTCTAGGTTGTGGAGACACGCTTCATATAAATCCTCATCTAGAATGATACCGTGAAGGGAAATGTGGAGTTCCTCATCCTCATTTCCTCTAGTATTTTAGATGGGGGTTTCATAAGATACATCAATGGTATAATATTTGAGTCAAGAAGACCATATTTGGGTCAAGGCACGTTATTATTACAATACTTCCAAGTGCCTAGACTCGGATTGCAAAACAATTTAATCTTTGTCAAAGGAAATCCCTTTTCATTTAAGATCGACACACCTCCTCCTTGGCTGAAACACCAAACTTGATAAAATATTTAGGTGAAAGGGGAGGGTGATTATAAAAGAGTAGCGTGATTCATAGTTCTTTTCATTCTAATTGATTAGAGGCCAAGGCATCACTTGTTGGATCTTCCGTGTCACTTGAGGTGAAAATTTATCTCGAGGGTAGGAGAACCGTGAGGTAATCAATGCACAATATCATTGGGTAACCTTTTTTTTTTACTATTTTTGAAGATCATTAGGTTCCTTTTCATTTGAATCCACTAATGTAATTTAGATTTCAGAACTAAGATCAAAGAACTCTGGATAGGGAATAATTTGAATCTTGGTAGTACTTGGCATTAGGAAAGGCTCATTAGGAAATGGTAATGAGATATCCCAAGGATTAGAATGAACATCATACCTAATGTTTTGGTGTTATGAATGAAGTTAATGCATTGGTACCTAGATGATGTGACTATACACATGCAATGTGTCCATGGTCATCCCAGTAGAAGGTTATAAGAGAAAGGATGATCTAGTACCATGATCTTAAGTCTTGACCATTTTAGGTCCAAATGTGATGGGTAAATGCCAGATACATCCTATGGTGTTTGTTTTGTTTTTTCAAATCCATGAAAATTCAAGCGAATAGGCTTGAGTTCATCGATAGAATAGCTAAGGTTCTTTATGAGGGAGAAATATGCTAAGTTAATTCTTGATCCCTCATCGACGAGGACACTATGCACTTGTGCATTGTGAAAGATAACACTAATGAGAAGGGGTGGGTCATCCACAAAAATAGGACCTCATTAGTAATCATGCCATCCTCCAAAACTCCAAGGCTAAACAACTCACCATGAGTGATGTAAGGATGATCCCATAGTCTTTATGTCATGGATTTCTGGATTTGGGGATGCAATAGGAGCTTTGGGAGCCACACAAGAATAATCCTCAAAGTTTTACAACTCTTAGAGGAGAAATCTTCAATGTGAATTCGAGGTACTCATGAGTTCCATAAAGAGGATCTTGCATGTAAGGGAATTTAACTCATCTAAAAAGTTCCAATGAGGCTTGGAATAGCTTCCATAGCAATACTATGGTGGTGGTACAATGGAAGATGTATCCAAATGTGATGATGATTTAGTTGAATCTATCTTATCAAAATAAGGTGAGATAGGATTGTTGTTGCAAAGTCACAAGACTTCTGGATGTTGATCGATTTCTAGGTTGATCACTCTAGCATCCAAAGGTGATTGCACAACATGGAAACCTCTCTCCAAGTGTGGGACTTGTGAAACTTGTTATCCCCGCTTTGAGTTCATGACAAAATGATCGGATAACCCCTACGAAATTTTTGAAGTTGATTTTGTTTTGTGGCCTCTTTTTAAGAAAATCGGGTTTTCGGGTTTTACCAACAGATTTCGACATGAGTTTTAACATGCTTTATGTCGATCATGTCTTCCCGAAACCCGAAACCCGCCAGACAGTATTGTGTAAATCGGGTTTTCGGACCCCTGCATCGGAACATCCATAATCCAAAACATGTTTTATTCATCATGTTTTCCGATTCCCGAAGTCCGCTTAATCCTTTGTATCGGGTTTTCGGGGCTATATTGCATCTAAGCACCTCATGTTTTATGCATCATGTTTTCCGAAACCCGAAACCCGACCGCACTAAGTCCCCTCGTGTCGGGTTTTCGGACCTCCTAAACATGCCGACATGGCATTCATGCCGAGTGTTCGGTGAGTTGCACGTGCCATGTCAAGTGTATTAATTACCAATTTTCTTATAAATACGCCGGATTTCCACGTCATTCTTACCATTCGTATTTTTAATTCATGGAATTTTTGTGCGTGCTCTTTCGTTTTCAAAACCCGAAAACTCACCTTGCTCGATTGGATCGTCTGTTTTCGATCTTACATTTCTCGAATTGGAGGTATTTTTCTTTCCCTTCTTTATTCTTGGTTTTTATGGATCGATTGAGCGTATTTTATTCCCAATTTCTTGCCGGGTGTTGAAGGTTTTCTTTCCTTCTTCTTTCTGTGTTACTTTGGAAAGGGTTTTAGGTTTTTTGGGTTTATCTCTTCTGAACTATCACTTGGTTCTGTTCTCTTGAAATTCTAATTATATGCATGATGCATGAATAACAAAAGGAGATTGTGTATTTGGAATTCAAAGAAAAACCCTGTTTTTGCTTCTTGGGTTTTGAAGATTGTTTTGCAGAGCCAGAAACCCGAAGTGTATTGACGGATTGGCGCGTCGGGGTTTTGCCAAAGTTCCGATCTCCACAGTGCGCGTCGGGGTTTTTCAAAGTTCCGATCTCTACAGATTGGCGCGTCGGGGTTTCTCAAAGTTCCGACGTCAAAAGCAAGTGCCGGGTATCTCCGAGTTCCCGTCATCAAACGCAAGTGTCGGGTATTGCCAAAGTTCCGACATATCAAACTTGTCGGGTTCTCGTGGTTTTCCGACATCCTCCTCGCGTGTCGATTCTTCTATTCTTCCGGCATTTTCTTGGTCGATCGGGATTTTTCAAAGTGTGGATAACATCTCCCGAGTTTCAAGCCTTTCTCCTCCAACATTCTACATGTCGGACCTCGGTCCATCTCGGAGAAGGCCGAGAAGTCTAGCAGATGAAGTACAAATTCAAGAAGCCGAATCTCCATCATATATTGATTGCAATCATGATATCGGGACACCGAACTTGGCAATATAGATATGGATGACTTCTGAATAGGGTGAAGAGTTCCTCTCAAACCCCATGGATGACAAATGACTTTAGCTAAAAGTGGCTTGCCCCTTGCAACAGGTTTTCCCATGTCCGCCCAATGTCCAGAATTTGTTTTGGCTTGTGCGTCTAGTTATGACTCGGCTTCTCGTTCCGTGAAGAGCCAGGCTGGTGAGGTAGTGATCAGGCTAGATGGAGCGTATTTTGATGATCTTCTAAAACTACCTAATTTCGAAGAGTATGGGGACTTGAACATCAAGTCGGCTTAAAGGCCCGGGATAGTAATTAGAAGGCTGCATTAAGGATGTCAACAAAAAGTTCCTGATTAAGGCTAAACCAGCAGTATCTAGATTTCCAAGGACTATCCCCAGATGTGATTTCATACAAGAAATCAATGATATTATCACCCTGCTGAGCCGGGTTTTTGGCTTGCCTGAATCAAATGTATTTCACGGATGGATGTATCAGTTTATGGTCACCATCAAGAAGAATCAGCAAGGGATTGACTGGGGGACCCTTATCAGCAATGAAATTGATTCTCAGATGACTACGGTTTTATCAACTGGAAAGTTTTATATGTTTTCATATGTGGTTTACGCAGAAATGGATGAGGAACTATCCTGGCCGGATACTAAGGGAAGCGAACGACAAACCCGCTTTATAAATATTTCCCTCAAATAACAAAGAAGGGTTCCAAAGAACATTTTAGAAGGGTAAATGATGCCTTCTTCTACGAGAATATATGCCACCAAACCTGTGGCTAAGAAAGACAAGAGTCTCGACGAGGCTTGGAATGAAGTATCCAAATGGGGGTGTATCTTCTTGCAATTCAAGAAGTTTACATATCTTCGAACAAATATGTACTCCTGGAGAGCCTTTCCGTCTACCTTGCTATCCAGAGATAGATTGATATTGATAGAGTTAGTCGATAGTCATGTTGGATTTTCACAAATTCCAACAAAGTAAGCATAAGGCAGTCGTATCCTTCCCAATTTCTATCGAGATATACTTGCTCGACAAAGAAGAAAGGCCAAAAATGTTGAATGCGAACTTCAGAAAAATTGAAAAAGCATATGAAGTCTCGGGATGGTTTTGACATCCGAGGAGTGCTTAGAGCCTACGAGCCCAACATCCGCATTGCCCGACATTGAGGATATATGGGTTGATCTCACAGAACGGAAGTTGCGTGTTCGAAAAAGATAATAGTAGGTTGACTATTAATGAGATTCAGACGCTAGAGCTTTCTGATTTGCCAGATGGCACGACTGACAATGAAAGTGTGTTGGATCTTTCTTATGATGGACTAAAGGAGGATCAATATGTTTTCCCACCTATTGATTGGTCACCAAATAAAAATCCTCTATTACGTATAGGTTGGCTCTCATTCTTGCTCGCACCAAAAAATGGCTCTCCTCTTGGGGATGAATTTTAAAGATGACAAGTTTCCAAAGTTGGCTGCTTCGGAGGTGGGGCCCTCCAAAAAGAAAAAGGACAAAGAATCTTCTGAGGGGCCTATAAAAATCAGGATTCCCAAGAAGAGGAAAGAAAGACAAATCTCTTCAATTATTTCTTCAGCTGAAATGGTGGTTGTGCCAGAATCACCAACACCACCAGAAATAGGAGAAATTAATTTGGAAGAAGGAGGAAGCCAGCTTCTGTCTTCACCATTTGCTGATTGCTCAACTGGAGAGACCTTATCTCTTGCATTCAAGGCTTTGAGTCTGAATCTGCACCTTCTCCCTCACAGCCACTTCTACCTCCTCATTCTCCATCCATTTCTGCACCCATGGCTAGTATTTTCTCCGACTCTCACCCCTCTCTGCTGGAACCCAAGTGATCACCAGTACGCCCCAACCTGTACCTCTCGTTGTTGCATCTACTACCACGTTGGCTACTGTTCCCCCTCCAATAGTAGGATCTTCTCCTCTTGAGAGTAGAATACCAGTTACTACAACATTGGCAATTTCCTCTGATACGCCACAATGGCTACTCGAGCAAACTCCGAGGAAGAGGAAAGTGATTGTACCCCTGCCAGCCTTTGATTTCAGCTCACTCAAGGCTTCTACTGCGAAATCAGCCAAGAAACCCAAAACAGTTTCGAGGGTTTTGGTAGATGCTTCAGGAGATAAGTTCGCAGAGATTGCCACTCCCTCGGCTGACAAAACTAGAGAGGATATAACCACTTCTGATTATCAGATAACCAAGGTGGCTCTAGGGAAAGTGACAGCAGAAGGAGCGCAACAAGATGCACGGGCTTCCATAGACGTGCTGTGCCAAAAGTTGAAAGAAACAAAGGACAACAGAAATGAGCTTAAGGAAAAAGTGGAGCAGTTGACAGAGATTTTGATTAAACTCTCAAAACCCCTTGAATCCATACCACCTTCTTCTGTTTCTGCCGGGTTCGATTTCTCATCGGTGCCTGCGATTGAGAAGATTGCTAAAAAAGGAAGGGTGGTTGATGAATGGATCCAAAAGTTGCTCCAACAGGGGAAGGAAGTAATTCAAGACGTGGTGAAGGTTCATGAGTCTTTGGGGGAGATTCAGAAAGAAGGAGAGAAGATGGATGAGGAATTCACTGAAGAAATTGGACAGCTTGATTTGACTTGTGAAGCTCTCCAAGTGCTAAAGCAATTACCAAAGACACCTCTTGGTGGAAGAAGGTATTCTCCCACATACGATAAACATTTCCAGCTGACCAAGGCAATCGTGTTCGAGTAAGGATTCTCAATGAAGCCTACAAAGAAGTTGAGATAATCAAGGGATAAATTGATTGATGGGAAAAGTGATTTGGAAGAAGAGTTGCTGAAGATTTTTCCAAAGGTTTCAGCTTGGGAACTCAAGTACCCTATCGCAGATGATCTTTTCAAACAAGTCCAAGAATCACTCAAAGATGAACTCGTACACGGATTTGACCTCAAGTCATTGGGTCACTTTGTAAGGATTGAACATACATTGAGGCCTTAAGAAAGCTCAAAGAAAAGATTGAAAAAGCTTCTACAAAGGCTGATATTCATGAGACTCGCGAAATGTGGAATGATCATTCCACCGCACTGATGAGAATGAAATGCAAGGCATTATTCAAAGTTCCAGAATTTCAGAACAAACAGCCTCAGATGGAGGAAGAAAAAGAGAAAGGAGCAAAAGATGATGATTCGGATTAAGTCCCAACATCACATGTCATTTCTATTTTTAGATTGACATGTCTTTTTATTTCCGTTTTGTCATATTTTTGATTCATACTTTGACTTGATCTCCTCGCGTGAGAATCATGCAAAACCGAACTCCAGCTAACATGCTATTTTTTAGATCTCGTCCTGCTTTTATCTCTAGTTCCTTTTGTTATAAATAAGGGATGCCTGCATTCCAAAGGGTCGAGAATTTTTGGAGCATTAAGAGGCTATTGGAAAGGAGAAAACTTTGTGTTTTCTTTTCAATCATTTTGAAGAATAGGAGTTGATATTGTTTTGCGTACTTTGTGTTGTGAAATATATCTTATTTAAGACAAAGTTGTTCTTATGTTCATGATCTTAAGCTATTCTTTGCATAGAATCTCGTGTTTCTAATTATCTCTGACATTACATCTGTGATCTAAAACTCGTATGATTATTTCGTGCTCAGTGTTTACTCGAAAGAAAATACGTTTCTCCCATTTCCTTTCTACCGTGCTTCTTTCACTCAGTAATGCTTTCTAACCTATTTCATTTACGAAAGCAATATTCTTGAATCGTGTGAATGTGGATTTCGGGATTTCATCCCAACCCCAATGGTTAGATTAGTGTGAATATTGTATATATTATTTACTCGTGTTTTAGATTAGCAATAAACAGTGCAAATTTCACCGTCTTTGAGGAGAGATTTAATCCCATGTACTCGTGGTTGAACCTCATATTTTGGTTTGACAAAATATCCAACCAACAAAACCGAGAGAGGAATCTCCATTAGAGGATGGTTCCTCAAACTCCTCCGATTTAGATCTATATTTGCACAACTACAGAGGCTCGATCCTAATCCTACTCTAAATCGCAAGGAGACAGGGATAGAAATGCAAAAATTGAAACTAACTAAAGATGGTGATGCACCAAAGGAGTGGTGAATATTTTTGTCATGCAAATAGACACAAACCAAAGATTGCAACATAAAAACATACACAAAGCCGATAAGATATAATTTAGGATCTGAAATGAAGCAAATGATACAAACAAAGGACTCGATACCCATTCACAAAGCTTGCATTATCATTTCCAATGTCAAAACCACTCCATTACAACCTCGTAGAGGTAAAAACTCATTATTTGAAGAGGTTTGATTCTTGTAGCAATCACTTTCTGGAGGTGAAAGAAGAATATTGCTATGTCAAAAAGTATTTTTATTGAAAATGAGCCAAATCTGCTTTTACATTGCATGAGTCGAGCCTGTGAGAGAGAAAACATACAAAATGTGGGAACCCATTCCTCATTGACTCGCAAATGCATTAAATCATCATGGAGGACCTTACAAACCCATACCCCGCCATTTTTGACCAAATAGGAGGAGAATGCGACCCATTCTCGCATTAAACCGGTTGTTGAAATGTCACTTCGCCATGAACACATGCCGAGCCGTTTCTTAACTTTCTCTCTCCAAACTGAACCAAAATTCAATATTGACCCCGAATCATGTAGAGAATTTTATAAGCTTTCCAATGATATAAAGAACGTGCAAATTTGAGCTCGGATCGAAAGATATGGCGATCCGAAGATTTAGGGCACAAAACAGCACAAATGGGTTTTGAAATTTTTCCCACGCTCCGCCACCTGGACGACACGTGTCGGGCACTGATTGGATGAGAAATTCTCTCTCCTTCCTTTACCCGTGGGTTTTCCTTGAAATTTTTGACTTTTATAACACTTTGGAAAATATTTCATTTTTTTCTCCCGCCCCGCCACTGGGACACGTGGCATGATCTAGTTCGAGGACAGGGGCGCGGGTCATCCTTTACTTTTTAGTTTTTTTCAAAACTCTTGCCAAATTCTCTAATTCCTCCCCAAGCTCCACACTTTCCTTCTCCTTAGGACACGTGTCCTATTTTTATTGGCTCGGGCCAACGCTTCAAACCTTGCCCTTTGAAATTTTGGACATTTTCCCTTGTGACACGTGGCATTTCCAGATTCATCAGCGGGCCTGCCGGCTTTTCATGTCCTTCGCGTCCCTTTGGCCTGATTGTCCCAAAGTTGTTTTCTCGGGACATATTCCTCTGAATCTCCCGAAATGGGCTTCCTTGTCCCTCTTTGAAGCGAAGACACATGGCGTGATTTGATTGGCTCTCGGCTCCTTCGGCTTTTCGCATCCACCGCGTACTTCTGTCCCTCTTGTCCCGGAATTTCTGGGACAAATTCTTCTGAACCACCCAAAATGGGCTTCCTTGTCCCTCTTTGTGGCCACTTCACCTTTTCGCGTCCTTCGCGTCCTTTCGGCCCAGATGTCCTAACCTTATCGGCTCAAATAGCTTAGTCAATTTTCTCACCTTCGGCCGCCGCCCTTTTCGCATCCCGTGCGGCCCCCTACGGCTCGATGTCCCCGTGCCCTTTGGACCACCTCGAGGCTTTTCGGCCGGTTCGCGCCCCAACATCCCAACTGTCCCAACTGCTGCGAGACTAGGACTTAGCCAATTTTCATGATTTTTTCTGGCCCAAGCTTGTTTTTTGTAACTTTTTCACCCTTTTTTAGAACTTGCTCCTTTCTTCTTGGATAGGGAGTTAGAAAAAATCCGAGGGGACCCTAGAAACATGATTTTTTGCCTTGAATCAATCTATTTGCCTGGGACTTGAGTATTCTGATGCATGTTATCAAATTTACCTTGGGGGGTGAATTTTGGATAACAATTTGGTGACTCAATGGGGTTACCTACCCACTAGTAGAAGATACCAATGCCTCAAGCACCCATTAGGCATGGAGTCATCAGATATTCTGTTTAGAACCCCAACTAACTTAGAATGTGTAAGGAGGAAGATGGAATATCACCTGATGGGAGCAAGGATTGCAAAACATCTCCATGGACAGCAAGCTATGCCAAAGCACTTAGGGAAAACAAAACTAACCTACAACAAAACAATGTGCACAAGCACTTGGAGGAATGAAAATCTAATCTAATATTTACAAGGTAGTGAATTTCCCTCTAGAAGCAACGCTTGAGATAGATTCCATTGACTGGAATCTGTAGTTCTTCACCATCCAATGAGGCCAATTAGAAAGCATTGTTGTTCTTGCACTTCGTGACCATGTATGGGCCACTCCAAATGGCATCAAATTTTGAATGCCTTCCCGGTTTTGCTCTATCCACATCCCATTTCAACACTAGATCTCCAACTTGAAAAGATCTATCCTTGGCCTTCCTATCAAAGGTCTTCTTGATCAAAGCTTGATCCTTCTCCATTGCTTGGGATGCCTGATTTCTAATCTCTTGCAGCTCCATCAAATCTAGCATACCTCACCTCCATGGGCTCAAACTCTAGCAACTCTAGCTGCTTCATGAGTTCCAATGTTGGCAACTCAAGTGACATGGGCAAGATTGCCTCTCTTCCATAGACAAGTTTGAATGGAGAGTTACCTATGGATATTTTGGGAGTTATCCTATCAGCCCATAAGGCTGATTTCAGTTTGGTATGCCAAGACCTCTCGATTCTTGTCAAGAGTCCTCCTAATGATCCTTAACAAGTTCTTGTTTGTAGACTCGGCCCGGCCATTACCTCGAGGGTAATAGTTTGATGAAGTGCTTAGGTAGATACCGCTCTTGACAGCCCACTACCACCTTAGATCCAATGAATGTCAATGCATTATCGTAGATTATTGTAGCAGGTACACCAAATCTGGTTGTTATCCCCTCATAAAAGTCTAAGATGCTAGACTCATTTGCCTCTTTGAGTGCTACTGCTTCTGTCCATTTGGTGAAGTAGTCTGTGGCTGTCAAAATCCATTTGTGCCCTTGGCTTGAATTGGGATTAATGACTCCAATGAAGTCCAAACCCCATTGCATGAATGGCTGGTCAACTGAGATTGGATGTAATGGAAGGGCAGCAAGTCTCTCTTTTCCTGTGAAGAATGCACAATTCTTACACCTCTTGATCCATGCATAGCAATCACTGAAGATTTTAGGCCAATAATAACCAGCCTTCATGATTTTTAGAGCTGTCACTCTTGGTGCAAAATGACCACCAGCTGGTCCACCATGAAACTCTTCCAACACCCTTTGAATCTGATTTGTGCTAATGCACCTCAGCAACACTCCATTCACATCTTTCTTGAACAAAAATCCATCAACAATGGCATACGGGACAGCCGCAATCAAGTGTCTCCTTTGGGTCTTGTTCATCTCCTGGGGCATAGGCCTCGTACCTAGGAAGTGCATTATATCTTGGGTCCAGCAAGGAGTGGGGGCAGCATTGTCTTCTTCTTGATTGCCACTTGGCTCATGGCTGTCCTGGACTATCAAAACAGCCTCTTCTTTATTGCATACTTCTTTTGCTTCCCCAAAACCAGCTGCTCACACAATCCTTTTCCTCTTACCAGCTTGGTGATCTTGATCTCAATGTCATACTCCATGACATGGGTGATCCAACCTGCCCTTTTCTCATTCAAATCCTTGTTGAGGAGGAAGTCCTTAACCCCAGCATGTGAGACCAGCAACTAGACCTTGTTGTTTGAGATTAAATACTTGAATTTCTTCAAGCTTCTGATTACTGCAAGTACATGCTTCTCAATAAAAGAGTACCTCACCTCATAGTCATCTAGACTCCGCTCAAGAAGGCAATTGGCTGCTCATCATTATCCTTATTCTACTGTACCAAAATGGCAGAAATAGTGTCATCACCTCCAAATGCATAGAGGATGAAATCCTTGGAGAAGTCCGGGTTGATGAGAGTTGGTGCTTGGGAGATGGCTTCTTTGATTGCTTCAAAACTCTCCTTGCCTTCTGCTGTCCACTTGAAAGCCATGCTCTTCTTTAACATTTTGGTGATGGGCTTGACAAGGGCTGCAAAATCTGGGACAAACCTCCGAACAAAGTTTATCCTTCCCAAGAAACTCTGAAGGGATTTCTTGTGGCTTGGCAATGGTAGTGCTCTTATGGCTTCAACCCTCTCTAGATCAATTGCTAATCCTTCTTTGGAGACAATATGGCCAAGGAGTTTTCCTTCATGTACAAGAAAGATACACTTCTTAGGATTCAAAGACACTCCAAATCTCCTGCACCTCGTGAAGACTTGCCTCAAATGAGAGAGGTGGTCTGCTGCATTTTTGGAAAAAACAGTGATATCATCAAGGTAAATCAACACCACATTGTTAATCAAACCTTTGAATGCCATGTCCATTGCCCTTTGGAAGGTAGCAAGACTGTTGTTGACAGCCCAAATGGAATTTTCCTGTATGCAAAAGTTCCCCATTTGGTTGTGAAGGCTGTCTTGAACTGGTCCTCTTCCTTCACCATAATCTGATTATAGCCTAAGTAGCCATCAAGTAGTGAAAACCTCTCGGAGCCAGCCACAACTTGCAAGATTTTCTCCATGGAAGGGAGTGGGTAATGGTCCTTGAGAGAGGATCTATTCAATTCTCTGAAGTCAACACACAATCTGATCTCTCCACTCTTATTTTTGACTAGAACTAAGTTGGCAACCCAACTAGAATGCTTGATTGGGAATATGATCCTTGACTCAATCAGCTTGTCCAATTCTTTCCTCATGAGAGGCTCCATGTGTGGATTGACTGGTCTTTGTTTCTTCCTGACAGGCTTAGTATTTGGATCCAATTCGATGGTATGTTGAGCTAAGTTGGGATTGAAACCTTTCAAGTCTTCATAGCTCTAAGCAAACACATCGTCAGGGAACTCTTGACACAACTGTATGAACTCATACCTTTCTTTTTCAGTTGTCATCCTTCCAATTTGCAATGGTTTGTTCTCTTCTACCAAGATGGATACTGAATCCTCTCTCTTGACCTGAATGTTTGCTTTCTCCTTTCTAAACTGATCATTGGGGTTAAAAATGGACTCCAAAGTGATAAGTCCCTTGGGTAGCTTGTTAGTTCTCACTGTACCACCCGATCACCATACTCGTTGTTCTAATTTTTCTTGATTCTTGGCTGAGAACTCAGCTTCTTCTTGCAAGAAATGGATGATTTATTGGTCATTTTCAAACACTTGCCAACTGACATTGTTATCTGGCACTGAAGGCCTCACAATCACGTGGATGTTTGGTTGTACCTTGTCTTGTTGAATGCTTTCCACAATGTCAAAGGTTGCCCCTACTGCTGCAAGCCTGTCAACAGCTTGATTCTCTTTCCTAGGAATGGATTTGATGCCAAAACCCTCAAAATATTCCATGAGGTCCCACACCCTGTTCTTGTAGCACTTGAGTAGATCATTCTTGGTAGCATGCTGTCCCTTGACCTGATTTACAATCAATTCACTGTCACCAAAGACTTGCAAGTTCTTTATTTTCTTCTTTATTGCCCAATGCATCCCTTGCACTAAAGCTTCATATTCAGCAGTATTATTGGAGCATGCAAACTGAAATCTAAAAGCTGAATAGTAATTTATTCCTTGAGGTGAAACAAGCATAGCTCTACCTCCTGCACCTTACCTACTCCTTGATCCATCAAAAACAGCTGCCATACCTCATTGTCATCCTTGTGGTTTGGCTTGGTGATGCTAGGAATAGGCTGATTTTCTTCGTGTATGCAATAGACCCCTAGCTCAGATTCTTCTACCTCTTGATAAGGATCAAATGCATGTATCTTATTTGCCCATTCATCAAGAGTTAGATCCGGGATGCTTCCAACCTTAGTGTCAGCTTCATCAGTGCTTGGGTGATCTTCTTGATCAAATGCTGAGCAATTGGCATTAATCTGACTTGGAGTGTAAGGCTCAATGTGAAAGTTTGCAATAGGTTCGACCTGATTGTAGCCTTAGTTCCATACCTCGCTCAACAAAGATGTGTGACCAATCAGCAGAAAAATATCCTCCAATCTTGGTCAGAAGTCCTTGACAAGCAAAGGGCAAAGAGTGGTGGAAGGTCTATGACTGATACATCTTGTAAAACAACAACATTTGGACATGCATGCAAGGTAAGACTCAAGTTTCTAATCACTCCAACTGTTGCTACTGTTGTCCCATCCAGCTACACTACCCCTTTGGATGTTGTTTCATACTGGAGCCCTAGCTGATCAGCTATTTGTTTAGGCATTACCGAGCTACTTGCCCCGAGTCTATCATGCAATTGTGCACTAGCTGATTTCCAATGATTAATGAAACATAGAAAGGAGGGGGCTTCAACATTTTACCTTGCTGTCCTCCATGATTTCCCTTAAGCTAGGCAGCATTTGTAAGCACTTTTTCTTACATCTGAACTTGTTGATTCGAAGTTGGCTAGTCCTTCATGGCAGCTTGTAGCAAATCTCTTTGGCCTGGGATAGATAGGGATTCCCACATTGATATATTGACGTTTGTCTTCTTCATCTGATCAATGATACTGAATGGTGATGAAGGATCTCTTTATTGTCCCTTGGTTTACACATTCACTCCTTGCATGTGGGCAGCAACAACTGTATTTGAGTTGGCCTAGGGGCTGTTCTTGGCTGCCCTTGCATTTGAAATTGATTTTGCTTGCCAACCACTTGTGGAACCATGGAAGGTTGTGGATTGGTTGGGGCTAATGGTTGTTCTTCACCCAAATTCCTCCTTTTTGACCTTGTGTTGGCTGCAACACCTTGAGAAACTGCCTGGTTCATGCCACAAAATCCTCTAGCTTGCCAATTTACCAATGTGGTGTCATTTGGGGCTTATTGCTGTTGGAATGTTTCTTGTTGTTGGTTGTTTTCTTGACTGCCCTCACCCTCCACACCAAAGTCAGTTGTCACCATTAGTGCTTGATTCAAAGCACCATCAAGCACATGGATTGGTTATGAGGCTCATTTCATGGAAAACACCACCATACTCCCGAGAAATTTTGTTTTGTGTTGGTACCAATGCCTTAGAGGCAGATATGGCATTTGGATTATAGGGCTAAAATGGTCTATTAACAGGAGGCCTTGTTTGATTTATATTTGCAGCTGGATTAGGATGCCTTTGTGGTTGGTATGGCTGCCTATTAGGTTGAGCTTGAGGTTGATAAGAAGGTCTAAACCCTTGGGCTTGTTGCCTCTGAGAGTAACCAGCTCATTGCCTAGGTTTTGCAATTGCTTCATGACTTCTTGAAGCTCATTTGGGGCACTTGGAGATGAAGTGGAAGCTTCATTTGAACTTTAATTTCTAGGAGTGGGAGAAGGAGTCAAATTAGGTGCTTGATTGGTGTTTGGACTCTCTAAACTTGGAAACAATGGCATGGGAGGTCTAGGGGCAAGTTTGCCACCGTGGATCAAACAATTTTCAGCCCTAATGGCAATGCTATAAGCCATAGGGATAGTTATGACTCCCATGGACTGAATCAACATAGAAATATCAGAATTTAGAGCTTTAAGATAGTAGAGAAAAGCACCTTCTTGCTGTTGGCCTGACTGCCACTGGAATTCTCTCCCAAGTCTTTTGAAATCTGAAGTTGAAATCGGTCACCGCTCATTGGGAGCTCTCTTGATAGTTTTCAGTTGCTCCAAAAGAGACAAGTTGTCTCCCTTTTCTCCAAATTGCTCATGAAGTGCTATACACAGCTGATTCCAGTTTGTGATAGAACCAGCTCCAAGGCTCCTAAACCATTGCAATGCTTTACCCTTGAATGAAGATGCCAAGAACTTTGACAAACCACTTGCATCTCATTGATTTCATGAATTACACAAAGGTTAGTAATATCTTTAACATGATCACCTGGAGTAGTCCGATTTTCTCCAAAGAAGTAGGGAATGTTCTTCAAGGCTGCAATAGGAATTGGATGTTGTGCATTGAGGGCAAGTGGACGCTTCCTTTGAAGTTGACATAGGGGTTGTTTTATGCCATTCTAATTGGTCTTAAAACCCTTGTTAACTAAATGAAAGGCCTACCAGTGCAGGAGTTGAGAGAGTTCTATTTGGTGGAGATGGAGACCTTTGAGTCCTTCTTCCTCTTTTCCTTCTTCTTGGAGATAATTGTAGGTATTCAAACAACACTTCTTCTTCTCCAACTCTTGACCTTGTGGTGATTCTTCTCATGAGTTTTCGTGCCTGCACTCAGCTGAAACCAGCTTGATTCTTCCCTTGAGTCACCAAATATGCAAATAATAGCTCTTTTAAGCAAGAAAATTGCAGCAGTAGATGCACATCAAATTTGCTGCAATAAAAATGACACCTCTAGTGTCCCACCCGGCGTGCCAAAATTGTTGTTGCAAAAGTCAAAGCACCCCCGGATGTTGATCGATTTCTAGGTTGATCACTCTAGCATCCAAATGATTGCACAACATGGAAACCTCTCTCCAAGTGTGGGACTTGTGAAACCGAGAGAGGATTCTCCGATTAGAGGATGGTTCCTCAAACTCCTCTCGATTTAGATCTATATTTGCACAACTACAGAGGTTCGATCCTAATCCTACTCTAAATTACAAGGAGACAGGATAGAAATGCAAAAATTGAAACTAACTAAAGATGGTGATGCACCAAAGGAGTGGTGAATATTTTTGTCATGCAAATAGACACAAACCAAAGATTGCAACATAAAAACATACACAGTCCGATAATATATAATTTAGGATTTGAAATGAAGCAAATGATATAAACAAAGGACTCGATACCCATTCACAAAGCTTGCATTATCATTTCCAATGTCAAAACCATCGCATTACAACCTCATAGAGGTAAAAACTCATATGCATGATCTTTGAAGAGGTCTCGATTCTTGCAACAATCACTTGCTGGAGGTGAAAGAAGAAGATTGCTATGTCAAAAAGTATTTTTATTGAAAATGAGCCAAATCTACCTTTTACATTGCATGGGTCGAGCCCAGGAGAGAGAAAACGTACAAAACGTGGGAACACATTCCTCATTGACTACAAATGCATTAAATCAGCATGGAGGACCTTACAAACCCATACCCTGCCATTTTTGACCAAATAGGAGGAGAATGCGACCCATTCTCGCATTAAACCGGTTGTTGAAATGTCACTTTTGGCCATGAACACACGTCGAGCCGCTTTCTTAACTTTCTCTCTCCAAACTAAACCAAAATTCAAGATTGACCCCAGAATCATGTAGAGAATTTTATAAGCTTTCCAATGATATAAAGAACGTGCAAATTCAAGCTCTGGATCGAAAGATATGGTGATCTGAAGATTTAGGGCACAAAACAGGCAAAAATGGGTTTTGAAATTTTTTCCCGCGCTCCGCCACCTGGACGACACGTGTCGGGCGCTGATTGGATGAGAAATTCTCTCTCCTTCCCTTACCCATGGGTTTTCCTTGAAATTTTTGACTTTTATAACACTTTGGAAAATATTTCATTTTTTCTCCGCGCCCCGCCACTTGGGACACGTGGCATGATCTGGTTGGAGGACAGGGGCACGGGGTCATCCTTTACTTTTTAGTTTTTATCAAAACTCTTGCCAAATTCTCTAATTCCTCCCCGAGCTCCGCACTTTCCTTCTCCTTAAGACACGTGTCCTATTTTTATTGGCTCGGCCAATGCTTCAAACCTTGCCCTTTGAAATTTTGGACATTTTCCCTTGTGACACGTGGTGTTTCCAAATTCGTTCGCGGGCCTTCCGGCTTTTTGCATCCTCGCGTCCCTTTGGCCCGGTTGTCCCAAACTGTCTGGGACAAATTCCTCCGAACCGCCTGAAATGGGCTTCCTTGTCCCTCTTTGAGGTGAAGACACGTGGCGTGATTTGATTGGCTCTCGGCTCCTTCGGCTTTCCGCGTCTGCCGCATACTTCTGTCCCTCTTGTCCCGGACTGTCTGGGACAAATTCTTCCGAACCACCCGAAATGGGCTTCCTTGTCCCTCTTTGCGGCCGCTTCACCTTTTCGCGTCCTTCGCATCCTTTCGGCCCAGATGTCCCAACCTTATCTGCGCAATAGTTAGTCGATTTTCTCACCTTCGGTCGGTTCGCCCATTCGCGTCCCGCGCGTCCCTATGGCCCGGATGTCCATGTGCCCTTTGGACCGCCTGAGGCTTTTCACTGGTTTGCGCCCCGACGTCCCAACTGTCCCAACTGCTGCGAGGACTAGGACTTAGCTAATTTTCATGATTTTTTTCTGCCCAAGCTTGTTTTTTGCAACTTTTTCACCCTTTTTAGAACTTGCTCCTTTCTTCTTGGATAGGGGAGTTAGAAAAAATCCGAGGGGACCCTAGAAACATGTTTTTTTGCCTTGAATCAATCTATTTGCAGGACTTGAGTATTTCGATGCATGTTATCAAATTTACCCCGGGGTGAATTTTGGATAACAAGGATCTTTACTTGGTACTTCTTACAATGCCATGGGTGGAAGCTTGACCAGTAGGACAAGGCTCAAAATCGGTGGGTCTTTGGAAGTATCAAACAATGGTGGATTATTAGATGATTTATTTTTCTTAATAGCATGATCTTTATGGGAAGGTTTACATCTATAGTTTACCTTGGACACATTGATGTATTTAGAATCTAGGATAATTTTATCATATGAAGGTTCTATGGTGCTCACTATATTATTCATGAGGATTTTATGACATTTATTTTGACAGTTGGAATGAGAGTTTTCTAAATATTGATATTTCTCATAACATTCTTATATAATGGTAGAGTAATCAAAATAAGATCCAAGGAAGAAGTCAAGGGTTGCCTTCCTAAGATCCTTGCAATCACTGTGAGAATGTCCTATAGTGGCATGCCACCAACAAAATAGATCACCCTAAAGTTAGGCAAGGCCCATTTTAAAGGGGGAACTATCCATGCAAAGGGGAAGCATTTGGAGAAGTTTGACATGAGATAAAGGAGTATGAAGGGAGGGGCAAGGGGATTCCCGATACTCTCCCATTATTTTTTCTCTAGGAGGATACAAAGGGTTGATTACATGTGTTGTTCTTTTAAGATTAGGCGATGAATTGGAAGTGTATTTGAATTTACGCATGAGATGATCTTGTCTTTTTTCTAATTTTAGGAATTCCTCTAACGTGTTGGGAGAGGACCTAAATTTATATTGAGAGTACATGTAAGGTTCTTAAAAAATATTTTTAATGGGATTTGATTATCAATATTATTATTAGCTTATATGGAAATTGTTTTCTATTTCTTAATTGTTATCCAAATAACTCTCCTAGTTATTTAGATAACTTATATACATATTTTGGCTCTGAAATCTTCATTACAAGGTTGTATGCTCTCAAGTTCCCTTGGCACATTCCCTTCTTTTTCTCACATTCCCTTACATGATTCCTATTCTTCCCTTCCTTTCATTTTCCTCTTTGTTCCACCTTCCCCTTGCGCACATTCACCTTCTTCCTAAGTAGTTGTTCACCTTGTGCACATGCCTTGCACTTGCTTCAATCAGCTAAGTCCTTGGCCTCTCGCTTACCCTACATATTAATTTGTAATAGTTACACCTTAACCATGCATTCTCTGCTCACCAATTTTTCTCTTTTTCTCGCGCGTGTCATGTGCACCTTCTTTCTACCTCCTTCCTACACTATTTTCTTCCACATGCATATCTTTGTGTCCTCCTCTACATCATTATGTGCCACATCATTCTATAACATGCTTGAGTATGCCACATGTGACCAATCAAAGTGTGCCAATAGGGCACCGGATCCCTGCAATAAATCAACAAGTAACATATGGAAAAAACTACAAAACATTTACACAATTGATCATCCTTTTAGATGATTCATGTGTGTCATGTGTTTTTCATGCACCGACGACTCGAAAACTTTTAATAGCCATATATTTTGCTACAGAGCTCGATCGGCATGCGCCTGGACTTGTCAGATAGTTGTTGACGTAGGTTATAGTGCTAGATATTCAAATTCAAATTCTTGGTGGACTGGTAGGTGAGAAATGGGAAAACATCTTTCTAAACATTAATGAGTAGATCTGATTGCTCCAACCACCCAATTTTATATGATCTACCCTCCTTCCTTCTCCTAGGGAAGTGCATTTGATAGATTCGCAGTGGATTTGTAGGCATTGAATGCTTCTTGTTGGTGGTTGCATTTCAAATTCGTATTTTCCCTCCTTCTCTTCTTCTTCCATGGATTCATCTATAAATGTAAGATTTGGGATCATTTTTAATGTTGGACACTTTGGATCCTTACACACTTTGCTAAGGACTTCATCTTTTTGTATTTTGAGTTGCAGACCTCTAGATTTGGCTCTTGCATGTGGATATCAGCCTCTTTCACCATTGTAATAACTTTGTGCATTTCTAGAAGTAATAGAAGCATCATTTTGTGAATATTCTCTATCCTAGCGTGTTTTCATTCCCTCTTCTTTCCCATTCTTTTCATTATATGTCCATTGTGTCATTTCACATCCCTTACATCTCCTTATTTAGTTGTGTTCCATGAAACTGATATGGTAAATATGTTTTAAGTTGTGTTACACGTGTCTAGCCTTCTTTCACACATTTCCCTTCATTTTTCACTTAGAATAGATAGTGTTCATCCCTCTTTTCTTGTGTTATCACATTTTAGTGTAGTTTCCTTTCATGTTATCCTTCTATCCCTGGTCCCTTAGCATTATTAACTTAGTTTTCCTTTTAGCACTAGGAGTAGTAGTATCGGTAGAAACCGGACTTCTAGAGATCTGTCCCAAGCACGCAAGGTCCCACAACTTGGGGACTTCCATTGTTGTCACAAACAACTCGGTTCTTCTAGATCCAAGATGTGGGTGCAAGTTTGAAGACCAACATTAATAAATCATTGGGAAAATTTGTGATCCTATATACACAAAATCATGTGCTTTGGGTATCTTTATAATCCAGATCACATGTTACTATTCATATGATTTCTAAGCAAGAAAAGTATTAATTGATCTCTATCTTTGGCCATCTTTGCTTTCTTTCCATTTCCAATTTTGGTCTTACATTCCTTTTCCAATTTTTCTTTTCATACTTCAGTATTTCTCACTCTAGAGACCAGCGCCAAGCCAAAATGCCAACATCAAATGCCCTCGACCTCTTTGTACTTTATTCACATCTTTTGGGTCCCTTCTAGCAGTTTGGGCATCTTATTTTCTTATTGGTTGGCCTTTTCAGGTTGAATTACAAAATTTAAGAAAGGGAATCATATAAATATAAAGTTATATGACCATAATAAAGGACCAAGTGTTTCACCTGATTCTAGATGCGTTTCTTTGAAAATGACAAAACAGATAGGGTAACGGGTGTAGGAGGAATACCTATTGAAATTTTGGTTGATAGGTTGTTGTGCACGTGTTGACTCCTTGATCCAAAGCTGATCGTGAGAGATTCCTTTTGGCTGGGAGGAACTACTTGAAACAGAAAGCAATACCAAAGATAAAGAGTTAAACAATATATGCAGTGGACTACCTAGCATATGCTAGATCCGGAAGTGTGATACTTCCTAGATGGCTATCAATCCACTGTTTAAAACAATTTAATGCTGGTAATAAAGTAAATCCTATTGTAGTTAAAATGATTTAGGTATCTCATTTAAAACATAATAAGAAAGATCTAATCTAATAGGCTAGGTTAAAATAAGATCCAAAGGTCAAGTAACTAGTTATGGGTCTCTGCAGGTCTAACAGAGGTCTTAGGTAGGTCACAGGTGATTAAGGGTGATGCAGGAATAGGTAAGTAGGTTACTGTTCTGAGGATCTATTGTTAATACAGACCAATACCGGTTAAGGGTGACAAACACCGGTTTAGGAGAGTCGATGCCGATTCTCATGGGATACTGGGAATGTCACAGAATGAGCTTTAGATCTCCCTTATGATTACACCAAGGACTAGGTGGGTTGAAATGAGGTATTAAGTTGTTTGGATGGGATTTGGCAAGGTTTTAATAGGGATATAGAGGGGTGAGTATTAATGGAGGTCAATGGGTGGCTAAGAGAACAAAGGATGAAAATACAATGATGAAAATGAGTGAACCAGAGGAGTAAAATGTTCTACTCACTTGGAATCTGGTTCTGGATGTCTGTGAGTGAGGAATGAAGGTGTTGATAAGAGGTTGAATGTGAAGAGGATCACCAAACGTTGGGGAGCTCTTACATGGGATGCATGTGCTATCCTTCTTTCCTTCTTGATCAAATCTATGCTAGGGTGAGTACTTGGATGGTTGTTGGGTGAATGTTGGATGTCTATGTAAGAGAAAATACTTGATCTCCTTCTTTGCATGTGTATTCTCCCTTAAACTTGTTCTCAAAAGATGTGATATCTCTCAGGAATCTACCAACCTCCAAAATAAGGTTATTTTAGGGGTTAAAAGGTGACTGACGGTGGTTCCATCTTAACCGGTGGCGGTTAAGGGTAACCGGCATTGGTTAGGGTAGGATTTTGTAGGTTTACTAAACTAGGCATATCCCCTTGATTTTCTAGGATCTCATGTGTTGGCCTGCAAATTAGGATGGAAGATTCTTTTAAGCATGCGAGAATGTGGTTAGAGGGAATGTAGGCATTGATTTTTAGGGTTTGGGTAAGTCTTAGTTAGTTATGGCAACTTACTAAGAATAGGTCTTAGGGTGAGGTGGCTTGATGAGGTGTCTAGGTGAGGTGGGTATGTGGGCATTATCTCAATTAGAATATCTAAATAATAAATATAGTGAGGATAATGAATTAATTTAATTTTAATAATTAAATTAATATTATAGTGAGGTGAAGGGGGCCATGGCTAGGTGGATGTGTTTAAGGTATTTATTTATCGAGGGACCAAGGGAGTGTGACCCAATTTTGGTGTCTACATTTTTCCCCTTTTTGTTACGTAGCTTGTATTGGTAAGCAACGCTAACAAAAATGAGATGTGGTTTTCCCATGTGTGGGTGGAGGTGATCCCCCTCAAACCAGGAACTGACAAGACAGAAGGAAGAATTGGTGAGTGGTTTGATAAAAGGTAAATGTGATGAAAAGGAAGGTAGGTAATAGGGTAAAAAGGATCAAAGTCTACTCGGGTAATCTAGGTAATGGGTCAGGGTCAAAGGTAGAAATAATCAAACACACGTAAACGTATAAATTACAAAGACAAGATACTAGGTTGACGAGCAGGAAAACTCTACATTGTCTAAGGTCGATAGGTTTATCCAAACAAGGTTGAGGTGATTTTGGTATCCAAGGTATAGGATATGGTCAAGAAACACAACATAGGTCAGGTGCAGGAATGTTTAGGTGTGTTCTGGTACACCAAAGGTAGGGTTAGGATAAACGGTCACGGTAAGAGGTAAGGTAAGGTTTTCATGTTAATCAACACATGTAATAATGCCGTAAGGTATAGCGAACACATGAGGTCAAAGGTCACTAGCGATGGTCTAGGTCCAAGAATCTAGGTCACGGCATGGGTAGGGCCGAGGTATGGGTAAAATAACAAGTCCCCAAAGGAGGATGTGGGTAGGTAATAAATGATGAGGGCAAGAGGGTGAGGGAAATGGTCAGGGTAAATATTGGGTGTGGAAAAAGAGTGATGGGCAGGGTAATAGGGTAAAATTTAGGGCAATGTGGAAAAGTATGTGACCGATGCCGGTCAAGGGTAACCGACATCGGTACAGGCTAACCATCCATGGTAAGGTAGGGCACAAGACTGATGCCAATGAAGGTAAAGCCAACATCGGTTAGGTTAGGTTTAGAATAAAAACAAAAATAGAGAGTGGTTGAGCTAACCTCTAAGGGCCCCATGCCCTCAGAGTGCTGCCTACATAGTCTCGGTGAAAAGGGACCTCAGGCCGATGTAGTTCTCCCATAAGCTAGGGAAGAATATGAGGAGGTATGAAAATGAGTTGGTAGGTTTTAGGCATGTTTTGGGTTTAGGTCTGTTAGGTGTGGGTGGGTTATAGGAAAATTGGTGTAGGTGATGTCGATTGTGGCAAAAGAAGAAGATTACCCCAAAGGTACGCGTCGAGGACCAAGTCCTGTATAAGGTAATCAAAATGTAAATAAAGACAGTTAAAAGATACGAGGGGGAAATAAAGCCACCTAATTGGTTAGGATCATACCGAGTAGATCATACCTTGGAGGAGGCAATGAACGTGAGTCCCTAAAGGCATTGCATGATTGATTATTCGAAGGGTGAAAATTAGTCACATGATCACCAAATGTCATGGTTCCCAAGAGGTCCCTTGAGGCGGTAGGAAATGGGAGTGTGAATGGTGAGAGGGGTGAAAGGTGGGTAATTTTTATATGATATGTGGTAGCATGCTCTGTGGGCAAGAGATCTAAGGTCACAATGGGCAAGTCCATGATGAAAATTCTTCTATTTTGACTTGTATTTGAAATAAACTGATCGATGCGGGAAGTCTATATGGGATGATGAAATTAACTCCTTGAGGTCTTCGTGAAGTTGATCAATGCGAAAAGCTTCAAATTCTCTCACTTTTTTTTTACATAACTTTCCTTCAAGGGAGTAGTCTATTTATAGTAGTGATTGCCAAGAGGAAGATGTCCTTTTGAGGGAGTCATTGTTTTATTAGAAGTTTGACTCAAGGAGTTGTGTCCCAAGTGAGGGCTTCAAAGTCATGGACAAGGAAAAGGTGAGGAATAAGATTCTTGTTCAGATAGTAGGGTGAAACGACCATGGGATCTCATCTAAAGGTAGAAGAAAACTATCCATGAGAATCATGTTATGTGTAATGACGTGGTACACATATTCAAGAGAAGATAACAAGTGACAGGTACTCACATGATTCATTTTTAGTCATCGGTGAGATGTAAGAAGTGGACAAAGGCTCAAGGGACGAGCATGGAAAGAGGAAAAAAGTAATGTAGGACCAAAATTCAATAGTATAACGGTCAAAAGATGTAAGGCGTTAAGGGGCTTAGGCTCGGGTTTACCATCAAGGGAAGATAAATGATAAGCACCTGATCCATAAGTATGGGTTACAATGTATGGTCCAAGCCAATTAGGAGAAAATTTTCCCTGTTTACTCTTTTCTGCTTTGGTTACATGTTGATTTTCTTTCGTAAAAAAGGCCACCGACTTGGAAGGTCCGTTCATGGACACATTTTTCATAGGCATGTTTGATACATTTTGGGTAAACCTAGAGGTGGTCAAGAGCGTTAAGACGACGTTCGTCTAATAACTCAAGTTGTGCTAAACGGTCTTGATGAAAGTCATCATCATTGACCATGTCATGGAGACAAATGCAGAGTGAGAGGATCTAGACTTTGAGAGGCAGAACAACCTCCGTATCGTAGACCGAGAAAAAGGAGTAGTGGCAGTGGAAGTGTGGATACTAGTGCGGTATGCCCACAGGGCAAAAGAAATGTCCGTATGCTAGTCCTTCCCAGTATCATTAACCACTTTCATGAGAATTTTATTTAAGGTTTTTTTAGTAGATTCAGCTTGGCTGTTGGTTTGTGGGTAATAAGGTGATGAGAAACTCAACTGAATGTTGAAGGCGTCACAAAGTTTTCGTAATGTTTTTTTTTTGAATTGTTTTCCATTGTCAGTGATGAGGCGATGAGGAACACCAAAGTGAAAAATGATGATGTGATGATTAATGAACTCACATATTTTCTCGGCTTTCGTGGAGATGAGTGGTATAGCCTCCACCTATTTTGTATAGTATTTGGTAGCGGTTATAATCCATTGATGGCATTGGGAAGAATGGGGGTTGATCTCTCCGACAAGATCCAAACCCCATTGATAGAAGGGTCAAAGGTCACAAGTGACCTGTAAGGTGTGACTAGGTGTATGATGAAGGTTGGTGTGTTATTGGAATTTTACACAACGTTTGACATAGTCGCAACAATCATGGTTAAGGGTCAGCCAAGAATAGCCTAGGCAAAGAATATGCTTAGCAGAATAAAGAAGGCCATCAAGTGACCTCCACATATGCCATCATTAAATTCCTTAATTGTATAAGGAATTTTAGAATTCATGAGGCATCGTAAGAGAATACCCTCAAATCCATGCTTATAGAGATGGCTCCCCATGATGATGTAATGAGATACCTTTTAAGGAAGGCACATTGTCCGTTACGGGTGAGATCAGGAGGTAAGATGGAGAGAAAAAGATAGTCAGAGTATTGTTTATACCAAAGGTCACTCGGGTCAGGGGTAGCAGTCCCGATGGAATAAACTTCACAAGGTAAATAAGAAGGTGATTGGAGTCATTGTATGGTGACAAATATTTTAGAATCGGTGGGCAAAGTGGGTATTTGAGAGGCCAAGCAGGCCATGGTATCTGAAAATTTATTGGTTGAACAGGGGACAGTTTAAAAGGTGTAACGGTCAAAGTTGGTCAAAAGTATGTCTACATGATGTTTATACTTTTGAAGTATCTCATTACGACATTGGTATATACCATTGACTTGATTTATAACTAATTGAGAATCACCAAAGATGTTGATTGATTTGACATCTAGGATGCAAGTGGCTTAGAGACCTAATACGAGCGCTTCATATTTGGAAATATTGTTTGTACAATCAAAATCTAGTTTGAAAGACAAAGGCATGGGTTCACCATCAAGTGGAATGAGGATAACACCAGCCCCACCCCCATGCTGACACTTGGAACCATTGAAGAAGAGTGTCATTTGGTAAGCGGGTTCGTCTAGGGAAAGGGTAGTAATTGACTCATCTAGAAAGTCAAAATTAGAGGGTTGATCCCTAGAAATAGGTGCGTTAGCCAATTGGTCGGTGATAGCTTGGCCCTTGATGGACTTTTGATGAATGAATTTGAGGTCGAGGTCAGCCAAAAGCATAATCCATCGTGCGGCACGCTAATTTTGATAAGGTTTGGCATACATGAAGTGTAGGGGGTTAGTGTTGGTCACAACATAGGTTTTGTGGTTGAGTAGGTAATGGTGGAGTTTTGTGGCAATGAAAACTAAGGCTAAAAAAAAAATTTTTTTCAGGATGGGTGTATCGGGTTTCATAGTCCAAAAGAGTACGGCTTATGTAATAAACCACCTACTCCCTATGTTGTTCATCACGATGAGTGAGCATGGATCCCAAGGAGTGATCGGTAGCTGAGATGTATAGGTAGAAAGGTTGATCATCTTTAGGTGGAATGAGTACGGGTGGTTGGAGAAGGTATTGTTTTAAGGCCTCAAAAGCTTTGTGGCAGTCATCATCCCATTTAAAGGAGACATCCTTCTTGAGCAGATGATGAAATGGTTGACACCAATTAGATAATTGTGAAATGAAACGGCGAATAGACTGTAACTTACCTTGTAGGCTACAGAGTTGCCTAAGGTTGGTGGGTGGAGGCATTTCTAGAATGGCCTTGACTTTAGCAAGGTCAACTTCTATACCACGTAGGGAAATGATAAATCCTAGGAGCTTTCCTAAGAGAACCACGAAGACACACTTCTTTGGCTGAAGGCGAACGCAATATTTAATGAGGCAGTCAAAAATGGTTTTGAGGATGGCAAGGTGCTCGAGTAGCATTTAGATTTGGCCAAGAGATCATCCACGTAATCTTCCAATATACGATGCATGATGTCATGGAAGATATAAGTCATAGCCCACTGATATGTGGCACCAGCATTTTTAAGGCCAAAAGGCATGACTCGGTAGCAGAAGGTCCCCCAAGGGGTGATGAACGCGGTTTTGTGTTGATCCTCTAGGGCAAGCAAGATTTGGTTATAGCCCGAGAATCCATCCATGAGTGATAGCATCTCGTGACCAGCGGTAAGGTCAACTAGCTAGTCAATACTTGGGTAGAGGGAAGTCATCTTTTGGGAAGGCAAGGTTGAGGTCATGGAAGTCTATGTAAATGCGGAGTCCCCTGCTGCCTTAATGACAAGGACAATGTTAGAAATCCAATGGGGATAATCAATGGGTAATATGAAGGAAATGAAAAGAAGGCATTGCAGTTCTTCTTTGACAAGAAGGGCAATTTGAGGGTGCATTTTCCTTAGCTTTTATTTGATGGGTTTGGCATCAGGAACGGTTATGATATTGTGGACCACTATGGTAGGGTCAATACCGGGCATGTCTGTGTAAGACCATGAAAAAGCGTGGTTATGATCTTTGAGAAAATAAGTGATGGCTTCTTGTTCAGCAACATCTAAAGATTGACCGATCTTTACGATGTGCGGTTCATTTTGAGTATGAATGTTGATCTCGATATTCAATTCATTTAACATGGTTTGTGTCTCAGAAGGTAACGACCGATGAATATATGAGTCTTTTGCACCAAGGTAGGTGAGTATAGATTCATCATCTTGACATTGAATGACGTTAATTGAAGGTGTATTGTCATCGATCATTTCAGGATATAGGAAGGGAAGAGAGGAAGGGGCCTTGCCCTCACATTGATAAGTCAAAGGCCCCAAGGAAATGGTGTTTATGAAAAAAAAGTTAGGAGGGATAGATTCAGGATCCATCGACTCCGTTGGTGAAGGTGGTGATGAAGGTGGAGCGAGTGAAGAAGGTGGAGAAGGGAAGATGTTCTCAATGGGTTCAATGTGGGCTTGCTTAGTATGTGGTTCAGCAAAGCCGATACCACTATGGTCATTTTTTTTGCAGTTATTACATAGAATAACAATATGGTGGCCCTACTCGTAAAATCTAAAACTAAAACCCTTCCATGCACATCGGTGCAGGAAGGTGTGGGTGAAACGGTGATTGGTGAGAGATTGGAAGTCAGCAGAAAATGGGTGGGTTTGTGACAGTGGTTTGGGTGTGTAAGTGGTAGTATCAAGTCCCCCATAGGTGAGACTGGTATGAAGGTGTTCTCCTATGTGGTGATAATAGCAAGGATGTTGGTGAAGACTTCCATTATCTTGTGGAGTAAGGAATGTGTTAACACTATATAGGCGATATTCCCTAGAGTGAGGCATTGAAAAATTCCCTCCAAGGGATCGGTGGTTGGTATGTGGGTAGCTAGAATAGACGATGTGTTAAAGGTCAATGCGGAGGTGGAGTTAATGGATTGGGAGGTTGATGGGTTGGCCATGGAGGTTGTGGCGGTGGTAGGAATGGAGGAGGCATGTGCGATTGAGGTAGTGATCGTACTAATAAGCGGAGGTGTAGATGAAGTGGTTGTAACACCCTGAACTGTTGTTACTTCCTCCTGAGCATTCAAGTGTTGATATGTGATTTATTTTGTAAAAGGATGTGTTCCTTTGATTGTGAAGTCATGCTTGATATGGACTGTATCTTCTTTGAAATTACAGATCTTTGACTGAGTCGAATATAATTGGACTCTTTTATTTCTTTCATTTTACACCTGAGTTTAATCTGATCTCGGAATGAATTATGGATTTATCCATCTATAAGACCCAGCCTTGGATCAGTGGCATTGATCCAAGTAATGCTTTAAGTTTATTCGGGATGAACTAAAATTATAGACCTTTCGCAGGTTGCAAGGTCTGAATGCGTTGAATAAACTGTTCCGGAGTCTAACTCAGGCTGATCGTGTTAAATGAATTGGTTCCCGATATCGTAATATCAGGAAGGTCTTGATCGTGGACCAGGTAATAATTCAGATACATTTATTTCACTAGCCTATTGGCAGTGCAGGAGTGAATCCTGTTCGTGAATGTATGTTGTAGGTTCTTTTTCTGAGCATTTGAAATGTTAGACCTAAACTGGATTTATTAAGGTTAGTAACCTAAAACTAAACTATGATCTATGGGTTAGATTAGTGTTAATCTAACCTAGGCCTAAGCTATAAGCTAAATGTTCTAAGTTAGTAACTTTGTGCTATGGAGGTTAGACTAAGTCGCATCTTAAATCCTAACCTATGTTACTAACCTAACTAATGAACAAGGAAGAAAGGGGACCTATGGAAGGGTGCGAGCCATGGGCGGCAGTTTCTATGGCATTAAATGGATGGATAAGTATGAAGGACAGGTAATTTGGTAGAAGTTTAAACGGCTAGCAAGAGCCGACGTGGCAAGTCGCCAAAGTTAGAAATGGTCTTCGAACTGTTTTTATCCATCGCCAACTATGGCGGTCGGTGGCAATGGAGATTGAGCGGAAATTTGGAGTAAATGCAATTAATGAGCTCGGTCTTCGAGCTCGGGTTTCACGGGAAGGCATGCAAAATGGAAAACTAGTAGTTTGTTTGGTTTTTCATGCGCTCCGGTTTTCCCTCTGTCTGATCACTGGTTCTTCGCACCAGTCTACTTGGAGTTGCATGGAAAATATGAGTGTAACTCGCTCTTTTCTCTGGCAAGGAAAATTTATAAGTCATGGAAATAACAAATTTTTGTTGGTGAATCTAACTTGGAAAAAGAGGAGAAGGCTCGAGCTCTTTCAGTGGTCTTCTTCGGATTTTTAAGCAAATAACCAGGCATGTTAGGCCCTAACCTTTAAAAATATTGCTTTCTTTCAAATGATTTCATTAGAACAACTCTTTTCAGATGATTTTTGGGTTCAGATGGTTTTTATGGTAGCTTTGTGTGATTTTGTTACAGTATCTTCTTACTGGTTCGATTTTTCAATTTAACCCTTGATGGGTGTGTATTGTGTTTCGAATCACACTATCTCATTGTGTTTTGCATTCCGAGATAAAGTTTGTGAAATGCATGCAAGAAAGTATACTAAACCTGCTCTTTGAGATCCCATGAATTGTTTCCTTGTTGGGTTCAGGCTACAGTTGATACTTGTTGTTGATACTTGTCGAAAGGATACTGTTGGACTTTTGTTTGAATGTTCAGTATAATTCGACTTCTTTGTAAGTTCTGTCGTGGTTATTATAGGTGGTGGTTACTGAATCTTGTTGGGTTTCGCTATGATACTTAAAGTTATTTGTGAACGGATAACTTGATGTGTTTACAGTATTTCAATGCGACCTAGTAGAAGTTGTTTTCCCCCTTGTGTTGCGATTATGGGATTCAACCAGTTGATAGTTTGCAATATATTTTTTATATACAAAATAACTCTGTGGAGTCCATGGAATGGTTCATATATTATGGACTACTGTAGAAGCCATGTATGTGAATACTGGTAGCTTGATTCTATCGGAGTCCTGGAGGGGTAACTGGTATTACGACTTCATTATCTTGTAATGAATACCTTCGTTTAGCAATGAATTTTTTTGACTTTCGGTTAGTGGTGTACTTTTTACGTTTCCTATCTGTATAAGCCTCGATTGTGAATATTTACCATTGTTGGCACAAATGGAATCCTTAACTTATATTTATCTTGTATATCAGCTTCTGTAGAAGCTTTATCGTGAATACTGTTGTTCGGATTCAGTTGAAATCCTTGATAGGTAACCAGTGTTTCTGCTTCTATATAAGCCTGATTATGAACACTTATTGTTTTTGGCTCTGTTGGATTCCTTAATGTATAGATAGATATCATGTATCTTGGCCTCTGTAGAAGTGGGTCGTGAATACCATACTTTTCAACCTCTGAATGAGTTCAGATGTGAATACGGTATGTTATGTTTCCTTTCTGAATAATTCCAGTTAAATGAGGTTGTGCATGTTGCGTGGATTTCGTATGAATATCTCTGCATAGTCTTAGGGAAACATCATTTGCTTTAATGTTAATGAGTCTCTTGTTGACTGCGATAAAAGGGAAGTTCTTTTGATTTCGACCTTGGATCTAAAACCTTACAGCGTTTAGTAGTTTGTTAGAATGAGCCGTATGTGTAGACACCAAACTTGTGTCTTACGACACCTTGTGCCCCGCATCTCATTTCACAACCTAACCTCATCACCTAAACCTTACACAATTATTTATTAATTACCTTATAATTAATAAATCCACATCGCCATACCTCGCCACCTCATTTCGCCACCTCATCATGACTTAGTCTTAACCCTAAACTAACCTAATTAAGACCTATAACATGGTCCACATCCACACCCATGATTAATTACTCCTCACCCGCACCTAAAACCAACCTCATAATGACTTGACCAAGCCCGCAACTAATCCATTAGGAGAAAGGAGGGAAAGCCGGCTATTTTACCAAAAATAGCCCGCTTTGACTCCGACCGATACCGGTTGCTACTCGACCGCCGTCGGTTGCGTAACCGCCATCGGTTCCTCAAATGACCACTTCCAACCAAAAACAAAGGATCAGATTTTCATTTGATCGAAAAAGAGGAGAAATCATTGAAAGGATTTGGATTTGCTTGGCCAAGCAGAGACAAGTGAAGAAACAAGAAGAGTTTGCAGAGAAGGACATCAAGCCCAAGACTGCAACCGAATAACCAGAGCCCAGTAACACTCATCCGAGCATCAGAAGAGGAGATAACTCATCTTGGATTTTCAGATCATCCTACTTGAGTCCTATCTTCGTCATCACAGTCCTGAAACCTGCATCTGCATCAGGGATGAGTAAGTAGTGTCTTATATGTTTCTAAGCACCATTTCTTGAGCCTGTGGATTGATAGTAATCATAAGTTTATTCCTAGATCTACTACCAGCAACATACTGCACTTAACCTTCATCCATACATCCTGGTATTGCCCTGAAGGCCATTTTATCACACTCTGAGTCTTCCCTGTCCTCCCATTATTCCCCTCAGCCATCCACCAATCTTAATAACCCCACGATCACCTTGCAACCAACCTCTATCTAGAAGCACTTAGATTGTTGACCCTACCGGTGTCGACTATCCCCTACCGGCAGTGGTTATCTAACCGCTGGTCGGTTATCCATCGCCAACTATGGTGGTTAGTGGTAATGGAGATTGAGCGGGAAATTTGGAGTAAATGCAATTAATGATCTCGGTCTTGAGCTCGAGTTTCACAGGAAGGCATGCAAAATGGAAAACTAGTAGTTTGTTTGGTTTTTCATGCGCTCCGGTTTTCCCTCTGTCTGATCACTGGTTCTTCACACCAGTCTACTTGGAGTTGCATGGAAAATATGAGTGTAACTCGCTCTTTTCTCTGGCAAGGAAAATTTATAAGTCATGGAAATAACAAATTTTTGTTGGTGAATCTAACTTGGAAAAAGAGGAGAAGGCTCGAGCTCTTTTAGTGGTCTTCTTCGGATTTTTAAGCAAATAACCGCATTAACCTTTAAAAATATTGCTTTCTTTCAAATGATTTCATTAGAACAACTCTGTTCAGATGATTTTGGGTTCAGATGGTTTTTATGGTAGCTTTGTGTGATTTTATTACTGTATCTTCTTGCTGGTTCGATTTTTCAATTTAACCCTTGATGGGTGTGTATTGTGTTTCGAACTGTTGCACTATCTCGTTGTGTTTTGCATTCCGGATAAAGTTTGTGAAATGCATGCAAGAAAGTATACTAAACCTGCTCTTTGGGAGCCCATGAATTGTTTCCTTGTTGGGTTCAGGCTACAGTTGATACTTGTTGTTGATACTTGTCGGAAAGGATACTGTTGGACTTTTGTTTGAATGTTCAGTATAATTCGACTTCTTTGTAAGTTCTGTCGTGGTTATTATAGGTGGTGGTTACTGAATCTTGTTGGGTTTCGCTATGATACTTAAAGTTATTTGTGAACGGATAACTTGCTGTGTTTACAGTATTTCAATGCGACCTAGTAGAAGTTGTTTCCCCTTGTGTTGTGATTATGGGATTCAACCCGTTGATAGTTTGCAATATATTTTTTATATACAAAATAACTCTGTGGAGTCCATGGAATGGTTCGTATATTATGGACTACTGTAGAAGCCATGTATGTGAATACTGGTAGCTTGATTCTGTCGGAGTCCTGGAGGGGTAACTGGTATTACGACTTCTGTTATCTTGTAATGAATACCTTCGTTTAGCAATGAATTTTTTGTACAGACTCAGTTGGTGTACTTTTTACGTTTCCTATCTGTATAAGCTTGATTGTGAATATTTACCATTGTTGGCACAGTTGGAATCCTTAACTTATATTTATCTTGTATATTGGCTTCTGTAGAAGCTTTATCGTGAATACTGTTGTTCGGATTCAGTTGAAATCCTTGATAGGTAACCAGTGTTTCTGCTTCTATATAAGCCTGATTATGAACACTTATTGTTTTTGGCTCTGTTGGATTCCTTAATGTATAGATAGATATCATGTATCTTGGCCTCTGTAGAAGTGGGTCGTGAATACCATACTTTTCAACCTCTGAATGAGTTCAGATGTGAATACGGTATGTTATGTTTCCTTTCTGAATAATTCTAGTTAAATGAGGTTGTGCATGTTGTGTGGATTTCGTATGAATATCTCTGCATAGTCGTAGCGAAACATCATTTGCTTTAATATTAATGAGTCTCTTGTTGATTGTGATAAAAGGGAAGTTCTTTTGATTTTGACCTTGGATCTAAAACCTTACAGTGTTTAGTAGGGGTTAGAATGAGCTGTATGTTGCTGAGAGGGATTGTTGTCGTGTTTGTGCATGATTATGTCTTTGTTGTTGAGGTTTTCTTGTCTTGTGCTTGACCGAGATAAAGAGTTAACAACAGTGTCCTTGATAAGCGATTGCGCTTAGCTATTTTCTCATTTCCTATAATAATATGGAAGGTTATGTGGAGTCTATTTCGATAGAATACTCATCACCGCCTTGGTGCAAGAGTCATGTTGTCTGCTAGTAAGCTACGTGGATATTGTTTAATTTAAATTTTAACCAAACTGTGATGCTTCTGGTGGTCTCGTCTGATTTATTCGCATGTGTTTAAGGTGAATGCTTTGCTCTTGGAAAGACGGTTCAGTCATGAGCTTGTTCTGAGGGAAATATGTATGATTCGTTTTATTTCTCTTCTGTTGTAAAGTATATGTTGATATAATTTTATCTAACTTTTGGAATTGTTCTAACATACTGATGGAATCATGAATGGTTATGATATTCATTTATTATGTTGAATATATTAGTCCGTCTGATGTTGTTGTCCTTGGGATTTAGATGGATAGTTGTTTTAGATGCATTTGTCTTCTTGGTCACTAACGTTTTGATGAAATATTTGAAAGGTATCTAGGACTATTTAGTGACTATAATGTGAGTTACGCGTGTATAGTTTGTTGTATTTCAAGAACATAGTCCAAATATGTTTACTTGTTTGGTGAATTGATCTCATTTAAACAGTAGTGTTTAATGAAAACAATTGATGGATTGCAATTGTTTTAAGAGTTAGTGCTTATCATGCTCAGTTCATCGAACTGACCCATGTTGAAAATTTTTGCAGATGGATGCCGTAAGTGGTAAAAGCACGCAGATCTGATAGGATGATCAGATTGTTTAATTTGATTTTATGTTGAATTACAGCTTGATTTTCTAAATGTACTATATGAGGAAAGATGTTCTTTTTCCGTTGAGTATTATATCAAGTATGCTGAATGCATAAAATGTATTTGATTAGTTCTGAAAGGAATGGAAATAGATATTTGATACTTATATGTTTGTATTCGTATCTTGATAGTTTGACCTTCTTCGGTTCAAATGATCTTAAGAGCATTGTTATTATTGTATAATTTGGAGACTTTTTGATTATCAATATAAGCTTGCAAGAATAAGTGACTCGAATACTTATGATTGTTTAGTAGTTCTAGTATGCTCTATCTAAAGCTAAAATTGGAATTTAGATCACCTGTCTTTCTCTGGAAGCTAGGTTAAAATAAACCCGAGCAGAAGTTAAGCAAGTCTTGAATAAATTATTGCTTCCTAGTCTTGACCTAAGTCAAGACAACACTAATTGGATTCTTAATCACTATATCTCGATACTAATAAGTAAGATATAAATTCAGTTATGAGAACTGAAATAAACCTAAAAAGGGTTCGGTTGGCAATCACATGTGAAGATTATGGGTTATTGTCCAATTTCGTTGATTTAGAATTATGTATATTCTATGAACTCCTTGATGGGACCATAGTCTTAATAACTTCATTGTGTAATGGGTTTTATTAAGAAAGGTCATTCTAAGGTGAGGACCCTGGGATTGGGAAAGACTACCCTTAAAGGGAGCGTCTTATGGTATAATTTAACTCAACGTATGTAACACTTTTTAATAAGTAGATCTTTTCAAGGCGGATTTAAAGGTTGACGGCATAAGTCAACTGCAGGGTTGTACCTTCGAGAAGATTAGGATCTTCTCGAAGATACAAAAATGCAGGTGACTTATGACGACACCCCTTTGCATTGATCGTTAAGATTTACACCTTAAACTCGAACAAGTTACTCGGGACTAATTAGGAATGTGGTCACGTTATAAGGCTGCCTAGAGACTTGGGGTATCTTGACACACCGGTTTAACTAGGGTCGACCCAATATGTCAGCGTATCCCTAGTCCCGGGAGCATCCATATAACGCTTCCACCTTACTAATCCATTTCCGAGTGAATAACTTGGGATAGGAGAGACCCATGAAGTCAAGTATAAGACATTCTACATAACGTGAAGGACGTATTCCAGATTGACGAGTATGTCGTTAAGGAATACGAGACATAAGCAGTATGTTTCAAATCTTTGGCCAAAGTATCGCAAGCTGCTGATTGCGTTGTCCTAAGTCACCTAGTCTAAGGGATGAGATGCCGATGAATAATGGTAATAATTATTCAGATAGGTTCCTTGGATAGAGCATTCTAAATCCCATATTAGGGAAGAGAACCGCAAGAGTATTGTGTTAAAGTGAAAACGCCAACTCTTAATACTCATGAATAGATCGGTAGATTACCGAGTCATGGAATGAATAGATCGGAGGTACTCCGAGTCATTACAGCTGCATATGGTTATCTATTATAAGAATGGTTGTTTTGATTTGTGAGTTCTAAATTATGTATTTAGAACCAGGAAGCATTTATCAAAAAAAAAATTACTTGTTCTAATATATAAATATGAGGATGTTACAGTGGTAGTGGTCATGGAGGTAGATGCCTTAATGGGTATGAGCACATCATTGGGTTGGTAAAGTATGTTACATTTTTAAAAGGTGATAGGTTAGCTAGAATAGTGTACATATGTCCTTCATGCTCAAACTTTACACAGTGATGCAAAGTGGAAGGAACACAACCCATGACATGAATCTAGGGTCTGCCAAGCAATAGGTTATATTGAAATTCCCCCTTCAAGACATAAAATAGCTCTAGAATAGTGTGGGGGCCCACGCAAACATGGAGGATGACGGTGCCTAATGTAGAGGTGATAGCGTCATTGAATAAACACAACATGCCAGGATGTTTATGCATGCAATTATCATGTATTCACATTTGAGTGAATGCATGAGATGGAATGATGTTAATGCTAGCACCCCTATCGATCATTACACATCATACATGTACATCATCGATGTGGAAAAAGATGAAGAGGGTTGGGTCTGGGTCATCCGTTTGGTGCGGTGTGATCTCTTCCTCTAAGAAGCTAAGGGAGGCTATTTGGTGAGTAGGGTGAGGTGTGGATAAAGGTGGCAATTTGGTGAGAGAGGCTACATGATGGGGTGTGATAATGGAAGCTACGGGTGTAGGGTCATTAGGTAAAACCTCAATAGATTGAAGAACCTCCATGAGAGCTTGATGATGGGATTTCGAGGTTTGGATGAGGTCATATAGGGAAATTTTTAGGGGGATTGGTGTAGTTGTTTGAGCATTGTGTGATGTGTGACCCCATTAGAAATAGGGTATGTGGGGCTGCAAATAGTAATCTTAGGTGTGGGTGTAGATGGTATGTTGGGTATAGGATTGGTTGGTGAGTCAGTTTCCTTTTCCTTGCCTTTTTCTTTCGAGCATGAGTAGTGACGTGTATCATGTTGATCTGAGGGGAGTTGGAAAATGGAGAAGGTGTAGGATGAGTGGTATAATGACATGATGGGAAAAAACCTACTAGGGGAGAAAAGCCTTGTGAAGTGAGCTGGGCGCAATGACATTTAGGTAATGGTGTGGCAAGTTCTCTTGATGCAAACCATGTTAATTTTGAATCTTGGGGGTGGTTCTAGGAGTTGTGGGGGTGGAGGTCATGGTTGTTGAGTAGGCAGTGAGGGAAGGACTGTGGGAATGGGCATTGGTGAAGTAGGGTCCTCATCAAGAAGGTCGTCATCATCAAAGTTGGCTTCAGGAGGACACAACTGGATAAGGATGGTTTTCAAAGCCTTGTAGTTATCCACATTGTGCCCTAGCACACGATGGTAGCGTAACTTTTAGTGTCATCAAACCCTTTTGGCTTAGGTTTGAGGGGTTCATAAGGTCTGAGTGGTGGTAATGTGATGACAGAAGTCTCAAGGAGGTTGGTTAAGATTTTGGCATAGGACCCTACTAGTGGATCACAATGGGAAGTGAAAGTGGGTTTGGGTGTAGGTGCAGGCTGATTGTTGAGGAACAGTCCTTGTAGGAGGGGGAGTGGGTCGAGCCATGGTTTTGGGTGCTAGAGTGGTCTTGGGTGTTGGTCATGTTTGCTTGGGTAGGGGTATGGTAGATGAACGGGTAGGAGGATGTATGGTTGTTTTGACTACCTTATTGGAGGGTAGCGGATTTTTGTCTTTGGGTTGCACCTTCTTGGATAAAGGTGATACAGGTGTACGAGATCTAGAGGGAAAAGCAGATCGGGGAAGAGGGAGAGTTACCCATGAGGATAACAGAGGTGTTGTGAAGGTAGATGATGCAGGTCGTGCAGGGGTGTGAGGGACAGAGACTGAAGTGTAGTGGGTAGTGAAGAAGTTGCTAAGGGTATTAGAGGTATGGGTGGTAAAGATGTTGTAGGTGTGGGTGTAAGTCGTGTTAGGTGCTTGGGTATGTTAGAGGTTTGTGAGGAAGGAGTGGGCTGTTGTGTTTTGGTTTATTGACGGGTGAAGGTTTCTTAACCACACTGAGAGGTTGGGGTCCTAAGATGGATGGAAAGGGTAAAGGTGATGTAGGTATGATTGGTGCAGCTGAGGTATGAGCTCTATGGGTTTGGTTCTTCTGTTTGGGTTCCAAAGTAGGTTGGGTATTGACTGTGGAAGATGTAGCTAAATCTAGTTTGATAGGTGGATGAGTAAGGTTGGTGGTTAGGGTGACCCCTAAGGTAGTGATAGGTTTAGTAGAGGAAGATGATGTAGGTGTGGGTTTGGATTTAGATGTATGTTGGGCTATGGGTAAGGGTGTATGTTGATCGGTGCTGAGGGTTATGGAAGAAGTAGTGATAGATGTGGTTGTGCTCGGTTCAACTGGCCGGAATATTTTTGGGTAGATAGTGGAAATTTCAGCAAGTGACATTTGTGCCTGTGTTGAAACAGGAAGAAAAAGACACCCCCACAGTAAGGCTCTATCCACATAATCTAAGGGATCGGCTAAGCGTGAAAGCGGAACGTCTGTTGGTGAGGTTGATGAGGACCTAATTGAAATTCCTATGTAATGTGTCTTAGAGATAGGGAATTTGTTGGCTTCAGCTTCCATGGGTAAGAGATCCGAAAGTAGGTCTGCGGGATCTTGGGTAGCTGATGGAGAATGGTCACCTAGAGGCAAAGGTATCTCTACTGGATCCTTGATAGGTGGAGGAGGAAATGGGTGTTCCTCTGGAGGTGGAGGAGATAAACAAGCATCCTCCATGGACTGAAGAAGTACTGTGGAGTGATGGTTCCCTAGGTGGAGAAGCCAAAGGTGAAATAGCGTCGACATTAGCAAAGGGCTCCTCCACGGATGAGGAAGGAGGTGAAAGGTGCTCCTCTGTGGGTGGAGGAATAGGTGAGGTGGGTTCCAATGCAGAAGGAGGACTTTGGGCTAGAATTTCCTCTATGGAAGGAATATGAGGTAATTGGGAAGCAATGGGTGCGTCGTTAAAAATAGTGTGGACCTCGCGGGTATGGCTATCATGAGTTGAGGTCTCACCAGTTTGATCGACAAAAGGGGCATGATTGGGAAAGGGTTTCTTAAAGATATGTAGGTTTTGATTGGTAGGTGCATTAGGATTATCCATGATTAACTCACCTTTCTCGAGCATTTCTTAGACAATGTTTTTGAAAGTGATGTAATTACCGTCACTATGACCCTTTACTCGATGATAGTTATAGAAGTCATGTTATTTATACCATGCAGGTGTGGGGTGAGAAGGGTCAAAACCAGTGTGTGGTTTTATAGGCGGAAGGGTGATGGCCCTAACTTTGATGAGATTTTCTAAAATAGAAGAGTAAGGCTCCCCAATTGGGGTGTATTTCCATTGTTCTCGTCTGAATTGAAAAGTCTAAATGGGTGAGAGATTAGATGAGGGGCTAGCCTAATTTGATAGATGAGTTGGGCTGGCCTTGAGTACCACTGCATTAGCGGTGCCCTTGGCCTTTGAATAATTGTTCTGCAGTTTGGAAGAAGAAGAGGTATCATTCGACTTGAATGCCAAATTCTTACTGCGTAATTGGATTTTCTTCTCTTCAATGGCCCGAATCTCTAGCTTTCATGCCATGGTGAATGCTTCGTCAAAGGTTCAGAAATTTTGGACCTGCAGGGTCGGTGAGATATGTCTAGCACAAGCCCGTGTGAAGAGCTCAATGAGTTCTGTTTGTGGTAGTTGGAATGTGAGTTGATTGATCAGGCTACACCAACGAGCAACAAAATCTGCGATAGATTCATCATCATACTGATGCGTGGAGTATAGGTCAGTCATGGTAACCTTCTTAATGATATTGATGGAGAAGTGATCCAAGAAGGCTTGGGCTACCTAATTAAATGAAAATATAGAGTGTCTAGGTAACCCACTATACCAATCTAACGTAGGTCTAGTTAGAGACATGGGAAAGGTCCTTAAGAGCAAAGCATCATCGTGGGTGATTAGGTAGCACCCATGTTTGAAAGACCGCAAATGTTGTTGCAGGTCTTCCTTGCTATTGAAACGATTGAATTTAGGCATCTCCCAATGCATGGGATATGGATGGATAGGAATGGATGGGTGGATAGGCTCATTACAAATATCATCATAGGTGAGATTATTTTGGGAACCAAAGATTGATGCCTCCAATGTCTACATCTTGTCCATCATTAATTTGATTAGGTCGTTGGTAGGTTGCAATGATTAGGTGCCTCCTGTAGCGTAAGAGGGTTGGTGTTGGGCATATGATAGGGGTGGCATTCCAATATATGGTGTTGTTGTGTAGGTTGATTGAGAAGAAGGTAGTGAAATAGGGGGTACGTACTGGAGTGAATAACAAATGAAATAGGAGGCTACTGATAGTACATATATGGAGGTGGAAGGGTCATGGTGACCCTAGTGGCAATGGGGGCCAATGATTGTGGAATAGAAAGGACCATATTTTGAAAAGGGGTAGGGGTCACCAACATGGGAGGTGGTTGTGTAGCTATGGGTATATGCGAGATAATAGGGGCGGATGAGGTTGTGTTTTGGGTGGTTGTCAAAGGTATGGTGGATGTGGTGGGTGCAACGGATGTAGCAGACGTGGCGATCATAATGGGTATGGGTATAGGAACTAGGCTGCAAAACGACCGGGGTAAGGTAGATGTTATCACCGAATCACAAAGCACCCACGGATGTTGATCGATTTCTAGTTTGATCACTCTAAGCATCCAAAGTGTGATTGGATAACATGGGTACTATCTCCAAGTTGTGGGACTTGCTACTTGAGATAGACCTCCAGAGAAAGTCCTTTCTTGCTCCTAAACTACTCCGCCACAATCTACTCTAATGCAGAGAAACTAGCTATTCTAACCTAAAATCCAAGGGACCAGAGAGAGAGAATGCATAAAATGAAAGCCTACACTAAAGCGGTGATACACCGGAAAAAGAGGGTGTGAGAGTAATCTCCAAATGTGTGAAATACAGAGGCAAAGTGCACACTAGAAGAGGTGATGACAGTTCACCATAATCCAAAGAAATGCATTCACAAAGAATATTCCAAGCACACACAATAATAATGAATTCTGCAAGAACATAATAAATAGACACAATATACTTGTAGAAAGATTAAAGGGGCAAGAAGAATGCAAGGAAACACAGCAGGGGAAGATATATCCACAAACTGATATTTTATTGCTTCATGATATGCACAGTTCAATCTATTACAAGATAAGGGCCTGGATCACCATGCAAGGAGTCCACTGCAAGGGCCTGCAACACACTGGCTTCACAAAACAATTTTGACAGAGCTTTGTTACCCAAAACTCTCTCTCTTACAATGAGCTCCAACACTTCATTTTTATAGAAAAATGAGAAGGAAAAGAGAAGGGAAAAATGGAAATCCCGAAATCTGTCCTTCAACCACCTGTAAGAGGCATTAAATTGAGTGGAATGGGTATACATTACTTGGAAAAGGCTCCCCATACTGTCCCATGTGTTGCAGCAGAGAAGGAATGATGACCATGCCTCTTAATTGCACTCCCAGCTACCAAATAAAACACCTGCTTCAACCCGGCCACGTTTTCTTAAAAATATCGATCAATTTCTAATCAAATCTGGAATTTCTTGATTGTTGTGTGTCGGGATCGGAACCACGATTCCAACGGTACCAATTTTGTGTGATTTCGTTGAGAAATGCAAAAGTTATGGCCTTCTCGAGCGGCAATTGCTTTGGGCCCTGCAAGCGTTTTTTCATTTGACGGGAATGAGCATTGATTGACTGGAGCCGAATATGTTTCTTTTATTTAAATATATCTACCCTCATTAAAAATAAGAAATCCAGTTTTTGTGGCATAGAGGACGTCGTGCTCATTCCAGAAAGTCCAATTTTATCAAAATCGGAGCTCGGAGTCAAAAGTTATGGCCGTTTGAAGTTTTCGACCAAACGTTGACTTTTCTTCCCTGCCTTCGGCCATTTCGGATTTTCACGTCCCGCGCGTCCCTTTGTCCCATTTAGCACAGTGCTCCTTGTGCTGATTTCAGGCGAACCGGCCGGTTCGCGCCCATTTGTCCCAAATGTCCCATTTGCTTTCGGACCGTCTGGGACAAATTCGCCCGGTTCGGCCGGTTCGCGCTCTTTTGTCCCGCTTGTTCCGGGACAAAAGTTCTCATTTCGGCCGATCCGGCCGGTTCGCGTACTTTTGGCCCGCGCGTCCCAGACTGTTTCGGGCTGCCTTGACTCATTTCGCCCGGTTCGGCCGGTTCGCGTCTTTTTGTCCCGCTTGTCCCAAAGGCGACCCTCTCAGCAGTTAGTCGATTTTTTCTCTGTCGAACCGGAATTTCGCGCCCGCCGCGTACTTTTGTCCCATTTGTCCCAGCTGTGTTTGACTGCTTTGTGCTGATTTCACCTTCGGCCGGTTCGCGCTTTTCTGTCCCAAACGTCCCAGAGGCGACCTTGAGCGGGACTTGGCCAATTTTCACGATTTTTCCTGGATCAACCTATTTGCCTTCTGCAACCCTTTTTTTTGCATTTTCTCAGAACTTACTCTCTTCCTCTTGGACAGGGGAGTTAGACAAATATGAGGGGACCCTAGAAACATGACTTTTCGCCCTGAATCAATATAATTGCTTGCATGTTATCAAAGTTACCTTGGGGTGAATTTTGGATAACATAAGAGATGCAGCAACGTGGGGTTAACATGGGCTGGAGAAGAAGTAGGAGTGAGTGTCAAGGGGATAGATACAGGCATGTCGTATATCAACTGACCCAAGGCATCTCAAGTGGATGAGTGGGAAAGATAAACTGCAAGGCAAAAGGGTTTTGGTCAAGGAGTCATGCGAACTCCTCATCTCTGGTAGTGATAGTGATAGGTTGGATAGGTTCCATGGCGGGTGATAAAATGGAAGGTGGTGAAGGACTAGGTGGGAGTGGTTGAAAACTAGCATGGAATATAAGGGCGTTTGCTTGTCGACGCATCAACACCATGTGAATAGGCACTAACGTGGTAAGACTACTTTCTGTAAATGACACAAAAATATAGCAGTGACAGGATAGATAGGCGGTGGTAGGTGAATTGGGGCTAAAATGTTAGTTGGAAAATGACACAGCTAACGATGTCGATTAGGGTAAACCGACATCGGTCATAGGTAACCATTTCAGGTCACATGGAAAATGGACAGTTGGTCAAAAACAAGGTATAAGGCCAAATCGACAGGTATGCCGAATACTGATGAGATTTACGTCTATGAGAATGACAATAGTGACAGGGAATCTGTAAATAGTTGAAGAAGAT